>OV884030.1:23427000-24081500 GCA_930367265.1 Catocala fraxini | reverse complement strand
AAATAAGCGGTGAAAAGTATTGGTAAATAAGTGGTGAATAGTGGCGGTAGCCCAATGGATAAGATATTAGACTTGCGGTCGAGAGGTCGCGGATCCGAATCCCACCCAGTGCACTACCGACGTGAATCCACTTCTAAAATAAGCATTCTAGCTTAGCTGGGATGTTAACAAGAATACTAGTAGTAATTGGTTACACCAATAATCTTAATAAAAGAAAAAATAATTTAATTTATTTATTTAATTATAACGGTTGTACACCAATTACAATAATTAAAGATAGGAAAACATGAAACAAACACAAAATTAAAAAAAGATATATAAAACAAATAAACAATTATATTCGGCCATCCATCCGCAAACAAGTCACAGTCAGGACTGGCGTACAGGAGAGCGTTGAGAGCAGAAAGCGAGCGTGGTATGGGTGACTTAGCGCGCGCTACGGTGCGACATGATGGCACGGCAATATCGCGCGGCCGCACGGCCGTGCCATCATTATAATTTATAAATAATAATAGGTAATGTAATAAACCTCTACATACCCATCGATGATGTACCTAGACGTTATACTATTATGATAATGGTTTCTGTAGAACACAAATATTTTCACTTTTCACTGCCGACTCGTAAGTGAGTTTGGTAGTAAAATTTACAGAATTGCATGTCAGTACAATAATTTAATTTCCACATTATACCAAAATCTTATACACTCAATTGAATCCGTTGCCAACAGCGAGGTATTCATAAATCACAGTAATAAATACGTGAATCTGGTCAAACAATGGTCACGGGGAGACTGCTGCCTGCTGAAAAGCAACCGAAACTTTGGGGAAAGTGTAAACTTAAATATAAATAATTTTAATAGTTTCAATAAATTAATTAGCTTAAAATTAGTAAAGTTCAATATGATCTAGTAGTAGTGTGACAGTTTCAAAATTTTGTAATAAAGTGTAAAAAAATAACGCGATAAAATCCGTATATAGTAGTTTAATTTCAATGAATAACATTCGCGTAAACAGAAGACAACTTTATTATAATAATTTACTATTAATATCTGTATAAAAATAGGCAAAAACAAAACAGTTCAGTACGTTTTACTCCTCTGTTTGTCAACTGCTTTTCTTTGTATTTTATTAAGAATATTGACGGGTATTAAAGTAATTAACGAAAACATAGGTAATAGTTAGTTCTTTTATAGATAAGATATATTTTCCTCACATTTTCAATAAATATCATGGTTGAATTTCGGCCATTGAGCGAATACTTTACGTTAATTAAGGTATTGAATAAACGACTGCGCTAATTTCTGAAGATTTTTTGATTTTGTCTTTAGATATGCCGTATCCATTTCTTCTTACAGGTCATCAAAACGCGGTGTCCAACATGTTTGAGCGCCGCGCTATTTTAATTGATATGTCTCCGCTTGTTCGCAGCCAATACCAATTATATATAGGGCTGTACCACCCGTGGAAAATAGATTAAGGATCGAGGGGAAAGTGATGAGGTGTCTTGATCTTGAATTGATTTTAGCTCTAGGGAAGTGCTCGGCAACCCGCGGCTCGCGAGCCGCATGC
The DNA here is from genome assembly GCA_930367265.1 of Catocala fraxini. Taxonomy (NCBI): domain Eukaryota; kingdom Metazoa; phylum Arthropoda; class Insecta; order Lepidoptera; family Erebidae; genus Catocala; species Catocala fraxini. The sequence continues at coordinate 24,079,929 of OV884030.1, read as the reverse complement.
GGCTCTTTGACTCGTCGGCTACGGCTCTTTCACGAAATATCTAGTGCAGGCACGAAATATTACTTATTATTGGCGGCCTCGATGGCGTAGTGGCTAGTGTAACCGACTGCCACGCCTGAGGTCGCGGGTTCGATTCTCGCACAAGTCAAACATTTGTGTGCAGGAACATGGATGTTTGTCTTGGTCTGGGTGTTTCTATGTATACTATGTTTGTTTCACAAAAAAAAACTGTATATGTGTATGTTTATCCATTGTCTAGTATCCATAGTACAAGCTCTGCTTAGTTTGGGCTAGATGGTGTTGTGTGTATGTGATAGAATATTATTATATTATAATATATTATATTGCCTTATAAGTATGATACCAAATTTTATTTTATTTACTTTTAAACTAAGACTTATTTAAAAACGCAAGCTCGAGAGTGTACATATGATCCTAATTATTTCCGTAATAATGACTCCTACTAAAGCAAAGCTTAAGTTAAAAAAACTTAAATTAAAAATTAATAGGTTTCAATCGTGTATTGTCTATATTTGGCACTTTAAACGACAAGGTTGCCGACCACTGCTCTAGGGAAAAAACTAGAGATATATCGATGGAGAGTTTCTTGTTATAAAGATATCTAGCGATTGTATTAGCCAGTTTCTTGAAAAGGATATGGCGTTTGAATGAGACTTGCCAGTTATGTCCCAGTTAGTCCGATTATGAATGTAAAGATTGTATGCTTGATATTTGATACTCAATAACACATAAACTGCTTAACGGATTTGATTGAAAATAGACCATGCCCTATACTTTGAAACTCTCGTAGTCCAATGGTGTTCCACTAGGCTATTGCTGCTGGCAGATATCTCACATTTTTAACCTTGTTTATGTGTATGGGTATAATGCGAGCGATCTTTATACGAGGGTAGATTTATTTTTCTATGTGTTTATACTTCTTCCTATTGGCTTATCATCAGTATTTTATGTTTGCCTTATTCTTCCTGATTGTACGGGAATTGGTTCTATAATTTATCGAGATTTGACGGTATTTCAGACCGACCGATCTGAACCCTAAGAGCGAAGCACCTTGTAAAATTGATATATCATTGTATAATATCGTTATTAGTATCGAATAACGATATCTATAAATAGATTAATCTCAATTAATGATTGGTCCCCTATTGCACCTGTTTACCCACACACAGTATACTTCATGGAGCGTTAGTATTTTATATGAGACTAATATTAAATTGAGCCTATGTTACTCGGTGATAATGTAGCTTTCTAACGGTGAAAGTATTTTTAAAATAGGTTGTGTAGTTTTTGAGTTAAATCGTGGCAAACAAACATACAAACAAACAAACAAAAAACCTAATCTTTTCCTCTTCATATATCAACTACTATATTATATACCATAGATACATATATATATATATATATATATATATATATATACGTATAAGTAGATATGAGTATGTGTACCATAATACGAAAGTTAGTGAAAGTTTTAACTAAATCGCGATTATTAAGTTGTTTATTTGCAATGTGTAAAATTCGCTTAAACGTAGGACAATACACCGCTGACTGTGACCAGTTTTTATTGCGCCTATTAATGGGGTAATGTTAAACAAAAAAGAATATTGCCTTAACCAACTCTTTGATGGGTGCTACATCTGTCAGATTGCGTACGTGCATTGGCCAGTGGCGACGTTAAATGGCTCCCGGTCGTCGCGCGTCGGTTGACTTTATTTAATTACTGATATATCGCTTGTAGATATTGCATCGAGCGAGAAAATTACATACCACCTGATGTTCGGCGTTATCGAAAGACTTATCATTACCTACGAAACGGTCGATTATTTATAATATCCCTATTTATTGCCCACGGTATCGCTCATTCGAGAAAAGTTCTTTTTTCTGGATTAAAGGTATCATTGGTACTTTTCTGTACCCCTGACAACTTTATGCGAAATTTAATGATGATCGGTCGAGTAGTTAAGGCGTAAAAACGTAACAAACAAACTCAAATTCGCATTTATTACATTAGATAGGTTAATATTAGCCTTGGCCTAGGCCTTCTCTTGGACACAGTTCTCGTTTCAGAATGAAAAGGGTTAGGCCACAATACACCATGCAGGCTTAGTACAGGTTGGCTGACTTCACACATCATCGAAAACATTATGAAGAACTCTCTCGCAATCACCATTCTCTTCGAGAATGGCCTGGTCATTTGGTACGACGACTGTAAGTGTGCATGATTCTCAGGTACGATTCCGGGCAAAGTGTAAATGTGTTTATCTGACAAGATATTTTCAGTACCTACTAGTACTGAGTCTGGGGACGTGTCCACCAGACGGCTATATTCTTGACCCCTATTAGTTGGGACATAAAACACACAGATGTGGGCATAGTAAACCTATACCCAGCCCTTCGGGGATAAAGGCCTTTGACTGTGTATGTATGATCATCGATAGCACAATGGATGGCATTTGAATCTAGATACAATTGTACTGTATACTGCGTTATATAATAATGCTAAATGTGTAAGACAAAAATATAAAGAATAAAAGAAAAAAAATAGGACATTTCCTCATCAAATTCTTTCTAAAAACAACTTCTGACCAGCCTACTATCAAATAATTTATGTGTTGAACAAAACGCTCTAACAGGAGTGCTAACACGGCGTAGCTATTCGAACAACGCGATATGAAAAATGCAGTATTATTCCTGACATAACACGCGTAGCACAAAACGTACGTATGTATGCATGCGTCACGACACACTTGGACGTCGACACACGAACCAACATAAATATTTGAGAAAAAAATATATATGTTGCACATAAATATATCCATATCCGTCAATGTGGGTGGGGTTTGAATGACAGCGATGTGTTTAGCGCCAGGTCTTTAAAAGGCTAATTAAACTTTTGTCAAATGATTCGAGCTGACTGAAGTGGCGGTATTCTATTTGATAATGTATTAGACTCGAGAGGTCGTGGGATCCAATCCCACCTATTGCACTATTTATGTAAACCCACTCAACAAGCAAGAGCTAATACTTGTAGAGTAGATTAACAAGTTAACAAAAATAATTGTTAGATACTTTTGAAAAAAAATGTTTGGCTTTTGCTAATTTAGTCAGCCAATTACAATAGTCGACGTGCGGTAGATCGTTAACTAATTTTTGTGTTGAACTGCCTTCAGTATGCCTATTGATGCATGATTTTAATAGGCTATTTTAGTGGTACTAGCTGTTCGCGAAATGACTTTCTATTCACTGTCTCACGTCGTATATTGTATAAATGTGTAGCTAAAATATGTTGTGGATAAAACTAAGCTTATTTTATAATAGTTACCACATAATTGACGCTAGAATACATAATACATTATTTTATTGTCAAACATATATATATAGGAATATTACGTAAATGAATTTGACTGCCTCTAGAAGGGTAAAGCTAATTATTTTGTTCCATGGTATTATTATTATTCAATTTCATTCTTATGAATATAGATAATCTTATATGAATTACAAGCTTAGACGTTTATTTCAATTTTCGGTTAGTAGTGAATACGCCAGAGCAAATCATTGACATTAATCAGATCAGAGAAACATTAATTTGATTCATTTGGTAGTCATTTTGCAAAGATAGATTCTAACTGATTGCAGAGAGAGCAGAGATAGTTCAGTGGGGAGACCAACAGACTGCAATGCAGAGGGTCTCGGGTTCGAAACCACGTCGTGCACATCCGACTTTCGGAAGTTATATGACTTTTCGAAATTATGTGCGTATTGATTGACAATTATCGCCTGCTCCATGCCTCGGAGAGCACGTTAAACCGTTGGTCCCGGCTGCCATGAACATCTATGGCAGTCGTTATTGGGAGAGTGTAGACACAAAAGATACCACTGGGTCGAAGTGTCGCCGGTCTGCACTGACTGGCCCCCACATAAGATAAGATAACTGATTGCATAGATGGCTGAACAATTGCCCCTATTAGTTACGATTGTTCTGCCATCTATACAGTCAAACACATTTACACAAACTGTCCTATAAATAAAAAATAATGTTTTGTCTTATCACCCCAATTGTTGCCCCAATTTAACATCTTAACTAATTTTCCCCTTATTATTCACAGCACTTAATTAAGTCAGCCACCACTCCAGCAGTGGGGCCGCACCTCTAGAATGCGGCCGTCTGCGCCCGTCACGTTATAATTATCATCTAAATTGTACCCACCGCGCTACCGCTCGACACTTGACAAATGTAATGACGATAGACCGTCGCTTCAAGAATTTTTATACGCTCATATCCACCGTTTTATATGTGAGTGTCAGATCCCCTTTAGTGCGTACACTACTTTATATTTACCCCTCACATTTCCCTTAACCAACTTTATACTCATTAACATAAGAGTCACAATCGAATGCAACGACAGTAAAATGGCATCTGTTAAAGCGCACAGAAAAACTAAAATAGGTTGCTTGATGAATAACGAACAATGCAAACTTAACCCATTGTATTAAGGTCGATATTCGTTTAGCCAATTGTTTTATTAGTCATTATAAGTGGTAATGATAAGTAGCGTAGTCAATGTTTTGATCGTAAAAAGCGCGATACTGCTGCATAGACGTCGGTCTATTTAATTTCCATTTGATTTGAAACTAGTTTTTGTTTCGTGATCGTTGACATTTTTATTTTTATTAATTTGTTTGATATTATGGCGGCTAACGATTAAGTTCTCGTTGTAAATGGTCTGTCGCGTCAATTTATTTTTATTGTTGTTAGTTGTAATAAAATGTGAGTTGTGAAGGTTGTTTTGGACTTTGTACACGGTCGTCACGTACGTAGATACGAATCTAGGTATTTTGCAGACGAATAAAACTTGACTTTCATATTTTTATGTTTAAATGTGCATACGATTTTGAGGTTTCATGGTAATTTTTTTAATTTCGGTCCTAAAAGTATAACTGTGTATGTATGTATCTTATTTGGGGCCAGTCAGTGCAGACCAGCGACACTTCGACCCAGTAGGACCTTTTGTGTCGACATTCTCCCAATAACGACTGCCATAGATGTTCATGGCAGCCGGGACCGACGGCTTAACGTGCTCTCCGAGGCACAGAGCAGGCGATAATTGTCAATTAATACGCACATAATCTCGAAAAGTCATATAACTTCCGAAAGTCAGAGGTGCGCGACGTGGGTTCGAACCAGAGACCCTCTGCATTGCAGTCTGTTGGTCTCCCCACTGAGCTATCGCTGCTTTTAAAGTCTGACTATACTTATTCACATTTTCAGTGCTCGTGCAGTTCAATAACGACTAAACATTCTCAGTTGAAATAATAAGACTGATTTGAAGTTAACTGTCCAATTTATATGTCTATCAAAGTGCTTTCATACTTGTCATCAATATTACATGTATTTAGCTAAATTGATCTTCTTATCTCTTTGTGATACATCTGAATGAAAGAAAACAACGTATATGAAACTAAATTATTTATTCGCGTTCTAACTGCCTCCGTGGCGCAGCGGTAGTGAATGCGACTGCTGTGCATGAAGTCTCGGGTTCGAATCCCGGGTCGAGCCAACAAAACGTTATTGGGTTTTTCTGTTAAGAAATCTGAATAGCAGCCCGGAGTTAGGAAGTTGGCGGTGTTAGACACCCCCGTGCCTTGGAAAGCACGTAAAGCCGTTGGTCCTACGCCTGATCTCTCTCCGGTCCTGTCGGATTATCCGTCCCATCGGATCATGAGAGTGAGGGAACAGAGAGTGCACTTGAGTTCGCGCACACGCTTGTGCACTATAATATCTCCTGCGCAGATGGCCAGTCTCCGTTAAGATTGGCCGCCGTGACCGAAATTCGGTCTGGAGGACATTATTATTTATTCGCGTAATTTTATTGTAGGTACACTCTGCCTTTTTCAGTGTTCAAGCTCTCCTAATGTCAAATTTATTCAAAATAGTTTTGCAGCATTATCGTACAGTCATAATAATAATATTTGTATTTAATCGCCCCATTGGTAGACACTGGCCTCTTTTCAGTGTGAGAAGTATTAGACCATAGTCTACCAAGCTAGTCCACTGCGGGTCGGCAGACTTCACATATCAACGAAAACAGTAGGGAAACCTCTCAGACATGCAGGCTACCTCGTGATGTTTTCTTTCACTACTAAACCGAACGATAATTAACTATTTATTACGCACATAACTTCGAAATTCAGAGATGCGCGCCTTAGTCCAACGGTCTCCCACTCGGCGTATGGGTATACCCATGAGAGCGCGCTATGTATTTAAATGCTTCTATTTAAATGAATGAGCGGTAACTAATTACTATAAATAACTATCAATAGATTTTCCAGTAGTATCTTATAAAATGTAAAAAATGCACTTACTTTAACAAATGTAGAGTTGGTAATAATGTTTATTCAAATCAATTTCACACATTATACAGTACAAATATTTATTCCTAAGCTTCCGAAATTTACAGCCTAATAAACATATTTAGATAACATTTTATTCTAACGAAAAGCTATATTGAAATACTTATTCAAATTTTATACTTTTTTAGAATGAAAATGAGTGGTGTCAGCAACAAACTGTTTCCTTTTATCGATGAAATAATTCGATATATGCGATCTTATCGATGTCATTCTCTCACCATTAAAAACTCGAAAACTATACAAGTTTTGTCTTGTAATCCGACACCATGAAGTTTTAAAAAAGGTTGGTAGCACAGTGGGTATCGATTTATTTTCTAAACCGGCTACTGTGTATTTTTAGAATATCTTTTTACTTTAAAATTTAAATATCTTTTTACTTAAAAAAAATCGTAATGTAAACTTACGAACTGCTTCTGGTATAGGTCGGTCTGTTATTATGACCTAAAGATGTGTAGCAAAATATGGACGTACCTAGATATGGTAAGGTATGTCAGAAAGGCACTTCAGTTATAGTAACATATATACATAATAACCTCAGTAGCAAGAAGACACACACATACATAGATTCACGCCTGTTTCCCAGAGGGGTAGGCAGAGACTACGACTACGACTACACACTCGTAGAAACTAATAGATATTTATTTAAAATGATCTTGTAGACGTTGCTATACAGACAGTTAAAAAGTCAGTTTCAATACTTAAACCCATTCAATCTTTAAAAGATTTACCCAAAATCCAATGCCTTTTTAACTGTCTGAAATTTCGGTTGACGGGAATTCTCTAGTCGACCGAATAACCAACAGGTGCCGACAATTGAAAAGGGGCAATACATGTAAGTTGTTCAGATAGTCTTTCGCCGATTCTCCAATTATTTCCTCGCAAGATTTCTCTTAATCCCTAGTGTGTCTCGTGGAGGCGACACAACAAATAGTGTTGATAATAATCGTGAGGTTGTGAGCGTAAATATCGACGCGATCCAGCCGATAAAAGGGCGAGCTACCGTCCCTGCTTTATGTACGAGCGGTGATCGCGATAATATTACGATTTATACTAGAAAACACGCTACTTGAGATATTTTAAGTGATTATGCAGGAGATACGACAATTTGAGAGTCATGGGTTAGAATAATTAACAGTTGGTAGCTATTGCCTTTCATGTTGCATGTAAAGGCTGTAAAGTTTCTGTTATATTATATCGTTGAATGGAACTATTTTCTACGAATTTATTATTACTGGTGTTAATATTTCAGTGTGTTTGTATATTTATATTAATTTTGCTATTGTCTAATGGAGACAAGATCAATTCAATCTTCAATTCCGGTATAATAAGACAAATAATGTGTTCCTTTTGTGGGATAAGAATTCTGTCAATTGGGGAGCTGATAATTTTAAAATAATTATAAATTATCAACCTAACAATATACAAGGTATACTGATCAGATTATGCCTAGTATAAATTTGAACGAAAAAGTTGCATTAAATGTCTCACACTTTTTATCAGTCATTCGAATATAAAACCTTCTTTCGTTTTTACAGATTTAAAAATGAATAAGTAGTTACGTTATTTATATGTAACGTAAAGTATTAATATATTTATAGTTCGTTATGTGGTTTTTGTCAAAATCTATCATTAGTTGACTTATTACTTTCTATTCAAGTATGTCAGGATACTAGAATTGATACATTTATACATTACAGTTAATGCACCGAAATCCAAGAAGTTACCGTTAAAGAGGTCAACACAGTCAATTATTCGAAAATCAAATACACTAGAATATTGACAAGAAAAGAAGTAGGTATAATAAATCTTAGCACATCTGCGCAGACAAGCTACTTAATCTTTGCCGGCTAGCCAGTTGAAAAATTTGTATGTTGATAGCTGAATGAAAATAGACATCTGATATACGAGCCACTGATGGAAGTAAACACAATTCAAATGTTTGAATTTATGAATAACCACTAGATATACTGGGTTTAGTGAATGGAAACATTGTAATAAACCAGTTTGGGTGAAGAGTTAGTACCTATCGTAAAATATCCGTTTTATAGGCGAGTTATAACGAAATATGTACGGATGGAAACGTAAGAGCGAGTAAAAATAATGGTTTATGGTTTCTTTATAATAATTTATAACGTAACGTAAGTGGAGATTGAAAGATGTGTTAAGTTTGAGCAGCGGAATCGGATGGTTGGCTTTTATATACATATGTAGATTTTGTTGCTACTGTGATGGTTCCTACGCTAGATCTCATATATGATTATAATACCTATATTATTTTCACTATACATGTCTAAACTCTACTAACATTTCTTAAGTTACAGATTTAATAAAGAAGGCAGTATTGATAACCTTCTAACATTTCGACAACTATTCTCGATTTCAATACCTAAAGAGCTAATGCCCTCAAAAAGCATAAGCCTTTAAACAAAGGTGTTGCAAAAACAGCTGATAGTGACATACTAGACGATACCACTTCAAGACGAAAGTATGTATTCGGAGCACTCTAAAGATTGGCTATTAATCACCTGCTAGCTATTGACCGAAATATTATGTATCCTCTGAAGCATGACGACGTTCTGGTTCAATACCGCATAATCACTCATATTGATTCTTATTGTTTGGGTTGCAATGAAGAATAATAAACTTCAATATTAGGTAAAGGATTTACCACATTTTTGTCCTTTTGGCTGACTGCTGTTAGTCTTGGATTGCAATGGAAAAATAATTTGAAGATTGACAATGCCGAATTATTTTGATGGTTGGAAGCAGCGTCATGGAATCTGTGTGTTATCAAATATGAAGTATTCCACTTTGAACGAAATATACTATCGTGAGCGTGTTTTTATTGGAGTCTATAAAACATGCACGCACGACAATTCATCGCTCATATTTTCTTATCAAAGTGGAGGATGTGTTACGAATAACATGTATTTTGTCTTTAAGATGATATATTGTTCGTTAGAATATGTGCATATAGACCATCATCAGAGTACTTCTATATTGTTAACCTTATTCTGTTGTAATAATTAGGATGGGTAATCCGATGACGTGTAGTGGGTGTTTTTCTTCTAACTATTATTATTGTATAATGGATTGTCGCCAAATAACTCCTAATTAAATTCGTAGTGATTATTGCCACAGTTATAATACCGAAGTTATGAGGAAGGAAGGAAATGGTAGACAATAAATGTATTGTTTAAGGAATCCCATAACGAAAACCAAGTACTACAATAACTTCGACCAAAATGAATGCCAGGTTCCTAGGGTTTGAGGTTCCCTCACCAGGTCGTCTGTCTACCTTGTGGGAAGCCTACCCCTGCTGCGTCTTGCGGTGTATGGCTACCACTCCAGAACCTTTCTGCCCCAACGATAATAAACAGTTAGTAATTAAAAGATAATAATAGCTTTTAAGCTGGGTGTAATCACTCGGTAATCCGAGAGCTTTTGCGTGCACAGTGAGAACTCAAAATCGAATGAGAACTCATAACATAAAAAAATACCATGTAATAATCATGTACAACACACGGTACTATATGCAGTGATATAAATCGTTCTTAGTCGCCTTAGAAAATGAATTAATGTAATATACATACATGTTTGCAATTTGTATCAAATGCATTTCTCAACGTCGATCATTTATCAAAGTGAATATAGATTGAGGTGATGCCCTATTGTAATTTAATATTTAAATCGAACACCGAATTGTTACGGTTCATCAATTGTCAGGATTTCAGGCAGAAATTATCAACATAATATTTTTATTTTTAATAGCTAAATTAAAACATACGCCAAAGGCAACTAAGAAATATATATATATATATATACAAATACATGCTAGTTTACGTGAATTAAGAGCTGTGACCTATTTAGTGCCTATTGCGAGTTTAGTACCCTTGAAATAGAGAAGTAAATACATACATAGATAGTGCGGGATCTTTAAACTTACTGAGATTTGGAGCAGTTTGACTGAAAAAGTATCTCCAGTCCTTAGTAGACGGGAGTCATATAACTTTGTGTGTGTTGTGTTCTTGCGCTAAGTAGCATTTCCCTGTGTTTCGAATACTAGTGTGACCGTTGATCTTTACCCAGCGTAATCGTAGCACAGTGATTCCTTTTTTTGAAAGAATTGACATCGCGCGAGCAAACACCCTGCCGAAAGCCGAACCAAGCCCTATGGACGCCTGTCAAGGCGTCCATAGGGCTTGGTTCGGCTTTCGGCCACTTTAGTTGTAGAAAGTCTTCTTTAAATCCCAAGTCGATTTTTGAACACCGGCGCTCAGACACACTGCTTTTTTTTGGTCTAGGTATGGTTGTATTGATTCCATATGTCAAGTATTCGAAGGTCTATTTTTGTAAAACTTAAATCGATGTAACGATGTTGTATTTGCTGTTTGCATGACTCAACTTCAATTCTAGAAGCATATTTGCACGTGCAATTAGTCTGAACACAAGAACGTTGCTTCTTTTTTATAGTCATCATAAATATTACATTGTAGATGTATTGAAATGTCAATTGTCAATTGATATGATAAGTGCTTTGTAGCTATGCAGTTCTTACCATATTTTCTCTCATATTACGGGTTGGAAGAGCTACATATAACTATTCATAAATATTTTTTGTGGCAACATGAGAATATCAATCAGCCTTTGTCAGGCATTGTCTGCATCAGTCCCTGGAGTAACCGTATTGCGAGTGTGCTTTAGCAAAAAGTGGTATATTTTTCTTTGTAGATTATAGTGTTTATCATTTTATTATTTCGTTTGCATAATATTGGCTGTACGGATAGCGAAGTGATTTAAGCCATTGACAGTGCTCTGAGTGTTGTGGCTTCAAACTCAATTTGGGTGTACTTTTCATTTCTTACTATCTGTCTCTGCGATTTCATCCTCGCTTATGGCGTTTACTGTTCCTCTTTAGGGATCGTGGGATGATACTATAGGTATAGCTTATGATACTCCTAGAACATTACAAACAAAAATCCAAAACATTCCTCTTTATAAAAATCCAAATTATTCCATATGTATATTTTGAAAGGTCACCACGACAACTTTACCTGTGCAGAATTTGTTAATGTGGAGATAAAGAAATATAAGATCTAGATACGATTGTCTTTTGAGCATGGGCTGTCGAATACAATAAAGTGAGTTTACTACGCCAGCCAGGTAAGTGCAGCTTGTCAGAACTCTCAGATATGCAGTTTTCTTTACAACATCGTCATCATTTTATATTTACGTAATCAGAAATAGTTTTCGTTTCCATATTAATAAGTATATGTGTATGTTATCGTATGATCTTTAAGACTGCGCCGAGCAAAATGTGCCAAAACAGGCGGTCACAGTTAAGTTGATAAAATCAACACTTTTTGTTTAATACAAATATAAAATATACATTTACCATAACAATTAATGTGTTTACAATTACTCCGTGTAAAAAAACTTAAAATAATTAATATTTTAACGTAAATTTGCACGAAAAATGTAAAAACGTAAGCTCGTGTTACGTGATTCTTAGATTATAACAGTAGAAATCTATCCTATTTTACAGCTTAAACGAAACATAAATAGTTATATTACAATTTGTCCGTCCCAAATATTTAAATTATTGGTTGACAATAAAGATACATATTTATCAAAAAAGCACTTCACATCCTTCATACAATTTTACTATAGTGGCCGCGCGCTGATTTGAATTTCGAGCTCTGTCATTCAGTCCAACCGCGTCTTACGCTCGGCGCAGTCTTAAGTTAACTAACGATGATACACCGTTTTACATTTCCATAGTAGTGGTTTTATTTTGATGTAATGTTTCTTGTATTTATCCATAAACCTACCTATGTGCGTTAAGTCCATACTCATGTCTATTGTCCAATGGTGGAAGCAGTATATGTAACTTGTTTCATTCTTTATGCACACTAGACGATTTAAGGCAGGTACTTCCTTACTTGGTTTTTAAAATATAGTCACTATGATAAACATTTCTGCATAACAGAAAGGTATTAACTTTTTTTTTGAATTGCCAAGAATCTTGTGGTATTTGCATAAAGCAAAAGCTTCTTAATGATCGCACTAACGTTTGTGGTAGCAGAGAGCAGTTTCGCTGAGTATAGTGGATTCTTATCCTACACGGGATAAAATTTGTGTGACCCACAAATGGTAGTACCGGGTATGGGTGTGCTTTGTGTCCGCTGTTTGAATGTTTGTAAAGTCTGCCGAGGTACAGGAATTGTTACTAGTGTCAGATGTATATTTAAGAGGAAAATAAAAAGGCTACATCTGTATTATTAATATTATAAACCATTAGATATACTTTATAAAGTTTTATGGACATTAGGTTATCAGGATATATTCCTTTTATTGAACAAATCTTGGCGGCAGATCAAAATAACTTCCTGTACGTGAATTAAACGTACAAACTGAACAGCTTTACGTTGAAAACGAGCATATGTCGACACAAAGCCTTCATCGCTTCGTATCTTTGGGATTATCGTTCAAAAGAGGCCATATTTCGTCAATACGCCCCCGACATTTGGGAAGACGCATAGATTAGAAAATTGGTGCAGATGTTCGTGTTAAGTATCCAGATACGAAAATAAGGTTTAGTCGTGATTTGAACAGTCACCATAGCCACTGCGCCAAATGTTATTGGTTCGATCCCCGCACGGTACAAAAGTTTGTGTTCTTTGTGTCTGTTATTTGAATGTTTGTAAAATTCCCCGCGACACAGGATTTATTTTAAGGAAATTTATAATAACTATTGCATATTAATATAATTCTCATAATTTATAACTAAAAAACATCAGCAGTTCGGTTTCGAATTTTGTAGACATCAAGTGTTATATAGGAAGATAATAAATATAAATTCGCTTCGATTGAAATCTATGGCGAGTCTTAGCATGTGCGATTTGTAACTTTCTTTGATGTTGAAATTAAACTGCTATATACGGATTTTATCGCGTTGTTTATTTGACACTTTATTACAAAATTTTGAAAATTGTTTCACTACTACTACTATTAAACTTTACTAATTTTTAAGCTAATTAAATTATTATTAAACTATTTAGATTTAATTTATTTTTACTTTTACACTTTCCCCGACGTTTCGGTTGCTTTTCAGCAGCCATAGTCACGGGGAGACTAAGATGGCAGTTGTCTCAATGTTCCAGTGTAGTTATTTCAAAGTACCCGAACATAATTTAATCATTGGTGTTTCTATTTACGCAGAATGAGCTCAAAGTATCATGAAGTCTAGCTGTGGTTTGCTTCTTCTTGGGTTTGACTATTTTTATTACTGGATCCCAAGCTGGTGGTACATTCCAACCATCTGCTCTATTAAAATTAGGATGTTTTTTGATTTCAATAGCCTCGCGAAGCATCCTTGGTAGGAATCGGTGTTCTTTAGCGAGAATCTGTGGTTTGTCAAATCTTCTTTGATGTCTTATTAAAGAACTGTCAGCTGCAGGCATAATTTAAAATAATTGTAGTTACAATTACTATAGTACACAGTTGTAGAACTATAGTAGTAGCCAGTGGATAGCCACATGGCTGTCCACTGGTTACTATAGTTTAATAAAAGTTATTTTATTGAGAAACATATTTTTTTTATTTAACTGTAAGAATTATATTGCAGGCGGTATACAAATAAATAAAACTCAAACTATTGTTGGTTTACAGACATTCATAAAATTAATAAAACAGTTTGTGTTGTCTGTTAACTGTTGAATAATAACATCGTGAGTTTACACACAGACACACTGACACGTACACACATAGACACATACAGACACACACAGAAAACAAGTACGTGAACTGGCATGTCTGCGCTAATCAATTCTTTGCCCTTGATCGCACCAGACAACTTGTTTGTTTTACATACAATATTTACGACACCAATTAGGAGCCTAGCTTATTAACTACAAGACGAATTTATGCTACAAATAACGGCCGTACCAAAACTGTTTGTTTTCTTAACTACACTGTGACTTACTATATTTAAATGTTGTAACAAGTACATACATGTGTTTCGAATTTAGAAGCTGTTCATTATTCAGTCGGATTATCTTATCTTCGATGTAATTTATAATCTTTGGTAATTAACGGTTGAAATATGGCTTTTGAAATAGACATCAATATTGTGTTTAAAATATGTGAACAATATGTGGTAAGAAATAAAGGCCGATGTGTAAATCTTTACACCGATTTTCTTACAGATTTAAAATGTAGACAAATGAAGGTAAGATTAACGTACTTAAAATTTCGAAACTATTTTATAAAGATAATACGTTTAAAGATTTAGTTGTGTAATTTGGAAATTAACAGCTTTATTTGATAACAAGCAATAGCTTTTTGAACTTCTAACAGTTATAACAGGTAGAACTTAGTCAAATGCAGGTAAAATTAACGTTCTGAATATACAGGGCTGTTTATACCTATCATATTCCAAAATATTTTTGTACAATTCGAGAATTTTAAAACTGATAACGAAATATACAAATGTTTACATTACTGTTGGGGCGCTCATAGCCAGTTGCACTTACTGATCGGTAAACGCTTAGCGAAGTTAAGCAACTTTGGGTGCGGTCAGTCTATAGATAGGTGACGGCTTAGTAGTATTTCATCTGAGCGTCTCCGTGCTTCGGAGGGCACGTAAAATGTCGGTCCCGGTTGTTGTCAAATTGACAGCAGTCGTTAAGCCATGTCAGAGGCCTGTCCCGTAGGCCTCTGACATGGCTTGAAAAACTCTTGACAACAGGTTGGCCACTAACCACACGAAAAGAAGAAGATGAATTACGGCTTACATAAAAAAAAAATTATGACGCACTTCTATAATGTAGTTTATAAAACATAATATAATTTTAATAGGTTTAGCCTAAGATTATGTACTATTCTAATGCTGGCAATGGGCTTCTTCGGAATGAAAAATTAACGTCTTGCACTGCAATATCCGCCGACGGCTAAGCACAATCGTTTTCAATTATATCTAGCGTTTTAGTAATTGATCGACTCGTCTCCCCGTGACCATGGCTGCTGAAAAGCAACCGAAACGTCGGGGATAGTGTAAAAATAAATTAAATCTAAATAGTTTAATAATAATTTAATTAGCTTAAAAATTAGTAAAGTTTAATAGTAGTAGTAGAGTAACAATTTTCAAAATTTTGTAATAAAGTGTCAAATAAACAACGCGATAAAATCCGTATATAGCAGTTTAATTTCAATGAATAATATTCGCGTAAATAGAAGACAATATAATTGATCGATTACAAGGGTTAGGCCATAGTTTCAGGTTTAAGATAATTTATTACTCATAAAGAATAACCTTATTCACTTACCTACATGAGAAAAAGATATAAATAACAATTTCAATAAATTGGCGGCGATACAAAAAAAAACGAAACTTACGATATTAATTGAATTTAGATAACAACAATAATTACTTATGAAAATGTAGTGAGGGTATCCTAAAACCGGTATGAGCCCGTTCGCCCTTCAAGGTTCGCCCCCTAGTAGGTATTTGTTAGGTTTTATCTTAAAATCCACCTAAAAATAGGAGCCCGTCTTTCTATGAAAGGGGCGAAAGTCAAGGGGCGTACGGGCTCGTAGCCCCTAAAACATTCATAACCATTTGAAACATTTGTTCAACCATATTAGCAGTAAATACAAAGATCGAGCGTACCTAGAAGCGCCAAGAATGCTTTGTACACACAAATGACACATTTAGCTTACGCAAACATATGCTACCGCGCTGGCCAGATGAGATTGAGAGATCTTCGAGATGATTATGCAAGTAGAGCTTTCATGCAGGATTCATCATGGAGCTTTAAGACGCGTTGAATCCATCATGATATTTTCCTTTAACGGCGAATCGTGCGATTAGATGCAACCTGTAATCAATACTAATATTATAAAGCTGAAGAGTTTGTTTGTTTGTTTGAACGCGCTAATCTCAGGAACTACTGGTCCGAATTGAAAAATTATTTTAGTGTTGGATAGCTCATTTATTGAGAAAGGCTATAGGCTATATAACATCACGCTATGACCCACAGGGGCGGCGCAGTAATCATAAACGCGGGTGAAACCGCGGGCACATCTAGTTAATTATATTTAGACTGCACGGATGATGTAGTGGTGGTCGCCTCGCCAAGTGTTGTTGGGTTCGATCCCCACACGGGACATAAAATTGTGTGATCCACAAATGGTTGTTCCGAGTCTGGGTGCTCTTTGTGTCCGTTGCTTGAATGTTTGTGAAGTCCCCCGCAACACAGGAATGGAGAAACGGAAGTTGTAGGTATTTTTTTAATAACTTATTACACGCCTTATTTTAATAAGGCAAAGGTGCGTGCTGTGCGTTCGAACGTTAAGACTGCGCCGAGCGAAATGTGCCAAAACAGGCGGTCTCAGTTAAGTAAATAAAATCAACACTTTTTGTTTAATACAAATATAAAATATACTTTTACCATAACAATGAATGTGTTTACAATTACTCCGTGTAAAAACTTAAAATACTTAATATTTTCGCCTACAAAATTACGTAAATGTGCACGAGAAATGCAAAAACGTAAGCTCGTGTTACGTGATTTTTAGATTATAACAGTAGAAATCTAGCCTATTTTACAGCTTAAATGAAACATAAATAGTTATATTACAATTTGTCTGTCCCAAATATTTAAGTTATTGGTTGACAATAAAGATAGATATTTATTAAAAAAGCACTTCAAATCCTCCATACAATTTTACTACGGCGGCCGCGCGCCGATTTGAATATGCGCCGTACGAGTTCTGTCATTATCTGTCTTACGCTCGGCGCAGTCTTAAAGCACCGCGTGGGAGTCCAAAGTCTTGCTCACTAGGTACTAACTATAAAAACACATATAAAATAACTTTTTTTATCGATTAACAAAGGAAGCAAAGACACAGGTGATGCCTGTGTCTTTGCTACTAGTGCAAACATTAAGATTGTAAACCGACACCTTTGTCAGTCATCTACGTGTAGACATATTACTGCTTCCGATTACCGGAAATACGTCACAATGTGCCATAGACTATCAGACAATGCCGAGTGTTATCAGAGGGTGCGGCAAGGGGATGTTTATGGTGTCATCGAGTTCCGGTAATGACACTATGTTTTTTTGTTGATGTATATTTTCGTAGGTGGTCTTAAACTGTGTATCCTGCTAACATAATAACAAGCTTTTGCCCGCGACTTGGTACACATGTTATTTAGAAGTAGTTACCTATTTGTATGTGTCTTTTCTAGCTTGTTAGAGGAAGGTAATTTACACACATAATACTCGATTACATACTTCAAGCCAAGGTATGACTAGAAAACTGGTACATGTGTCAAGATGATATATGCACTAGGTTTCTATTCAGAGAATCATTCAATTTCGTGCAGTAGTTTTTGCATACAAACATACAGATAGACAGACAAAGGCTGGCTTTTATATCTCTCACACTCCTTAAATATCCAGATGTTAAAGTTTGTGAAGATGTTTGGAGATTTGGATGTTTATTACTTAACCACGCATAAAACTTTGGTGAACGGATTGCAATGAAACTTGGCATGAAGATAAACGATATTTGGATTAACAGAATGGCAACTATTTTATGCGAAGCTGCAGGAAGAAACTAATATATCGTAATACTTAGTAAAGGAATTGCAAACAGATCCGCGTGTGTATATTTCCGAAAGAGTAGGCAGAAGTGTTCCATAATTATATAAGTTTAACGTCAGCTGTGTTTTTTAGGTTAGATCAACTTAATAGGTTACGACCGTGACCTTTCGATGTCTATTGGACATAATAACTTATATAGAATCCAGACACTATGCTTCTTCTAAGAAATTTGTTATGGAAAAACCTTTTTACTTATTTTACGCCAGCCAGACACTTTATGTTTGGTTTATTTTGAAACTAGTATGCCTCGAAGGCCCAGTGGCAAGAGTCGTTATTCGCGGCAGTGCGTGAGATTTTCTGTTCGATGCTCGGTCCTTATCGCTAAAGACGATCTCTTACAGACAACCTTTAAAGGACAAGAGAAAAATATTTAACTTGATATGTTTACAACAATGCTTAGTTTACAATTCATATCTGTAAACTACAACCATCGTTTACTTTCTACTGAACACACTCATTAATATACAGAAGGTATATATTATTTACTAGATGTGCCCGCGGTTTCACTCGCGTTTATGGTTAATGTGCTGCCCCCATGAGTAGTAGCGTGATATTATATAGCCTATAGCCTTCCTCGATAAATAGACTATCCAACACTAAAATATTTTTCAATTGTAACCAGTAGTTCCTGAGAATAGCGCGTTCAAACGAACAAACAAACTCTTTAGCTTTATAATATTAATATAGATTATAATATTGGTAAATTATACCTGCACTAAGAGGCAGTTTATGCAGATAATATCTACTCGTAAACTGAGGTACACGAGCCTCCGTGCTAAAACGAACGATCGCTTCTTATACAATTTTTACGACGACGGTGGCTGATAAGCTTTGAAATACTCTGACAGTAAGTACTTATTTTTATGCCAGCAGGGTATATTCTTTTTATATTGCCAAAAATACCTACTAACCGCCAAATATATTCTATTTACTATTGAATTGCAGCGGCACTCTCGCTAGACTGCAGACACAATAGGTTTTTAATTTTCGCCTGTCATTCCAACAATTGGCAAGTTAAAAGTTGACACATTTTAATAAACTCATTGCAATATTGAAATTAACCTACTCTTTTTAAACGACTTTACGACTTTAAAAAAGGTAGAGATTTTATATTAGAGAAGTAAAGAAGAACTATTGGAAAACTAACATACAGCCAAAAACAAGTTATCGTACAAATATTTATATGAGAGAGATTTTGAAGATGAAATTAAATCCTGTGAAAACCGGTAAACCGATTTGGATAAAATTAGGTACACGGATAGAACATGCCTTAGGTTCACAAATAAGGAAATTATATTCCGGTAAATGCTTCCAAGGGATTCACACGGGCAAAGCCGAGGGCAGGAACTAGTCCTCAGCAAACAGAAGCAATCCTCATATAACCAAAACAGGATATACCAAATAGTTTCTATCATCAGACCACACATGTACAAGCCAAAAGCACTTAAAGAATCGAAAACACATTTATCATTAGGCTCAATTATAAAACACATAATTCTTCTTGTATAAATATAATTATAATTACGACAGTGTCATCAAAGAGCGAGCTGTCAATGTCAGTCAGCAGCCGTCCTTTTATCTGGCGGTGTGAGTAAAAATAAGCTGAGAAACAGTTTCATTATGAGTTTTGGTGTTCCGTAGAAAATGTGGGAAACTTTTATTTTTAAATCGTTGGGCACTAGTTCTTGACCGCAGTATTTACTTGCGTAAATACTACGTACAGGTATGGCAATAATCCAGGTTCCTGACTATTTGCTTACAAGTTTCATCTAAATCTGTTTAACGGTTTATGTGTGATTAAGTAATAAGCATCTTCATAAACTTTTAGATATATCCTATTAGTTGAATTCTATGGGATGATCTAGATCTCGTATTTTGATGGCAGACTCATATACACATGAGTACGAGGAAGCATTAATGTTTGTAAGTGTAAAGTTCAGTAAGTATTCATTTGTTTGTAAGCTTGGATATGTGAGTGAGCATACGTATGTGTGTGAGTATACGTGAATATGAATAAGTGTGAATAGGAGTGAAAATGTGTATGAGCTTCACAAAGTGTGAGTCTGAGTATAATATTAGTAAGCATTTACGGTACTGATTGTGGAGTGGTTTAGATGTCAAAGTTTTATAGAGTGGTCAGAATCTTATCTAAAATTTTAAGATAGTTCCAGATCTTATTTTCTTTTTTTAAATACTATTTTTAAAACAGAATTCTTAAACAAGTTCTTTTGGGTACATATTTAAATTTTAAATGTTTTTCCCTAAGATTAAATATAGTTTTAATGTGAATTTCATACAATAAGTAGCCTGTAATGTGTTTTGTAAAGACTATAATTATTATTATTATTGTTCCAGCTTGCCTTATATATGTAGTAATTAAAAGAATGTGCCCTTCCACGTGAATATAATATTTTATGTACATTGTCTGCTAATAGTTTTGTATTCACATTATTACAATTTTAGCCACCATCTTCTTACCTTTACATTGTTCCATGGCGGTATATCTAAAGGTGGGTATACACTATGTTCGCGCTTCAACAGCGCTCCGCGTTCCTGCAACTGCTCCCGGTAGTGGATACGTGCGCGAACACGGAGCGTGCGGCGTTGCACGCTCCGCGGCAGGCGCTCCGACTCGTGTCGGTTTTTAGCGCGAACACAAAGGGGAGCGCCGTGTGTCCGTGGACGCGAGCACGAGGCCACGTATGTGTGTACGCTATTGCAACGCGCATCACGCAGTATGGAATGGTCGGAAGAAGAGTCTTTGGCACTAATTGAAGGGTACAAAAATTATACCGTACTGTGGGTAACAGTGTATCAGTATATATGCTGCGCTAGCTACTGACTCTGGTGACGACATGTTTGCTCACAAGTTCGCGGTAAACTGAGAAACGCACAAGGAGCAGGCGTGTTGCACGTAGAAGTGCGCGCGACGTATCCATTGGAGCAGTTGCCGGAACGCGGAGCGCTGTTGGAGCGCGAACATAGTGTATACCCACCTTAAGAAACTCTTATTACGCTCAGTAAATTTACGTTTATTGGCTGTTTCTTTAAACGCTTTTTATCACTTCACCGTTACAAATCATCATTGTGCTAGTTAGTCTACTGTGACAGATTATGTATGCTTCAATGCTGGCTAAGAAACTGTTATAAAGCGTCGTCACGCCTGTTTGCCGCAGGGTAAGCAGATATTACGGATTTCCACTAGCTACGATCCTGGTGTATCACTCTGACTGCCTTGGTGGCTGCGGTACATGATGTTTCGGGCTCGAACCCCGGGTTGGGCCAACATAAAGTCAGTTCATGTCACGGACAAGAAAATGCCAATGTTCAATGTGCCTCGGAAAGCACATAATATATACATAGGTAGCCGTTGGTCCGAATCTTGATCTCTATCCAGTCGTATCGGGTTGTCATCTCAGCGGAGTCCCATGAGAGTTAAAGAACAGAGAGTATACTTGTGTTTGCGCACACACTTGTGGACAATCATATCTCCCGTGTAAATGGCCAGTCTCCGTTAAGATTGGCCACCGTAACCGATATTCGGTCAGGAAAGGACTGTAATAATATTTATTTTTTATGCATTCTTCATGCAAAGTCGTAACTATACTCCATTTGGTTAGGTACTAAACTAAAGGTCTAAAACTATCTTGATGTGACTTTTTACACAAACACATATTAAACAAATAAACTACTACTTCAACTAACGGTTCAATTGATTTAGTAATTGTTATTGTTGTATTTACATTGATCTTTAGCAACATTTTATTTTTTAACTGAGTTTTTAGATAAAATACACATTAAGAATGTTTACCTTTAGTTAAGTAACTAACCAAATGGAATATATATGATGATTGATATGATATGATCTATATGAATATATATATATGTGAGTATATATTTTATTTAGTTTATTAGAGTATATATTTTATTTAGTGTATTAAATATGTTTATTGGTATGTATATATTGTGTCCATCAGGCTACATTATGCACCTACTTTATTTGATCTCTGCATCACCCTAAGGTTGACTGGTAGAGAATGCCCTTGGCATTAAGTCCGCCGATGTATAATTTTATGCATAAAGTTTAAAAATAAAAAAAAATAAAAATAAAATATAGGTTTCCTCAGAATATCTACTATTTAATCACGGAACGTTTACCCGGATCAGATAACAATTTATTAATTCTTCTAAGTTATGAACTGTTACAATTTAACTATTATCTCCCAAAAGAAAACTGTGTAAATTTGTCATAATTAATACAAAATATAACCTACAAACGTTACCCAAGATAGACTAAAATACTATGCAAAATAACTAACGTAGAGGTTTAAGTTCGATCATCACAAAACATTTGTGTGGTCCACAAATAGTTGTTCCGAGTCTGAATGTTCTTTGAATCTTTGTGAAGTTCACTGCGATACAGCAATTATCGCTAGTACGGGAAATACATTAAAAATATATATTCAAAAGTGAACTACAGTAAGTATAATCCCCGCTGTGAACCGTGGGACACATTGCAAAAATTAAAACAACAGCCACAGACAAGATCTATAAACGGCACAGCAATTTGTAGGTCATGTAAAGTTTTGTCGCGTATAGGAATCGAACATCTTATATATCAGTGAGTCTCAGTCATTGGCTTTTGTGTGATCGATTGCATATCCTATCTTATCTTATGTGGGGTCAGTCAGTTCAGACCGGCGACACTTCGACCCAGTGGGATCTTTTGTGTCGACACTCTCCCAAAACGACTGCCATAGAGGTTCATGGCAGCCGGGACCGTCGGCTTAACGTGCTCTCCGAGGCACGGAGCAGGCGATAATTGTCTATCAATACGCACATAATTTCGAAAAGTCATATAACTTCCGAAAGTCAGAGGTGCGCGACGTGGGTTCGAATCCGAGACCCTCTGCATTGCAGTCTATTGGTCTCCCCACTGAGGTATCGCTGCTTTTATCGATTGCATAACTGCTTGTTCCTGAGCTCGAGTCTGAAACTGTGCCCTAAAAAGCTTAATAGGCTTACCACATGTCTCTATGATAACAAGCGTTATGTGGATGTAACACTTTACCTGGATAGGTATTAACCCGCAATATTACTATATATTAAGTGTTCAAAATGTTACCAAAACAACGCTACAATCAAAAATAATAAGTATAATTGTTAGGAATACTTCTCGCATAAGTCCAGCACTGTCCTGGCCGTTCCCCTCCTAAACGCCAGCTCTTGTTTGTCAATCTGTCTGTGAACATTAAAGCTCGTCTTCATCTAATGGATTCTGACCGTCGTGTTTACCTAACAGAATAACTTCCATTTTTTCTTTACGTTAAATTAAAATTTGTTTGACTCGCGCCTCCAATTGATATGTTTGTTTTGGAACAGTGGGCGGCGAAGGGTTACATTTATTTTTTTAAATTAAGTACGTGTTTTAAGTCGCCTCAGACGGAACTTTTTCAGACAGTGGAATAACATGGATATGCTTTTTATTTGTAATCAAGGGACACGTTGAATGTTTTTAATTTATTCGTTTAGTTTAGAATGTTCTTTTCAACGGTTGATGAAAAATGTTCTGTTAATAGCAAAATGCTGGGTATCAGTTCTCTTCTCCCTAGCCTTTATTATTCCCAAGTCACTTGGGGTCAGCTTTTCTAGTCTAACCGGATTTGACTGGATATCACTTTTTTACACGTAGCGGCTGCCATCTGACCTCCGCAACCCGAAGGCTAACGATACCCCAAGGCTAAACCAGTGTCAGGATATTAGACGGCACTAACTGCCCAATAACGACTGCCATAGACGTTCATGGCAACCGGGACCGACGGCTTAACGTGCTCTCCGAGGCACGGAGCAGGCGATAATTTTCAATCAATACGCACATAATTTCGAAAAGTCATATAACTTCCGAAAGTCAGAGGTGCGCGACGTGGGTTCGAACCCTTGACCCTCTGCATTGCAGTCTGTTGGTCTTCCCACTAAGCTATCACTGCATTTGAAAATGCTGGGTATCAGTTTTGGGTTGAACATAAATAGTAGACTGCTTTGTTGAGCATATGATATCATTTTTACCATTGTTTGCTAGCGAATCTGAAGTATGAGACTCAGTATTTTTTTTATTTTTAAAAGTCTTCCTCTCTTTAAATGATTTCTGTGTCGCAGGGTAGTTTACAAACATTTAAACAATGGACAAAAAGAACTTCCAGACTCTAATTAAATAATTGTTCTGAATCTGGAAGTTCTTTGTGTCCATTTTTTAAATGTTTCACATCACACAATGATCCACAAATCTGGACACACACTTTTTTGTCCCATGAGAGAACGAACCCAGAGTACTCGGCGTAGTAGTAATGGCAAGGTGTGTAATTGAGTTTTAAGCTACAAAACTTATTTTAGCAGATTTCAATAGTTTCGCTATCCTTAACAGGGGACCAACAAAACCAAGCAAATAAAATTAATACTTTTGCTTAATCCTTCGGGCGGCTTATTCCCGCCCGTTCCGCTATTTTGCTCCCAAGCGCTCCAAGACTAAAATAAAATAATATTATTATTTTGTAAAATCGTTCCCAAGGACTCTAAAAGCTTATGAAAATTTATTTCTTTATAACCTCTGATCTTCATACATTTATTCCTAGGAGTTCCAAATTACATTACAAATAATTAAATATAGACCTACTTACTAGTGCGTTTTCGACAACTCCAAAACAAACTGTATAGTTATCAGAATTAAAACATGTAATTAAATAATATTAGTTTTTTATTAGAAATAAAATCTCAACGTACCTAGAGAATGTTTTGGAGCTGTAGAGAATGAAATTGGTAAATGTGCCTTTATTTATTATTTTCATTTAAACATCTTTGGAGCTCCTGGTAATTAATGTATGGAAAAATGAATTTTAAACAACAATAGATTTGGAGCGCACGGGAATAAGCCCTTCGGGTGCTTTTAATATTACTAAAGTCTGACGATAAGTGGTTACCTTTAGGCAATAGTAAAAGTACTTGGTGTTCTTTGTACTGTTTTTATTATTGCTAAAGTCCCCCACGAGGCAATAATTACCCATTGCGAAAGTTCATTTTTAAAAAAGGTATACCACGCGTTCGAACAATCCACGTGCAATGACTAATAAATAAAAAAAAGTTAAACGTTAAACTACATTAGTGCTAGCTTATTTCCCTTCCATATTCAAAAACAAAAGCAACTAAATAACAATTTGTAAGTACCATTACGGTCGCTGACAAAAAAGAGAACGAAAATAAAAAAAAAAACAAACAAGACGCGCGTGAGTTCAGTAGCAGACGTTAATCTGAGCTGACAAGTTCCAGCGGTCCAAAGTGGCGGGGCCAACGTTAATCACTCTTCCACTCGAATGTACGATGCTTCGATGCTTATCTGCCCATTGCTCCACCACTTCAGATTATTGACTCTGACTGTACCATGGTACTCACGTTTCATGGAAAAATTATGGATATCTCTGTGTAATGTAAATCTTTGTACAGTCGGTGATAATGTTTTGTTTTGTATAGCGTTTAATAGGCAGGTGTGGGCAAAGAAAATAATTTTTGATAGGCTTTTATTTTGTCATATAAGTTTGATATTATCCGATAATTTGACACAAAATTAAAATATTAAATATTCATTGAAATTAAACTGATATATACGGATTTTATCGCGTTGTTTATTTGACACTTTATTACAAAATTTTGAAAATTGTTACACTACTACTATTATTAAACTTTACTAATTTTTAAGCTAATTAAATTATTATTAACCTATTTAGATTTAATTTATTTTTACACTTTCCCCGACGTTTCGGTTGCTTTTAAGCAGCCATGGTCACGGGGAGACTAAGATGGCAGTTGTCTCAATGTTCCAGTGTATATAAATAGTTATTTGTGTTGTATATATATAAATAGTTTAATAATAATTTAATTAGCTTAAAAATTAGTAAAGTTTAATAGTAGTAGTAGTGTAACAATTTTCAAAATTTTGTAATAAAGTGTCAAATAAACAACGCGATAAAATCCGTATATAGCAGTTTAATTTCAATGAATAATATTCGCGTAAATAGAAGACAATATTATATTAAATATTCTTTTATATCGACATTTTTAAACATTGGAAGTTGAAGTTTTTTTTTCGCTGAATTATTTGTGTACTGAATTATGTTTAAATTATTAACTGATTTTATTTAGCAATCTTCTACAGTTAGAATCATCATATATAGCTTTCTTATATATTTTAAACTACGGAAATGGCAAACAAGTATACGGCCTGCCTGATTGTAAGCGATTACCGTAGCTTAAACGCGCCTTCTTCACAAGAGGGACACGCGCGTAGCAAACTCTTAAAAAAGGAATCGTTGTCGTTCTTTGTTTCTTAATCAAATAATTTATAATCTTTTTAAGTGGTAGAAAAGTAAAAACAGTAAAGCCCTTTTTAAGTGGTTTTTACTGCGTTATTGGCGTTTACTTGAAACATTAACCTATTGAGTTGCAGCGGCACACCGGTGGCCAGACACAATAGGTTTGCAATTATGTCTGGCATTCTATCAATGGCAGGTTAAGAACATTCTTAATTGATTACTGTATCACGTCACTTGACAGTTGGGTTATTCATTAATATTTTAACAACGTCAGGTTGGCAGTTGTCTATTCATATATTGTAAAAACGGTACGATCTCGTTGGTACATCGGTAAAAGAATGAAAAGTCTGCAAGTGCTGATGCCGTAACTTCCTTGATTTGGTTGGTTGTTACACAATTTATTCGTAGTTTCAGCATGGAGTCTGGAAGTGTGCTATATTGTTGGCACCAGGTTCGCCCTCATTTAATATAGATTTAAACTAATCCAGGTCGCTGAAGTATGTGTATGTTAAATGTGACTAGCCTGCACAAAAACTATAGGCATACTTTTATAAGTAGGTACAATCATGTTGCTAAAAATGTCTACGGCCTACCTTGATAGTCCTCCAGCAAATAGACAGGTTTACGTAATGACATACGCTCTATATCCAACCTTTTTAAAATGCTATATATAATAACAAGGTAATATTATGCAAGCATAGAACCTAAATATAGCAAAATATGAATGCGATACATACCTGTCTACTCTTCAGAGAATAAAGGCCTGATATACAGAGATGCTATATAAAAACGGCGGGACATCACAAACAGGCAAGCCTCAATAAAGCGGGTTGTCTGGCCACGTCAACCGTGAGTAATTTGTAGGGACTGCGGAAGTTATCGCGGACAGTGACCGACTGTGCTTTGTCAAATATTTATTATACTATTAAGTGACGTAGTACAGCTCGTGAGGACAGTTGTGTCGATAAAAAGATTACTTTTGATTGATCGTTTGTAGTATTTTAGTAAGCGGAGTATGGAATTACATATAGTTGCACCTGTCTACCCACTAGATCATGAGTAGTGGTGTGTTATATCCGCATGTTTTTGAAGAAAAATATAATTCCCTCATTAGGAATAATTGTTGCGTCGGGTGACTTTACAAACATTGAAACAATACAAAGAACATCTAGGCCTGAAACAATTATTCGAGAATCTCATACAGTTTTATCCAGTGTGTGGATAGAATCCATAACATTTGGTCTAGTGACAGAGGCAAGGCGATGTCTTAACCAACGCCATCCGTGCAATCATCTCCAGACTGACATTCCACCTAATGGAAGGCAAGCCTATTGAAGAGTACCTCGAATATTTTTAGATTCTGTGCTGGCATTGAACATTTTGTATCTTAAAACTTAAAAAAAACGTCATATGACCTTTAGATTGTTTTTTTATTATTATTTATTTGCATTAGCTAATACTACTTAGTACCTCATAATTTATTTCTCAGTATTATTTTGTATCTTAATCCATTGGCACTATTATTCTTTAGCACGGTAATTGTTACAAATAACAAAAAACAAGTTACGACATGCTGACCTATTTTGTTCGCACATTTTTATATTTTTGATGGCCGTAATTAAAAAAATACTAGAAAAGATTATGATTGAAAAGGTTAAACTGACAATGAAGTAATCATTTCCATTACTATTATAAAGTTTACTAATAGTAGAAAATTGTTTCATTTTAAATTATTTTATTAATTTTATCACAGGGAAATACGTGGAGACTTAAAATGATATTAATTAATTTGGTATTGAAACGCGTAAAAGGAAGTGTGCTGAAGGTTAATACAGAAATAAAACGTATTTAGTATAATTATAAATACTTAAGTTTACTTTTTTACTTAATTACAGTTCCTGATATGGGTTTGCTTAAATAACGCGGCATGTACCTTTAGGGTTCCTGGTTGTTGGCGTATATACTTTTTTATTTTTTAACACTGTCTATAATCGTAACTATCAATGGTAAAAATCTGTATAACTTTCAGGATCAAGGATCGAGTCTGAAATTTCATATAACAATCACACGATCGAAATTAATAATTCATCTAACTCCTTTAGATAACACACAAACTATCACTACTATAACGAATTGAAACTTTTTGAAGGAAATCAATTAGTAAAACTACTGCTTCATTTAAAGTTAAAGCTGTTGCTTTTGTATATCCTAACGAGTTACTTAAAGGTAACAGTCCCAAATACCGCAAAATGTTTCAGGTCTAATTCGATATTACATTTAAAAATGAATAAGCAAATATAAATTCTTAACTTTATTATGCCTCCATGACACTTGTATCATTGGCCCATATCAATTCTCGTAACAACCGTAAACAATTTTAAAAGCACCGACATTTAAGTGTTTCGTCATCAACAAAAGTAATTACCGTCAGCCATATTTTTCACCGTTAATTACTCTGACATTATTGCCAATAATTTTCGCGTCAATAAAAATTAACTTTTCAAAAAACTTTTTGCACTTTTTAACGCGAGCGTACCGAGTGTCATGGCGTCGGGTGAGCGGCGAGATCAAAGCGGTCGGCGCCTTTGAACTCCGGCGTGTATCAACACAGCCGCGCCGTAAACGACACGTACAGGAATGAGAGGTACGGTCGGCAGCGGAAATTAGCCGGCGTCTGTTAAACGCCATTTTTTGCTACAAATTACTCCCTATTAGTGGAATAAACGAGTGAGCTTAGTGAAATTAAATTGTTTGTAGTTTCTAACGAGGTTTTAATTGCTACTACGTATTGAAAATAAATTATATATTGGCATTAGAATGGGTTTTAATTGCCACACGAAGGCAATTTGTTGTATTCCACGTATATTGCTGGCTCGTGTGCTTGAGTCCAATCTTGTAAGGATGAGTGGCACTTTGCAGTGGTCAGTGTCATTAGTAAACGGTAAATGTTGAAGCTCTTTGACTGTAGCTACCAACGTGGATTTGCGACGCTGTCATTTTCAAATGCAATCGTCGTTGCACCAAGGATAGTTAACAGTTTTCGCCGCCATAAATCCTCGATGCTGGCATGTTGAAGTATCTGATGTCGCCACCTGGCAAGTGATGTAAATTCTAAAACTAAAGTTAATAGGACAGAGAGAAATTATTTGTTATTGCTACGATATTATTGAATTGGTGTTGTAGGCTTAAAATATCGTTTCTGAGAAACCTTGTTTGCTGTTAAAGATGTATTAACCTTACTTATTGGTAATAAAATTAGTTAGTAATGTAAAGTATATCGGAACTATATAAACATAATATATATAACATATTTTGTTCAATATAGTTAACAGCAAGGTAAAAAGTCATGGCTCAAATGATATCCTTGTGTTATATCATGAAATTTCGCATGCACGTGTATGCGAAATTTTGTCAAAATATCAGGAGTACAGAAAATGACATAGGTTACCTTTCATCCATCAGAAAAGTAAACTGAGGGATAAAAATTTATTGATTAAATCTCCACTAACGCGAGCGAAGCCACAGGGAAAATCTAGTATACCATATAGATAAATCTTACAGTGATTGTTGATAGGTGTTATTTATTAGTACGCTTGTTATTTTCGAGATTTTTATCATAAATAACAACTTCCGTGCTATTAAAACGTACATCTATTATATACATCCATAATATATGCTCTAATTAATATGCACACCTTACCTAAGTACCGTCAACAAAAAATATTACAAGCAAATTAATTTTCTTAAATTAATTTGCTGTCTTTACGTTTTTCACCGCCATCTATCAAAACTGACGGGCCGTAGTAAATTGTGTGTAATATGTAAATAAGACATTATGACCCGTTCGTGCTACACCTGCCTATTCCGGGTTCTATTCTTAGTATTTTCTTTATTGTTTCTATGTAGTAAATATTAACTCATTTAAATCCATAAATTTGAAAATTATTTTATAACTACTTGAATTTCTTTTAAAGACAATTCTCGACTATGTATTTATTCCTATATCGTGTGAAATTTTACAAACAGACACAAGTAACACCCGGACTCAGGACAACCATTTCTGAATTACACTATTTTTTCTCCCATGTAGGGATCGAACCCCACAACATTCAGCGCAGTACTAGTAACGAGGTAACAACATAAACCTCTACGGCATTCGTGCTGTCAATGATAAACAGGGGTAATGAAGTCATAAGGTGATAACTGTAGAAATATAAAAGTGATATGAGCGACAGTGAATTCTGAAATTCATCCTACCTTTAATAATTTTTTTCCTAAAGTTGGCGACGCGCAAGTCATAGCCTCTGGAATCGCCACCAATCAAACGCTACGTAAGTGGCGGGTAGCATGCTTATTTGCCACCTTTATTGTATAAAAATATGTGTATATAATATCAGCCTTATATGTAAACTGTTTCACATAGTCTGAGTTTATATATGAGGCTATCCTCAGTGTAAGAAGGATACGGTCGTAGTCTACCATGGTAGCCCAGTGATGGTTGGTAGACTTTACATAATTTCGAGACATTCCATAGAACTTTAAGACATACAAGTTTCTTCAATATGTTTCCCTTAACCGCTCACACTCACAGCGAGAGATGTATCTTATGTGGGGGCCGGTCAGTGCAGACCGGCGACACTTCGACCCCGTGGAATCTTTTGTGTCGACACTCTCTCAATAACGACTGCCATAGATGTTCATGGCAGCCGGGACCGACGGCTTAACGTGCTCTCCGAGGCACGGAGCAGGCGATAATTGTCAATCAATACGCACATAATTTCGAAAAGTCATAAAACTTCTGAAAGTCTGAATTGCGTGACGTGGGTTCGAACCCGAGACCCTCTGCATTGCAGTCTGTTGGTCTCCCCACTGAGATATTGCTGCTCAGCGAGAGATAGTTTAATATTAATTACGCAAATAATTTTGAAATGCTGTCTTTCTTTGGGGTCGAATTCAGGATATCTGCGCGGTAGTTAGGCGGTCACGCACTAGGATATCGCTGTTAAATAAGGAATATATAACAATATGAAAATTGTGCTAATTTGGCATAGTTATACAGGGGTCGCAATTCATGCCTCACAATGTAATATATTATGTAGGCGAATCGAAATTCGCCTGTGTTACGAAAACACAGTTTATGATAGCTACATATGACAAAAATGAATCTTGCCTTAGACTGAGCAAACGATATTCTGATATTCCACTTATTAATAATCTATAATAATTTATTTCTGCCAGTGGCGTCATGTAGGATCTACAAACGATTTGACACACATTAAAAGTTTCACTTGTTGTTGACAGGCTGCCGGCTCATTGCCAAGTTAGAACCAACTTCACCACAGTGTTGCTATTGGTCTAAATACTTAAAATACATTGGATTGATGTCCATCATTACTGTCATCAAGATTGCAAAAGCAAAATTCAGTGTG
Source organism: Catocala fraxini (assembly GCA_930367265.1). Classification (NCBI taxonomy): domain Eukaryota; kingdom Metazoa; phylum Arthropoda; class Insecta; order Lepidoptera; family Erebidae; genus Catocala; species Catocala fraxini. Next base: position 24,048,039 of record OV884030.1, on the reverse strand, counting down.
CGTTTAAGACCATTTCGTTCTCAGTAAGTCAGTATCGGGACAAGCTTTAGTAGAATAAATAGCGTGAAATGAGAATATTGCGACTGTTTCAAAGTAACAGCGATGTCTATGCATATAATAAAATTGTAACTGGTTCATGTCTGCATATAGGATATATTTAGAAAAATCATATGCTCTTAGAAAAACCCTTTTTTATAAGGGCTATAGAACTTAAAGTAGTTATTTTTTTAATTTTTGTATATTTGTCGGTATGTTTATATGCATATCATGCAAACACTTTAGAACAAAATTGAGTGCAGTTTTCACAGTTGTATTGTTGGAAGTCTTACTAACAATCCGGTGTATGTTTCATCTAGATACGCTAGGTTGAAGTCAAGTATTAAGTAAGAAAATATAAGTACTTACTTTCAAATTCCACAAGTGTGAAGACGCGGGCTCAAGATAATGTTTTCATAAACTTGTCCACCCAACTGCTAAAATATTTCCACCCTTCAGAAAATCGCTTTCTAGTAACCTTGTGTCGTGTCCTTGTAATGAATAAGTCTTTAACGAACTCTTTTAATACACGATATGCAATTAGCTGGTAAACGATGAGTCACTTTAAGAGAAAATCTAAGTGATGAATGATGAAATTCATTAATGTTTAGCTTAAATGGACGTATGTTTTCTTCGCTAAGCCTTGCAATGACCTAATATTGCAGGTAAGTGACCGCTGTGAGAGTGCGTGGGTACTTATACCGACTCGGCAATGTTTACAAAGGCAGATATTACGCAGGATTGCTTTATTATATGAAACATCACTTACCTATGATGCTATATGTATAGGCTGTGGCATGTTTATTGAAAAGAAAATATTATGGTGACCTAAACTTTAACCTCACAATTATATTTTCTTTTTTGAATAGTCAAATATAAATATATGTTTGTCATTTTATATGAAAGTGGAAGTTTTGCTGCACGGACTTCACAGTGGTATGAGCAGTTGCCTCGCCACTGACAATTTATTTTGCATGTTGTAGATCTAATCTGGACACAGAACAAAAATTTGTGTGACTGACAAATAATTCTTCAGAATCTAGTGTTTTTTGTGTCTGCTATTTGCATGTTTTCAAAGTCCGCCTTGAAAAAGGATAGTAGGATTGTATTCAATAAGGTTCCACGTCTGCAATATCTACATTTAAAGCTTGATAAAAACGGGTCAACCTTTTATTATTTTACGTAGAACTATGTTATAACTGGATTTCATACAATGAAACCCAGTTGAAGTATAGGTTAGTGTAGAATGCTGTTGGCGTAGAACGCTCGCGACATGAGCAACCATTCATTTTAAAGCTTGTCGAAACTTGAATATTATGTACTTGATTGAAAAGTCAAGTTCAAATCTTTAAAATAAAATAGTTGTTATATATTATTATTTCTGTAAAAAATCTTGATGTAAATTCTCGCATTTGAATTTAAGTGATAGAATTTGTCACGGGTAAATCTAACAATATAGAAAATAGTTTGTACTAGATATAATTAAGTACCTTCAGTGTAAAGATTTAGCCAAATATTGATGGAAATGTAGTACAGGATTTTTTTTTAGTCTCATTTCAACAAATATAACAAAGCTGAGCAATATTAATGGACATCAGGCCTATTACTTACATATTTTTTGGGTCGTGTTTTTTTGGATGAACTGTAGGTCGGTATCCATCGTACTGTCCATCCACTACAAACAGCTTCAGGCTTGAAAACAACTAATAAGTAAATTGATCAGTGAACAAAATGAATGTATATTATAACTAGATTTTCTGGTATAGGATTCAGTTATTCGTAACAGAATTAACATTTTACATCCAGTCAACTTCAGTCAGCAAAGTAATAAGGTTGCTCTCCATCCGGTAGGCGACTCGCTGGAAACTTTGTAAACAGTTCAGTAGTTTTACATTCAAAGCGTGAATAATACACAATGGTGAATCTGTTGTTATATTTTGACTAATTTCATTTTACTGCAGTACCAATTTTATATGAGGCGTTGAGCACAGCTAGGCTTTAAGAAGGATATGATATATCGACTTAAGCCTGACAGAGAATGTGAAAGGATTTACCTCTAACCCTCAGAATGTAAGCTAAATATATATAGCTTACATCACATTAGAACACATCGCTGAAGCCTTAAATTCTCGAGAATTAAAGGCTTCAGCGAACGAGCGAGTTAAGAATTAATCCTCAGACCTCGATCTTCGAAGAAGATACTGCTGCGTAGTCTGAAGTGGGACTGGTGCTAGTATGTCCTTTACGCTATTGCCAACGATAGCGACTCCTCAATTTATACGATAGGTGACTAGTTAATAACACTCTTAGTATGTATCTGTATGTATCTTATGTGGGGGCCAGTCAGTGCAGACCGGCGACACTTCGACCCAGTGAGATCTTTTGTGTCGACACTCTCCCAATAACGACTGTCATAGATGTTCATGGCAGCCGGGACCGACGGCTTAACGTGCTCTCTGAGGCACGGAGCAGGCGATAATTGTCAATTAATACGCACATAATTTCGAAAAGTCATATAACTTCGGGGTGGGTTCAAACCCGAGACCCTCTCCATTGCAGTCTGTTGGTCTCCCCACTGAGCTATTTGTCGACACAAAAGATCCCACTGGGTCGAAGTGTCGCCGGTCTGCACTGACTGGCCCCCACATAAGATACATAGATACAATACTAGACATTAATTATGCATAAATTAGTTGCAATTTGAGAATAGACATTGGTTTCTTGTTATGCTATTCTTAAAGTAAATAAGGCAATATTGTCTTATTTGAATGTTATGCATTGCATAACATGCATATTAAACTACTTTATAATACCTTTTCGGCGTTGTATATTTTTAAAAGATTATTATTACATAATCTAGAACCTTTTGAGCTATTGCTGTTAAACACCGTGAATAGTTAGATACTCTTTACTTCTATTTAAATAATTAAAACTATTTAGATTTAATTTTACACCCGACGTTTCGGTTGCTTTGCGCCTGGGGAGTCTCCCAGTAATTAAGAGTTTCAAAAATAAGGTAGATAATAAGAGTGTTTTAAAAATAAACTACACGAAAAACTGCATACAAGGTAGTTTAATTTCACAGATAATGCACTAGGAAGAACGATAACTCTTTACTTTATAATACTTTGTCCTTGGTAGCAATAACCTAGACATTTCTATTATAGTGAAATATTATTTGACCTATTTATTAAATTCTGTCAGATTTAAGTTAGTTTTATTTCATGTTCATTTATCATAGGATAATAAACATCTACAACATAAACATTAATCGAATATAAGATGTGATTTTTTTTTTAACGTGGGTTAATGCATGTTGCATTCCCCTCCGCGGGGCGAGCGGAGGAGCTATGTCGGACTCGCCGGGGTAAAAGAAAGAAATAAGAATAATGTACCTCCCGGAATACCAACTAAACCTACCATGGTGTTCCGCGACAAAACCACTATCGACGGGGCCGAATCACTTGCACATGCGGTCGCGACCCCGCCGAGGTTTCGGCCCGCCGTATGAAATGGCAGGCCCCTACACGAAGAGGCCTACCTTTTAGGTAACCCCCCTCCCCTCAACCCTACTGCCCCCCTAGAGGGGAGAGGGACTCGAAAATGATGTGATATCGCAGCCATACATAACATATTATTTGCTTTAAAATAATCGATGGTAAGTGGTTAAATTAAAAATATCTTACACATAATATGGTAATTATTAGAGATTTATACAAATAATTAATTCAAATACATTAAAACACAAATAAATTTTATAGTTATTTTATATGTTTAATTGATTTTAATTGATGAATGAAGCATTACTGTTCAATTATTTAATCTGTCAAATCTTAGAATACCAGACATAAACATTAAACATCTATTGTGGCTGGACATCGGTGTGCTGCTGCGGCTCAATAGGTTACTAACGCCGTAAGGTAATAGAATATTATATTTGCTCAATTCTTTAGTCATATGTAATTACTTACTATGATGAAGTAAAACAGCGATGTAACATGTTTCCTAGAAAGTACTGAGACATAATACTCCTTTCATAATAAGCATGATAGACGATTGTCTTCTAAAAGGAGATTACTATGCCTAATAGTAGGACAATTTATAAATAGGTCTGTTTGTTATTTTTATGTATCATAACATTTATAACTTATTATTACCGCTACAGGGGATATACATTGTTGGCCGTTCGTACCGTACTTACGCGAGGATACATATTCGCCTGTTGCTCAAACACTGTCTGCACACGTACCCTCATGGAAGCATGACCTGATTGTGAGGTGCTTGCGAACGATGAATATTCTTTAATATAATTGGTAAAATAATATCTATAAAAAAAATATTGTTATATCTTTAATGCAATTGGTTGATGTAAATAGTTTAATAATAAAATCAGCCCTGTATATAAACTGTCCCACTGCTGGGCTTCTTCTTCTTAGTGTTAGAAGGGTTAGGCCATAGTCCACCACTCTGGCCCAAAGCGGATTAGCAGACTTTACATATCTTCGAGAATATTATGTTGAACTCTTAGACATGCAGGTTTCCTCACGATGTTTTCCTTCGCCGTTAAAGCGAGCGATGATTAACTATTTAAAACGCACATAACTTCGAAAAGTTATAGACTTGTGCCTTGGGATTGAACTCGAGACCTCTGCGTGGCAGTCCAACGGTCTCCCATTAGACTATCGCTGCTTAATTTAAGTAAAAATACCTGCTGCTGCAACCGCGGAAACCCTCAAACGGCGCAAATATAGTAATTTAGTAGGAAATTACATTTTTGAGCCGTTTGGGTGGAAACCCTAGGTTCATGGGGTCCGAGCGCTCGTATTTTGTACAGGGAGATCGCAAAACACCTGATCGACGTTTCGCGTGATCAGTAGGCTGGTCTTTTCCTAGCCCAAAGAATCAGCATTGCCTTTCAACGTGGCAATGCTGCCAGTTTTCTGGGCACGTTACCAGTTGACAGCGATGCTGAAGAATTCTACGATGCCTAAACCATTTTTGTAAATATTTAGTATTATAATTATTTGTGTTTTTGTAATTATGTTATCTTTTTTAATACGTTTGTAAATATAAGTATACTAGCTGACCTGCGCAACTTTGTCTGCTTCTCATAAGAGAATTTTACCCGTTTTTGCAACATTTTTCATTGCTGCTCCGCTCCTATTAGTCGTAGCGTGATGTTATATAGCCTATAGCCTTTCTCGATAAATGGGCTATCCAACACTAAAAAGATTTTTCAATTCGGACCAGTAGTTTCTGAGATTAGCGTGTTCAAGCAAACAAACAAACAAACTCTTCAGCTTTATAATATTAGTATAGATTAGATTATTTCGTTTTAAAATTAATTATGTAAATATATATAAGTTTAATAACATTAAATTTCTAGTAAAACATAATAAATAAATAATTAACCTTAATAGTTTATGCCTCTGCTGTTCCTTATGCTAGTAACGCAATATTTTCTTGTTATTGGCAACGTGTTGCAAGCGTATGCGTAAAGGGTACTGTATCTGCTTAACATTACAGAAGCATTATGCTTGTTTACTAACTTAGTTGCTTAAAGATATATTTATGCCAATATTATAATTTTTTTATTGTTCTTTGTAACAAATAAAATGCAAAGCCGATTTTAAATCTTTCACCATTAGTAAGGTACATTGTCCAAAACTAACTAAGGCTATATAAAATTACGCTACAAGCCATTGGAGCAGTAATCATAAACGTACCTGCCCGCCATCCGATCAGTACCAGGGCCGAGAGGTAGCGTGCGTGTTCCCACTCGCACGTCCGTCTCCCCTTTAGACCCATAGATTTTAAAGTGAGTTAGTGCTTAAAGTGTAGTCTCTTCGTGTAGTGACCTGCCGTTTCATACAGCGGGCCGAAACCTCGGCAAGGTCGCGACCGCATGTGCAAGTGATTCGCGCGGCCCCGCCGATTGCTGTTTTGTCGAGGAACACTGTGTTAAGTTTAGTCGGTATTCCAGGAGGTCTAATATCATCATTTCAACATCTTTTTTTACTCCGGTGAGTCCGACATAACCCCTCCGCCCGCCCCCGCGGAGGTGATGGCAGCAACGAATTCACAAAAGTTAAAAAAAAAACGTAATCGTAAACGTGAGTGAAAGCGTGTGAGACAACTAGCTTTTTATATTTCTTTGTAGCATTGCTGTAAAACTTATCGCAATATTCAAAAATATTATTATTTACTTGTTAACCAGCTGCAGTGCAGCAGGGATAGTTTATGAAACTGCAGTGTATGAGGTCTCGGTTTTGATTCCCAGGGTGTACAAAGTAATTATAATTTTCTATCAAGAAAATCCCAGCAGCAGAACGGTAATCGAACGGAAATCTGGTAATGTGTCTGGTAGATGGTAAAAGGATGCACCCTCCTCCCTCCCCCCTTTTTACATGGGAGCCATAACATAGCTGGCAAAATGTAGGTGTAATATGCGCCTCTGTCTACCCTTTCAGAAATAAAGACAAGAGTCTCAATGACTTGTACACAAAAATCTATCGACCTGTAATAATATATAATAATAATATCAGCCCTGTATTAAACTGTCCCATTGCTGTTCACGGGCCTCTTCTCACTGTGAGAATTAGGCCATAGTCGACCACGCTGGCCTAGTGCGGGTTGGCAGACTTCACATTATATTATTACTATTATTATATCTTCGAGAACATTATGCAGAACTCTCAGACATGCAGGTTTTCTCACGATGTTTTCCTTCACCGTTAAAGCAAGCGATAAAAAACTATTTAATACGCATATAACTTCGAAAAGTCAGAGATGCGCGCCTTGGGTTCGAACTCGAGACTTCTGCGTGGCAGTTTAACGGTTTCCCACTGGGCTATCGCTGCTTTTGTAATATTTTTATTAAAATTATCTATAATTGTTGTAGTTGCTAAAAATGAAACCACGCGGTACAATATCCATTACATTATCCTTGTGTTGAAGTGCCTCATACATCTAAGCTGATTTAATTTTGATCTGAATAACTATATGATAATCTACAACATTTTAAACACAACGCACGTGTATTATGGAAAATACAGAAACAAGAATTACCTACGTAATTGTTCATGATAACTACGGAAAATGATGACTAAATAACACGACGTCATTTATCAGCCTTTTACATTGTTTCAAATTAAGGATGTTGTAACCGCAATCCAAGCGAAACGAATGCTAGTAAAACATAAATTATCCGCGTATAATTAACTTTAGTACGTACGGAGCGTTTCAACATCTTATTAATTCAATATCTGGCGAGATGTATCATAAGGCTGTTCGTGGGGTGGGAGCCCCGAATATCGTCCGGAACTTTTGTAATGTGAATTATTTATATGGCTGTTTTCAAGAACAGCGATTTGTTTATACGCGTACCTTCTTAGCTTGTAGCTTCGTTTTAACAACCAGTGCGAGTTTAGCTGCAGCTATTTATTAAAATTCATTAGTTAGTTCAAGTACTGCACTCTCGTTTGAAAAATCTGTTTTCAAAGTTACTGGCGTACTTAAGCAGCGATAGCTCAGTGGGGAGACCAACAGACTGCAATTCAGAGGGTCTCGGGTTCGAACCCACGTCGCGCACCTTTGACTTTCGGAAAGTTATATGACTTTTCGAAATTATGTGCGTATTGATTGACAATTATCGCCTGCTCCGTGCCTCGGAGAGCACGTTAAGTCGTCGGTCCCGGCTGCCATGAACATCTATGGCAGTCGTTATTGGAAGAGTGTCGACACAAAAGATCCCACTGGGTCGAAGTATCGCCGGTCTGCACTGACTCGCCCCCACATAAAATATATACATACTGGCTTACTTTTACTTACCAATTTTTCACTGGCTTAAATGTTGAAGAGCTACTTACCAAAATTTTCACGTAATGGGATACGAGTCTATTCCCATCTAATCTACTGAACATATTGCTAGAATTAGTTCTGCTACTAAATAATACCTATTAGAAAATCTCTACAACACTTTGGTCGACCTTCATGTCGAGATAAGCATTGTTGGTTTAGGATACTATTTGGGAATTGAACACAACTTCTACTGATCGTCGTTAACATAAGCACAATCTTATAACATGTGACAAATCTTTTCTTTCTTTCTTTTTCTTAAAAAAGACAACTCCTGCAGTATGAATGAATTCTGTATCGCGGGTTTCTTTATTAACATTTAAACAACGGACACGAGGAAAACCAGACTCGGTACAAATATTTGTGGATCAAAGATATTTAGTTCTTTGTGTGGATCGAACCCACAGTACTTGGTGCAGTTGCAATGGAAAGAGGACCAGTTAAACCACTACACCATGCGCTATATGTGAAAAGTAAATATTGGATTTGCCGTAAATAAACCTGAAATAATAATAAGCCTGATGGCTTAAATGAAGTAAATGCATGTACCTATGTATGCGAAATTAAGCGCAACTTCTTTTGCTTTTGTCCTACACTTCAGTCATAATTGTGTTGTCATAAATGGTATACTAACGTGAACAAAGGCTACACTACGTCCTTTAAATTAAATTATAATAATATACTTTGTACCGTTTAACTATGTTTACAAGGCTTTGTATACAGTTAGATTACTTAAACAGCAACATTTGTAACAGGGCCATTGAAAAATAATCGGAAAAGATATTCAAAGAATCTGTCACAATGTCACAATGTACTTTGTAATATAATTATTACGATTGAATAAGGATTCATATATTGATACTACATGTAATTTACATGAAGTAGTAAAGTAGTTAATTTCTCTTCCAGCAAATTAACAGCATTTTTCCAATGTAATTTTAAGCGGAATTTCATTTATGCATTGACTAGATAACTGTACTAAAGAAAGTTACAAATTGCCTTTGACAATTATTCAGAATGATTTGAAGCGATGTGAAATAGTCATAACGTTTTATGTTTTTCCATAGAATACTATAAAATATTTATACGTGTAATAGCTTCTGGTTATAATTTACAGTTTAAAGACGTAGCTCTTGTCTATTTTCCTTATATTAAGACTCCAAGTTTTCATACATTGAAATGGCGTACCTGTATTCTGAAGCAGTGATTGTGCGTTATAACCGATTATCCAAAATGATCCAATGTCAAAATTTATGGACAAGAATTATGATCTGACGTATTAAGTTGTGTCAAGAGCTATGAAAATAGATGAAAGGCTCTCCGAAGGACTCCTCATAATACGATCAAAGAGACTCCATTAAAGAAGGAATGATAATGACGCTTTGCAAATTAAAGTATACTGAAGTAACAGACGAAGAAGACGAAAATCAAATCTTAATTTATTTTGCATCATTAGTTTGAATGGAAAAATGCGTTTAGTATTAAATCTGATGACACTATAATGAGTAAATATCGTTATTAACCTCATCGCATCAATAAATGGATAAAGGTTAGCCGCGGCATTATTGACAATACTATAGTGCAACTTCTTGAATAAATATAGTTGATAAATGATAAATAATTTCCTAAATACATAAAGGTGTAATTTTCAGTAGTTGAATTGGAAATAAATAAATGAAATCACTGAGACTTGAGAATTTTGTTTGTTTAAAACTACTCTGGCGGTTAGTGCCTAAAAAAATATGCTTTAGATATATTTTAATATGTGACTTAACAAACGTTGTAACATCGAAAACAAAGACACATCCTTGTATAGTTGACTGAAATTCTAAATTTGCGTAATTAAGTTTTATATCACACCTCTTTTTAAAATATTTTATTATATTTTTACTGTCAATTGATGTCTGGCTGTTAAAATAATTGAACATATCGTTAATTATTTGTTAAAGTATATTTTATTTTATTATTAATAGCTGCCACAATCTTTTAATGAGTTATAATGAAGGCTCATAGATTATTGTCTATCTGATAACACAAACAGCTTTAATTATGATCAAAATTAAGATAATGTTGATTTAAATTATAATAAAGCATATTATTCAATTGTAAATTGTGAAAATTTTTTGTTGTTCACAAGGTCATTATATATTCATAAAAAATATTATGTATGTTTACTGACTATCTATATAATTTAATTAATACAAATATTAATTTAAGTAAATATTGTTATCAATATAAACAATTTATACTAAATCAATTGCTTAAGTAACAAATTGGGTGCAATTTATAGTAACATATTCAGCTCGAATACATTATTAGTACACATCATAGAAAAACGATAATGCTTTTAAAATTGAATTAAGGATATCTAAACGGGTAAAATAAAGACGTTGTACAAATATACATATCTACGGCATTAATGGATGAAATAATGCAAGAATTATATGTACATTAAATATATTTAAATATTTGAATGCTTTTTTTAGCATATTTATTTTCAATGTCAGCAGGAAACAATAAACTTTTATTATACGTAAGTGTACATAGATAGTTATAAAGATTGTTCTTATTGCCTACTGCAAGTAAATTATATAAAGAGCGACATTCAAATAAATTTTATCTTTATAATGTGAAACGGCGCTGAAAACGTTTATTATTATAATTAATACCGACATTTTAGTTGCCTAATGGAATGTCGAATGCAACTCTTTGTTAAAAACGTCATTAATTTTGACTGCTGCTAATTTATTATGCGATGCAAGCAAAAAATTTCGTAATAATTAATTATATATTCACATAGAACTGTTTTGCAAGAATAACTGTTTTAAAAATATTACAAAAAGGAAATGTACAGAAGCTAAAGTTATAAGTAGCAAAGATCATTATGAAATATGAACAAACACATTCAATGTTATAAATACTTTGGCAGATACAAAGCGCGTAATAAATCGCCTACTAAAAATCATTTCACACGATCATAATGTAGCACTTGAAGATAATAACCACGATCTAGGCAGACAAATGGTGTGTCCACCCTGCACATTGGTCATAATATTTCAACGCTAGTAAATGCTGCACAGAACGTGATGTATGGCGACAGACAGACAGATAAATTGCTTATAATTTATTGTAGTGGAAGCCGCACCAGTCCTAATTATGTACGATGTTGCTTGAGTCATGCGAACTAAGAAAAATATCGTTTATTAGTTTTGCTATGTTTCATCTGTGTGTGTTTTCAGCTGTTTTGTACCGTTTCGTCTAGTCTGTTGTTTTCAGTGAAATAGTGATTGTTACGGCTTGAATTTTCTTTCTAGTTATTCTTTTGTGTTTTCGTATACGTTGTCTTCATGTCCATCTAAGTGTTGAATTGCATTATGTACTTATGAAATGTTTTCGGTGATATAATGTATATTTCGTTGCTAATTGACATAATTTAAAAAAATCTCTTATAGTCGTATTTATTGTAATGATGCATATTTATCTTCTTGTAGTTGACAATGTATTCATGAACTAAATTCTGCAAGTGCGTTTATGTGTAGAAGGATTTAGAAATTAAAGACATGAATTTCAAATTAAATATTTACGTATATTTTTTTTTTCGCTTTATGCCCTTTATAACAACAAATTTACTATTTCAACAGATATCAGTTGCAAGTATTACAGTGTTCATTAATTTATTATGAATGTTGTACACGAACCACTCCGCTTTCACACTATATGTATAATTTGTGTCATAATTAAACATTCTGACAGTGTACTATGTAAACATTAATTTATCGTTATGCATAAAAATATAATGTGCTAGTTTTGCAAGCATTAGAATGTAAATTTTCAAAAGTAAAGTGTGTTCAGTGAGATTCATATTAAGATGTTATCTTTTTCAAAACTGAAAGTAGTAATTACATATATGAATAGAAATGAGTAATGCAGTTACGGTAACATTTAATCTGTAATTTAATTTAAACTCGACTACGTGGAAACCTTCAGTCATAGCGCACATTATTTAATTACAAAGATATGTGATAGATCATGTGTCGCCAAATCATAAAACATTTTCACTTAAAAAAATACAAACACAATTAACAACCCTCACTAATTAATTGCAACAACTTAAATTTAAACAAAATCAATTTAAATTACAATCTATAGATTTGGTACATAAAAATTTCGTTAGTCTAACTAGAAAATTAAATTCCGCGCACGCGGGTACGACAAAGCGTTCAGTGCACTAATTATAATGATTACGAGTTAGAGATCACAGCTGTCGCGGCCCCCCGCGGGGGCATACACTTCCGTCGATGATATGAGCCGACTAGAAACCCGAAGATCACTATCTTATATATACACATACTTCGGTTCCGAATGTCCTTTTGGCATGGGCGTTAGCGGTCGGCGCCCCCCTTTTTGTGTCCGTGGAGCGCCGATGGTCCTCAAGGGTGCAGTGGCCGCGGTCCGAAGAGTGGGTACGGCGGGAAATAAGCAGCCAGAGAGGGATGTGGTGGCAGCGGGAAGGGTAGCGGCGGCGATGAAACCAAGTGCGACGGCTTACTATAGGGGTGGAAACGAGGCGTGAGCGGCGACAGCGGCGGCGTCGGATATGTGCGCTGCAGTAGTGGATGAGTAGCGCTCAACATCGACAGACTCGGGCTCGACTCACCACTTGCTGTGTGAGAACGTAGGTGTTGCAGCAATTCTTCTGATGTAGCGAATCGCTTACCACAATACGCCGAATCACCTGCCATCCAACTGCATACATATGGCAGTTGCGAAGCTGCAGCCAATGCCGCCAATTGCGCGTGAGCATACGCCGCGGCTGCGGGATGTCCAGCCGGCAAAGAAAATGGAGTTTTAGCATGATCGCATTGAGCACATCCTGCCGGACATACGGCAGATTTGAGCAAATGTGAGCTTAATGAACAACCCGTGCAGTATGGGTCTCTGCAAATTCCAAGATCGCTTCCAGGCGCTTTCATTCTAGCATATGCGAGATACGGATTCAGTCCGTTCTTTAGGGCGTGATGTTGTGCCGCCATTAGGCTACTGGTCATCAGATCCATTGGTAGAGGAAACCCGGTTGGTGGCAGCCCTCCAAGGAAGGCAGAAGAAGTAACAGGTACACTGTGTTTGAAGCTCGAAGGTTCTTTGGTGTCTGCGCTGGATGATAGAGAGGTGGGCGTAAACGGTAACTTAGATGCAGACGAACTGCTAATTGATTCTGATGATTTCACTGGAACGGGTGAACCATGGAGAGGGCTAGACCTCTCGTCCGATTTTTCCGATGGTGTCTTCCGGTGAGCAGGAGGCGGAGTCCTCTGTGATGAGGAACTCTGATTGCTAGCACAGCGTGCCTGCACTGGAGTTGTAGACGCGCTGCCCTTTGATGAGAGCGGCGTCTTTGAAGAGGCATTGACAGATCCTCTGTCATCTGGCGTTCTAGTCTTTTCTCTCGCTGTGAGGCACGATTCGTAAGGCTTGAAGCTGGGTTTGCTGTCAGGTATGTGCGATTTCTCATCGTACTTTTTGCTGGCTTTCTCGGCGGCAGAAATCAGTTTGGGGTTGGGTGTGTCTGCGCCGATAGCGCTGCATGTCTGCGCTAGAAGCGCCAGCGGGCTCTTTTTCGCGTCGAGCTGCAACAAAGAGAGGCAGTTTATGAAATGAAACGTCGGGTCGAGGTTGCGAGTGACGGGCGTACAAAGGGACCGCGGGGGTACGGCGCGGGCCGACGGGGCCGTGTAGCGGGTGTGTGCGGAGGAGGGAGGGCGTCCAATCACGCGGCCGACGCGCCATTATCCGCGCGTCTGGCAGCCGTCGGCTCCGCTTGACATTTCACTCGGCTCCCGCATGATGTAATCTCGCAGTGAAAAGGGCAATTTGTGCCGCTGAATTTGCGGCACGCCTGAACTTGTGGCGTGTTGTCACGTCTATTGCCGCCGCTCAACCGTCACGATGTGTGTTGGGAATATGTTTTCTATTTTACGTTCGCCATTCTCTTGAAAGTTTATTTTAGTATCAACGATAAAGATTCTTATTGGAGTCGAGTTTGAAAACACTAATTGCTTGTTTGTAAGCGCTTTGAAGACAATTGTTTTGAATATAATGCGGAGTCTTTAAAACTTTTCGGCGCTACTTAGAGTAATTTATGATGGCTATTATTTAGAGAGTCTGAAATTTTAATCGATTTTGTCTCAAGTGAATAATACCGTTTTCTTATATACGAAATTATTTTAGTATAATTTATTGTATTATTTCTGTAGAAAATGCTAACGATATTAGTAGTCAAGTATGTGTAATAAACACTTACCTAATACTTTTAATGGTTTTCGGAAAGATTATTAAGATGGATAGATTTTATTGGTATATTAATTTTATTGGTTATTTTCCAATTTGTCTGCGTATTCTCAATTGTTTTATAACTGCCAAAAACTAGTTAGTCACATTATATGTTTTATTACGTATTAAAACAATTTTCTACCTTTTAATGGAGCGACGGCACACGATTTTATTATTTATATTTTGAAATACATATTATAAAAACTTTTAATTCTATTTCTGGACAATTTAAACTCAAATGATCATTAAACAGTTTGGTTAAATCAAAATTCAATTTAAGTTATAAATGTTATGATTTAATGTGTTTCATATTCGCCTTTGTTTATTTGATTTTGTTTCACGCGTGAAATAATTTATGTCATCTTTTACGTGCTCGTTGAAATACTCTTTAGATAGGTATTTCTGCAGAATTATTGCACCATTTTGCAGTTTCAGAAAATAATGTCGTTACCTTAAAATACTTTCTTAAAGACACTTAATTTTCAGTCATAATTTGCGCTAGAGTATTTTTATTTCAGTTGAGTGATCGATGATTTTTCTGACGCCGGTGCTTTTGTTTTTCTTCTGTTTCTATTATTAGTTGCTTAAGTATTTATTTTTAGTTATTTCACATCTATAGCTTTGTAATTTCCACTATATATCGAGCCGGTAATATTTTTAAAGCAAGTATGTTTTACTATGGAATCATAAGGATTATTTATAAAATTTTAACATACGTAAGAAACTACTTCATCGATTTCCATTAATAGAAGAAAATTAAATATTTAATTGGTCCTATACACCAAAGAAATAATTTATAAAATTTCAGGTTTGAAATATGTAACAATAACAATTCCGGTTTCGTATAATCGGTTACTTCCCCTTAACGCTAATGTAAAGAAAATTATACCTAACGCGAGCGCTTGGATAAGAAAACAACGAGTTTGCCATCATCAATCAAACTTACCGTTGTCGGAAGCGGTGACAGGTAATCCGGTCGCAAATACTGATTGCTTGACGTGAGCATGTTGCTCCACAAACCAATATCCTTTTCCAGCTTAAAAAAAATATATGGTACCACAACACAGAACAATATCACTTCACAAAATCCAAGGCTTGGTGTCAGCACATGATACACAAGTCACAGGTCGCGCGTGTGTATGGAATCACAAGGGACGTGCGGTCGTCGCGGCGGCTGGCGCTGAACTGAGGCTCGCGGTGTGACGTGCCCCCCTCCTGACACCTTGTCACTAGTCGCTTCGCCATTTTTGCATTCTGTGTGCTCTGCGGGAGCTTTGGCGTCTTATCCCCACCGCTGTTTGACACCCCGTTTGTCAGCGGCTTCCTTCTCGCTCGCTCGCGAGAATTACTAAAAGCGCTTTCCGCGAACTCGACGTTTTGATGAAAGGATTATATAAAATATGCATCGCGCAGTCAAAGGAGTGGATGCGACGACGGAGATGCATAGCGTAGGAAATTGAATAGCTGCGAAGCTGGTAAACGGCGGCTTAGTAATAATTTAGTTTTAGTGTCGTCTTGACGTAGGCGTATCTTTGTTGCTTAATGTGGGTCAAGAGATTTTTCTTAACGATTTGTTGTTGCGTTTTGCTATCTTCTTATTATATTTTGACGGTTTTATCGCTGTTCTCGCCTAATGTTATGGATATGTGAATTTATATGTGTTTAACAAAATTAGTCGACACTTTCTTTTAGTTGAATATATTTCTAATATCGTGGTAATTTTATGGCACAGTGGGTTGGATATTAATAGTTCTAGCTTGCATAATGATCAGGTAAAAAGATGATTTCACTTTTTAACCCCAAACTTTATGGGTGGGGGACCACCCATTGCTTTTACGATTGTAAGAACGCATTCTCATTGTTTAGTCTCATAAACAAACGCCTTAGTCATCGCAATTTCTATAATCTCTTGAAACCTTTTTATAGTTATTAGTGCAGTAAAGATATAATATAGTTTTATGTTACCTAGTTTCTAACAATGGGTGTAAATGTTAATGCTTATCTTTAAACCTGTTACAAAAAGATTTTGTGAATTACAATAGTGTTTTGTTAAAAAGAACAACAGTAAAAAGATAATCTCTATAAAGAATGAAATGTAAGTAGTTCCTAAGAAGTTACGTTTTTCAAAGTAATGACGAGTATGGCAAGTATTCATTCAATATTATGTATTGTTAAAGGTTTTAAGCGTTTTAAAGCGTTATAAGTAAAAAGATAATTCAGTATTGCTTTTTTGTTCGTATTTAATGAAGACTTGGAATTTCCTATCTGAAGTATTCATTTGCAGGAATGTCGTAGTAGTCTAATTTGTCATATTTTTAAAACCAATAATATGCAGGCAGTGAAATAGATTTTGGCACGAAGTAATTATGTATAGAATGTTAAGATTGCTTTGAGTCAGGTCGTAAACAACTTTTTTTATTTGAAATTCTCCACGGTGCACTAATTATTATTTCTTATAACAACTGTCCTAGGAAGTTGTTCTTCTTTGAAAAATGTAAATAAAAAGCGTCGATTCGTTGTAGTAATCTAAATAACATATAATATCAGCCCTATATAAACTGACTCGTTGCTGGGCACGGGCCACTCCTCAGTTGGAGCAGGGCTTGCTTCATAGTCCACCACGCTGGACCATTGCGGGTTGGCAGACCCCACACATCTTTGAGAACATTATGAAGAACGCTCAGATATGCAGGTTTGCTCACGATGTCTCCCTTTGCCGTTAAAGCAAGCATTAATTAACTAGGTATTTAATACGCACATAACTTTGAAAATTCGGAGACCTTTTCGTGGCTGTCCTAATTGTAGGACAGTTGTCCTAATAGGTTATCGGTGCTGTTATAATAATATGTTGTTGTTTAAGAGTTAATGTTGCAGTGACTTGAACTAGAATTTAAGATGTGGCAGGTTATAATCTCGCATGCATTCTCAGCGCGAAGCTAGTCACTCAAAACAATAATTTTAAACATAATAGGTACCTACTAGAAATTTCCTTGACAGCTCTTCTACAATCCCTAAAATTGCATAATAAAATAAAAACAAAAGAACTCAAAACAATAAAAAGCTAAACTCAAAATAAAACAAAACACCGACAACTAAACACAACATTGTCAAAGACAGTTCAATCTTGAATACCGTGACGGGATCGTGCCGCTTTGGTCCATGCCGCCCATTACCTATATTGTTGAACCGTGCCGACCTACGGCACGCATTATCTAACGATTTGACGTGTCACGACTACCTCACTAATGGGTTTTATTAGATACGTTCGGTAGTTGAGTTTCGTTTAGCTTTTTGTTTTTGAATTGAGGATGTATATGACTTTGATAACCTTTGAGTTTAAGTGAAGCATGTAAAAGTATTTAAGTGTGAAGGAATGCGCTTCATTTAATGTGATATAAAAATACATGAATGAATAATTTAATTAGAGAAAAGCAATAAAGGTGATACCGATAATGATTAAGGGGTCATCTAGTCACTACATTATGCTGAGTGTTGTAGGTTCGACTCCACCATAGGGAAATTTTATTGTGATGATTTGATTATAGTGATACACATAATGATTCCAACTTTAAGCGTTCTGTGTCTAAGTTGTTTTTGATATTTGTAAAATCCTCCGCAAAACAGGGATTGTTCCTAATATGGTGGTGGGATGGGAGGTGTAACCATGTTTTAACTTATCAATTAGCAGGCATCCAAACACAATTAAAAATTTTTGTGAGCTCACAAAGGTAAAGACCTTAGGACCTTTGTGAGCTCACAGGGCTCACAGGGCCTTTGCCCTGAGGTCCAAGCATTGGCTATGAGGTTAAGAAAATTGTAATGAAAATGTAGTTAATGTCGAATAGGACGTAATAATAACAGGTTACCATGGTCTTTGGGTATTAACAAATCCTGAGATCTGCACGTTACTTATGCACTATATAAAAATGAAATAAAGTCAGTAGACCCACTATGTGTATGATACTTTTGAAAAAGCTAGTACATTATGACAATAGCATAAGATTACACGTTAACGTTTACATACTGTATTAAAAACTATTGTTTTACCCTATCCGAATCTGTACCAAACTGTGTCGGATGCCCAAAATAATTTCATATCCGTACCCATAAGGAAATACGATGACCCTAAAGATATCTATATCCGGAGTTAGATCCAAAATCATACAATGAAATTTCTTAGAAGCCGCCAGATCAGAATGTTAAAGGTATCTTGGTTTCGGACTCCAACTAAGTAGTTTAGTGTCTCGCTGTATAGGGCTGTAATTAGGACTCGAGTGCGAATACCATGTTGGCCAAACTAAACGAAATTGGATGTATAAATCAAGAAATTCTGAGTGTCAGCCGAGCTATGAGCCCGTGTCTCGGCAAGCATGTAAATAAGTTGTCACTGCGCCTTATCTTTTTCCAGTCATGTCGTATTTCGTCCTATGAGTTAGGAACTTTCTCACTATTCAAGTCCAATGGAACCTAGAGAGTGAGGGTAGAGCACTTAAAGCAAACACATGTGCTTGTGCACACACCTGTGCACTATTATATCTTGCGTAGGTGCTAGTCGTAAAATTTTGCCGCCGTTACCGAAATCTGGTATGGAGTCTCCAACCGAATTTTGGTCACGAAAATATCATCACATTTTCCATTTCGCGGTCAGATGTCTGCTTTCTACAACTTGTTTACTCCGACTAGTAATTCTTATACTACTTAAGAATCACAGCAGCTCGCAAAGATCTCATAGTACGAAGACACGAGATCCTGCATTAAACCACCAACATAACAGTTAGAATGCATTACACATTCTCGAGTTAATCTTAGCACCTTAGTTTTGGCATCGCGTCTAGTTCGAGCCCCGTCTGACGCTAATCCTCAACGCTGAAGCCAGATAAGAACGATTACATAACTAGAATTTGCATACGTTTGGTTTAAAGAGGATTTTGCTATCTAGAACAGAGGATGAGTATGTAAAAATAGTAGTATTTTTTGGCGAAGCGAGAACTATTGTCTTGCATTTATGATTTAAGTACGCCGAGTATTGTGGGTTCGAACCTCACATAAGACATAAAATTATGTGATTTACAAATAGATGTTCTGAGTCTGGATGTTCTTTGTGTTCATTGTCTGAATATTTATACACTCTTTCGCGACATAGGAATAACAACAAGTGCAGGAGGCGTTTAAAAAAATAAACAGCTTGTTATCTATTTTTTTCAAAATTCAAATGTTGTAGTCAATAATCTAATGAATACTAGCGAGTAGTCTATACATTATAAAAATGTGTCATTCGACGACAAGCTTAACATTACAAAATCTAAAACCCAAGACTGCAGGACGCACAGAAAACTCTTTAATATAAACTTATGTAGCAATAACACATCAGAAAGACCACAACAACAATCTAAGTACAGAAGTAATTCACAGATGACACGCTCTAACAAATACCAAGCTTCGTGTCTGATCGTTAAGCAAATACAGCGCTGTAGCCGTCGCGGACGACAGCCACTTAGTGGCCGAGTTGCTTCAAGCGCTTTAGAGTAGACCTTACAATAACTAGACTGGGAATGGAAATTGGAGTTTACTATTTTTAATATCACCACTATTCTTGTAATTTTTTTGTAAAGTTGTGTGAAATTAATATCGTTAAGGAAACTGCGATTGCCATGGACATTAATGGTATGCAATTTATTTACTATCTTTATTAAATTCAGAAAATTAATATAATAAATGCACTTAATCGGATGCGTTCATTAAGATACAGTTATAGCTACAGATTATATATTTTAAAATAATCAGTGGTCTTTTTTTTACCTGACCTAATTTAAGATCTTATAATGTTATGTTTTGCTCAGATTGGCGATACAAAATAATTACTGCTAAAGTAATGACGGATGGCGTAGGGGTTTAAATAGTCTTCTCGTCAATGCCTCTACGTCGAAAATTGTGATTTCGAAACCTACACGGGAGAAAAATTTGTGATCCACAAACGGTAGTTCCGTGTCTGGGTGTTCTGTGTGTCCATTGTTTGAATGTTTGTAAAGTCACTCGCGATACAGGACATACTTCCGAATGCGAGAGCTGCTCATTTTCTGATGGTATGTTACGAACAAAATGACATATTAGTTATCACATTAGAGGTTCTAAAGAGTGAACTGACACGTCATATTGTGAGGATCAAAGATATTTTACAGCCCCCGTCAAGAAGTCAAAATAACATTTTTTTGCCAATTCTATGCAATTCCTATATCTAGGTTAGTAAAAGATCTGGAAGCGACCGTGTGACTTCCGTCGACGCGAGTGCATCGCACGAACAAGATGTTTGGCTTCAAACTATCTATATACAAATGTATATATGTATGTGTTCGTGTGCAATATCAGCTCTTGTGTATGTCTAACGTCTGGCTTGAGGTAAACAGTCAATAAGTCAAGAGTAGGGAATATCAACTCTGGAGACAGATTTTCTTATTACTGCATTCTATACGTACCTGATATATAACTTGGTATATTAAAGTATGGTCTTTCTTAAGGGTGATAAAGGGAAGTCTCGGATACTGCACGGATGGTGAAACGGTTTAAGTGGTCGCCTCGTAATTTTATGAGTAGTAGAGCCTCGCTGATTTCAGCGTGAATGGGCCGGCTCGACCGGGGAAGTACTACACTCTTACACAAGATCAACGTGAAATAGCAGTATTCCTACTGTTGTGTTTTGTTTGGTGAGTGAGAGTGCCGGAGGCCCAATCACTCTCATTCCCCCTTCTCGCTCCTTCTCCTTCCTACTTCCTTTTTTTCCTAAAGGGTCGGCAACGCGCAAGTGATGCCTCTGGTGTTGCAGGCGTCCATAGGCTACGGTGACCACTTACCATCAGGTTAATGCAGGTATGCATGTTTGCCACCTTAGTGATATAAAAATAAAAAATAAAATTACAGTGTGCCGAGTGTTGTAATTTTGATCTCACCCGAGACAAACATGTTTTTGATATGAATCTTATTTTTAGAAGTGTTACTATGTTCTTGAATAATTTTAGAATTAAGGAATTTGCCTGGTTTGATAAGATAATATCTGAAGCGTACTTCACCACTACTACTAACATGGCAAATTGTGCTTCTAGATTAACATAATATTAAAAAATATTCCTAGATATTATGTTATGTAAATATAATCCTGTGAATGTTTATTTAATTTAACTTAACCCTAATATAATATAAATAAGCATCCTCTCAATGTTTATAAGAAAAGCTTCGTTATTACGCAATATATTTTTGGCGATTCTGGTATCCGTACATTCTTCTTTTTTTAAATAGTAAACTCCTGCTCTATAATTAAATCCTGTGTCGCGGGGGACTTCACACACATTCAAACAACGGACACTTGAACATCCAGATTCGGAACAACCATTTTTGGATAACACAAAGTTTTGCCTCGTGTGGGATGCGAACCCACAACCCTCGGCGCAGTGACAGTGGCGAGGCCACCACTTAAACCACAACGCCATCGGTGTCTCTCTATCCGTGTTCGCCATCCGTGTGTTTAATGTCACTGCCATCGCTTGTTCTTACTATTTCATACTGCATACTTTCTACCTGATCATTTATCTACCCTTTTCCAAGTCACGACATCCTTACATAGTTGCAGCTATCACAATGATAGATGTCGCATGTCATTGTAACGTGCTTACAAACCTATCAAGACATGTCCAAATTGTCATAGATTTTCCCATAAACGTCAGTGACGGCTTGTTACCCAACTTGCTATTGCAAACTCCTAGCTGTGCCGACTCGCAGAAGATTGTTCCTCACTTTCTTCATACATATCTACCAAGCGAAGCATAGTATGTTTACATTGGCACAGCTCCTGCGATGATGGATGGCAGTGATTTATACCGGCCCATCCGACGGCCCCTATTTATGCACTTATTGTGAACGAAAGCGATCATAATTCATAATGGTTGAGCTGTAAAATAAAGGTGATAGCGGTTTTGATATTAAAGACGAAAGGTTTAATTTATAAACATGAAAAAATATATAAATTTTATTTATAATTGATGGAAGGAAAGACCAAGATGTAACTTTGTACAATAGGTGAAGGAAAAAATGGAAGTCGAGTCGTACCAAGAGATCATAAGTAAAGCAGAGCGATTACTTCATCGACGAGGGGTAGCTATTGTCTTGTCTGCTACATGTAAGATTTAAAGAAGAAATATATTTATAATTTGCTTTTTATTTTTGAGTATAGAGTTCTCTTAGAGTGACCTACGTGTGATGTTTTTCTTTATTGTTAATGAAGAAAAGTAACATAAACAAAACTATGAAGTAATAAATAATCGCTTAATAAATACCTTTTTCATTTATCGAAAGCAGCAATAGCTCAGTGGGGAGACCAACAGACTGCAATGCAGACGGTGTCGGGTTCGAACCCACGTCGTGCACCTCTGAGTTTCGGAAGTTATATGACTTTTCGAAATTATGTGCATACGCACATAATTTTTATATAAAATACTGATTGACAATTATTACCTGCTCCGTGCCTCGGAGAGCACGTTAAGCCGTTGGTCCCGGCTGCCATGAAAATCTATGGCGGTCGTTATTGGGAAAGTCAGTACCCTCTAATATCCTGACACTGGTCTAGCCTTAGGGTATCGTTAGCCTTCGGGTTGCGGAGGTCAGGTGGCAGCCGCTGCGTGTAAAAACTGATATCCAGTCAAATCCGGTTAGACCAGAAAAGCCGACCCCAAGTGACTTGGGAATAATAAAGGCTAAAAGAGAAGAAGAAAATTTATCGAATGCACTGAGTTGCCGACTATATGTTTATATTATCTCAAAATAAATCTGAATTAGCTTGGTTTATGTTTATTTAGAAAATACTAAAGATGTCATTTGGAGGTTCTGCATCATTGGAATTGTTTGGCTGTTATGGCTTGGCTACTGAGACCATTTTTTACCAAATTCGCTCGAAGTTTATAGCTTACACCATTTCAAATAAGAGCGGGTCGAAGCTCATTAGGTGGTAGATAATCAATCATAAAGAATTAACGGCCGCTGCCGATCGACGTCACCGCTGACCGCTTACGTAATGACCGTGACGTAAGGTTTATTTCTGTGACGTCACTAAGAAAGTATACAAGATGGATTGATGATGATAGCTTTACAATGCGTTATGGTGATAGAGCATAAATATGTTCCACATTTGTGGTACTTTCAAGGGGCAATTTTGAGATTATGGCAAATACTGTCAGATTGGTTGGTCAACTAACAGTGATAGCAATTTGATACTAATACCTCAGTATATTTATAGAAGAACAGTAAGCTGACTCCATGCAATAGGAATCCTTACGATAGGGATGGTACACTAACAGACAAGTCAATACATACGTAATTGTATAAACATATGTAAAGTAAACAATTTACTCACTATGGCCTGGTACCCTTAACTCGAGTTCTAAGATCTTACCATGGTTACCAGTGTTCCGAAACTTATTGTGTCTTAATTATGTTTAACTTCTTTTTTGTTATATATTAGTTACAATACATACATACATAGATTCACGCCTGTTTCCCAGAGGGGTAGGCAGAGACTACGGATTTCCATTTGATACGATCCTGACACACTTCTCTGGCTTCATTCACATTCATCACATTCCTCATACACGCCCGTCGGTTCAAGGTACTCTTAACCTGGCCTTTGTCCAGAACGCCTCCGATCTGATCGAGAAACGTTCGCCTAGGTCTTCCTCTTGCGACTGTCCCATTCACACTAGCCTTATAAACTTTCTTAGGCAGTCTTTCCTCGTCCATTTTTCTACATGCCCAAACCAGCTTAACATACACTTTTCTATTCTTGTCACTATATCCACTTTCATGCCGCATATCTCTCTAATCACACTATTCCTTATTCTATCTTTCAGAGTCACACTACATATGCTTCTCAGCGCTCTCATTTCTACAGCATTTATTCTGCTCTCATTCTTCTTTTGCCATACCCAACTTTCACTTCCATACATAAGTGTGGGCACTAATAGTCTTCTATGAACAGCCAAACGTGCCTTTTCGGACACATTTCGACTGTTCATAAAAGCGCGTAGAGCTCATTTAATAGTTACAATATCTCTTCGGAAACAAATATTTTATTATTTTTGAAAACCATAAACAAGATTATTGTCCAAAGAGCCAGCAGGAAGTCCAGAAAGACGGTTTGAAAATATTAGTCAACAAACTACAAATCCTATTATACACTTTTTTAATTTGATATTTAAGGTACACTTATTGCAAGGTACTGTATACATAGTTATGTTGTAGTTTTGGCTACGTGTAACAATATGAATACATTCTAAGAAGCTTTTGTAATTAAAGTGTAATATTGTGTTGTCAGACTGTACATAAATGCTTATTCAATTTGTTATTCTATCGCTGTTTGACTTATTACATAATTGTATGTTCTCTGTACAGAAACACGCACTTTTTTTTTTGTTAAAATATCGTCTTTAGTCTTTAATTTACTGTAAGTAGAATTACAATAAATACGAAGCAAAAATAATATGATTGGACATAAATTACATGGACCACAAATATAAGTATCGAGTCTAGATGTTCTTCGTGTCTGTTATTTCAATGTTTTCTAAAGTGTCTTTCAATAAATGAAGTACCTATATTCAGAGCGCGGATTTTAAAAAGGAAAGAGCAGTTAGACAATCCATCTACCTCCTACTCTTTTATTTCACACTAGATGACCCGGTGTATTTTGTATCACCTATCTTAACGAATTTTTCTATATTTTCTCACCGTTTAAACCTTCCCTGGATTACGACAAACATTTCAAAACCAAAATCAGCTAAATCGGCCCAGTCGTTCTCGAGTTTTAGTGAGACAAACGAACAGCAATTGATTTTTATATATATAGATAACGGATTGCCTTGCTTAAACACGGTATTTCAGCCTACTAAACCTGGGATTTATCCAAGGTTTAAACGGTTAACCTGATATGTCCTACACTTCTTAAAATTATTGCACCATCTTACTTTACTAGTATATCTACAATATCCATAACAACAACCCATTTCTAATCCCAAAACATATTAATAAGACAATCATTCCATATTAACACGTTTGGCAAGCTAATAAGCAATTAGGCTCACACCACACACGGCCCTCGCGATATTAAACGCGACCCCAGTTTGTAATGAAAGAAAGAATGGTGTTATATTCGCGTAGAATTGTGGATCTCGGTACTAACGCGTTTAGTTGTTGTTATGTGTCATTATGTGTGATAGGAGACAGTTTCTAAGCGTAATAAAAGGCTTTAGAAAAGGAACATTGTAAGAGTCACTGTGTGTGTGATGGAGCTGATAATTGCCGTTGTGTGAATTTGTGTTGATCCATCGTGGTAAGAGGATTAAACACCTAGACTATGCGTTACCGAGTGCTAGGTATCCAGGATACGCCGGACGTTGGGACTCTTGTTCACTTTTCTACGTCACTCAGGGAGGCTCCTCTCTCTCTCTGGTCAGGGTTATTCCATACCACCAGTAGAATGCGTGGTTAAAAGGAATTACACGATTTCAAAATCACCCTGTATACTTTTAACCTTATGTACTCATAAATATAACGACTATCAAGATTAGTCCAGAATTTGTCATAACGTGAGCTTTTCATATAAAGCACTTGAGCTATTTTTATTAGCAACTTGCCTTGTACCGTTTATTAAATTACCGTGCTATAAATTAATTCGTTACTTACCTTATCTACAATTCAAATCATTTATTTATTTAGGTCACAAAGTAGTATTTATGAATGTTAAAAGTTATCACTAAGTTACTAAGATCGAAAATAAAGTTAATGAAAAATAATGTATTAGCCCTGATTACAATGTTAAGCTTTTAATTGCTAACCTTATGACTGATAAGAAAGTGTCACGCCATCAAATAAATAGGTATTAACACAATATTTGTTACCAAAATAGTTATTTGTTTTAATGTTATTTTCGCTATATATTATTAACTATTTAATAATTTAAAGATAAAATAATATTTAATAAAATATATATACATCATCATCATCAGGCTATATTAGTCCACTGCTGGACATAGCCCTCCCCTAATGAGCGCCATAGCGCCCTGTCTTCAGCTTGCCGCATCCAGCATCTGCCTGCAGTCTTTTGCAGATCGTCATCCCACCTGGTCGGAGGGCGTCCTACACTACGTTTGCCGAGTCGCGGTTTCCACTCAAGAACACGTTATAAATATATATTCATTTTTATAAAATATTATTAAATATTTGGTAGCTTAATGATAGCCGTATACCTATCCTTAAATAAGTTTTGCATTTAAGCAATCAGGTTATTTTCTTTCGAAATTGCAGATTAGTGTAAATTCATTGGAACTAAAAGTCTTTTTATTGGATTATCATCCGATAATCTGTTTGGCCTGGCGGTTATATATGCCCATACCTATACATAAAACCCCCAGTCAAACAGACAATAAATCTGTGTTTTAAATTGCATCTTAGTTTTTCACTATCATTTTTTACACTTTAATCACTTTTGTACCATCCCACAAGAAATGGAGCAAACTGGTGCATGTATAGGCAATCCAGCTTTTGCATATGTATTGTGACGTAGCATCGATATAATATGTATGTACCCATGAAGCATCCTTATCGAGCTTATAACTGCTTAAAAATTGATTATGTAACTATACAGTACAAATGAACTGATGCACGACTGTGTCGTATGAATGTACGTATGTTATAGATTTCAATTATGATGTTTTTAAAGTTCACTGTATCATAAAGACAATCTCTAATTGGCCTACAGTGATCGAATCAACACATCACCACGTCTTAGAAGAAAATACGACTAAAGCAATAGACAATAGTTTATATCACACGTAATACGACCCAAGCAAGTGGACAAAATGTGTTTGTCTACGATATTCCGACATCAGAAGATATGAGCGACTGAAATGAAAACAGTATTGTGTCTATTTTGTTATGTTCTGGGTTTGTAACAACAACGAAATGGTATTATAACTTATTCCCATATGGCTGGGAACAGACGGCCTCATGTCTTAAGCAAAGTGTTGTAAGATAGGACAAGATAATAAGACTTTTTTATTTGTGCCTTTTTATAACTGTAAAGAAATTCAACATTTTGTGACAGGCAGCGTTCATAGGTTTAAGTCATGCCTTAAAATGATGTGTCAAAAAGTAATATTATATTAAATTTCACAATTGGCCATGGCATAGTTCTAGGCTCTGTACTGCTACTGTAAATTATATGACAAAAAACCCTAAAAGCATTCGCAGCACAACTCGGTAATTGAACCCTAGATCTTATGCTCAACAGTCGCGTACATTAGTCGCGTATGTTAAACCAATAGGCTAATCGTTTATGAGTTGAACACTAACCTCGACACTTTTATTCTGATCACTGTACTCATGGTACTTTCTAAGACATGACTTTAAAATGCACCCAACGCCATTTTGTAAAATGTAAGATGTTGGTAGGATTTTTGAAGACATCAAATATTAAATCATTTTTATTTATTATGGTACTCTCCTATTTTCAGCTATCTCAGTTCAACATATTAACCTATTGTATTTATTTTTGGACACATAAAAAACTAAGCAGAGTTTAAACTTTCACGGTTGTACCTTTAATAAGGATCAATAATAATCAGCTGTAGCTTTGTACCTTTTATTCGGAGTAGTATCTAGTCACGGTATCTTTACCTAATTTACATAAATAGATATTCTTGGCGCTTAGTTGCAGACAACCAAATAGTTCAAAGCTGTTCAATGACATTGTAAGCTCGCTCATAGCATTAGTGTTGTGACGGTTCAAGGTATTATGTTCCTTCAACACAAAGGGAGGGATCCAGTGGAGGCAACGTGATCCTATTTGACGGGCCGTGGCCCCTCAATTGATATTGGAAGGTTCTAGATAGTGTTTGCTGTGAAACGTTCGATACCGTGATTCTAGAAATATGGTTTATTTGATTTAATACTTTATAAATGTGTGTTATCTCCTATTTTTCTTGACTTTGTGTGGTTAGTGGCTGTGCTGTATGTGAAGTTTGTTTAATAATGTGACTTTTCGCCAATATAGGTATAGGTATTAAAGTTTTTTTTTGGTAGGTATATTACCAGCATACATAATCTGGTGATTATGATTATGAAAAAAAAAAAAAAAAAAAAAGGTCGGTTATTACGCACCAGCGTAATAACCGACCATTTTTTTAAATTACATGGCATAAATAAATACAATACATAAAACAAGGTAATATCGTATGCAATCAACATTTAAACATTATTTGGCGATCTTCATCATGAATCGGTTGATATAGTTTTGGTTATGACGACCGATGGACAGCATGGTTATTTGAAATCATCATAATCATGGAACGAATTGAATGTTACTTCTCTCTTCTAGACTCCGTGTTGGTACAGAAAATCTATGTAAATTACATAGATTTACAACTGTAATCGGAATTGGGCAGGCGGAGATGTTTTGTACGAATATTATAAAAACATGCTGGTAAATGGCAATACACTCGCTTTCTATTCCAAAGAAAAGTAAACATTGTGCATATATTCGGTGGCGTAGTGGTTAGTGTAACCGACTGCCACACCTGAGGTCACGGGTTCGATTCCCGCACAAGTCAAACATTTGTGTGCATGAACATGGATGTTTGTCTTGGTCTGGGTGTATGTCTATGTATAATATGTATGTATTTACAAAAAAAAAGTATATATGTATGTTTATCCATTGTCTAATACCCATAGTACAAGCTCTGCTTAGTTTGGGCTAGATGGTGTTGTGTGTATGTGGTAGAATATTATTATTATTATTATTCTCCTTGATGAAAATTCTGAAAGTTTCTTGTCTTACACTGCAGTCAAACATACATAAGGAGAAGCTTTAGTCTTTACATGTCCCTAAACTAACCGAGCAGTTGTCACCCGCTGAGCTACTAACAGAGTCTTCGTTGGATACTGCCGATGAAAAATATATTAAGCTATTAACTAGTATTTCGTTTCCCTTTCAACCATAAACAGAAGCCACCACAACAATACCATCTAAAAACATTTTTCAGAAAGCAAAAAATTCATTGTTGCATTGTCGATCATACAAAAGTATTCAACAAAAGAAAACATATTGAATGGTGTAACGTAAATTAATACTTTTGAATCGCTGTCGTTCAAATGACCCCGTTCGTGAGTTTTGTAATGTTATGAATGCCTTCGGTGTTGCTTGTTGATGTAATTTGTTTGGGATAATGACCTGGTGTGCTTTTTGATATTTTTAGAAGTCCGGTTTGAAGTTAGTCGAGTGTGTTGGGGTCAGACTTGTGATAGGTTGGTCTAGAATAATATACAGTCGCGTTTTACTGGTAAGTCTACTGGGATCAAAATTCTCAGTAGTTCAACTGGGTTTTTAAAGTAAGTCTAATGGGATGAAAATTCCCAGTAGTAAAACTGGTAAGACTATCTGGTAGGACTACTGGGAATAGGCGGATATGGGTACGTATTATTTTTATTTAAATTACTAATGTGCTTGACTGGCAGCTTCAGATCGTCACCTGTTATGTAAGATTTAAACTTATGTGGGGCAATTTCGCATGAGATTCCGTCTGCTTATTCTTATACTGGAGAACTGAATAACATTCAAACGTTACCTATAAGTCTGCATCTTCTTAAAGAAATGTCCACTTCTCTGGCTACATGTTAAGTGTTTCGCAGGCTCACATACTTACCTTCTTTCCGATCCTGTTTTTATACATCCTTATTTGATTAATAAAGGTTACGTTTGATGTTTAACTTTTTTGAATTAAGTCATTTAAACTTTTAATATTCCTTCAATACAGATACTTATTAAGTATTGCCTTTAAAAGTCTATAAATATCTATGATCGTATGAAAACGCCTTTTTGTAATCTGCAGCTTTGTATGCAATCCTGTAATTGTCTATAAACTTATCATATCAAGCAGCCGTTCTAAGTCCACTACAAATTTTTTACCCTCAGCACTCACTCTATCCGAGTCCATAGTTACGTATACAAAACCACTTATTTTACTGTTTCTAAAAACCAGTCATTAAATTATAAAGCATGAGAAGCATTTATTTAATATTTCTTTACAAACATAGCAACATGCAGTCTTAAGTTATTGTCAGTAAATTGTAAAGGTATTGAATGCGCATAATTTGTTTACACAAACATGCTATTTTACGGACGGCTTGGTTCACGATTACAATAATACCACGACTTGTGTCTTGTACAAAACGAGCTTGTTGAAATTATAGACCGAGGGGTACAAGTTAAAATGATATATTGAAATGAATAAGTAGTAGAAATGTTAAAGTAGGCGCTATTGGTTAATTTGGACATGCTGAGTGCAATGAATTTTGCTTTGCATTTGCTTTATGGAATTTTGATGAATTTTCAGTATTCCGATTAACAATATGTAATTCATGATGCAATGCTGATGAAATAAGTGAATTGTTTTCTTCCCGATCATAGTTTTTTTATTGCATTCTTCACATTTCCTTCGCAATGTGTATTGTGTATGTAGGTATCTACTTATGGTTGTAAGACATGGCAAAGAGCGCGTTCACCTTTACGTTAATTGTATGAACGGTAACTCATAAGCAAAAGTTAGTCAAATGATTATGACAATCTTGTTTTCTTTTACGATCCTGAAATTATGAAAAAGGTTTATGGCAATCTATAAAATTACCTTTTATTTGTTTAAAAGCAAGTCTATACAAGAAGTAGAAATACCCAAAGCATTATGACAGTGTAAACAATTTTGGAGTTAGTACCCTATTTTATTATCGCTCTAAATAATCGGCAGGTAATGCGAAAATTCAAGAATTTTCTACAAAGTTGGTCGACACAACATAAAAACTTGTATAAGTAAATCTTGATAAATATATTAGTATAGTATAATTAAATGAGGATTTATAATTCTTCATATTATTATGACTTGCAATCAAGTTGTGAACATTTAGCTACATTGAAGGTAGCAATTTAATCGGTTTTAGCAAAACAGATTAAATTGCTACCTTCAATATCCAAACTGCAATATTGAAAATAAACCTTTTTTTGTAGACATGTAATACAAAGAACATCGGTCACAGTCCAGACATCCTCTGACCTGAAAATAAAATGAAAACAACATATCGCGTACATAATATGTAACTTATGGCTCAATCGGGTCCTCTGCTTACAACCATCTCACATAAAATGAAGATATGTTTTTTGAAGGCGGAAATACATAGAACTGTTGGATTTACTATTTCCTATTTTAGGTTTTTTGACGTTATGATTTGACATATGTTAGGATAAGCTAGGTACTAACTAGGTACATAAAAGTCATTAAAACGCAATATATTATTATTATTATTATATTACTCATGTGAAAACTATTTCGCCTCATAATACGTTTATAATTATTACATAGCACTAATTATGTATTATTCCGATAATACTAACAAATAATCACTTTCAACAGATATGATAATTACCTACTTATAAAATATTCTATTGATGACAAAATCTTGGTATATATACAACAATCAAAGTGAAAGCTGTCATTTTTGATAATGGTTCCAAAGCTAGACGTTTCGTTCTATGTATCACGTGCGTGTATTTAACCCCCCTTTCAATGACTTTCTGAACTAAGAAATTCAGATTATTTTAACTTCGTATTGAAAAAGTATATTATTACGTTATACAACAAAAATACAAAAAAAAAATCTAATTTTAAAACGTTTGATATTTAGAAAAATGTGTTCTCTTTTTTTACTTGCGTTCCAATTGTAATGTCAAACACAATGACATGCCATAGATTAAAACGGAACGTATTAGTTGCATTCAAAATATACGTAAAACCTAAGATTTTATTTAACGCTAACTTATTTTGTCGCCCTTACTAAAAAGAAAAATACCTGTAATTAAATGTTAACTTAAGGACTTTTTTGACGCATCACTTATTAATGGTCGTTACAACATAGCCCAGGTCAAATTTGGCCCTTTTTCTTTGGTACATTCCAATAATAATACTGATCTAGTATGCTGTGAAATTAATAATTATATGATGGGATTGATGTATGAATAAAAAGTCTAATTTAAATAATGACAAAGAAAATCATAATTCATCAAAATGTCTCCACCTGAAATGTTTTCATTCTTGCACCAGAAATACTAATTTAAGCAAACCCCTTATACATTAAACATGAATTCAATCACTCAATTACCAACTGCCACGATAATCTTTAGACTCCAAAGAAGACATAGATGGATGGGGCGAGTTCAAAGCGTCAATTGTCAAACGGAAATGATCCAGTTTTTATTTTGGAAACACTCTAAGCCAACCCTTACAGTACTGTCCAACCTTGTTGCCTTAAGAATACGGGTCAAATTGGTGTCAAAATGGGTTTTTTTTTTGGTGTTTTCTGACACTCATTTGTATAAGAATAGCTTACAGCGATTCACGAAAACCGACGATGCGTGACCCTATTAAGTGGTATTGTGTTAAGCAGAATTTGGCGAGGAGTGTGATTGATCGGGTTAGATGACAGAATAATAATGGTTCATGCATGTGTGAATGTTTTTGTGATGCAAAGACGCCGTGGGGAACCGTAGTTAATAATTCAACTTCGGTAGACTTGGCATGAATTGTTAACCGAAAGGTCGACCACGGTAGGCATCATTTTCTTTGCTTGCCTATCTGAAGTTGGCGAAAGTACCAATTATGAGATTTTGTTCATGTGATATGTAAAGCCTTTGATGAACCTTACAGATCTATTGCAAAATTAAAATATAGCAAGTGTCATGTCTGAATTACTTCAGTTTTGAAATAATACACGAAACCTGAAATTTGGGTAACATCTATAAGAGTCCTTTGACGTGTTCCGGGAGGCTCAATAACGTTATCATGGATCATTATATGCTACATTGGTGATCTTTTACA
Organism: Catocala fraxini; assembly: GCA_930367265.1. NCBI lineage: Eukaryota > Metazoa > Arthropoda > Insecta > Lepidoptera > Erebidae > Catocala > Catocala fraxini. The sequence goes on along the minus strand of OV884030.1, from coordinate 24,014,863 downwards.
AAATGCAATAAATCTCCATGGCACGGCACGGCTGTCGTGAATATTTAAAATGGGCTCGAATCGGGCTTCAGTCATCAGTGCCCTCAATTATTCTATTATTTAGTATAACCTTATAATATCGTTATCCCTGTGAATTATGGACAGTTGATGGTCACATACATTGATATTTAACTGGATCTAGCTAAAGGACTAAAAATCCGAATCCTTTATTCATGTAAAGCTGAGAAGAAACGGGTAGAATCAGACCGTCAGCATATGAAAAGAGTGATATTTGCACCGTCAACAAAATGTTCAAGTATATAATATATTTTTCACCAGTCGTTTGATAGCTATTAGGATTAGAAATATTATTGTCTACTAGACATTCACTAAGACGCCGAATAAATAAGCCTTCATACTCCGGTTTGACTCATTTCCCAGCTTCTAATGGCTTACAATAGCCAATATTTCGTGCCAATTCCATTCCGGAAGACATTCCGTCGAAACTTTAAGATTAAACTATCGTTTTATTATTATATGAGAAAACTGAAGGTTAATTGCTGCCAAACCGCTTTGAAAATTCCATTTGTTAAAGAAAAACACGTGTCAACATAAATATTGTTTGCCTTCAAAGTAGAGTATTGCGATTTGTAGACCAAATCGAATTAAAATAAGATCTATGATGCTACCGACTACAAACAGTCAATCTGCAAACAATTTTCTTTAAAATAGTTCTAAATGACAAGAAAATCACTGTTATATCCAATATAAAACCATTTAAAAGTAGCTTATCCTCAACCTTTTTCAAATTTGACTCAATATAAATTTGGTTAACGTTGTAGTTACTTTATATGCCTTGAAAATTACGAAATCTCCAGAGCTAGGAGCCTACGGCTTGTAGTTATTATGCTAACTGGACTAGGGTTTCGGAATAGTTTTCAGTCTCTTCAAAAATAAAAAAAAAGTCGAGCCCATACCTTTTTAGATCTCGTTGAATGTTGACATACCTGTCAATATCTTTAAAATGTATTTGTGGAACGTTTTCTTTAATATGTTTACTATGCCAATTCTTCTTTGTCATATCACATGGAAAACATAAAGTATACTCGAATTTCTCTCAAAATCCTCTCATTTGTCTGAGTGTTCTCGTCTCATTATAACAAAGCACAAACTAACATATGTTAGCGCACACTCCTGCCAAGCTGTGATAGCAGTAATCCACCATGTTTGATTTCAGGCACGGATGTAGCTACATAATTTAATTTTAAATAGAAGCTTTGTCAATTGTAAGTGTTAGTTATACAACTACATTGCAAGTATAGGATTGTAGAGTGCAATGTTTGTGGCGTTACACAGTTAAAACTTAATAACTGTTGCTTTGATTTTTATTATAAAAAGGACAACTGCCACTTTAGGAAGAATGCCTGGGTCACCTGACCTTTATAAAAACTCTAATAACGGACACAAACGTCAAACACTAAAAGATCCACAATTTTGGGAATTATGTAGAGTCATTAGATTACCTGAGGATTTTGAGTATTTAAAACAGCGCATACATATATCACAACGTTTATGCAATTATACTGGCTGCTCTGATGGCTGACTGCTGGATTTTGCATATGCACTGAATATATAATATTGGCACAACAAGTTGTTTTAGGTAACCGGATAGCTTCCTCGGATTAGGATGTTTTTTGTATACAAGTTAGATCTATTCACTCACCATATTTACAAAGATGACTTTATTGCTTATGCTAATCACGAATTAATAAAAAAGAACACGTACCTGTAATCCATATTTCAGTTTTCATATTGATATATAACAAATTAAAAAAAAGTATGCCGCGCATCTGTCACCAAATTAAATTGTATGCCACAATGATTTATTGACAGTCGCCAACAATTGTCGCTATGCAATTATAGCAAGGAGTACATAGCCCTGCGCTTGCGCAAGGTTTTTATAATTCACTACCTAAAAACGTTAACTGAAAATATTGGTATTATATAATAAATGTAGATCAGTGTGAACTGTGTAGGATTAAACATAGATGTACTGTATGTTCATTGCAGATCAACACGTTGTTGAGTAGAGAGGTTTATTTTTAAAGTAGTTCATGACGTGTTACTGACTTAAAAATGCAAGTAGGCTGATAGACGACTAGTTTATTACTTTTTAAAATGCAGTTCAAATGTCACGCGTTGTGTACGTTGCGTACGTGGACACAATGCGTTCGTAGCTTTAATGATGTCTTTCCCCATGCAAGTGATAAACGTCGACTTTGGGAAAAGGGTAACTATTCTATTAATGGTTAGTAATGCATTGTCACGGACAATACATTCGTCATGATTATTTATTATACCGCCATATCAAAACAGTTTTGACGTTATTTATAGTTTTGTTTATTTTACTATTAATGGTGTTAAAATATTATGTATAATTTAGCTATATATGAATGAAAGGGTAAAAAAAAATATAAAGGGTATAAAATATATATCCAATCTCTTGGCCAATTCTTAGACTCCGGGGCTTAGACGCAATACTAATTTCAATTAAGTCTGATTTCCATCTAATTCATGAGTTAAAGAGAGAGCACAGAGCAGAGTGGTTTCGCCGCATAAACCCGGAATTTTGCTCAAACTAGATCAATTATAAAAATACTCCACCCTGTTGGCTAAACCACAGTCAAACTTGTGTTGAAATTCTGCGAAGAGCACGGATTTTGAGGCTCCTTTAAAATGTGTCGTTCTATAAGGTAGGAACTAATGTAATTGATGCCCTTTACGATTTCAGCATAGCGACTCTTTTTTTTTAACAATTGGCTTCACGTGGTTACGTCGAACGTATCATCCATTGACTGCACGAAGTGGTTTAATTGGTTGCCTAGGCAATGCGACTGCGCTGAATGGCTTGATCTCCCACAGGCGACAAAAGATTGATTGATCCACAAATAGTTGTTCGTAGATTGAATCTGGTTGATCCTTCTGTTCGTCATTTGATCGCTTATAAGGCCCCCGTGAAACAGGAATTATTCCTTTAGTGAGTGTTTTCTTTTTTAAAAGCATAAACCATTTGCTGTACAGTTATTCTCACTCTCAGTTCGGTCATATGTTTGTTGGTTAGCGTCGAGAATATTCTACACCATACACAACAACCACCTGAATACGTACACCAATAAGTTTGATGCGTATTCGATAATTAAAAGAACTATAAAGAGCTACATTTTTACCACCATAATTAACAGTGATCCTAGCCATATATATTTAAAACCATCAGAAGAGTAATAAAACCGGCACGTTTTATTGGAGGCATCATTGCGGCGACTATCAAAGTGGCACGTGACTTGGACTGGTCAAACCAGGCTATTGGGAATGGGAACTAAAATAGGTGTCAATTGTGTGAAGTTTATTAGGCTTAAGCTATGTTCAGATGATAAGCGTTAAGCGAGTTTTATTAAGTTCTACTCATAATTTGCGTTAATTCGTTAACGTAATGCACAATGTATTGTAATGTTGCTTGCAGGTATCTTCTCATAGGCTCAACCCCTTTGCCTGAACCTAGCAGTTAACCTGAATGTAAATTTACCTGCTGATTTCGATCTAAATTAACAAATGATTTTTAAATTTGACTATGTGATCTATATATTTATGGATAACTAGCTGCGCTCCGCAATTTCACCCACGTAAGTCCTGATGCCGTAGAAATATCGGGATATAAAGTAGCCTATATGTTAATGCAGGCCTCCAGCTATCTATATACCAAGTTTCATCGCAATCGGTTCTGTAGTTTTTGCGTGAAAGAGTAACAAACATCCATACATCCATTCTCACAAACTTTCACATTTATAATATTAGTAGGATATTTTTCGCTTAAACCACGCCTTCTTGTTTTACGGGTGAACAAGTTACATTTTTGATTAGCTTTTACGCGCGGTTTTGCTATTTTTATTCTAAAAATCCACTTTAAAGTACCGATGTGGTCGCCGGTCTATAAATTTTATTTTATCTATACCTTTGCAAAAATCACATGCATCCGTTGTTCCGTTGCTGCCTATAATAGTTGTGAAAATTCCTGATTGCTTAAACCTCTTATTGATTCTCTGTTAGCATGAGCTTTTGTTATAAACTTTTATTTCTATTTCTTACGTTGGCACATTACTACTCATTTTTGCACGGTCGATAATGCGCGAGTTATACCCCTGGTGTTGCTATATATATGCAAGTATAACTATACTTGCCTCCTGCCATCTCGAAAGACGAATGGTATGCGGTAGTTTACTCGTAGATCACAAAAGCCGGTGAAATATAAATTGCATACACATCTGCCTGAGTTATCGCCAGTAGGTATACAGTCGCGAAATTAAATTAAGACACTCTCTATGTATGACTACATTATACAGACACTAAGTTACTCAATAATAACCAGGGTCTAATGAAATATGCATAACACAATGTTTTTCTTGAATTCCCAGATTAGCATAAACACAATAAATACTTAATATACATAGATAATTGAATTATTGCTTTAGGATAGGCAATGGGGTAAGAATCGTGGGACTGTAGCATGTTGTTGCACAATTAATTTCTAATAGCCCTCTCTTAGGTAATGTAGACTGGTGTTTTAGCGGCGCGTTGCAATTATAGCCCTTAGAACTCTGAATAATAATGTTACGTGCTTGGTTCGACGGATAAGAATGCAAACAATATTACCGACTAAAACACGTTTTATTCAAACACACAATTAAATTTAAAACACAACAAACACTATACCATACTTTTTCACTGTAATTGTTTCAAACTCCGTAGTATTTTCGCTTCCGTTCGCTTCGATGAACACTTGACCGCTTCCGATTGTAAAACTAACTCGGCAGTGCGCGTGCGCTCTATTTATACTCGGGTAAAGCGTTTCTAGTTTTCTAGTAACGCTATACCCGGTATGTAAACAGTACGACGATTTGAGAAAGTGCCAGCGTTCTCTATACCCTTCGCGTACTCACACTACGTAGTTCCGTAAGATGTCAATAGATGGCAGTGTAATAAATTATTAGACGTAACTGCCAAGTCTTTCCCACAATGCCGAGAGATGTCACTGGGCGTAACAATAATAAACCAATTGGCGGCAGTTGTAAGTTGCCGAAATGGTTTTTATCAATCAAAGGGTTGCAAACATAGACCTTCGAAAGATCATAAGAAACAGAAATCGAGTTTTATGGTGTAGTGGTATTACGTAGCGCCTCAATACTTCCATGCGTCATGGTATGAATCCCACGCGGGACAAAAATTCGTGTAATCAACAAATGGTTGTTCTGAATCTAGATGTTCTATGTGTCTATTGTTTGGATGTTTGTAAAGTCGCCCACGGCACACGAATTATTTCTCGTGAGGGTGTTCTTTTCTATAAAAGAAAGTGGCGATATTTTGTAGCACATTTATTTGGAACTGTCATGATCATCATAGAAATCACATGTCTCAGAGCACAAGAGGCTGCAGGTAAAGTCTAGACTTAAATATGTTTGCCTGTTTTGAATGCATTGAAAACGCGTGAGTTATATTAATGGTATTCTAAGCTGGATAGGCTACGGAAGCCGCTTACCATTAAACTGGTCGTAAGTTTTTTTTATAAAAATACTTACGCTATCAATTATGTCATGTATGTTGCTAATATATCTAATTTATTTATAGCTTAGTTTTAATGTAAATATTTAAAACATTATATACTATGCTTACACCTTTATTTATAGCCATAGCTTGCGTATAAAAATGCAATAAAATATTTTCCACTGTAACTTATTTTAATTTGCATTGAGATATTGGTCACAAAACACACCTGCATATGGGCGCGTACTTTGGTTTTTGGTCGAAAACGTCAAAAACTAGCTGAAGTTTAACTAGCACATATCATAATATATCTCTTTTATTATATCTGAGGCGCTCATAGTCAGTTACACTCACTGATCGGTAAACGATTAGCGAGGTTAATCAACGTTGGGTGCGGTCAGTCTATAGATGGGTGACCGCTTAGTGGTATTTCGTTTGAGCGTCTCCGTGCTTCGGAGGGCACGTAAAAAGTCGGTCCCGGTTGTTGTCAAATTGACAGCAGTCGTTAAGCCATGTCAGAGGCCTACGGGCGGTTGAACAACTCTTGACAACAAGTTGGCCACTAACCACACGAAAGTAAGAAAAGAAGAAGGTAAGCCTTAAAACAGCCATTGAAACAAGGAAGAAATTTAAAACTAAGAACTATACGGTAAGGTGAGTACATACAACTCTGTGAGTGAAGACTGGAAAAATAAATTCGCACTACAGGAAATCACAGTCAAAAGTCTTGTGTGTCTTGACATCAAATATGCGTCATGTTGTTCTGCCGCTTTCGTGGCACAAGTTAAGCTATAAGAATAAATGTCTTAGGTCATAAGGTTTCTTATGGAAAGCAAGGTGGAAAAAGCAAAGGCGCCTGTGTGTAATAATCGAAAAACCTTTTGTACTTTTTGGACCTATTGTATTTTTTTTTATCTAGATTCACCCGCACTGGGCAGTGATGGCTGTAGAAAACACCAAGTTTTGTTACTCGTGAAGTACCGTTTGAAGGTTTTTAAGGGCTATTTGTACTGCGTAGTAGACAAAGATCACACTACCCCTCTGCTAGAAAGCCATTTCTATGAAGTCTAAAACTGACCGCAGAAACACAAGTCAAGATTCCTTGCCAGCAATCTTCTGTATGGTGGAAGATTTATTCTATCACTCGGACCAAGTCTGCGCGAAAGTTAAGTTGAAGAGGAAATTTAAAAGTGTTTTACTTATGCTAGTGTACATCTACACTAATATTATGAAGAGAAAGGTATTTCTGTATTTCTTTTTGTGAACTCGCAAATTACTGAACTGTTAAATAATTTTTGCCAAGTTATCAGACAGACATCAAACGTCGGGCCGTGCCAGGCATGATCACCTGACCTGGTCGGAGAATCCACCCTTTGTGTCGGTGGGACATCATACTACGTCACTCTATACACCAGTAGAAAGCTATTTTATCCAGCTGTCACATTGGCTGAATAACTGTACGCTACAAGCTACGGGAGCGGCACAGTAGTCATTTGCGTAAGTGAAACCACGTGGACAGCTTTTCTTAATATTTCCAAAGATGTCAAATACGCAATAAACACACCATAGATCAAGTCTATTATAACGTCTTATTGCAACTGACAAATCCCTTCACAATTTATAATTCGCAATATAATTACGTACATTGGCCCTCGGCTAGAAAGTGTTCCGATGTTGCCCAAAACCCCTAAGGGCAAAGGTAGGGGCGGTTTCGGATCGGGAAGCAATTTCCGAGCCCCGGGCGATTGTTTCAGAATCACTGTAATAACGATAGGGCGGGTTGTCTGTCGCTTTCAACCGTAATGTGATTTCAGTATATTGCGTTCATGTTGATGTATATTTGTTGGGTTGTTTGTGAGATAATTTGTTTCTAGTTGGTCTAATTTGAATAGATAATTACGGCTACTGGGTTCTGAAGAAGGTATATTTGGTTAGGAATTTTTTTACATTTACCGGAGTACATGAATAATAGTGATTTATTGAATAGACACAATTAGGCGAGGCGATACTAGCCTAGAAAACAGTTCTCATGTTAAGTATATTGGAAGAAAATACCTTTTAAAAGATTACCAAGGCGGCCAATTAGCATGCGATCTGACTGATAGTAAGCAATTACCGTACCCTATGATTACAATGCCAGGCGTTTAAAGCAACGCTAATATAAAGGAATTTTAGATGACATAAGAGGGAAGGAATAAGAGAGATTTTATGCACCAGGCGAAACGCAGTGTTACTGCGTTTTGCCTCGTCAGACACTATCGAATGTACTGTCATCAAGTAACTGGTACAAGCGAGCTTTTTCAATAGAACTCTTCTAGTTTTTGGCTTGTATATCGCTTTTTGTAAGCGTTTGGCTAAAATTAGTCCATCATCTATTTACTGCATGAAAATGCCTTTTAATTTGTCAATCATTGGATTACCAGACATCATTGAAAACCTATTGTGATCGCCGGTGTGCCGCTGCACCTCAATAGGTTAATACCTGTGACAGCTATCACAAACATCATTAAATCTTGACCAATCCTCAAGTTGTTAACGGTAAAGACATTCCACAATGCAAAGAGGCTTGTAAACTTATTACACTCTCTTAAATAATAATAAATGTGACTTATAAAACCGTTAAACCATTTTACGATTCATAAATTTGTAGTAATAACACTGGCTCTATGGCAATCGATTTATGGAGAGGTTTATTGTTACTTGGAAAAATTACTTTTACGGCTACGATGGAGAACTTAAGTATGTAAGCTTCACATGGTTTTATACGCGAAGAAGTAAAGGCAAAGGAAATGATGTACAGCTGACTTGCACGTACCCCAATGTTTGTACGTAAAACAATTACATGCAAATAGGGTGTCCATTGTAATGTGTTTCGGTAACTGTAACGGTAACAAATCAGGCTGCTGTGCATGAGGTCTCAGGTTCAAATTCCGGGTCGAGCCAACAAAAAAGTTATTGGGTTATTCTGATAAGAAATCTCAATACGAACCCGGAGTTAGGAAGCTGGCGGTGTTAGACACCCCCTTGCCTCGGAAAGCACGTAAAGCCGTTGGTCCTGCGCCTGATCTCTCTCCAGTCGTGTCGGATTATCCGTACCATCGGATCATGAGAGTTAGGGAACAGAGAGTGCACTTGTGTTTGCACACATACTTGTGCACTTGTGTTAAGATTGGCCGCCATGACCGAAATTCGGTCTGGAGGACATTATTTTTATAGTTCTATTTTCCTAAGGTGGACAACGCGTTAGTAATACCCCTAGTAACGCAAACCTTCATATTTCAATAGGTTGTAACCGCTAACCAAAGACCGGCTTTAGATGTATGCATATACTTTTTTTGATAAATTTCTGTTGTGTAATACGAGTAGCTAGCTTCGGCTACATGATTAGGTAAACTAAATGCATATGATTAACTCCACACAAGTCACCTACCTTTTTTTTTTATCGTGGGCGAATGCTGTGACGCATACTATAAAAGGGAAGCGGAGAGGTTATGTCGGGCTCACCCGGGAAAAGATGGAACGTCCCAGGTACTACCGACTAAACCTACCACGGTGTGCCAACTCGCTGCCTTGAATGGTGGGTGAGTCGCTGGAACTGAAACTACATCAGCCTTGTGTGCCAGTGCGCGGATGGCATGCATCTGTCGTTTACACCATTTCTTAAGTGTCATGACAAGAGTTTCTTAATGAAATGCATTTCTTTGAACAGTAATAAATTATTGTTACTAGGAGAACAGACATGCTAAGCGACATTAGTCCAAACAGTAAGTCCCCAGTCCTTAATTTATATATTTTATTTACATACAAACACAATCAACCAATGTAGCTACACCGATAGCAAACCTGTTCAATTAAAAAACCAGTCCAATACTTGTTTATTTGAGTTACAAATTCATAAATCGTATATTTAATCGTTTCAGTAGCGTTTAAACTCACCATTGTGTATGTACACGTCCAATTTGAATAAAAAATATATCTATTGTAACCCAAATGAGTATTATCGGGAACCGGTATCGAGTGGCGTCGAAAAACATACATGTTAACCGTTCACGAAATTCAACGTTAACCCTCGTAAGACGGGCGGGGTCTAAAGTGTACGTTGCCATTGTGAGCGGTCGCCGCGACCCCAGTAATGATCTCACGTCCCGCGTGCGTGTCCCGATAAAGGGTTAAGTACACACTAACAACCTGACGTGAGTCACAAATCCACCATTATTATGTTATTGTGGGAGCCTTGTCGCACCGGCTCGCCATTTACATACAATTTAACATGAAATGTGGGCAATAATTCACGGCGGCTGTTGCGTTATTATTTCTATTATAAAGTGTTCAACTTGACGTTTTTCGTGTTGCCGTCTGGCGTGTAACCTTTTTTTTTCCACTGTAAATGTTTTTCGTTTATATGTTAACGGCCTGCCATTAAAGTCCAGTTTCGCTATCTCGCGAGCTTGAATAATGATCGCTGTTTTGCATGAAATTCATAACGTACCCATTATTTCTATTATACTAACTAGTATTGCTTGTATAATTAATTTCACTCGAGTAATTTCAACGATATTTAACTCAAAACATATTAATCACGAATAATTGTCGATTAATTCGTATCATGCCGCGAAGCAATATGCGTCCATTCGATTTTTTATTTTCGAAGCAACAAAAATAAAACGTTCCAATAGCTCGCCCGTCGACAAATAGACGGAGAGCATTATCTACGCACCGCTTAATTCGTATTCAAATGAAGGCATTCAGTGTTTAAAATATTAATCGATGCGAGAAGCTTATTGAATATTTTTACGACGATTTATGCCCAATTAGCAGCCGGTGCGTGAATTGAATTGTTTGTGCCCGAAATCTGAATAAATACCACAATATTTACGATAATGTCCGGTCGTTTGAATAGGCGGCTCGGCGGGCACGCCGCGGGAGAGGACCGACCCGAGTAGTTTATTATGCGGCGGCGAAGGGTTACCTCTTTGTATGACGTTTTGATGTTAATTTACGCGCTAGCTGACAAGGTGGTCTGTTCGACCCGCGGCGAGTATTACAACGTTGGATTTTAAAAATGATATTTTACTGTTAATGCTATCGTTGAATGTGATTCTCGTAATTTATATTAAAATTTAAACTTTGATCGTTGAGATTTTGTCGGCCCAGTAGCGTAAACGTAAGCGCAAGTACTATTAAGATAATTCTATTCTCGGATGGAATGAAGTGGATATTTCTGTCATAAAATTCTCTCTCGTAACGCACCATTTATGGATATTCCCAACTGAACAATTATAATAAGTTTCTCTAATTTTAATATACTGCACCATCTGCCCGCGGTGTTTTCGATTTTAGGTGCTAATTTAGTAGTCTTTGAGTATTATTTTCTTCGAGTATAAAAGCTTCGCGACGCTAAACAGCTCCAAGAATCCACTAAAATCTCTGCAATGTATATACGCCAATGATATAACAGGGAATCCTCAATAACGATCGCATAATGATTGTAAAGTTAACTAATCAATATTTTATAATAATTTCAAAGTTAACTAATCAACATTTTCTAATAACCGTAAGGTATAATAATAAATAATGCCTAATAATTGACGTCATAGTAACATTGTTATCTTACTTCAGTTGTGAAACGGTTGTGTATTGTCGTGTTCAGTGATTATTTCCAAGCGGGTAAACTTTTCATAATAGCTCATTATTGCCGTTAATTAATTAGGAGTAACGTTTGTTCGGCTCAGTCGGTTTAATTAGTACTTTGAGCGAGCAGGCCGTGATCAAAGCTTTGTGAACGCGATCACTCGAATATAAATCGTTTTGTAGATGGTTTAACTGAATAGCTCCAGCCTAAATATAGTTCTGACTTTGATTTGTATTTGGCAAATAAAAATGGATTTGTATTTAGTAGCAAGCATTTGTTGTTGTATTGCCGTTTATACCTTTAGATGTAATGTAAGGCAGCACTGTTACACAACGCAAGTAGGGGTACATGCGCAAGCTACTCTTGCGGGCCACATGCGCGAGTTAAGAGGTAAGGTATACGCATGGGTGGCTTGCATCGCTTATTCGCATGGTGCATGGAACTCATGCAAGTACCTAAGCATGCGCACGTTATCCGCGTCGTTCAATAATTGTTAAGATCCATTTGAGTAGTTAAAGAATTCCTTTAACTTTTATTTCTAGTTGCAGTTTCAGATATACCTTTTCTTGTACTGACTTTCCCAATAACGACTGCCATAGATGTTCATGGCAGCCGAGACCGACGGCTTAACGTGCTCTCCGAGGCACGGAGCAGGCGATAATTGTCAATCAATACGCACATAATTAATTCCGAAAAGTCATATAACTTCCGAAAGTCAGAGGTGCGCGACGTGGGTTCGAACCTGAGACCCTCTGCATTGCAGTCTGTTGGTCTCCCCACTGAGCTGTCGCTGCTACATTCGGCCATTCGGCAGTACCTACCTGTAAATATCTTCGGGTATTGCCCGTTAAATATTCGAAGTACTTTTCCTGACAATTCTTATGGGATTCCGTTCGTATTTTTAAGACCATGAGCATGCAAGCGTGTTAATAATCTTTAAAATAGAAATACAAGCCGTTTCTAAAACAAAAAGGTGCGATGAAAGAACAACAGATTCAAGTCCAAGTCCAAATAATGCCGATTTTATCTTTAGAGGAACGTGATTCTAAAACTCAAACAACTTGTAAAACGTCTAGTTTTATGCTCTAACTAACATTTAGAACTACTCTTATCCTTTATACCTTCTATCTAAATATATATATACACTATTACGTGTACTATAAACACAAAACCAGTACGGAACCAGTGAACTGCAATGGCCGTTTCTAAACGAATTGGTCAGCTTTGTGTGTATTCGGGAGTTATCCAAGTAAATATGTCGTCGCACTTTGATATAGATGCATTAATGAGCTTGTGGATGAGTTATCGTGCGGTTTGGAGGTAGAGATGGGTATATGACGAAAAGAATCGACAAAACTTAATATATGTTCGATATTTTAAGAATATTTATTACGAACAGCATTGTAATTACAAAATAATACTGTGTTTGAAATATCGATAATAAGATGTAAAGGATACTCTTAGTGTTATACTTACAAATTGGTTTGAGGTTTGTAATTTCATATTGTGTATCAAAATAATACAAAATTAACCACAAATCGAAAATTAAATAGCGCTTTATCTATTCTTTATTCTGTGATATTTAAGTCATAAAATTAAGTAATGACTTAGCTTGTGCAGTGGAATTGGATACGTATATATAACCAATATATTAAGTTAAATACGACAATATCAATGTAATGAATTTAATAAAACGATCACAATATTTTCCAGTACCTATCTCAGATAACTCGACTCAATAATCGTACTTTATTAAAATGTTTTAACGTAAGCCCGCTTATCGACAGTCGATTCAGCTACTGTCGATATCTTACACCCATCACTACTCCGCACCTGTCTCCCATAAAGCATAAGTATATAAATACAAAACAAATCTTTCCTTTTATCTCCATCTAATAAATAACAGCTAAGCTCTTATCCAACGGCTTCGAGCTTGAGATAGGCTTCTAACAAGATGGTGGCGTTTATTTATAGTTAATTGAGTTAAATTGAAATATTTGTATGAGAAATGGAAACTCATATATGTTTTGATCAACGGAAATATTTCAAATTGTCGGATTTGAATTTAGAATAGGCTTTTTATTTTTAAGTATATTGGTGTCGGTTTCTAATCCAAAGAGATGAGTTGAAATAAAGTTTTATAGCCAAGCGATTGCTATCTGCTTTTAATATTCAAAGGTGTTCGATATTCGAATACATACTTATCTTGGCTATTAATGTTCTGTATCTATATATTGTATGACTGGTGAGAATAACATTGCTATTTTAATATTATGAAGTCATTGACTTCATGAATATAAGTACTTAAAAAAAAAACAATTGTGCCAAACTTATGTTATAAATAATAATAAACTAAGCAGAGCTTGTACTATGGGTACTAGACAATGGATAAACATATATATATACTTTTTTTTTGTAACTACATACATATTATACATAGGAACACCCAGACCAAGGCAAACATCCATGTTCATGCACAAAAATGTTTGACTTGTGCCGGAATCGAACTCGCGACTTCAGGCGTGGCAGTCAGTTACACTAACCACTACCCCATCGAGGCCGACGAATAAATGATTTGTTAGTTACTTACTCTCAAAAGTTCACGCTTATGTTTGGCAGTGTTATTTCTGTTAGAAACATCTCGGTAGTTACACGAAGTCTAGAAATGAAGAAAATGCTCGCCTGTATCACCCATATGTACACATTTCGCCAGCATGTACAACAGCAACAGCAGCAGCGATAGCTCAGTAGGGAGACCAACAGACTGCAATGCAGAGATCTCGGGATCGAACCCACGTCGCGCACCTCTGACTTTCGGAAGATATATGACTTTTCGAAATTATGTGCGTATTGATTGACAATTATCGCCTGCTACGTGCCTCGGAGAGCACGTTAAGCCATCGGTCCTGGCTGCCATGAACATCTATGGCAGTCGTTATTGGGAAGTCAGTGCCCTATAATATCCTGACACTGGTCTAGCCTTAGAGTATCGTTAGCCTTCGGGTTGCGGAGGTCAGGTGGCAGCCGCTCCGTGTAAAAACTGATATCCAGTCAAATCCCGTTAGACCAGAAAAGCCGACCCCAAGTGACTAGGGTATAATAAAGGTTAGGGATTTTTTAAAAAACCTAACTACTTATACGTAAAACAAAAGCAAATGGCGCAAAATATGGGACTGTAAATTTCGCTTAGCTATGTGTTTTACTTACATATATTCTAGTCAGAGGTCTGCTAATCTCTTCGGGGACATACTTACAAACATTAGTTTGAGTTATAATAAAAATATGACCGTAATGTCTTTCAGTATATTTCGTTTTCACAGGCAAATCACAAAATCACAACCATTTATTTCGTTCATGACATTCTTATAGCCAACGCAAAAACATTTACAATAAAATAATTTAAGCTGCCTAAAGAAAGCCTGAAGAAAAATATCGAAGCGCAAATAATACACGTGTAATAGGTAAACACGAGGTCTATTAACCTTATTTTAAATAACCAAACATGGAAAGTCGATAGTCTTGTAATAAATTTAACGTACAGTCCCCATACTTCATTATTGTCACGGTGGGTTAATTTAATGTCTTCCACACGAACCTCTTTCGGATTTGCCACGGTAATTAATGCGATAATTAACATAATTTATTCACCTACGACGACAATTAATTAATATCGAGTCAATAACTCTAAGTAATAGCTTGTGATCATATTATAATTGGCGTAGTATAGGTCTTTATCTATAATAATAATAATATTCTACCACATACACACACAACACCATCTAGCCCAAACTAAGCAGAGCTTGTACTATGGGTACTAGACAATGGATAAACATACTTAGATACTTTTTTTTGTAAATACATACATATTATACATAGAAACACCCAGACCAAGACAAACATCCATGTTCATGCACACAAATATTTGAATTGTGCGGGAATCGAACCCTATACTATTGTCGTGTTAGTATGTCTAAAATTAATTAATATTTTAGGGTTAGGAATTACTGTTATTTTTGTTGATAATATGTACCTTCAGTTAAGCTATAACGCTTGTGCTAGGAGTGGACTCACGTCGGTATTGCAATGGAAATAATTCAAAACCACGACTTGCTCGGATGACGAAGTTGTTTAAATGGTCGCTTCGCCGCTTTCAGTGCACCGAGTGTTGTCAGATCGATCCGCACATGACACGAAAGTTTCTGTGATCCACAAATGGTTATTCGGGGTCTGGGTGTTGATTGTGTCCGTTGCTTAAATGTTTTAAAATTTCTTGCGTTCATATCTCGTTGGTTACTCAAAAACAACCCAATTGTGGGGCTAGCTGCGAGTACCACATGTACAACTATCTAATTAAGTTCTTCGTGACACAAAAAATAAGCCTAGTTCGTGTATTTTGAAAAAAGAGAAAATAAAGTTCATTGCCTTATCTAATGGGCTACTCCTGATTAGTAATTTGAAAGTCACATAAAATATATAACATCACTGTCATCGATACAAAATTACATGGCGATTGATAATGGCAGCATATAATAAAATCTTAGGTTCGAATTCCGAGTCGAGCGAACAAAAACGTTATAAAGTTCATCTATCTGGAAATGCTCAGTTATTACATTTTCAGTATTTAGGAAGTAGCCGATGTTTCATGTGCATGCATGCGCATAATGTTGTCGAGATTTTCAGCATTCAGTAAGCTACCGATGTTTCATGTGCATGCATGCACATAACATTGTTAGTTCTGCGCCTAATATATCCGATCGTGTCGGATTGCCGTCCCATTGGACTACAAGAGGGTATAGAAAGCACACTTGTGTTTGCACACACGCTTGTGCACTATAATATCGGCAGATGGTTAGTCTCTGTTAAGATTAGTCGCCGGGGTCTAAATGCGGTGTGGAGGACATTGTATTACTGACGGATACAGAGGCATTACACTTGCCTGATATATTTTAGTTCCCGTATAATTAGGAGCTAACTAGTCCGTCTATCGGAATGAGAATTTCATTACTGACAATCGACATGGCCATCGTCTTCTTATTTTGTAATGAAATTTTAAAAAACCAGTATCTTGAGGGACTCTACAAATATTAAAGAAACAGACACAAAGAAAACCCTGACTCAGAACGATTATTTGTGAATAACACATTTTATTTTTTCGGGTGGGATTCAAATACTTGGCCTAGTGGCACTGGCGAAGCGACCACTTCAACCGCTACGCCATTGCATTGCTTTGAAATTAATATGCGGACAGTTAATATTGGATATGCATGTAAAAATAAAAATTTCTTTAATTATTATTATTGCATGTAATTTGTTTGTAATAAAACAGCGGAATTAATGACTTTGACGTGTATACGTTATAACCCTGTGGCGCCATCTGTAATTACTTTTGCGTACAATCCGCTACATAATTATACACCACACAATCTTTAAATGTCAGTAGTTTTAATAAAGTGATCAAGGGAAATATTGAAATGCAAGCTACGATCACCATCTCAAAACAGACCGCGGGGTGTCTCCCTTTATTGCCTCGAAGTAATTAAGCCTGGGGAAGGTATTGGTAAATAGCTGTATATATCAAACATGTTATACCTGCTCATAGTAGATGCAGATGGTTTTTTATACTGCTAATGTCGCAAACTAGCATACAGTTCTCAGCAAGGGGAAATACCAATTTGAATAAATTTGTATTGAAAAGGTTCTTTACCCAGACCACTTAGAGACATTCTGCAGAAAGGTCAAGTTATGTGTACTCTAAACCAACGAGCATGTATCAAGAATCTGATTTGAGCAAGTAAAGTATCATATTTTAAGTTCGTAGCAAATAAAATGAACTGTGCTTATCCCTTCAAAAAACAGACGTGTTGAATGTATTACAAAACAATGCCTATGTCGTATAACATAAAGTCCACATTAGCCGCTAAGGTTACATAACGTGATTTTAACAAGCTGCACATCAGAGCCAGGGTTTTATAATCGGTAATTTCGCCAGAGTTTCAGAGTACGTCACTAGGCTGAGCTATATCATTCCTCTGTCACGATTCAAGGACACAAATGCCCAGCTGTGAAATAGTGTTTATACACTTTGTTTTATTTTATATTTCGATACCTATATATAAGTCATTTATCTTGTGACTAAATTAATAGATGTACATATATCTCGCTGCATATCCCCGATGAGGTAGGTAAGATGTGAACAACCTACATCTATATAATATTCCACCAGCTTTGATTCTAGGTTCTACGTAATAAAGGGCAAATCTATTGCCATCCACTAGACAGATTTCCATACTCCTTTCTAATACTGAGAAATTTCTAACAGTTAATATAATATAATATAATAATATTCTATCACATACACACAACAACATCTAGCCCAAACTAAGCTGAGCTTGTACAATGACAATGGATAAACATACATATATACTTTTTTTTTGCATATACATACATATTATACATATAGCAGCGATAGCTCAGTGGGGAGACCAACAGACTGCAATGCAGAGGGTCTCGGGTTCGAACCCACGTTGCGCACCTCTGACTTTCGGAAATTATATGACTTTTCGAAATTATGTGCGTATTGATTGACAATTATCGCCTGCTCCGTGCCTCGGAGAGCACGTTAAGCCGTCGGTCCCGGCTGCCATGAACATCTATGGCAGTCGTTATTGGGAAAGTCAGTGCCCTCTAATATCCTGACACTGGTCTAGCCTTAGGGTATCGTTAGCCTTCGGGTTGCGGAGGTCAGGTGGCAGCCGCTCCGTGTAAAAACTGATATCCAGTCAAATCCGGTTTGACTAGAAAAGCCGACCCCAAGTGACTTGGGAATAATAAAGGCTAAGAGAGAAGATACATATTATACATAGAAAAACCCAGACCAAGACAAACATCGATGTTCATGCACACAAATGTTTGACTTGTGCGGGGATCGAACCCGCGACCTCAGGTGTGGCAGTCGGTTACACTAACCACTACGCCATCGAGGCCGACAAAATACATATAAGACCTTACTAGATCCAAGAAACCAATCCCGTACGTCACGATCACAGGGAAACATGACCGCAAACATATACCACGAGACCAGCAATGCAATCTTTTACCACCTATAAATATAAAACTTGATTACCATAAAAAGTTAATTAGTTTCAATGACAGAACAAAGTGGACGGGAAAATTGTTTCATAAAGGCTTAATTATACGTTTCCTATAATAACTTCCATTGAATGATATGGTCTGTAATCATCGGTTATGGCTACATTGTATTCGACTTGGTATTGGTAAATGCGGTTACGTTAGAACGATCGTTTCGTGAATAATTTGTAGCGTTACTTATGTGTGGGTGCTTGAAGCATCTTGTTAGGAATGGGACATAAAACGGTTGGGTGCTGCACTTTGTAGAAGCTTCACTATAAACAGATGCATATCAAAAGGTTCGGTACGTGGGTTTAACCACAGTACATAAATGTACAGTATTCTATCTTCATACAAACGATCGGAACTCGAGTCATATCTACGCGCCTCGGCGTCGGCATGCGCTCGGCATGCAACCAGTCGCGAATGCGCCGCAGTGACGAACGGATGGTGTGATTGTTTTGTAAGCAGTAAGCGTAGGATTTGTGATGATTTAATTTTATATTTCATTCATTATGTATTTCATTTTTTATAATATAATATACATATAATATTTACAATCACTAAACTAGAAAGAAACTCAAGTAGGTAGATAAAATTAAAATACTGTAGGCGGGCAGCCCTAACGCGTGTCTACGAACCGCGCTGTTGTAGGTAATTATTTCAAGGACAGTGCCGAGTTACAATACTGTATATGTATGTACTGTGGTTTAACTGATGTGCTTCGTAAAACAGTTAGTTGCAAAGCTGGAGTACAGTCTCAGTTTGTAGAGTTTACCTGAAGATGATTATGTTTACTTGAAGTCTAAAACAATCCAATCACAGGGTATATTAAAATGATAGGCAAACATTATTTGCAAACACGATTTAGCTATAAAATGATCCGATTCAACGATCGATACTGTCCCCTAATTGTCTTACTATATCTGAAAAAAACCAGTCATGATAATTGTTTGCATCGTTAAGTTTACGCTCATGTTTGCATAAGACCACGAGTTTCGAGGATTGATTACCAGGTCGAATATAATATTAAGGATATATAAGCAGCATGGAGTCTGAAAATTTGTTCTAAACTGGACTATAGGTTTGTCTCGTATTACATGTGACCCAAAAATACTGGTTCGTCTAATGTAACTGTAATATATCTTTACCTACCCTTTCGAATTGAGAGTCCATATTAAACATAATAATCGGCTAACAAGCCGATATAGGTATTGTGTATGTTTGCATGTAGTCCATGGCGGTAAGTGAAGAGCATAAAATGTACGGCAAATATGATTAGCAGGTGCCATTTATCTATATAGCGCCCTCATTAAAATATATGTAGCGTCGGAAAATCGTCTCATCTAAACTGACAAAACCAGCCGCTCTGCAAATTTGCCTTTACACATTTATCTATCTAAATGTATCAGTTTGCCATCCCTTACCATCAGTTCTATAAACTACATTTCGAGTTATAACAATTGCCAGAAGAAGTCACCTGATGAATGTTCAAAAATTATTCCAGTCTTTGGAATAGGATTTAAGAATTTTATTTAAATATGACCCTTCATTTGTCGGTGATAGTTTAGTTTAAAGATTTTACGTGCACTGCTTTCGGATTTTGTGCTGCTAGCGAAACTTTTTTAATGGAAAATCCCCCTTTTATCAGGCCGAATGCTGAAGTACTTACATTCTTCGCACATTGCCTGTTCTACACATCAACCGTCATCTTCAATCAAATTACCGTGGCTGCTATAACGTATAACCGGGTATATGACACAAATAGTCGTTCAACATGCGATATGTGCATTGAAAACTTTGCATAAATAGATTTATATCGGGTTATCCATTAGAACAGAACAGATGATTTATGTTATGTGAACACGCGCATCATAAAATGTTTGTGCGATTTTATTGTGATGTTAGTTTTGAGCGTGGGCTTGCTTTGTTGATTCAATTGTATAGTAATATAGGGGAACGGTATTCCAATAAGATTATTTGAATTTAGAATGCTTTTAAATCTAGAGTTTCATTAAACACCGTTATGATTGGAATTTGTCATACATGGCGATTTGATAGGAATACGTTCCCTCTAACTCTTCCTAGTACACCTTACAGATGGCGTTGTGTGTACACTACTAAAGGGAATATAAACTATAGAATTGTTTGAATAGTAAAAATGGGAGAATGTTATCTCAATGACGACATGCAGAATATATTACCTATAACAACCACGTGTTATTTAAATAAAACCTACAATTCGCGACAGCTTTCACTAGCAATTCTGTACAAAGAAAACGAAAATTCAATTTCTTAAATGCAATCGTACGTTATATTTATTTGTATTATACGATTGTGGTCGTAGATTGTCTATAAATTCTGACATTAATGACATTCTACATTGACACATAATTTTTAACGCGTTACGATAAGCACACATTTGGCGCGGCGGATGATGGCTTCTAAACTTATATATATTTCTCCAATAGCCAATTTTCTATTAATTTTATCGCTTTATTATATGTATATTGCAAAAATATATATTTAAATAAAATTAAGAATACTAGAAACTATTTTATTTATATCTCAAACCAATTAATAATGTTCTTAGCTGAAGAAACATGATACGCAGATCCACATTAAAAAGGTGATTCATATTCAATTACCTTTGATTACTTGATCTAGGATATATAATTTATAGATAACTGCCAATTACAAAATGATACAACTGTTACTACTACATAGTAGTTGGAAATAAGATTGCGCCGTTGACCTGATTCTCACACACAACAAGCGCGTTACACCTCAAGAGAAGCTGTCGACAGCACGTTTAATTTTCCATCATTTCCATGACTACGGGAAGCCGACACACTTTATGGCTTCCTTCACTTCCTTTAAAACTATAATTTCAAACATAAATTTTATAACGTCGTCGCAATTTATTAAAATTATGACTTGTATAAATATCAATTATGTATTCGAAAACATAAATTTTATGGTTTGGACATCGCGTGCATGTCACCTCCGTGTTGCGGGGCCGTCATTACTGTGTCTGTCGGCGATGTCACACCGCCCACGGTAATGATAGCCCTGTACTCTATGTTGACGTTAAATGTCATAATTGTAATATATTAAGGTGCTTATTACCGACTGTAATGACACATACTTGATGTTAATGCGGAATTTTAAGAAATTGTTCAGTTATCCATTGCATTTTAATTGGCTGGGTACATCGACTCGATTGTTTGAGCTTTGTGAGTGGCTCTTCGGGGAATAATCTAGGGTGTATTTTCGTGAGTCAATTGACTGTCCAAAGTTGTCTGTTACATTGTTCTCAGCAATGGTGCTTATTGTATCGTTGGCAACTAATTAATTTTATTATATTATTTTCTAGTAAGGTTAAGAGCACCTTGAACCGACGGGCGTGTATGAGGAATGTGATGAAAGTGAATGAAGCCAGAGAAGTGTGTCAGGATCGCAGCAAATGGAAATCCGTAGTCTCTGCCTACCCCTCTGGGAAACAGGCGTGAATCTATGTATGTATGGAATTTCTTTCCTCGCAGGGCATTTGTAAAAATGAAAGCAAGAAGCTCATTCGTATTAACCTGACATCTATGTTAAATGTGTCTCTGTTATTCTACAAAATAAAAAAATTAAAATAACTAATATTTATTTTAAATATTTTGTTATTTTCTTGTCAGGCGCATCTGAAACGAATAGTCAATCAAAAGTAGATTGAGGCAGAATATTAAAATACTGTAAAATTTTGGTTAATATTTCAAATATCAAAACAACAATTATTGTTTCACTGCTTCGTTTATTATTGAAGAGTCTTCGCAAATACAACATGACGTGATCGTAAAGATGTTACTATTATTCTTAATTTGACTTATTCAATTTATTTTAGACTGATAATTAATTTCGATTGTTAGTCACAAGTACACGTAGTAGAATGACAATTACTTTCGAGAGATGTACGAACAACAGGATCAACTCCATTGTTCAACAAATAAACGTTATAAACAAAGCGACTATCGTTAAGAAACAATACATTTTAACTAAGGCAGGCTGACGTACGCTGCCATTCGCCAAAACCAAACATTGCTAGCGTATCAGCCGTATAGACACGATCCAATCAACCTTTACTTCACAGAGGCATGCCGCAGACGTCTCTCGATTCAATTGAAACTGCAACTGCATTTCCAGTTGGCAGTCCTTTGATACGTCCATCGCTTGTCTGTCCAAACGATTGTACGACATGTCCAAACTAACTAGAAACTCAGTTTCATTACCACCCTCTCCTCACGTAGCGACACGCAAAGCTCTCCGGGCGGCGAGGCAGCTCAACTTACGTCGGTTGAGCATCAGCCTCCTTTGAATACAGAATATACCATCATTTCAATTGTCAAGCCGTAACTCGTAAACAGGGGAGGTGATAAATTAATGCACTAGTACATTAGACGCCCGTGATAATAAAACACACATTAAAATGTAATTGCTGACAAGCGTCCCACCCTAATCGCAAAATTGCAATATATTATATACATTGCTGTTTTTATTCATGGTACGATTCGACCAGTCTGTATAACACAGCAATGGTGTAGTATTACATCGATGCAGCGGTGTGTCGTGTAGGGTGAATGTACACATTGCAGGGTAGCTAACAGCAGAACCCACTCTGGTGGGTAATCGCGCACGAAAGCGTCTAGTAATAAAAGTGATCGTAAAACTCTAAGGTTACGAGGCGTGAGAGAAGAGAGTGCACTCGGATGGCACACTGATACGTTTTTCGGGTTCAGTTACTACCACTTGAACTATACGATGTAATTTATATGATTTATGTTAGTTTGTTATTGACGTGTTGTATTGTCGGTTTACTTTTATTGTTTGTATGTACTTGGAATTATTTATTTATTTTACCTATAACTTGATATTTCTGCTAAAGTTCGACGACATTGGAGGACGTATTAAAGGCAAAAAGGGAGTGAGTGAGATATATTGTGATATCCTGATTGGAGGTTATTAGCATTTTGGATGGATAATTGCAAGGAGAATTGCATGACCATTGTGGAAAAAGAATTGACTACAGAGTCGTTATTATAAATTGGTTGTAAAAACTGTATTATCTAGAGACCATGACTACTAGGTGATAATGACCATAAATATGCGTGATTAATTATTATTAGTTATATTCAAGTCTACGTCTGTTCAATATTTTAATATATTTTAAGGTTTCTAGTACGTTTGTTTGTAGCTTTGTAAAAATATCCATGCCATATCTACAGATTTATTAAATATTTTTAAAGAAGAAGACGTATAGAACATTTTGAATTGTAGGAATTTATTATGTAGGACCTAAAACAGCTTGCGAAATGAAGATGTACACCTATGCCTATACATTCTAATATACGAAGGGTCGAGTCAATCTAGAGTAGTAGAGCCTCGCTGATTTCAGCATGAATGGACCGGCTCGACCGGGGAAGGACTACCCTCTCACAGAAAATCGACGCAAAATAGCAGTATTCCTACTGTTGTGTATCGTTCGGTGAGCGAGAGCGCCGGAGGCCCAATCCCCTTTCCCACTCCTTCTCCTTTCCACTTCCTTTCCTAAAGGGTCGGCAACGCACAAGTGATGCCTCTGGTGTTGCAGGTGACCACTTACCATCAGATATGCTTGTTTGCCACCTAAGGTGAATTAAAAAAAAGAAATATAATTATAGTATATGCTAATGCTAGACAGACGACAATGTTACGTTAGTACTATCCGAGGCATTGCGAGCTGTAGCTTTAGTAAGTAGTCCCTCTGGTCTACTTATTTGACCGCTTCAATGTGGTCGAAACTCCAAAATGGCAACTGCATGTGTAGCTTACTATTTATGTGCAATTTGAATTATGTTATATGTGTTTTACGTTAAATAGAATCGAAGAAGACTAGAAAATGCCTTGAATTTTTAACACTCTGATTCTAGATCATCTTTAATATAAATAAAAATTAATTAGTGTGATTTTACTCATAAAATTTCTTAAAGAAAGTTAATCCTATTAAATGCTTTTATTATAAGTTCAGGTTCAATTCACGTATAGTACAAAGGGATTAGTTTCAACGCATTAATCTAATTAGATTGAAAAATTAAAAAATGTTTGCCTTGATTTGATCTTTTGTTACAGTTAAGAAAAGTATTATATGTTCATCTTCATCAAATAAATACACAGAAACCTATCGTTTATCCAAATCGTATAAGAAAATGCTACCGATAAAAAAACAACAACAAACGTTGCTTAAAGAAATTCAGAAGTTACTATACACAATTCAAATATTTTATCCTCAAACCAAGAAAAATTTGCCCAACCAATAGACTGCGAGATTAACTCGGTACCATCAGACAGCGTTACGGTTTTATCTCCCTCAGTAATTGGTCGTAAGGTTTCGGCTTTACAATCGACGGTGGCGTTTCGTAGCACTTTTGTGCTCGCTTGTACGTGATTGCCACCGAAATGATTATTGAATGCCCCGATAAGGCCCGTTTCAGATTTATCGCTTCAACTTTTGATCGCTGGCGGTGATTTAGATTTAGTAGTACTATGTTTGTTGAAATGTTGTTAGGGAATTTGAATAAACGTGTATTCATCTCAAGAAAAGTGGTTCAAATAATTCCAGTTCGAAATAATATGTTTCTGTTATATCCTATTAGATTATTACGTAGTTGTAATGTAAATTCATATCTACAGTAACGTGAACATTGCTAAAAATAAATTGCCACTAACGACTTCTATATGTTTAATGTTCTTCTATTCGTTTTATGTAAATGTATTGTTAGTAGTAAGTAAGTAGTAAGTAAATGTTTTTAGCAATGAGTTCTGTGCTTTAAAGCATATCCTCCGAATAAATTTAAGTTGGGTCAAGTGTACAATATTTATAGAGTTATTGCTTTTCATGATTATGCAAAACTAGAACAATAAAATAAATTATTCCTTCATATACACATTCTTTTTCAAACACATATTCACTTCCATATAACATATTATAATCATTATTTGTCGGCCTTGATGGCGTAGTGGTTAGTGCAACGGACTGCCACGCCTGAGGTCGCGGGTTCGATTCCCGCACAAGTCAAACATTTGTGTGCATGAACGTAGATGTTTGTCTTGGTCTGGGTGTTTCTATGTATAATATGTATAGAATTACAAAAAAAAAAGAATTTCTATGTTTATCCATTGTCTAGTACCCATAGTACAAGCTCTGCTTAGTTTGGGCTAGATGGTGTTGTGTAAATAAAAAATAATTAAAAAAAAAATTGTCTGTGGTAAAGACTGTGCAACTATTAAACAGCAAGAAAATTTTCATTACAGTTACCGTTTATTACCATGACCCACAGCCATGAATGAGTCAATTCTGGTCAATTCTTCTCAATGAATAATTATCTTTGTTCGAATGTTTCACGTAGAGACTTAAGCAAGTATTTACACACCACTGACTGTCGCTTAGCAAAATTTAATTACTGTATGCTAAAACGTCTTAAAACACTGAGAATGTGTTTTACTCAAATAATTACTTAATGTGAACGTATTTGAGGTCAACGCATGTGTTTTTATATACATAATCTATATATATAAAAATCTCGTATCACGATGTATGTGGTCGCACTTCTCCTAAATGGGTCGACCGATTTATATGAAATTTCTCATGTGTATTTAGTAGGAATAAGAATAGGTTGTAAAGTATATTTCAAATCGCTAGGTCATTAGGGTGTCAACCTAACGTACATTTACGCGAGTGAAGCCGCGGGCAAAAGCTAGTAACATATTAAAAGCTTGTTACCCTAAATTTCTATTATTACAAATTGACTTGTTTCAAACGCTTGATGCGTTGATTGCAATTATTAAGTCACACAAAGACGTAATGTAATATTAACCAGAAATAATTAGATTACAAGAAAAACGATAATTAATACATAAAGCGTTTGATTGTATCAATACAAAAATTGTATTACGGGCACATAATAAATAATAGCAATAAGTGTTTTAGACGACAAATTGTTTAATATTAAACATGTTCATGATATAAAGTGGGCGTGCAAAGGATATTATGTTTTATGTGAACTATATCAATTCATTATTCACAACCTTCACGACATGATAAACAGTCAACATATTCCATTTATCACTCAAAAATGTCATGAAAATGAAAAATTATGCCGAATATAATTTGCTTAAATTACACTAACACAAACTTTCAGTTTAAGAAATAAATAACGTTCTCACACCGACCGTAAATGCTAGTTTACGTTTAACTTCAGAACTTAAGTTGGGAAAAGCGAAAATTATAAAATGGTTTCTCTCAAGTTTTCACTAAGGATGGTAATGAGGCGTCCAGTACACTTGACCCGCCAACACCCTTTTATCACTCCCGTTTTGTTCCATTTTGCAAAACAGTTCAGAGGGGTGGAGGGGTCAACTGAAGTGGTCGTAGTTGAAAATGTTTTTAATTTATTACACCGCCGTGTATTTTTCGACCATCTCTTGTGAAATATTGTCCGTGAAGCTTTGTTAGCTGAATATGTTTTTACCAAGCACAAAATGGCGGCCAGGTACATTTTTAATTGTGAAAAATGAACGTGATTACATAAACAACAATTATTTATATAAACGACACAATTTTGTTTAATGATGATTCGGGAATTCATATCTCTAATGGTGATTTCGGAATTAAAGATTTGAATGATGAATAATGCGTAATGATATTAGAACACAGCTGATTTAGTTACGTTTACTCTCGTCGATATCTTTGTTATAACCAATATATTTTGATGATTTTATAATTACCGGGAACAGTAAATGCAGCGAATTTCGGAGAGCGAGACCTTCTGCCACCATTGTATTTACTTGTACTTAATAGAAAGTATCAACTATAAAACCAAGTATATATATAAATTTGTTACTTAGATAAAAAAAGATATAAAATATATTTATTTTATATCTTTTGTGTGATATACAACACACTTATTCTAACACATATTTATATTATGTGGTGAGATTCTAATCCACTTTTGGTTCTAAGGTCTTATATCATAACCATTGTAAGAAAAAATGTCGGACAAACACAAAGAAAATTACAAATGTATATCAACACAGATGCCAGAAATATTATCTATCTGTGCATTATGAATGCAACGCTTACCTGCATCACTACAATTCAATCATGTCTGCAATCATATACATCTTCCCACTTCTAATTCCTTGCCAAATACTGCCACGTGATAAGAATTGCATCGCCACGTGTGATCTACAGATATTTATTCTGATTTCAGATTTTTGTGTCGGTGATTAATGTGTAGGGTACAAGGATTATTGCGCTGGGTGAACATTATATTTTCTATGGTTAATATTGCTTCATCAGAAATACAATTGAACCAGTATTTTTGTATGAAAAATATGGTATGTTAATATGTTATGTTAATAATAAAAAAAACATATTTTGTCCAACTACGTATTGAACAAAAACTACCCATGTATTCACATTCGACGCGTGTCTTTACTATTAAATTCAAAATCAATACTGACCATTATCACAAACAAACATTATTTTGGAATCCTTTATACATACCTTTTCACGCAAAATGCCTTTCGAATTTTAACGCGACATCGGTAATGACGTGTGAAAGATTGATCGAGGTAACCTTGAAGCGGTGGGCACAATTATTCTTTTATAATATATTTTAACTAGACATGCCGTGGGTGTACGATTTATGAACGTTATTTTATGACATTAAATTATATGTTGACGGCAGTTGACAATGTAGGTGGATTTGATCTGTTATTTATGATTATTTGCGACGTTAAGATTTAAGAGAGTATTAATGTTGGCGATAAAGAAACGGTGTGAGTATCGCGTTGCGTGCATAATGTTCCGTTTAATGAGTGATGATTAAGTAGCACGCGTTGAATTTAGGTAAGTTTGTTTAGACAACATGTTGAGATATGAATATTATATGTTTTGATGTGTTGAATGTTGATTTGTGGAGACAGGGATGAAATTTGGATATAATTCGGAACATTGAAGCGGAGAAGATAAAAATAATATACTTAATGTAACCATAAATTATGTAAAGATAAGTTTGTGTAATAATGATTCAATTTTAATGTGTCTGGAGGCAATCGTGTCGACGGCTGTTATTTCTAATGACCTATTAAATTATGGGCGGTGTCTATGTTTTCTATTAAGAGAAAATTTGTTATTACCTACGAATAGTATGTTTATTTAATAAGGTGTGTTTGGTTGACCAATGGAAATCGCAAACATGCAAGCCCAATTTATTTTATTGGTAGATTTTAGTGATAACTTTTTGATTTTCCAAAGGATAGTTAAAGGCAGATTCTACATATAGCAACTTATCACGATTTTTCTTTTGCTTAATTTACCATTTTGAGTTTCATGAGCTAATATTAAATTATAAATAAATAAATTGATGTTGAATTTTATGTCAGCGGAAGTAGTAGCAATATCACATCTGGTTTAAAGCTTGCAAATAATATCCGTAATAGTTGAAAGTTCTGAACACAATGCTGACCTATTTTCTTCAGGTAACAACTTGTGCAGTGAGATAAACAACTGATGCCATTCCAAGTTGTTTTCCGACTTCATATTTCAATTTATTTCAATGCTATTGCCTTTTTTGACATGAAGATTTAAATATTCTTCGAGACTATTTAAAAGAATTTGAAAAATAATAAATGTATATAATATATATATATTTTTTTTTTTTTTTTTTTTTTACGTGGGGGAATGCATGACGCATACCCTTCCGCGGGGGCGGGCGGAGGGGTTATGTCGGACTCGCCGGGGTAAAATAAGATGTTAAGATGATAAAGTACCTCCCGGAATACCGACTAAACCTACCACGGTGTTCCTCGATAAAACCACTATCGACGGGGCCGCGCGAATCACTTTCGCATGCGGTCGCGACCCCGCCGAGGTTTCGGCCCGCCGTATGAAACGGCAGGCCACTACACGAAAGACCTACCACCACTCCCTACTGTCCCCCCTAGAGGGGAGACGGACTCAACACAGAGGCGCGCGTGGGAACACGCACGCCGCCTCTCGGACCTGGTGCTGAACGGATGGCGGGCAGGCCCACAAAGCCCGCCACCCCCAGGTCAAACCTCAGGGTGGCTGGAGGTCGTCCCGCGCCCTCCGGCGCCCGGCTCTGCGGTTGGGGAGAGGGTTCAAACGCTCCCTCTCCCGCTCCGCCGCCTCCTTGATGGAAATGACTTCCTCACAAAAGGAGGCGACGGCGTTCCACGACCTCTCACTCCGGACCATAGACTGAACTACGGCCGGGAGCGAGAGGGCAACCAATCCGACTGCCGCGATTAATTCACGGCGCTGCGATGCCCAGGCGGGGCAAACCGCCAAAGTGTGCAGCGCCGTGTCCTCAACTACGTCGCGGCAGTCGCCGCAGTGGTGACAACCGGGCGTCTCTTGCCGGCGTATACGACATAGGAACTGGCCAAAACAACCGTGGCCAGTCATTACCTGTGTCAGCCGGAAGGTAAGGGCGCCATGGCGCCTCTCCAGCCACTCCTCAAACACGGGACTTACCGCCACGATCGTGGCGTGCCCGATATATTTTTTTTATTTTATTTTTTTATTTGCACTTTCACTCACTATGGTATAAGTAGTTTGATTACCATGAAAATGACAATATACTAAATGTATCATATGTTCAAATTAAAAATTTAATATTGTCATTAACATGGAAATTAGATTCAAAAATAAACATTGAAACAAAAAAAAAAAAAAAAGAAGAGCTTTGTTTGTATCAAAAAGTCTAAAAACAGAACAAATCTAGATCTTATTTTGATGATTCATGGCTCAATTATAAACAGGATATGTAAATCAAAACAGACAAAATGGTCACATTAATATCAAAGCGCAGTTATTAAATGTCTACATTTATTACTAATATATTAATTAGATTCTGTACGACGTGTTTACAGCGTTTCTCATTAATCTCCTTTCAAAAGAGACACAAAGATGGCAGTCATCTTCAAGTCACGCCTGACATTCAAACCTCACTAATGTCAATGTCAAACGCATTCGTCGCCGCGCCAAAGTTGCGGACAACGGTATTACTCGTAATAATATTCACATGTGTTATTTATCACTGTGACAATATTTGTAACAGTGACATTGGAGACATGTGCTGTCAATGACATTTAAGTTAACCTTTCAATTAAAACAGATAATTGAATTGAGTGGAAAGGTTTCTCGTTTAATGAGACTTAATAGTCTGATTGTTGACAGTATAAGCCTACAAATAAAATTTATTAATTATTTAAATTTTGTTTGCTTCATGCATTTTGTCGACTGCATTATATTAACTTATACACTACGTTACTACACGTTTCTAATTCTATTGGGTTATTCTGTCAATAAATTCTTAGTACTAATCTGGCACCTGGAACTGTACCCGGTATACAGTAGAAGGCTCGCCCCTTATACTAAAAACCATATTTATAATAGCGATAGCCTAGTGGGACACTGTGGAACTGCCTCACAAAAGCCACAAAGTTTGATCACAAAGCACGCCCTTCTGACTTTATGACAATATGTGCGTATTAAATAGTTAAATACTGCGGGCTTTAACGGGCAAAGTAAAACGTCGTGAGGAATCCTGCATGTCTCTGAGTTCTACATAATGTTTGCGAAAATTAGTGCAGTCCGACAACTTGCTTTGGGCCAGAGTAGCCTAAACCTTCTCAGGAAAAGGCCAGCGGCATTTGATATGTGGTGTTGAAGAAGGATGGAAATGATAGCTGAACGGAAAGAAGAATAGATAGATAAAAGGAGAAGAAAGTCAATTGACCACTTGATAAGCCACGACCATTTTTTTAAAACTATCTCGGCAGAAAAACTTTTACCAAGAAGAAGAAATGGAATACCGAGACGTACCTTTGTCCAACAAGTGAAGAAACGAGCGGGAGTCATATCCAAAGGTTAAAGGAAAGCAGAAGCCAGATATTATTAGATTATAGAGCGATTACTCAACCAACAAGAGCTACGGTCATAAATTGAAAAAGAAGAAGACTAGTATGCTGTATTTGTTTACTTGATTATTAAAGAAAATGAGGCAAGTAAGAAAAATGGACTATAAAACATCGTATGCGCTCGTCATGTAGATACTTCTTCTGGTGTCCTGTAATAGGCAATAGAAAACCTTAAACTGAAAACGTTACCGTAAGTTACTGAGAACCGTAGATCACGGTGACAATTTAAATCACAGTGACAATAATTTAACAGTTACTTTAGTCATAGAACTAAATCATAACGAATATAATTAATAATTTAATAGTAGCATAAATTGAACTGGCATTTACGCGTTTACAATGGGCGTCATTATAAATAAGCAATGAGGCTAGATTATAATAATATATTAATAATTTTGTCGATATTAATAATTAATGAATTAAAATGAGTTGTTCTGACAACTTTACAAATATTCAAACAACTAAACACACACAATAACTACACTTGGCATAACAATATTTGGATCATACAAATTTTTACCCGTTTGGGGATCGGACCATGTTTGGATTGCCAAACATAGCACCTCACTCGCTCAAGGCGGTTTCAACTTCTAACATCTTCGAGAATATTATGGATCACGCTAAGATGCGTTGTTTTCCATCGCTGTCAAAGCGAGTGATAATTATTACTATGAAAAGAACTCAGAAAACTTTAAAATGAGTGCAGTATACTCGAACTCGAAACCTCAACAGTCTATCAGCCTCTCCTCTAAGCTATCGCTGTCCTAACCCTAACATATTCTTATTGTTTAAGGAAAAACAGGTGGGAGTTACTCTTTGACAAAACTGAGATTTGGTTGCATTTGATTGAACTAGACTACTGACTCAAAATGTTTGCTTAACATAATAATATGTTAAAGTAGTCTATAAGTTAAAGCGTAAATTAATCGCAACTTTATCTTGTATCGATTTTATTTTAATTTACATGAATTATACCTAAACTGTTGGATATTTCATCAATCCATGTTGGATTTTAAACATAAAATTAATTAATCGCAGTTGTTTTGTCTCTAAAGATATTCCATATATGGATAAGTTTAATGTTGATATTATCAATCAAGACATGCCTTTTTGTGTTAAAACATTTATTTTGAATTAATGATTAACTGGTTTACATATTTTTATTGGAAATCCTTATTGATTTTTGTCCTGACGCACATAAAGACTGAATAAAGCCAAAATGGACTCCTAGGTAGTTCCTTTGTTAGCCATTCTTAAAACAGGCGTTCATCCGTGTACATGTTATTATCAGTACTTAATACTTCCATTGTTCCATGATAGAAGTATTATAAGGGACATATTTTTAAAATATTACAAATTTTGTTGCGCATCTCAAGATCTTTGTAAGACGAAGAAGAGTTTATGTATTGCAAAAGAAGTCAGATAGATCTCCTTGAAGAAATCCAATATCTAATTTAAGATTATGACGACAATTTAATCGTAAGAATTTTAGAAACCTGGCTCAAAAACTCAATAAATTATACGAAAACGCATTCTGGCATTGCATCTTTAATTTAACCTATCAGCAGAGCTTTACATCAAAGTATACCAGTATCTATGCCAAAAAAACTTTTGAAACACTCGTACAAATTCGATACAAACATATTGCTTCATAAATCCTAATAAATAACGATATTTGGCACCGATACAGTATGCGCAGTGTTATAAATTTAAGGATTTGCAAACAATTTATATGTTTAAAGTGTTAAGTCATTGTATTATTTGGGTTCCATCCGACGAGTGATTGGAGAAAATAATACAATATATTGTATCAATAAATAAGATATCTTGAAACGTATTCCAGAATATTCGGCGTTTATTTCAATATATATTTTCATTTAAATAGAAAGACTTATATATGATTTTGGAAACGGTATCAGTAATATATAAGCACCTGTCTTAAAGCTGTAAAAGTTGCAATTGAGATGGAGTTTGATAAAAATATAAGTAGATTTGGAATTGTCAGGTAAGTAAACTGGAGAGCACAGCTACTACTTCTTGTTGTGCTCTCTACTTAAAATTAATTTTTGAGTTAGAGCGCTGCTAGAGAGCTACCGAGATACTATTTATTCGAATGATTTATTCGAATGTCTAGTAAAAAATTTAAAGATTTGGACAGTTCATCGTTCTATGATTACATCTTCGTATTCAATCTTACGCGCAATTACTAATTAGAATTCATTGTTTGATTATTTTTAATCGTCGTTGACCTTGCCTATAAAAGTTTAAGCCAATAAATGAATGATAAAATGAAATGAATGATAAAACATATGACAAGTATTACGGAAAGATTGTAACTTGGGGAAATGCATTCGTCAGGATTGGCGATCACGAAATATTCCGACAGAGGACTTCCATTTCTGTCGCTTCACTGTCATCCTAGTCTCTACATGATTAACGCTGTGGACAACGACCGGCTTAAATTTTCTATTGAGCAGTTTAAGCTTTGAAGCTTTTGAGCTAAATTCAAACCTGCCCTGGCAACGATTGTTCATGCGTTTTCAGACCTTAACGTTGTTATTGGTTAACAAAAAAAATATTTGTTTTAAAATGTGTCATTGCCAACTAATCGACTTCTTCTGTGCCATTGTTTTCGTATATGTCTGTAATGTGTTAAAATTACGATAATATGTTCTAGTGTATTTCCACTAATAATATTGTCTACAATTTAATGAGGTACAATTTTCTGTTCGCAGGTTTTCCCACGTGAATCTTTGCGGAACGCATACCGGAATAAAACGTATCTTATATCATATCATATCAGGGTACATCTCTCCATCTGTGCTTCCAGTTTTATCTTCAACGGCTTACGTGTGATTGATATTTTTAAGATTATCTTGAAACAATGACCATCTTAAGAAGGACCTTGCATTCTTGCCACATAAAAAATTACCAACCAACAAAAAGTAGTTCTGAAAGATAATGCTAGCATTAATTAGGATTAGCATTAATTATACTTTCGGATTTAAGTATAAGTAGTTAGGATAACGATCTTTTGTACAGAATCATAAATAAATTGACACGAGTACACTCTTGACGCTTTTATTGCCTAATTCGTATTTGCGTGTCAGGAGACCACAACTTATTCGGTGACAATTCTCTTTTGAAATTCGATTGTTGCTGTCACTTGCTTTTGTTGTTAATCCTCGGCCACATGTCCATATAAATAAATATTTCAAAGCAAAAACCGCTCTTATCACAAAGGCATGAAGTTCATTTTACTTTATATAATATGTGAGAAAAACGTCCCAATATCTATAAGCGTTTGCAAATCTTTGGGGATTTGAAATTTCCTGCTGCAATGACATATATTTTTGGCTAATGTCTGACTCTTGTGTATATAAAAATAAGGTTTAAATTACCATGATTTGTGGTTTTAGATCCGTATTGATGGGTCCAATGTTGATTCAGTTGCGTTGACAGATAGTTATGTCATTGAGGTTAAATATACGGTAGCTAATATTGATTTAATGCCTAAATGTGTGCAGTAGGCGACCGCTTATGTTTTGGTTAAATAAACCACAGATGTCAGTTAATTTTGAGATAATTCCGTATGTATATGTTCAAATAACTATATAAAAAAAGAATAATTAATAGACTAGTTAATTATTTTTATCTTAAAAAGAGAACTCCAGCACTAGGAGTAGTTCCTGTGTCGCGAAGACTTTACAAATATTCAAACAATGGACACAAAGAACATTCAGAACAAGAACACCTATTTATAGTCCACAAACATTTTAGTCCTGTGTGGGGATCGACATTTCAACAGCTGTTTTCCTAAGAGTTCAAATCCTACGTAAAATATAGAGTTTGATTCCACCAGGCACAATGCCAGGTTTCTTGCTTCTGGAAATGTCGTAACCTAACGTGATAACACTTTGCCTGACCTACGAATCTAATGGCAGTCTTTCGATTGTGTGACAACCAGATACCTTATGCACAGCAGTCATAGGACTGCTGTGCATAAATAGTTACTATTATATAAATAGTAATTTTATAAATAGTTACTAGCAATACGCCATCGTGACTCACGCTCTAAAGTGACTAAAATCACAAGCTGTAGCAGGGGTTTCGGTGTTTCTTAACTTATTATCAGTGATCGGAGTAGGTAGATTGAAATGGGGTCATTGATCCGAAACGTATATATTAATATGGACATTCCTCCGGAATTGGTGGATTATTTAAAAAAAACCGGAACTTATGTAGGAATTTTATTCTGCCAGAGTGGAAGGAGTCATTTGATGATTTGCCATCCTCAAAAAAAGGTAGGAATTGTAATAAAATGAGCAATATTATTCTTTATTATTCTTCATATTTTTTTTAACGGCACACAGTCACGATTTGACAAAACCCAACGACCAATCAGAACAAAGGATCATGGGTGGTACAATAACCGGTTTTCAGAACAATGCGTACGCCCGCCGACGACATGCCAGGTAGCTCACTCGTTTACTTCGGTTCGTAGAGTGCGCATCTTTGTTTGTTACTGTGTTGTGAAAACGTTACTTGACCCTGGCTTGTGTACATACTGACTTCTGGAATCTGCTATAAACCACGATTTGGCTCGAATATACGGACTCAGATTTTTCACTATTGAATTGGATCTACATATTTAAACCAAGCTTTGGTAAGTAATATTTTACTAGTTACAAGGAGTATAAAGCATGTTTGGATGTACTATAAGAATATTTTTAGTATTGTGTTTGTTCGCTTAACCTGCTGAACATACCATGAGTCTTAATATTGTTAAATCTTTAATAGAGTATGAACCAGTGAGCTTAGTGCGAAACAAAATTATGATATTCTAGTAATGTAGTCGCAATTCAGCTAGCTCCACTATTAACTGTCATTTTACTGGAATCCGTATATAATTTGAATGCCCTGTGTCCTCTTGCAATGTATTGGTAAAATAAATTACTATAGGCCTTATCTACTTCTCTACAAAATATTCTACGTAACAAGCCCTTTCATTTGATACCCATATTGATGGGATTGAAAAAAAAAATAAGTTGTCCGCCATCTTGTAGCGGCAGCCATTTTGGATTGACAATAATATTGAATATACATAATTGTATTGTCACCAGAATCTAAGGCGAATACCAAATTTTAGATCAATCGGTTGACAGGAAGAGGGTGAAATTTCAATGACTAAATTTGATCCACGAAAAATAAAACAAACGGAGTAAGCTAAATAAACTAAATAAAATGTAATTTTTTCATGTCTTTGTTTTAGGTGATATATACGAGGTTCCATCTCTAAAACAAAGTTCAGATATGGCAAACGTCAAGGCTGAAACTGTAGAAAAATGGATATCCGGTCATCCCGAACTACTTTACGATCACGCTAGTGGTACAATATACTGTTCAAAATGTGAAAGCCATTTGAAAACCATAAATAAAGGAAACGTTAAAAGACATATCGAAGGAGCAGTACACCAGGGAAAGTTTAAGCGGCCCGAAGAGGAATTTTATTTCGATCTTATAAAATTTCTCATTTTGTGCAATATTCCGTGGTCTCAGATGAAAAATACTACTTTTCAAGATTTCTTTAAAAAATATATGTGTAGTACCTGTTGTTGTACGTGTACTAATCGTACTCTGCCAGATGAATCACAGTTACGGAAAGTTTACTTGGACAAGTTTTTTAAGAATAAAATCAATTCGATTCGGCAAAATTATAAAAATGATAAACTATGGATATCATTAGATGAAACGACAGACTTTTTAGGTCGCTATATAGTCCATTTTTTAATAAAACCATTACATCCTAGCAATTTGACTAGACCTTCTTTGGTAGCATGTAAAATGCTAACTGTAGTTAATGGACAAACAATCACGCAATTTGTGTTAGAATGTTTGGAAAACTTTTGGGAAGATTCTTTTGAATCGAAGGTAGGTAACATTCTTGTCCTCTGCACTGATAGCGTTGCATATATGCTGTCTGCAGGACGAAATTTAAAACAATACTTACCTGAAATGAAGCACGTAACATGTTTGGCGCACTCTCTTCATCGCGTATCTGAGCAAATTAGGTTAGAATATCATGATGTTAACATTTTAATAGCAAATGTTAAAAAGGTATTTTTGAAAGCCCCAAGTAGAGTCAAAATTTTAAAAGAAAAATATCCAGATTTGCCGCTACCTCCCCAACCAGTTGTTACAAGATGGGGCACTTGGTTAGAGGCAGCATTTTATTACGCTCAAAACTTTGAAAAAATAAAAGAAGTATTATCTTGTTTAAGCAGCTCTGATGCGGTATCTATTCGAGAGGCAAAAAATATTATAGAAAAAGAAAATTTAAAAGAAGATTTAAATTACATTAAAGACAATTATTTTATAATTCATTTGTCTTTAAAAGAATTGCAAAAGCATAATTTATCGTTGACAGATTCACTTTTAGCATTTGACAATGTCAGAGATGCTATAAATCAGGGCAATTCAGAAAATATAAAAAATAAAATAGAACGTGTTATGGAACGAAACCCAGATTTAGACACACTTAGAGAATATAGTGAGGCCATTGAAAAAAATGAAGCACATAATTTAATACCTTTTTTAAAATTTGCTCCTTTGACATCGTCAGATGTAGAACGGTCTTTTTCCATTTATAAATGGACTTTAGATGTTAAAAGAAATAAGTTGAAAATAGAAAATATAGAGAAACTCATAGTTATATATTTTAATTGTAAAGATCAGGATTACCAGGATGCTGACATTGTAATCGATGAAGATTAAAAATGTGAATAAATGTAAAATGTACATATTTAACAATAAACAATGTTGATTTTTATCTTTTTTCTTTATTCTACCCCTTTTTTTTGGTCCTAAAATCTGACTAAAATCAACCTGTTCCTTCGTATGCCCTTTACGTTTCAGAGTCGTGGTGCATCCTTAGAACAGTCTCACGACCCCAGCAGGCATTGGCCCTCTATGGGGCCCCGTCATGTATTCTACCCTTAATGCAAATTACCATGACCCCTATGAAAATATTTAAATTTAAGTGCAACAATTTATGTCTATTTTAAATTATGTGTTCCAGCAAAGCATTTGGACAGGTATATGTCTCCAGACATCTGGCCTGAAGATATTTGTGTTAAACCGTGGCGGAGTGGATTTCGTAAACAAAGTGTACAAGCCCCCAAAACCTAAATGTTACGCTATAATATATCAGAACGTAAGAGGATTGCGATCTAAATTAGATATATTTAAGTTGTCTGTACTTAATGAATCTGCGGATGTATATGCGTTGACGGAGACATTTTTAGTGAGTAGTATTCATGATGGGGAAGTGTTTCCTAGCGGGTATACTGTGCTACGCCGTGACCGTGCTAATGATGCTGGTTGGGGAGGAGTGTTGTTGGCCGTGCGAGCACAATACTCTGTCACGCAAATTATTGATGTTGATGGTTACACTAGAGATATCGAAGTTGTAGCTGCAATTGTTAATTTTAAATTTAAAAGTATGTTATTATGTTCTGTATACATACCGCCTAATTCTGCAGATGAAAAATGTATGAACACTTTTTCTGTCTTGGAAAATATAATTCAAAAATATCCAAGATTGGGTGTTTTGATTCTTGGTGACTTCAATTTGAACTCGTGTAGTCAAAATGTTAGTTTACATTTCGCATATTTTCTCGCGTTTTGTAAACTAAAGCAACACAATGTTATTTTTAATATATTAGGCAATATGTTGGATCTGGTACTGAGTAATCTGGGCGATGAGCATGTAAGTGTGACGGACGACATCGAGCCGCTAGTGCCTGTTGACGCGCATCACCCGCCGCTCGGGGTCCGGCTGCGCGTGCCGCGGCCGGCCGCTGAGCGCGCTTGCTCGCTGCCCGCGCTGTCACAACAACATGACTCATCTTCGCCGCAGTGGAACTTTAAAAAAGCGGACATCTATTCGCTGTATGAATCTATTGCCACATTATCTTGGTCGGAAGTAATGGTTTCTACTGATGTTAATGAAGCGTTGGATGCCTTCTATTCACAGATAACGAATAGCATTAATTATAATGTTCCTTTTAAAACTGTAAATAATTACAAATATATATACCCTACGTGGTATACATCAGATTTAATAAAAAATATGAAACTGAAGTACTATCATCTGAAGAAATTTAGAGAATTACATTTAGTTTTCAATAGGGAATTGTTTGTGTTTTATAGGCAACGAGTTAAAGAGTTAATAAAGGAGGCATATGCCAACTTTATCGAGCGAACTGAGACGGGTATAAAGAGGGATCCGAAAGCTTTTTGGACATTTGTAAAAGCACAACGTTGTTCGCGGCACACCTGCGATGAATTCGAGTATAATGGAAGCGTAGTCTGCGGTCAGGATGCTGCAAATGCTTTTGCAACCTATTTCCAATCGGTATTTTTAGTTGATGAACTAACATCTGACCCAGAAATCACACAGGACTCTGACGGAGGACGAAATCTCTGCTCGTCGAGAATTGTAATAGATTTTATCGATGAGTCTGATTTGTTATTAGCCGTCAAACAGTTAAAGACTAAATCATCTGTAGGACCTGACGGCATACCTGCTTTTATTATCAAGGACTGTATTAGAGTACTCCAGCAACCTCTTCTACATATATTAAATTTAGCTTTGAAATCTGCTACTTATCCAGCTAGGTGGAAGGTCTCACGCGTTACACCTGTACCCAAGGATGGCTCCAGGTATGAAGTTATAAACCATAGACCCATTGCGGTGTTGTCAGCGCTTGGCAAGGTATTTGAGCATATATTAAACAAACATATCACTAGACAGATTACATCGCAGCTAAGTGAATGTCAGCATGGTTTTAGTGCCGGTAAGTCAACAGCTACAAATTTAATTAACTTTGTTGACTACTGTGTAAGCGAAATGGATCAGAATAGGCAGGTGGATGCGGCATATTTCGACTTCAAAAAAGCCTTTGATCGTGTCCACAATGGTATACTTCTGCAAAAATTCGCTGCATTTGGATTTACTCCTAATCTATTAAAATTATTTGCCAACTATTTTGCGAACCGCACACAGTATGTCCAGCTAGGTAATTACAAGTCTAGCTCATATGTCACCCGCTCTGGCGTGAGCCAAGGCAGCGTTTTAGGTCCGACGCAATTTTTAATAATGATCAATGACTTGCCAAGTGTTGTTAAAGCATCGCAATGTCTCATGTTTGCGGACGATTTGAAGCTGTTCTTGGGTATTAGTAACGTAACAGACTGTGAAATGCTTCAGCGGGACATCGATAGTGTTGTAGCCTGGGGTGTCCGAAACAGACTGGACTTTAATATAAACAAATGTAAAACCATAACTTTGACAAGATCTCGCTCGCCATATCATCATGTTTATAGCATATCAGATGTCTCGCTGGAGCGCGTCACACTTGTACGTGACTTGGGTCTGACTGTGGATTCGGGCCTAACTTTTAACATGCACATCACAAGCATCTGCAGTCAAAGCTTGAAAGCATTGGGCTTTGTAATGAGGCAATCCGCACCATTTCAGAGCAGGAGTGCTGTCGTTGTGCTGTACTTTTCTTTTGTGCGGAGTATCTTAGAGTATAACTCAATAGTCTGGGACCCGCACGAGGCTAAGTACAGCATAATGATAGAACGCGTTCAGCGCAAATTCGCTCGTTATTTGTACAAGAAGCTTTATGGATTTTATCCTTATCTTTATCCGTCTCTTTTCGTATCTGGAATGGTAGGCATCGACACGCTTGAAACACGCCGCAAATGTGCATTAGTATTGCACTATTATTTACTGATGAACAATAAAGTCGACAACCCGTGTTGTTTGTCTCGGTGCTCATTATCAGTGCCTAACCAGTATACGCGATTACGCTCGCGCCGTCTTCTGGCCGCACCGCCAGTACGAACGTGCACCGCCCAATATGCACCGACTAATCGAGCGATTGCACTGCTCAACGCCCTGATAGCTCAGTATCCGGTACTTGATCTGTTTATTACAAAAAAAGCTACTGTTACCAAAATTTGTGAATGTTTCTGTACAAATACATAATCAAATGTAATGGCTCACTGCACGTGTTGGGAAACTGTGAGTGTAGTGAGTAATTAAATGTAAATAAATAAATAAATAAATAAATAAAAAAAGTTCTAGCCATAAAAGGCTAAAAATAAAAAAATAAAAATTAAAGCTTCGATCGGAATTCGATTGTTTTTATTATTCAACAGATAAATAATGAATTAATTTAGTTTTGATACCTTCCTTTAAATTTTGAATTGAGTAGGAATAATATCACTACCAACATTAACAATATTTAATTGAATCCGGAAATACCGGAATTACTTTCCGGGAAAATGGCTTATCCATGTTATTCTTTCTGTGTGCATTTATGATACAAGTACCAAAAATCAATCTACCTACTCCGATCACTGCTTATTATCATCATTTCATCGCATCATAACAACGTCTTGTTATATTGTTGTGTATACGTTATCATATTGTATACATGTATCGCTTATTCAGGCGCCTATTAATTATGCGATCATAAGTATGACGACAATTTGATACCACGCATAACATGAAAACTAAATTGACACCATTAGTTTCAACCGTTATGCATACCCATCCTATTATGCCCTCAACCTTTAAAGAAAACTATTACCCGACATTCACCCATGCAAACCAAAAGATCCCTTTTTACCCCACATTGTTTAAAAATTCCTGTAAATCGTTGGCACCTGCGCATTGCAATTTGAATTGATAATTGATTCAGATGTATTTTTAATAGCCAATTACATTACATAATCACTTTATACTTGTAGAATAAAGTTGTTCATTTCAATGTTTCAGTTTGTATTTCATTTCGAAGAATTTTTATGGTAAGTAATTGTAGTTTTTACCTTAACGTGACTGAATCGGTATTTTATGTTTTCTTGGTAAAGAATTTTATTGAATGGGTTAAATAACAATTCAAGTATGTTTTATAGGTTTAAAACAAGCTGGAAAAAATTTATAAAGGTTACGTCTAGTGAAGACGTGGCAATGCATTACTTTGTTATATGTCTTGTCATACTTACAGTCAGCTAGTTTAAGAATCATATGTCGAGTAGAACAATTAACGTTCAGTATACGATTATAGGTTCAATAATTCCAGAGTTATTTTCTAAGATTTAAATTATTTTATTTATCAGATAACTCGTTTTAGAAAAGAGCTGCATACAAAAAGAGACTAATAATTTAATTTTTAAAAGACAACGTTTGTACTATCTGTTGTTCCTGTTTACAGAGGACATACAAATAATAAAATGACGCGCGACGGCCACACAGAACTCAATCACATAATTTGTGTTTCAAACCTACAACAATCAGCGTACGTTAGTGGCAAGATGGCCGCTTAACCATTACACCATTTGTACAGTCTGACTCTGATAGTAGCTACATACATTATTACCCGAGCGGTTGACAACCAAAGGCAAAGAAAACTTCTCAACTGACTATAAACTAGCAAGTCCAGCTCAAAACGCATTCAGTATAATGTGTCTTGCACTGTCATAGACAAAAACCTTATCAAGTTGGATGCAAGAAAATAGTTTACTTTAGAAATCTTCAGTTAAAATTAATATTTAACAGATGATATATGTCATAGGGCTGACATGAATACTGACTCAAACCTTGAGGCCAGTTTTTAAATTCTTCGAGAATATAATATGTTGGTATCTAGCAAATTATACCACCGTGTATGGTGCTTCAACTATCGATCCATTAAAAATATTTTCTTTCTTGCCTAGCGTGTATACACGTCACCCCATTCACGCACATTCACGCCGTGCTAATGGTTTTGAAGTATTGCCATTGTATCCCGCATCCCTCGCCTTTGTACCCTGTTATTTATGCGGCAAACCTATTAATACTCATTATTATAACAGCTGTGGATCCCCCTGAACGTACTCGTCGGTAACTGGGACACTCACCTTGTCACAGAATAAATTATTTGACGTACATCCATTGTTGTACTGAGATAATTTAAGTGAGTGTGTAGGGGAGTTATCTAGACTGTGTCATACTGTAGGGTATGAACGCCTGTTATGTGACATGTCATAAGCCATTTTGTAAAGAGCAGAAAGATCGGCTTTGTTGCACAAAGTGCCGTCGAGGTGGCGTGAGTGATGTTTTTACCTTTTGTGTCGCGGCACACATTTCTCATGTTAATGTTTTCTGAGAGCTCTAAATTATTTATTTAATGGTGGTCATAATTTTAGCAGCGTAAATATATTTTGAAGAGGTGAAATGTGAAAGTAAGAATAAGATTTCACGTTTCTCATTTATTAATAAATTATAGATGTTAACCTTATGCTCTTTATGATTGGTTGGTTGAGCTTAACGTCGCTAATATATTATTTTATTGGCTATACGATGTTGATGAGAAACCTTACCTAATATGTTTATTTTCAATTATAAATGTTCTACCTAAGTATACACAGGACTCTCACAAATCCATAGAATTAAAAAA
Organism: Catocala fraxini; assembly: GCA_930367265.1. Lineage (NCBI taxonomy): Eukaryota > Metazoa > Arthropoda > Insecta > Lepidoptera > Erebidae > Catocala > Catocala fraxini. Next base: position 23,970,988 of record OV884030.1, on the reverse strand, counting down.
AAAGTTTTATAATCGTAGTTACAACTTGTATTTCAGTTATCCGGGTTTTACGTAATAATATCGGCTACGAGTACTTGTAGGTATTGTTTATTGAAATGTTTGTTATATGCGTAGTTAAATTTGAAGATAAAGATTAACTTAATTTTTAAGCGTGTCAGTTCTGCAAACATTCTCAAGTACCCCTTTGCCTGATCTGGCAATCGAGCCCGGCACCTAATAGCCTGCAAAAGAAGACAGAAATATAGGCTACAGAACTGGCGAGGCTATACGTACTATTAATAAATTTGAACGTATATTCTTGCAGGATTATGCAGGAGTGTATAACAACTTTTATATAAGTATATTACTAGTTTAGTTTTAAATAGCAGCGACAGCTCAGTGGGGAGACCAACAGACTGCAATGCAGAGGGTCTCGAGTTCGAACTCACGTCGCGCACCTCTGACTTTCGGAAGTTATATGACTTTTCGAAATTATGTGCGTATTGATTGACAATTATCGTCTGCTCCGTGCCTCGGAGAGCACGTTAAGCCGTTGGTCCCGGCTGCCATGAACATCTATGGCAGTCGTTATTGGGAAAGTCAGTACCCTCTAATATCCTGACACTGGTCTAGCCTTAGGGTATCGTTAGCCTTCGGGTTGCGGAGGTCAGGTGGCAGCCGCTCCGTGTAAAAACTGATATCCAGTCAAATCCGGTTAGACTAGAAAAGTCGACTCCAAGTGACTTGGGGATAATAAAGGCTAAGAGAGAAGATATTACTAGTTTAGTACTATTCTAACTAATAATATGATTGAGAATGTGAGTTTGTTTGTATGTAACGCTTTCACATGCTAACTACTCGACCGATCAACATAAAATTTCGCACACACGTTGTCAGAGCTACAGATAAGGACATAGAGTACAATTCATCTCGAGAAAAAGTACTGTCCACAAGCAGAGCCGCGGGTAAGAGCTAGTAAACAGTACAGTAGCGATGTATCGGATTTTTATGATTAGCTAATAAAACTTTAGCTTGACGTCAATATGCAATCACATGTACCTGTTTACGGTATCTACTATTTAAAGCCGTATAACAATGTTGATAAATTGAAATTACTCTAACAGACGCCAAGTCTGTCCTAAAACTAATTTAGTATCCAATAAACCAGTATACCATAATATCCCCTCATGATCGCTGCCTGCCCACGCGAGCCGTGAAGATATTCATCCCAATATCGCGGGCAATAAGCGGCGGAGCTCGTCACACGTAATCGTACGTATAAATCAGCCATTATCTCGCCTCTCGAAGGCAACAGTACAAAACGGTGACGCCAACAAATGAGTGCCATTTTTCCCCAACATCCGTAGGACTCTGTCAATATATCTGTGAGGTGGGGACTAGTGTGAGCGGGTAGCGGATCATTGGTGCACCAACAAAATTAACGATGAAGTTAAACTACTACATACGGACTGCACGGTGAAAGTCATGTTAAAACTCTTCCACGATACAGGAGTTATCCTATTATATTGCTTACGATGAATATCAATTTATAATATGATGTTTAGTTTATTCTACATCACGAATATTATATCAATGCGTTCACGAGTACACGTTATTAGAACTGGAAAATATTTTTTGTGACGTCGCGCGTCGATCGCTTTCCGCTAGCACATCGCCCGCACACTACTCGCCCCATCTGCCGCCCCTAACCACTGTTATATTTTATTTGCGCGATAAATTACATTTTATTACACATATTTTGTCGTGTTATAATAACTAATGTACTCTCTCAATTCCCGTGAAATGCTGCGTGGCGATATATTTTTTTATTTATTTTTCTTTTTATTGCTGTTCAGAGTGTTCAGTTGTTCACCCTACAGAGGGTGATCGACGGTCATGGTGATAGAGCGGATTTTACAACGGTTTGTTTGTTTAAAATTGTTGTGGAGATAATCTTGTTGATGGCATTAAAAGCTGGACCGTGATTTGAGTTTTTTTATTGTAAACGAACAGTCATGTTGTGACTGCACGTGCAATGTATGAACATTGGGTGCTTTAGGTTTTCAGCATAAGGCTTGATGTTAGCGTTTTTAACTTTAGTTTGCACTTAAGTTTTTATTGGAAAACTTTAGAATCAATATGCTTTGCAATGAAATGTACCTCCGATTTTCTAGAAACAAAATAATATTTTTACATAATCAATAAATTAGGTATGCTATTGAAATAAAAATACATCCTAATTTTAATAGAGAAGATAGTTGGAATGTACCACCAGCTTGGGATCCAGTAATTCAAATAGTCAAACCCAAGAAGAAGCAAACCACAGCTAGACTTCATGATACTTTGAGCTCATTCTGCGTAAATAAAAACACCAATGATTAAATTATGTTTGGATACTTTGAAATAATTACACTGGAACTTTGAGACAACTACCATCTTAGTCTCCCCGTGACCATGGCTGCTGAAAAGCAACCGAAATGTCGGGGAAAGTGTAAACTTAAATATAAATAGTTTAAATAGTTTTAATATTTTAATTAGCTTAAAAATGAGTAAAGTTTAATAGTAGTAGTTTCTAAATCATGTAAAAAAGTGTCAAATAAACAACTCAATAAAATCCGTATATAGTACCTAGTTTAATTTCAATGAATAACATTCGCGTAAACAGAAGACAATATTATGTAAATTATGCCCGTTGTAAGTTTATGATTATGATTAAATAAAAATTGTAAATGTAAGCTATCCACATATTAAACGCTATTTCTTTACTAGACATCCGATCTTATCCCAGACTGCACATTGTTTTTAGCTGTTTAAATATTACGCTATCTATACAATTGAATAGTAGCAGTTAATCTTTTTTATCAATTCTTAGACATATATTTATGTTTAAGTTTCCCTTAATGTCATAATTTATTTGCCCTGCGTTCAACTACGCGAGTAAATACTGATTTTTCTGATATTTTATTTTATTATCTCCTTTTATGGAAACTGAAATGAAAACTCGGGTCTCTCAATTCTTAAAAAGCACGTTAAAGCGTTCGAGAATTCATTTTAGATCATATGGAGGGACAGTATGTTAAAAAAATTGACGGTAATCTATGGATTAGAGCTCTATTGACTTTTTAAGAAGGCTTTAGTAGCGGGACCGCAGTGATGGCAAATGTGTTTGATCTAATCTTGTATATCACACTATCTGTCTAAACCACATTTCAGCAAATAAACGATTTGTATCCCAATATAAAAGAAAAGACTGACATTCAAGCATTTTACTTCAAGAAGAACGAAACGACTAACTAAGCTAAAAGCTCAAGGAACACAATTCTTTTCTTTATACGAGCATCACCGTACATTACCGAGAGGCAGTAGAAGCTTCTATTCTCGAAGGCATGATTGTTGTTGTTTCAATACGTCTCGCCCATCCGCATTATGTTCGCGGCCGATCGTAAAACTTCGACAAATTCAAATACTAAATAGAGATGGGTAAAAGGGTTATCGATACTTGACAGTTTATATGACATTGTAAAATTAAATTGGTGATTCCATCTGAATTATAAAATCAGATGTTATCACGTTTATGTTTGGACAAAGTTTTTAAAGATCTAGGGTATGTAGGTATGTGGATCTTTCTAATCTGTTAGCTCTTCTCCTTCTTTCTTCTTTTTGTGTGGTTAGTGGCCAACCTGTTGTCAAGAGTTGTTCAAGCCGCCTCTGACATGGCTTACCGACTGCTGTCAATTTGACAACGACCGGTACCGACTTTTTACGTGCCCTCCGAAGCACGGACACGCTCAGATATAATACCACTAAGCAGTCACCCATCTATAGACTGACCGCACCTAACGTTGCTTAACCTCGCTAATCGTTTACCGATTAGAGATTGCAACTGGCTATGAGCGCCTCAGCTCTCGCCTCAGCTCTTTAATCGTGTCGTTTCAAATTTGATTGAATGTTGTGAGAAAATATGATTGATAGTAAGTACAAAACCTCTTTCAACAGTTTTTTTTGTCTTCTTCTTTAGTCGTTTGTTCTTTTTATTTGCTAACGTGACGATATTATATACTTGGTAAACCTAACCATTTCTAAGTGTAGGTATTCAGCCCTCAACTTTCAGCTTGCATCCGCACATAGTTATTAAACTTTAATAAGCGTTAGTGATACAAGTAAGTAGTAAATATATAACTGTACTATTATGTAATCTTTTCTTTTCGTAATGAAAAGGCAATTTGTGGGCATATTTACACAAATGTAATCAATAGTCACAAAATATACGTGTAGATTACACTAATAGCATATACGTATCTTATTCAGCTGGACATATTTTCTCTCACTCATCAACAATACAAACGTAAAGCTATTGAATTGTTTAAATCACTTTAAGTTAAGTACAACGTTTCAATCTAGATTTTATTTGTAAAAAATTGTCAAATTCATTCAATTGTGTTCACAATCAATTTCATTTTCCATTGTTAATCCGTGGACAACGGTGTTGATTATATGTTTGATAATTTAATGTAAAACACTATCTTGTAATACTTTAACATGTAATTGTTTTCTTTCCCTAATAAATAAAATAAAATAATTTTTGTTTGATGTAGTGATCGAATGCATAGCACTAGTTATTGTGCAGACTTGATCACTTAAACCATTATGAATAAAATATCGGTATTTTATCACAACATTGTAATAGACTTAAATATACCATTCGAGCATCATACATTATACATAACTACAATCATATTTGTCGATGTTATTACACCTATTACTCACCACAATAAACATATGTTTTTAATTTTTTGTATCTCACGATTAACACGCACAGAATAAGCGATGTAGTAATTGTTGTGTATACGCACATTAATCATTAGTTAAGTGCGATCATAAATCATCTTTGTCGTTATATGTAGCGATATATTTCATGTTTATATTACAGGTATAATTTTAACGGATCAGGGCTTGCTCAATTATAGGTTACGTATGTATCATTTTATTGTTGAAATATAGTTGAATATACTGTAGGCTAATAAACAGCGATAGCTCAGTGGGGAGACCAACAGACTGCAATGCAGAGGGTCTCGGGTTCGAATCCACGTAGCGCACATCTGACTTTCGGAAGTTATATGACTTTTCAAAATTATGTGCGTATTGATTGACAATTATCGCCTCCTCCGTGCCTCGGAGAGCACGTTAAGCCGTTGGTCCCGGCTGCCATGAACATCTATGGCAGGCGTTATTGGGAAAGTCAGTATCCTCTAATATTCTGACACTGGTCTAGCCTTAGGGTATCGTTAGCCTTCGGGTTGCGGAGGTCAGGTGGCAGCCGCTTCGTGTAAAGACTGATATCCAGTTAAATCCGGTTAGACCAGAAAAGCCGACCCCAAGTGACTTGGGAATAATAAAGGCTAAGAGAGAAGATACTGCAGGCTTTGCCTTGTGCTCTTACATACATATACATGTGTTTCGTATGCACTGCTGTGCCCCGTAGAGATAGTCAAAAGATTTCCAATTACTACGACCATGACATTATCTTTCTTGCTTCAGAAATTGCATTGTACATATTTATACGTTAGTAGGTTTAGTGTTCTGTGATCTGGACTTTCTCTTAATTGTCTGTGATGCGGCCAGAGAACGTTTAATTAAGTCTTCTCCTTTTCACAATCCGAATCATATTCCTGTTTTTATTAAGTGTAAAACACTCCACAATTGTTCAAGAACACGGCACAAATAAGAGATGTACTAAGAAATAAATACTAGTCTTCAGAACAGCTACCTACGAATGAAGACTAAGCTATTTCCTCTCGCACATTTATGTAACCTATGTACCAACACGCTGTAAGCAACTATTCCAATACATCAAACTCTTGAAAATGATAAAGGTAGCCAATCATGAAAAGCGCATCCTGTATATTTTCAAGAAGAAAATTTAATATCGATACCATGTCCCACCCCTAAACTGAAGAAATACTGTTATTGCGATGGTCGGTGAAAAGAGTTCGTGCGTTTTAAAACGTAGTGAAAATGTACTATAACGGTAATAGCCTTTATTGTATCGGGGGTAAATATATAAGGAGGAGAGTTCTTTTGTAAATATTACATGACTATTTGAACGTCTTTATTGGGGTGTAGTATCTATAGGTGCAGAAAACCTTTTATAACGTCTGTTATAGCCTATAGCGAAATACAGCGTTGTTTCAGTCATTTTCAGCTTGCTACGATAGGCAAACTTGCTTCAGTGTCCTGTTACTAGCCACCAGTTAAGTATTTCGTGTTTATAATTGATGTTAATTGGTGTTGGTATAAAAAATACAATGGTGCAAAGGATATGAGGACAAATATTCTGATACTTGCTAAAGCATCAGGATGCAACCATTTTTAAGGATTTTATGATTTTCGTTTGAGTTTGTTAATAAGTGTTAATTTGTGACCTATATAATAATATATGCATAGACATACCTTTCATATAGTTTCATTTTATTTTGAGCTTCGCAATCGAATGTGACGATATTTAAGTAAAACCTGCTAAGAGAATAGCAAGGGTATCGATTACTCGTCTCATTCTTGTTATATAACTAACCTATTAGGCTGCAGCGGCACACCGGCGGCCACACACAATAGGTTTTCCATTTTGTCTGGCATGCCAACAATTGACAGCTTAAATTGATATTATTTGTTAAAATTGACGAATCCATTATCAACGTAAGAAAAAGGGCTTTACGTCTTTAGCCACCTATCTAGGCTACTATGTCAAACATGCTAAACCTTGCCAAATCTATGTGATATACATTGCCTAATATTTCTAAACCACATTTTCTTTCACCAATATCTGTAAGTGAAACATAACTAGCAGGTACAACTATTCCTTTCAGCACAACCAAATATCTTCACTTATCCATACATCAACAGCCTTCAAACTGGGTATACGTAAATAAATTGAAATGATGCGGAGCAGCGCGTTGGACAGGATGATGTGTGTGGCGTGCCACTTTAATGGCGGCTATACATCTACTCCCAACTCTGAGGGGAACGAGTGATTTTTCATCGGGACACCCGACAACTTGAAAGTTTTTAAACCAACCTGTATAGTGAACGGTATGAGCAAGTCAGAAATTGAGTATTGAATTTGGGTGAATATTTGTATCGCTTTTCTGGAATATAGGCGATTTTGAATGTATATTAAATAGTACATTTTGGTGAAATGTAAACAAATAACATGAAAGAAAAAATGAATAAGTGATAATCACTGAATTACAATTTATAGGTAATTCGGGAAAAGTATATTTCTTTCAATAATTTTCAGTGATTTCATTTTTACCGAAAGCGTAATATTTTAGATTGACAATGAATACCTGTTTCTATGTTTCTTATATTTAAGAATTCATATACGTATGTATGTACCTAAAGATAATATCCCATTATAAGGCATTTACATAAGCATTCAGGCCTCAAAGTCGGGTTAATACGCTCTTTAATATTCCCAATATTCCTGTACGGAGTGGAAACGTGGACGATACTGGCTCGAGAAAGGCAGAGAATTGATGCATTCGTGATTTCGTGCTGGATGCGTATGCTGCGGATACCACGGACTGCCAAACGTACCAATGCATCGATTCTTGCGCAGCTTGGAATAAAAAGCCGCCTATCCACAATTTGTCAGCAGCGCATTTTGACATATTTCGGCCACATAGTACGGAGAGGAGAGGAGAACCTCGAAAACCTGATCGTAGTTGGGAACACGGAGGGCAAAAGATCTCGAGGACGATCCCCAACCAGATGGACTGATCAAGTAAAGCACTCATATTCAACCAAACTCAGCTTGGTGGTCAGAAGTGCCATGAACAGGAACCGATGGAGGCAAATCGTTCGATCCAAGTGTGGACTATCCAACGATGATGACGATCCTCAGACATGCGGAACCGACCATAGAGAGAGACATAAGCATTAGTTCCTGTATCGCGAGGGACTTTATAAACATTCAAACAACGTACACAAAGAACACTCAGAGTGGAAACAACTGTTAGTGGATCAAATAATTTTTTGTCACGTGTCGGCATCGAAATCACTACACTTGCAGTGGCAGTTGCGAGGCGACCACATTAACCACTACATCATCAGAAGCTATACATATTACAAGCATGGCTGTTTATCTTTAAAAGCTGAAGATATCAAGCTTATGTTACATGATGTTAAGTTTATTGAAGCCTCCAGCTAAGATAAATAATCGTTACAAAAATGTTGTCATATTTAATTTTACCAGAAATCTGATAAACTTGTGTAGAGTAATGATAGATGTTATATAGAATATAAAATTGTAACGGTAATTCCCCTCTATACCATTCAAAATCCTTTCTCCTTGACATTGTCAATTAGGTTAACCGATTTTAAAAGTAAAGAAGTGCCTTGAAAAAGCTTCATAGTTAACTAGCACTTCATCTTAATTAATTATAATGGTGCTTGTACACGCTGTAAGTAGCTGGAATAAGTAAAGGCACGACCCACATACGGAATCTGCTCACGTAGTTTATATGCAGTTTAGTAGGTTTGGCGAGCTACACCGTGTAAATGTGTATGAGGTTTTTTATGAATCTATGTTATATTTATGTCATCATCGACTAAGAACGAATCTAGAGAAGTAGCTAAAGAGCATGTAGTTCATTCGGGTTTTTCTCGTCTTATTTCTCGTTTCACGTCTTGTCTCGTCATGAGTTAAACAAATGCGCAAATGATTAAGCAGACTGAAGGCAGCCGACTATAGAAAAATCGCTGGTAGCTAAACCAGCAACTAAACAACTGTCTCGCGTCAGTACAAGCGTAGTAAGTTGCACGACCTATGCACTTGCTTTCACGGTGTTTACAAGATGGACATAACCCGCGCTATTCTCTAAACAATCGGGTAATTATCCGCATGATGTACAAGAAAACTAATTAGTGACAACTTGCTAAAATTATGCTTGAAATGGCTTCGGTTTATGCCTTTAGGTCAAAGTGCGTGGAAGAGCTTAATTTAATTTGCATTAAAGCACCTTTCATTAGTTATGTGTCGATATCCAATACTCTCTAAGTAATTTCGCCAACTTTCTACCATAAAACATACATCTAAGGCACAAATCAAACGAAATTACTCACAAATCGTTTGCGAACAGTAGGGACATGTACACACAGATAAATCGCAACGATTTATTTGTCGTACAATTTATTAGTCGTTCTGTCGCACAATCCGAGACCGGTATAAATAATGATAATAACGGCCGGAAAAAATATATAACAGCCGTTTGAAACAACCATTTTAGAACGTAGCTGTGATTTAATAGGGTTTTGTTTTGGTATTGTAATCCTAATATCTGCAGAACAATCTGACTAGAGGAGTACATTCATCCAACAGAAAATGTTGTGTTCCCAAAATGGATCGGTTTCCACAGCTTTTTAAAGGTACGGTGTGTCAAGTGAGGGAGTACATCAAGACTAAAGGAGAGGAGAGATGGGGTCAGGACTATAGGTGTACGACTCTTACGCTGGCAGCACAAAGAATTATTTTCAAAACCACTGTCACACCTAGCAGCAGATATAATATAATAATTTTTAACCATACCAGCAACAGATACGTCGCATTTATAAAGATAGATTTTAATTGCACAGACTTTTTAGTACTACGTTATCTTCTAAGCGGGAATCTATCACAGTGATCCAATAAGACATCAAGCAAGGTACTTGGGACCAAGTAGAAGAAAACAGTTTTAACAAATTTTATCAAATGTGAATCTGGGAAAGACAATAATTCCATTTTTTGCCTGTCAAAAGATGCATAGAACAAACAGCGAAGATCGGAAAATAATCGGATATGACAGCTGTACTTAAGTAAAATATATTACATATATAGTAACCCGCCTTTATATTCGTAGATATAGGTAGATATGTATCTCACCTACATTCCACCAGCTATCGTTTTAGGTCCTAAATTATAGAAGGTGAGTCTATTGCTGCATAAAAGGTACAATCCCAGACTTCGTACCGTTTCACGCCATTACGAATCTTTCGACAGAAAAATATTAATGTTATAACACTTATAACGTTCTGCTAATTAAGTAAGAAAGAATAACTACATTACACAGCCTTGGTAATTCGGGTCTTTAGTCGTAAGCGACTCGCACAAGTACTATTTCTGAATGGGACCATTCGCACCGCACATGGTTGGAGCGGTGCGAATGGCCCAAGGTAGATATGTTATGGGTCGATTCCGAGCACGGAGCGAAACTACCCAATACTCATATCGTACATTCGATTTGATCTCATATCAAAAATTTTAGGATTCTGATTATTTATTCTCTATGCCCAAAACTTTTGCCCTAGTTTGCGGTTATGATTACATAGTCATACTCTACCAATAAAATTTGGTATTGGTTTTATTCTTAGGAAATTCTTAGTAGCAACACAAAATATGGCAATGAGTCCAGTACCCGACATTAGGCTCACTGCCTGTTATGTTACACCCAAAACATTACTGTCAAAATCTTGATGTCAAACCTTACTAAACCTCTTCAGGGATATACAAATATTTATTTCATGAATATACCAATATTTAATTTTTTGTTTGTAAGGATTTAACTCAAAAACTAATAAACCGATTTTAAAAATTCTTTCACCAATAGAAAGCTGTTTTATTACCGAGTAACATAGAATATATTTAAAAAAAAGTACTATTATTAAAATAACCTACCCTACTTTAGCAAAAGCTAGTAAAAAATAAAACTAATAAACTACGTAAAGGCAAACGCTTCTTTCATAACTTAGTCTGGTAATTTCCAAAAATGGTTAATTCGAATTAATACAATGTTATACGGTAATAAGAACAAAATAATCTAGATAATGATAAACAAAACAATAAACTTATTAACTCTCAATAACGCAAATCCGATTCACGCTACTGTGAGTAATCCGTTTAAGCTGAATAAATTATTATAAAGGTAATTCGCATTTGGCATATAGTTTGCAAGAAACATTTTGCTATGGAGTACTATTTAGTTATCTATCATTATAAAAACATATTTTGCTGACATTACAAGTATCTATAGTAAGACCTAGGCAAACGTTTCTCGATCAGATCGGAGGCGTTTTGGACAAAGGCCAGGTTAAGAGCACCTTAACCGGCGAGCGTGTATGAGGAATGTGATGAAAGTGAATGAAGCCAGAGATGTGTGTCAGGATCGTAGCAAATGGAAATTTTTACTCTCTGCCTACCCCTCCGGCAAATAGGCGTGAATCTATGTATGTATGTACAAGTATCTTATAATTTACGCTAAACTAGCAAATGTAGGTTCAAACACCATTACGCATGAAAATTCATATTTAATAGCGGTTTATATAAATTTGAGATGTGAACTGTGATATTTTATAAGTCTATCACAGTTAAGATTATTTGAAAAGGATTTTTGCCACGCCAATGATAGAGGGCTGCAGAAAATTAGTCACATAAATAATAAAACCCATACAGAACGTTCACAACTGGAATACCTATTCATGATTTCTATGTGGTAAGAGGTAGTATTGCTTGTATTCTATATTTATAACCAGTTTTTGGCCGCGGCTTCGTCGCGTTTATAAAGATTTTGACAATACATTTGTATTCCTTGAAAACCGTAATTTTTGGATGAAAGGTACCCTATGTCCTTTTTGTACCCCTGACAATATGCATGCGAAGTTTCAAGGTGATCGGCCAAGTAATTAGCGCGTGAAAGCGTAACATACAAACAAAGTCACATTCGCATTTATAATATTAATTACGATGCTGTCATACAATTGTGATGTACCATCACAAATTATCTTTAGGAGCCTTGATTCTCAACTGCCCAATATGCTATAGCATGAGCTGTCCATACGCAACCGACTATATACCCACAAATTATTAGCTACAAATTATTTGCCTTATCTGAAAATTCCTTAACGCTGTTTAAATTTGCGGTTATAAATCAATCGATATCCATTTTACAAGTCGAGCTGTCAGCAAAGCAACAAAGTAATCGCCATAATTACTATGACCTCCGAATATATAAATCGCATAACCTTAGAACTGAACCTAGGGCCTCGCTCTCGAGTCATTTGACGTCATTATTTTAATTCAGTATAAGGAATTAATGGCGGTCATGAATATGTACTGAACTAATTTGTTTAATGCGTGATTAATGATATGCTGTATAAATGATTAATTCATGATAAAAAAGGTTGTGCTTAGTAACAAGTTTAAAAACAAATTCAGTCTATGGCTCCAAGAAAATTAATTCTACTCAATTAATGACTTTATTCACTTATCGAGTAATTATTTATTTATTTATATCAAATAGAACGACTTGCGCCAATTAGACGTGAAGACTTTGTCGTGAAGAATCGGTGCCTCAAACATACCCTTTAAAATTTTGCAGCTTCCAACCATCTGATCGTATGATTGCCTCGTTTCTAATGAGTTATAACCTAAACAACTCAACAAGCATTCTGTAGGATACAGATAGAAGTTGTATGGTTTCTACAACCATACAATTTCTTATAAATAAATCTTAGAAAAGCTTTCTGGACTTTTTCAACATAAGGGCATGACCTATTCATTATGTTGACATCAAATATTATATCTGTTATTATTTATTGTTATTAATTGACATCATATTATTATTACATCCCTAACCCGACTTCTCAAATGCTGTCCATTAGTTAAATATATGAAACTAATATTGAAATAATGTTACAGTCTACTAATAATACATATTGTATTTACAGATGTGAAATTTTAGTTAAATTTATAACTTTGCACACGCAGTTATGACCGGGTGAACTATACGATGACCTAGTCATAAGGTCGGACAAATGGTCGGACAAGTGACGTGTCGCTATAAAAATATAATGTTTTATGTACCAGATGCTAGTGTTGAATTATATACATTTATACATGCAAAAATTAATAAGTTATTATATTAAACTATTTAGAATAATTGCACTTTAATAATTGTATAATATAACATCGTACAATATAAATAGTAGTCAAATACTTTACAGTTTGATTAGCTATAAAAGGCGTAGCAACACTGCTCAGCTATCTGTCACTTCTTGTTGTGAGCTGTAAGTGAACGGACATATAAAACTTCCTTGTATCAAAGTATAAAATAAATAGTTAAAGTATTTATACAGTGTGTTATTTTATTCATAACCTCTAATAGCTAGCACATATTTTCTATAAAATAAAATGCGTAAATCGTTGTTTAGTATCACTGCCCAATATGAATGAATTGTATTGTATTGAATGTAACACAAAGTGCATACCAGTAGTAACATAGAGAAAACATTTAATTAATTGAATATTAAATTTGGTATAGACAGTTTAGTTTTTACGCCTTCTTAACAACCATTTTCTTTTCTCTTTGCTGATATTTATTATATTTTATAGAAGAGGCAACAATAAGTTATTCGAAGTTTAGAAGTGTCTTTATATATTTTTTTACTTAAATTTAAGTGTCTCTATATCTGTACAACAAGCTGTGTAGCTTGTGCGAGAGTTGAGTGAGATTTTTATGTTGCACTATCTTGCTTTGCATACGCTGTAACCCACTAAACGCTATTAATTTGACGCTGCGAGTGAACTACCCAAAACTTATCACCATCAATAAATCGGATAGAAACTGTCAATGTTATTTAACCTTAACGACCCAGAAACCTATAGCCAACATTAATATTCAATCTTATCCACGACCTTCAGAATAAAGATATCATGTTCGTTGTATATGACTGTTTATGTTTGTTTAATAACTTGATTGACTTGAACTGCCTCCGTGGCGCAACGGTAGTGAATGCGACTGCTGTGCATAAGGTCTCGGGTTCGAATCCTGGGTCGGGCCAACAAAAAAAGATTGTATTTTTCTGTCTAGGAATCTCGATACGAGCCCGGAGTTAGGAAGTTGGCGGTGTTAGACACCCCCGTGCCTCGGAAAGTACGTAAAGCCGTTGGTCCTGCGCCTGATCTCTCCCCGGTCGTGTCGGACTATCCGTCCCATCGGATCATGAGAGTTAGGGAACAGAGAGTGCACATGTGTTTGCGCACATACTTGTGCACTATAATATCACCTGCGCAGATGGCCAATCTCCGTTAAGATTGGCCGCCGTGACCGAAATTTGGTCTGGACGACATTATTATTATTATTAATAACTTGATGACATTCAGAATATAAATCAAAACTTGACATCTATATGAAACTTAATATTTTGATCTTAAGAGCATAAATACATACATTATTTTTAGTAAGGTAACATATCCATATAATAAGAAACATCCATACAATAAAGATACGTCACGAAAATTATGATTATCACTATAATTATCTATCACCATACTTATAAATTTATAGTGTTTCATTTGTATACTAGCGTAAGCGCATACATGCGATAGTGAGGTGTATTATATTATGACTGTCAACTGTGTAAAACTGTTTTATTTAACTTGTTAGTAAAGCAATGTATTGTAGTCTGCTTAATTGGTTTTGTGGTATAGGTTTCAAACCGCGGGCAAAGGCTAGCCTTTTCCCGCGGCATCGCTCACTCGAGAACAGTATTATTTTTCTGGATTGTAGGTACACATTCTCAGCGGTTAAAAAAGGACATAATATGGTAATTTTCGGTACCACTGACAACGTACATATATGCGAATTTTCATGATGATTGGTCGAGTAGTTAAGGCTTGAAAGCGTAACAAACAAACTCATGTTCTCATGTATGGTATTATAGTTAAGATTTAAACCCTTACGATTGGTTGTAAAATCAGGGTTAGGCATAGAGTTTCAGTTTCTCAGATAAGCTATCTTGCGATATGACCATCGACTAAATTCAAATCAGAGTTGGTTCAGTGCTGCAGGATATATAACCTCGCAGAAGATATGGAAAACCTTAGTAACACTTGACATATGTTTTATTGTGCTCTTAGACTATCCTTTTAGAAATATACAGGCGTGAATATAATTATATTTACATGACTGACCTTGAGGTCGTTTACCATGTAATACTAAAACAACTCAGTGGTGATATTGTGACATGGCATATCGCAAAATATGTTATGTTATAATTTATATCTTTGTTTATTATAGGTGGGTGTGTGACGAGCTTAATACCGACATTCACCCAAATGTCCATCAATAAAATTTTACAGCGACATAAAAATATCAAGCGGTAGGGTGTCTTGATGAATGGTGCGGACATAATTGGCCGTCCCCCACATGTTAATGAATCGTGCGTAATGAAAAATGATTGTGCAACCGTGTCGGGACATGTCCGGTCGCCACGTGATGTATGGTCACACTATTTCGTGTAACGAATCGCGATGCAAATGGCGGTCGTGTTGTCTGTACTTTTAATGTGATTTTGTGAGACAGTCAAGGGCTAATAATCATTGTTGAACTCGTTTTTAAGTTGACGAGGAAATAATTTTTAAAATTTTACATACGGTTAAGTACGGGTATGATACGTGCTCTCAAGTTGTTATTACAATTTTATATTGAGTGTTATTAAAGCAAAAGCAGAGGCTTTTGGTGAGAATCAGTCACCCTGATTGTCACCAAAAAATTTCGATTTTATTTGTTTTTGTAAGTACTTTAAATGTCGATTTATAAAACATTGTTTTCCTTACAATACTAAACTTAAAGATACCTAAAGCAAAACCTAGTTAATTAAATGTGCACATAACCAAAGAACAACACTACAAAGATTTTGTTATTCTTTCAAAGTTCCCTAGCCTTTAGGATAAATATAAACACAGTTGTACTAAAGACAAGTAACAATGCTACATATATTCCACACAGATTTTATAGAGCTGCTGTTCTTCTCTATATAATTTATTACTATTTGTCACGCATACTGAGCCCACTCAATCAATATATCATGTATAATCATAATCTAACTACCCACATTTCACGTAGCCCATTAAAAATTCACACACAATTTACAATTTGCGCTCATAAATTGTCTCCAGTACATTTAAACTAGTCATAATTTTGCATAGCTCCCCTAGCCTGCCCTGAGATAGCCGGTAGATGACCATGGGGTAAGGCTATGGGGCTATAAAACCGTACGATGACAAACGGCAGCTATAACGAGGGGGGCCTCTCGTATTTTTACGTGCCGTCGCATTTTACGCCTCTTGTATTAGATGTGGTGAAGGTCATGAGATTGCAGCGATTAGTATGTCTTTATAGCTGCACAGTAATAGTGTTAATTAAGGTCGAATCAGGTTTGAATTTCACGCTTTCTAATTAATTGATATTGAATTTATATCTAAATTTCTGTGTATTTTTTTGTTAGAATAGAGCTTGAAACGAAATTCATGCTGTAACAAGAGGTCAAAGTATTGGCAGAGACTAGAGATATATGAAGGAAGAAACAAAGCACCGAAAAGAGCAAGGTTCTTAAATTGTATGATTGATTGAAAGTTAGATTATTTTTTGTTTACGCAAACATTGTAATAAATTCTGATGGTAAAAGAAGTATAATATCTCCTTTACTTGCTTGTATGTAGGTATGTAGAGCAAGTGCCTTACCTTGATAGTAATAGGCCTACTCCATATTATTTAACGATGTCCTTCAGGTCCTCAACATAACTGCTCAATTATGAGTTGTATATTTAAAAATAATGTCTCACCGTGGTAGCTGCCAACAATTAAATAAAATTGCATGCGTAACCGAAACTTGCTACCTCTTTTAATTTAGACCCTACGCCTCCTGTCAAATTTGGCAATAAAAATTGCTTTTATTTATAATGGCCATTCATATCGCCATTCAAATATACTGGTGAGTAAATTTGAATTATGGATCATACACAACTATTTATAGCTGCTTCGTAATCGCTGATAGTTGCATGGTACAGGGGCGGGGAAATGAAATGTGATCCGGATTATGTCATAAGTTTAACCATTATCATAGCTTTGTATAATATTTTTTGTGGTTGTGCGAAAGATATTGAAAGGCACGTTACTATGTGAATTTATGATAGTGATGTATGTTAATGTGTGTGATGACCTGGGTGATATTCAAGGATGGATATCCCTACACAGTTGGTGCAAGGAATTACTATACAACTATCAAAGGGTGTCAAGTCGTATAATTGGTGCTTTCGGCAAACAAGTATTGTGGTAGAAAGTGGTTCGGCAAATGGTTTACTGGATTTTTCTGAAGGTAAATTCTAAAGGACAATACAGATTCTCTTCTTCTGTAGGAGGCAATAGGCTCGCGGCATATTACTTGGAGCCTAAAAACAAGAGCAAATTGGTGAATGAGAGATATTTTTATTGTACTACACACTTCTAAATATAGCTTAATACTTACATAGGCAGTCGAAGTTGTAAATTATTTTTGTCGTGTCAGCCTTAGATTTCTATGCTATTGTCCTTATTAATTTGAGAATGCTCAATTACCTCTTTGGTTATTTTGATCCATCCAGTTCTCGTAGTCGATGGCTACTACAGGCAGACAATGAGTTTTTAAGCCACCAATGAGGTTAATAGCAGGAAGTTTAAAAAAAAAAACACATCTATTATCTTGAGCAGCGGTTACCATCTACCATCAAGTAGGCCAATAGTACGTTTGCACCAACAATAACAATAATATAAAAACTGCACAATTTATTCGCTCGGAAGATTTGCACTGACGTTTTTGTCACTTAACCAAAAAGTACTATTTAAAATTGTCTTGTTACCCTACAATGTAGAGCAGATTGGGAGTATTCACGAGATAAATAAATAGCTCTTTAATGAAGACAACAAACAGCTGACGCCTTTTATTTCACCGATATCAGCGTGAAACTATAATTAAATTCCATCTAAATGAAAACGAGAATACCATCGTAGAGTTGAACATTACAAAACGATTCAATCGAGTCGTACTTAACAATCGATAACACATAACTCATACATTTCTGTTAAGCTTTCGACAATTTTATCGATGCGCCCCGGGATAAAGTTAATTTATATATCGAATAATATCGATGTTGTCGGCGCTTTGTGTTTAATGATGCTCGATTAATTTCATCGATACAGCTTTGAATCGATTATAAAATGTGAAAGCGCATCTGTCGAGTTTCGTGTGAGGACTGTGATTATTAGTATTTACGGTAATGGGTTTATTTATGTTAGATGCTATGTCTTTTGTTATATTTATTTATGGGTTGGTGCTCATTGTGAAATTGAATGACGATGTAAATTCATATTTTGTAATATTTTATTGTTGTAGACAATCTCTAGTTTAAGATGTCTAATAAAAATAATTTACATATTAAGTTACCATGTGTCTAATAAACAAGTCTCAAAACTGTCTGCTCATTAATCTAAGAAACAATTTAGACACTGTTTTAAAATTAATTGCCTCTACAGAAATTGATGTTGAGTTGTTTGTTTTAGAGGTCAACTTGTCACACGGGCCAAAAACTTTTATAGTGCCCAGGTCATTGTGTCAGGTCTGAGTGTACTTTCTCGTGTACTATTGTTTTATTAATTGTTAACTTTCCCGTGCCACTGATTATACGTAGTGCGGGTGTCGTCGTTTACAAAACAAAACATTATGTATGTCATTATGATGGCAATCAGGCACATCATCATTTATAGCAGATACAGAAATTATTGCAACAATTTATTAAAAAGTATAAAACGTGACTTTGACCAAAAACAGCTGTTGAACGCAAAAGGTAATCCTAAACAAACATGGAATATTATTAAGTCTATTACTTATAAAACCCCCTCATACGCAAGCAAATCAGGAGAACTCCTTAACATATGCAACGATCCAAATTCTTCCGTCAATTACATCAATAATTACTTTGCCAGAGTTGGGATGGATCTTGCTGAAAAGGCTGCACAGACATCACACATAGACTCATCTGGCTTTACATTTAACTGCATAACCAATCCCCTAGGTAACTCTTTTGTATTACTCGAAACTGATTTTTCGGAAATAGAAAATATAATTAACGAATTAAAATATAACTGTGCAGTGGGCCATGATGGAATACCAGCCTCTATTATTAAATCCGCCAAACATGTTCTCGTTCCCTCAATCACACACATCTGTAATTTATGTATATCAAAAGGTATTTTTCCCGACTCTTTTAAGAAGGCTATAGTAACTCCTGTATTTAAAGGTGGTGATGATGACTGTGTTGGTAATTATCGACCTATATCTGTGCTTACCACATTGTCCAAAATAATAGAGAAGATCCTTAACAAACGCCTACTAAGTTTTCTTGAAAACAACAATGTACTTGCGCCGAACCATATGGTTTTAGAAAGGGCATGTCAACAGAGGATGCTGTTCTTCAGCTCACAAGCCTGGTTACAAAAAATCTAGATAATAGGACTAAAACAATAGGTATATTTCTAGATTTGGCAAAAGCCTTTGACACAGTCTCTACAGTCATTTTTCTACGCAGTTTAGAAGACATAGGAATAAGAGGTATGACACAAAAACTTTTCTCTGACTATCTCACAAACCGAAGTCAACGAGTTAAGGTGGATAACTACATTAGCGATGATGTGAAACTAACATTTGGTGTGCCCCAAGGCAGCGTACTAGGCCCCACCCTCTTCCTTATATATATAAACAGGCTGTGCCAGTTATCTATTCCTGACTGCAGGATCTTTGTCTACGCAGACGATACTGCGCTAATCATAAGCGGGAAAACGTGGGATTCTGCTCACCGTGCTGCTGAGCATGCTCTTGGTTTGGTAATGGGTTGGCTTTCTACTAATTTGCTTACCTTGAATGTCACAAAAACCAACTATGTCACTTTCTCTGCAAACTCAGCTACTCAGCCTGTTCTATCAGATATCAAAGCACACAGTTATCATTCTAGATGCACTAATTGTACTTGTCCGACCATACATAGAAGCTCTTGTATTAAATATCTGGGAGTACACATAGATAACACACTGGGTTGGCAGAAGCACATTGATGTGACCGTGTCGCGTGTTCGCAAGATAATGTTTCCTATGAAAAAGCTAAGGAACACTGTGGCAAGTGCATTGCTAAAAACTATTTATCTGGCTCTAGCTCAATCGCTCCTCACCTATTGTATAACGGTCTGGGGTGGTACATTCAAATCCCATTTGCTTCGTCTCGAACGAGCTCAGAGAGCTGTCCTGAAGGTAATGCTTCACAAACCATATCGATATCCAACTTCCCAGCTATACATAGACAGTCAAGTGCTCACTGTACGACAACTTAGTGCGCTCAATATGATATTAAGGAAGCACGCGAACTTAGAATACAACCCATCATTAATGGAAAACAAACGACTAAAACATGCAGTATGTCCACATGTCGCCACCAAAACTGCTATCGCGAACCGTAATTATCACAGTCTCAGTGGCCATCTGTATAACGCAATTAATAAAATTTGTAACATTTATCACCAATCAAAAACCCAATGTAAGATCTCTGTTGCTAAATATCTTCAAAAGTTAACCTACGATGAAACCGAACAGCTCTTTGCAAAGAGAACTTGTTGACTGCAATGTAGTATGGTGCAAATCTTTACACACAGATACACACACTTTTCTAACACACTATCAAAAATTCACATACGTTCACTTAACTCGACATTAAACTCACCCTCATACACGTACAAACAAAACAAAACATCATATTATTATATTTTATATTATACTACCTTATACCTTGTGTTATGTTATCATATAGTAATAGTTATGTAATTAGAATGATTATTGTCAATGCTAAATAGAAAGCACTATCATTATTCTGTAAGAGGAAGGCGCCAGTGTCTGTAACACAGTTTACACTAGCACAGACACTGATGTTCACTCTGTGTCCAATAGTATGTAGCGTTGAACATAATTGTGTTATTATGTAACTTACGAAGATGGACCATTGTACCTTTATTTTTTGGAAATAAATTATTATTATTATTATTATTATTACATGTCACCTTTTATAGTGAGCAGTCACCATACTCTTCCAAAGTTTATGATCTGTCAAGTCCTACAAAAAATAAGCCTCTGTCTATCGTATATTTAAAGATACAGGACCTCGTTCCACTGTTGACTAACCAATAAAGAGTTTTGGTGTTACCTAGTAATTGGTAATAAATAAATGTTTGCTGCGTAAAGATAGCTACCTACCTCAAAAATCCCTTCGACATAACAATGACTTGTAAATTAAAGTCACTCACTATGTTAGATATTGATAGTAATTATCTATGACAGTGAGATATCTGATATTTCGGTCAACCGTCTAGACATTTTGGTCAAACCAAATCTCTTGATTACGATCCATGCGGTCTATAGGCCGCGTACGCCGCTTGAAAATATTTTTTTACACAAGCATGAATTGCCACTACAAACATCGTATATTATTCAAAATATTTTTTTCGTGTTGTAATGCTTTGACTCCTATCCCTCCGCGGAGGATCTATGTCGGGCTCACCGGGTTAAAAGAGAGATGGTAATGATGATAAGAATAGACCTCCCGGTAATACCGACTAAACCTACCACGGTGTTCCTCGACAGAACCGCAATCTGCGGAGCCGCGCGAATCATTTTCACATGCAGTCGCGACCCCGTCGAGATTTCGGCTCGCCGTATGAAACGGCAAGCCACTACACGATAAGAACTACCCTTTAGTCACCACTACTTTTAAAATCCCTACTGTCGGGGGAGACGGACACGACACAGAGGCGCGCGTAGGAACACGCACGCCGCCTCTCGGACCTGATGCTGATCGAATGGCGGGTAGGCCCACGAAGCCCGGTTCTGCGGTTGGGGCGAGGGTTTGAGCGATCCCTCTCCCGCTCCGCCACCTCCTTGACGAAAATTACTTCCTCACAGAAGGAGGCGACGGCGTTCCACGACCTCTCACTCCGGACCATGGACTGAACCACGGCCGGGAGCGAGAGGGCAACCATACCGCGATCAACTCACGGCGCTGCGATGCCTAGGCGGGGCAGTCCGCCAAAGTGTGCAGCGCCGAGTCCTCAACAACGTCGCGGCAGTCGCCGCAGTGGTGACAACCGGGCGTCTCTTGCCGGCCTATGCGACACAGGAACTGGCCAAAGCAACCGTGGCCAGTCATTACCTGTGTCAGCCGGAAGGTGGGGGCGCCATGCCCTCTCACCAGCCACTCTTCAAAAACGGGTCTTACCGCCACGATTGTGGGGTGCCTAATATTATTTCATCCTAACATATCCCTACAAAGCGACAAAACAGCCTGAAAAATCAATGCACAGTCGATAACCTTATTACACATCTTTTGTCAAAACGTAACAGCATTAGATCCCCTTATTTTCGTATCCACTTCGTACGCATCAAACGGGCCGACAAAAAGCTAATTTTAACGACTGTTTGACATAACGCAATCAGAAAGGAGAAAATTCAAATTGGATCACGGTGTTCGAAGATATATTGTGAGATATAGCGCTGTCTTACTCTACCAGAATTAATGAGTAAGGGCTGGTACACAAGTGATTTCGGGCAAGAGATGGTGATTATCGGTTTGGATGTGTGTGAAATTATATTGGAGAGTAATTTAGCTTTTAATGTTGTTTTCTTTTGAATGTAAGACATGCAAGAGGTTTTCTTGAAGCATCATTAGAAGGGGCTAGATTTTAAATATAATATTATTATCGACGAAACCCATAGGCAAAAGTAGGTTAAAGCAAAAAAGATGCGTGTTTAAACCGAATCAATCGTTTTATCTATGTGAATTTATTCCTAGCAAAGTAAAATGGTTGGTTACGTTCATAAAAAAGCTAGTGATCTACAGTTATTACTCTATTACTAGAGTAATAGAAATTTTAAATGGTTGCACTTTGTTAGATGACTCGATGGCGTAGTGATTAGTGTAACCGACTGCCACGCCTAAGGTCGCGGGTTCGATTCCCGCACAAGTCAAACATTTATGTGCGTGAACATGGATATTGGTCTTGGTCTGGGTGTTTCTATGTATAATATGTATGTATTTACAAAAAGAAAAAGTATATCTGTATGTTTATCCGTTGTCTAGTACCCATAGTACAAGCTCTGCTTAGTTTGGGCTAGATGGTGTTGTGTGTATGTGATAGAGAATAAAAAAAAAAAAAAAAAAAAAAGACATAATAGCTTCAGAATCATTAACGTACAAATAAAAATACCAGGACGTAAACGAGGCTATACCAATAAATATACAAACCACGCGAGCAGAGCGGTGTACAATTATACAAGATAATATTTTGCTCAGATTTATTACTAGGGCAAAAACCAAAACTCAGCACGCACCGCCCTGCGTAGCTAATAAATCGATCTGTCTGCCCCTACCCTAAGGCAATAAGATTATTATATTTGACAGGCTAATTCAGCGACACTGGCAGTGTCAGGCCGATCTTATTAGGCATGTAAATGAATATAGAATGAATCCATTATATCACAAACAAGAGTCCGGGTGGGGACGATCATGTTTTACAGCGAAAGACGGAATATATAGAGCTGGAAATACCTTCGAAATTTTAAAATCTATTGTATGTATTTTGACAAACGGAGGGTTGTTGCGTAATATAATAGATAGTTGTATTTATTCAAAGAGTTAGCACCCATATTTAAACTAACTAGATGTATTAATCTATACTAATAATATAAAGAAGAAAGATTAGATTTTTTGTTTCTTTGTATGTTTGTAATGATTTACCTCAAAAACTACTAAAAAGCTAAATTATCACCGAGTAATATAGGCTACACTTTTTTTTTTTAAAGTACTGTTACACCTAACCTAACCTACTTTTACGCGAGCGTAGCCGCGAGTAAAAGCTAGTATAATAATACAACTATATTGACTTGCCTAGCAGTCTTTGGACGATCATTAAACTGAGGGGGAACTCGTGTATTGCTGAACCAGAAATAAAAAATTGTTATGTTACTAGCATAAGACGTGATACAGGTAATAGCACTAGGTAAAAATCGCACTACCCACAGGAACATAATTTAACTTTTTATAAGTGCTATCTTTAGTAGAGTGGAGGTACTTTCTCGAGCTACTTAAGCGTAAAATAAAGTCCAATCACCTTTCATACAAGATAACTTCGAGACGCAATACGTTATAATATGTTTTATGTTAATTATAACATTTGGTCTGAAACCTTGGGAGTTTTAATGTAATCACTGTTGTCATCAAAAAGATTAACTGGAGCTTTACAAAACTCACGGCATTGGGAACTCGTCCAAAAACATTAATGACTGTGACGTTTAACAAAGAACCCGTTTATTTAAGTACTCATTTATTTTATTTTTTGACAATTTACGAATATACAATCGCTACAAAAATAATATACAAAAATAATAATAGAATGGATTTTGATTGAATAACAGTTTAAACGGAATCTAAGCTCAAATGATTTGTCGTTTACAAACAATACGTAGTAGTACGGCAAAATAAAATCTACTGTATTCTATTCTATTCTATTCTATTCTATTCTACTGTTTTACAATACGCAAATACAATCTATTTTCGTGAAGCACAGTATTCACAGTATCAAGATAAGCTTTGACTGCGATGCAATGCGGTAAGGCCGCTGTTTCCAAAATTATGTCTGGCATTGCTATAAACAGCAAGAACTAAAAGTTGACTTGATAGCTTTCAACTGACATTGATGTACTATTCTTTATAAACAATAAAGATACCACTGCTATATACGGATTTTATCGCGTTGTTTATTTGACACTTTATTACAAAATTTTGAAAATTGTTACACTACTACTACTATTAAACTTTACTAATTTTTAGGCTAATTAAATTATTATTAAAACTATTTAGATTTAATTTATTGTTACACTTTCCCCGACGTTTTATTAAAATCCGTATATAGCAGTTTAATTTCAATGAATAATATTCGCGTAAATAGAAGACAATATTATGTAAATAAAGATACCAATTTGCGGACTTTGTGATGATTTACAGATTTTCCAAGTAGACATGTGACTATATTTTATTGCTGTATTTGTTTGCGTTATGTGAGTTGTATGTGTACCTCAAACCGATAGAAAAATTTGATATGAATCATTTTACAGTAGGTACAACTACTTCGGAGCATGGATATTTATTATACCCATTAATGAGTCGAGATCATAATTCACTCCATCAAAAATCAACTATTAGCAGCATTTTCCTTGCTAGCCGAAAATCATGAACGCCAGTTTATCTTTTTAGATCAAAAATATTCTCCCACACACAGTATATACAACCAGTCCACGAAAAAATGGATAAATCAATCACAAGCTCCACTCAATTTAAACTTAACCTCTTGGGAACCACACCTTAATTCCATACATCCTTTCCTCTCTCATTAAACAAGAAATTACCACCGAGATTCTGGTAATAACAGCTCTTAACAACTTGAGCCATTAAGCCTTGCCTATAATAAATGCGTTACCATATTTTCGGGTGTATTACTGGTGTTATTTATTAGCTTAAAATTGTAGTCGTCGCCTACATTATGTATGCTAGTAATTACCCTTACTCCCCTGCTTAGTGTGTTCAAATTGGAAGACCTCGTCATAGAGAAAATTTTTAGTAAAATAATGTTGAGGTTGTTAGTGTGTCTACCTAGCTTCGGGGTCATTATTCATATAAACGAACAATGGAACTATGTAACTACAAAATATTTTTATTTTATACTGTGTCAGATATCATGTATTGTTTTGGCAAATAAATTTTATTATTATTATTATTATTATAGTGTATTCTTTTTAGCTTACTGGCTTTCAGTTTCTCAAGGTTTTTGAGAGCATCTGATCCTGTTTAATGGTGTAACGCTTAATGATGATATGTTTGGGTGGTTACTGACACGTTTTCCGCAAGGCATAATCATGGGGTCCCAGTGCTCGTGCTCTCTATAGAGAAATAGCAAAAAGGTTAACCGACGCTTCTCGTGACCAGAGGGCTGGCCTTTATTTCGCGCCAAGAATAAGCATTGCCATTCAACGTGGCAATGCTGCCAGTCTTCTGGGCATAGTACCAGTCTATCTACTTTGATGCGGAGGAATTCTATGACGCCTATTAAAGGGTTTTAGTTTTGTTTTCTTTTTTATTTCTATTTTAGGTATAAGTTAGTTTTGAAGAATTGTGTTTATTGTTATATCCAAAAACATTTATTAAATTAAAAGAATTTATATAACTAAAAAAAAATTATTTAGCCTTGTACAAAAGACATAAAAAGAAAAAAGGTTTTAATAAGTATTTATCTGTGTTATCTTATACAATGTATCCTAGTTTGAACATTTCTCAGCGCCCTCTTTCGAGCTCGATGACACTTCACTTTGTTGACAGCCCGGTGATTAATTCATATTTGGAGGGTAGACGAACATTTTATACGCCACCATATTTATAGTGCTCCTTTATGACTACTAAAAAGGAATATGGTTAAATTTTAATAAAATTTGGGGTGGTCTGGTGCTGTCAGTTTGTGGGTGATGAATAGCCTGAAAACAAAAGATGTCTATTTTGTTTCTTGGTCACAAAACATATTAGATTAGTCTTTGAACTTTATTACTTTGTATAAGTAACTGTATAACTGTGTGGGTGGGGTATGAAACAACTATCTCTCGATCAAAAATGGCTCCATGGATGGCGTGCTGGTTTAAGTATTCGTCTCGCCGCTGCCACTGCGTCGAGTGTTGTGGTTTCGAATGCCACACGAAAAAATGGTGTTATCCACAGACGGTTGTTCCTAGTCCGAGTATTCTTTGTGTCCGTTGTCTGAATGTTTGTAAAGTCCAGAAAGAATTATTCCTAGTATGGGAGTTGTCTTTTTAAATAATAACAATATACCTTGTTTACAAAAGTCATCATTTTGAAGATTTTATATACATACATTATTTGATTTATACAGTCTCTGGCTTAGCTATTGGACATTCTATGAATACAGAATATACAGTAGTGCACTTCTAACAATGTGGAATATGGAAAGTTCATACAGAACTACTCTAGAATTTACGAACAAATTATACTTTTCATTAAATTCAGTGTGTTATCGATCACAACACACCCTTGTCTGTCTAATGTAATCTCATTTGATGTCTTCCACTACTTAAAATATTTTCGTATAAATACCCATTTGAATTTCTTGGCAATTCTACGATAATTGCTCGACATAATGACACTAATAAGTGTGATATTGAACAATATGTTAAATATTTTAGTGTGTGGACTAGATCTTTATTTACGGTATCAACGGAATGTGGCACGGGAATGCCAACCTTGCATTGAGAACTAAGTATGATATGCAGAAATGTGAAAATGGCACGGAGTGGTGTGCATACGTCATGTTACCTAATATGCGACTCAGTTTTAGTGACATTATGAAATATTTAAACAGTATGTTAACATGTATTTTTTAATATGTTTTTGACACATTTGTATCTTATTTTATCTACTTCTTGCACGCCCTATTATTTTACATTTTATTTGCAGTGGGAATCTGTTTACAAATCTGATGAAGAACAACCGGAGAACTACTTCCAGTTAATTAACAACATACAAAGTAAATCAATTACTAGCTTGCTTTAACATCGTTGAGATTACTTTTTAGAGTTGTGATAGTACTGCCAGTGCTATAAGGGTGCTACGGTAACCGTTTACCTGAACTCAAGAATATTGAATAATATGTATACCTTCAGATTGCCTTTATGTTTCTGTGAAATAAGCTTTGGCTTACGTTTGCAGCCCATTGTAAAACGATTCACGATTGTCGTCATTATTGTTTCCTGTCAAGAGAATTATCGGACACGTGTTTTAAAAATGATTCCAGTAGATGCGATAGGCTCGACCTTATCACAAGAGATCTGGAAAATACCTGGTAGAATGTGGGAGTAATTACACATTTACCAACGTTTTCAGGGATAAGTAATCATGATGGCTTTATTTGTGTACCAGAGCCGTAAGAAAGTAGATATTTACGTGATTGGGAGTTTTTATTCCAATTCATCTTTTAAGGTATGTATGCCTGTTGAAACTTCAACCAGTGCGATACAGTATCACCCTTGACAGGTAGCCTTATAACCTAAAAGCCCTTACAACCAAACAATCAACCACAACACATGTACTGTACACTAAAGTCTACAAGACAAGCCTGTACCGCGATTACGCTCCCTATTAACCCATAGTTCGCCGCCCGCCGTTTAATTCAATTAACACGAAACCGTTTTCCATCTTTGTCTAACTTACAGCTGAAATAATTATTTGTCTAGCTCGCACAGTAATCTGCACACAGCCTTGCGGTCACCCGAGGCAGTTAACATGTTGGCCATTGTTTCGGAGATTTCAGTGGGCCGCAAGGATAAACTTGGAGGATTAGTACATTTGTCGTTGTATGGGGTGTGTATGCGTTTTGGTTGCCCAGGATATATCGTGTTCTTGTTTGGCAATCTGAAACAGACTTTTTGTGACATGATATTGCTTGTAATGCCACGATATCACTAATACTGATGTGGTGATATTAGTCCTGTTGTAACCCCTCAGACACGATGATACTTGATGGATTGAACTTCTATCATTAAATCGACACTATATGAACTTTATGTAGTATTATGGTAATGATGGATATCCTATTGGTAACCTCCGGACTCGGTTATCTTACTCTGGCTTCTTAAGCCATCGATGATAAACCCCAATAACCCAGTGGCATCAGTATGCTAAAAGATAGTGTAGCTTCCTGACTATATAGGTATATATGTAGTTAGGGAATGGAAGTTTACTTGGCGATTGAAATCTATTACCAAGCCGACTTACACGCTGAATGATAAGGTAGAATAGATGTTCCTTACGGTAGGGATAGATAGGCAGGTTTTTCCTTAACTAGGAAATAGGAAACACAGGTATTTCCATGAGCGGCATTTACCGCTTACAGCCAGATGTTGTATGAGTTGAGTGATGACGTCATTCCGACAAAATAAAAATTAAGGTCGTAAACTAATTAAGAATCGAACAAATAGCTCTTACTTATTTTGTAAATCTAGCTGTTTGTTACTTAGTATAGTTAGTCCTATTATACCAGGCAGGTAGCAGCGATAGCTCAGTGGGGAGACCAACAGACTGCAATGCAGGGGGTCTCGGGTTCGAGCCCACGTCGCGCGCCTCTGACTTTTGGAAGATATATGACTTTTCGAAATTATGTGCGTATTGATTGACAATTATCGCCTACTCCATGCCTCGGAGAGCACGTTAAGCCGTCGGTCCCGGCTGCCATGAACATGTATGACAGTCGTTATTGGGAGAGTATCGACACAAAAGATCCTACTGGGTCGAAGTGTCGCCGGTCTGCATTGACTGGCCCCCGCATAAGATACATACATACATACCAGGCAGGTCATTAAAAGTAATTGGTAGTACCTACAATAGTTCTATTTGCTGACAAAATATTGTTAATAATGGAATTGGGGGCATGACGTAGGGATAGGGTACTAAGATGAATGTGGCGACACATGCATAAATCATATAAAACTCCAACAAATGTAAGAAACAACATGAAAAGTCCTTCCTGTCTATAAATTCATGGGCCTCCTACCGTGCGGAAGACTATGCGGTCGGACCCTTAATGTGGACCGTATTAAATTCTGTGTGTAACAGTTGTGGTCCCGGCATGTTAATTTGAGACTCTGTATTACCTACTAATATTGTTTAGTTACTTTACGAGACTTAAGACGTTTGGGACGTTTATTGCGTTTTAGGAGGTAATTAATAATTCTGTTTTTGGAATTATCTGTTTGATAACTTTGCTCCAATTGTTCTGACAGTTTTAGTGATGTAATAAGTAATTTATAATTTCATTTTATTTATATTGTATCGTAGAGTAGGTAACAACTGCACATCGATTTTAGGCAAACAAAGGATGTTACCTAAGATACCTACAATTCTAATTTCACACACATGTTACAGTTTACTCGAGTAACTTTCATGCTTTTGTTCATCATCAATGTAGTAGATAGATTTACATTTTTACAAATGGAAGACTGACTGATCGAGACAGGAGAAGAAGCAGCAATTAATAGGCAAAACCTAGACATGCTACATAACTCAAACATCAAAACTATAAAGACCAGCATTGATGCATGACTACAATAATTACGAATTTATAAAAAACATCAATAGAATCGAGCATCCATTCCCTTATTCATCTTTAATGGTGCATAAATATACATGCATCAGGGGCGATTACACCACAATTCAATGATGAAGTGCAATTTCAACAAACTCCTTTGTCCAGCCACTTTGGCATAAAATATTGACGTAAACTAAAGCCTTTCCACCCAACTACGGATTCACGAATTTGACCAAATCAACCATTAAATAAACCCGCCCTATCCCTTTAATTTCCCACCCAAGCTCATAGTGCTGACCAAAAGATTTATAGTTTTAATAGTAGGACAATATGAGCGCACAATTTATCAGCAGTGCGGACTGAATTAAAGGGATTTGCGGCCCTTAACGGGTTTTAAATTTGACCAGCATTTCGTGGTTGGCGGAGGTAAACTGAGATTTGGTAGTGAAATTTACGAGGACAGAAAATATTGAGATTCTAGTAGGTAGTGGGACTAGGAATGAAATTATTTTATGGTAAGTATGACAAGCTGCACTTTATAATATTAGCATTTTCTATCTGAAATAAAATTACTGAACTGAACTTTGTAAAGCACGTTCGATAGGTTGAACCATATTAATCGTAAATAATATTATATACGTTGTATAATGCGTTTAGATTGGTGAAAATAGATAGTTCAATTGTTAAGCTCAATCACCATCTTATTAAGTAATTTAAACATCTCTAAAACTCATTTGGATTAAGTTGTACTTATCTTTGTTTAGTAATTAATTATTAAGAACGCTAGTAAAAAATAACAAAATCTGCGATTGAAATTATGCCGACCAGTCAACTAATATGGTATTCTTTTTATTATATAGAATAAATATAAATAGGTGTTTGCAGTACTCGTGCATTATATCCTCTCAAACGTCCATGACTCCTACGGTGGAGTCATGAACGTTGAGTTGGTTGCGCGTCCGTGATCCCTACGGGGGAGGCAAGAAAATCTTTGGTATTTTTTTCGAGACCAATCACAACGAGTTTTCTTGACTACCCTGAAAGGGTCACAGACGCGCATGGAAGTATTTTTTTTTATGAGTCATAGGAAATTCCAAATTATATTAAATAACATTAAGATAAAATTTGAATACAAATTGAATTTGGGATGAATTTTCTAGTTATTTCTGGAAAAGCTCATAAAATCTAGACAAGATCTATCGAGCTCACAATTGAAGCAGAATGCAAATTTGCTTCAGTAGGTCAATAAAAACTGCAAATAGTAAATGTAAAATACTGCTAGCTCATGAGCAATCTGAAGTTAGGATACTCTAAAAATATTTTAAACTTGAGATCAAATGTAAATCTAAACTCAATAAAAGTTACATATAATTCTAAAAACGATTTTAAATACTGAAAATCTTTAAAGCATACGTAAAAAAATATTTTTTGAAAACTCCACTAAGATCTAAGCTACATCGACTCGAGTGGCAACAAAAGTGACAATAAAATGTCTAAAACATGTGTGTGAACTAAACTAGCCAACAGAGGACTGCGGTCACGCTCGATATTATTGTAGACAATTGGACTGTTCGTTGTGAAGGAAAATAAGTTCGAGGGAATTTATTTTACTTGAAAAGAAAAATGTAATACTTGAATTTTCGACTATATTACGAAATGAGGGCACTTAATTATGCATTTTTTACACGAGACAACTGCTGTTGTTTAGTCTTGGATTGTTCACAAACTTCGTATCAACTGGCAATACATCTTAGATATGTTTTATTGTTTTTTTTTGTCAACGGCTAAATATTGTCAGCAAAATACTATCCTTCTAAAACAGTACTTTGTCTGGGTGCAAGGTACCTTATATCCTTTTCTGTAACCCTGACAACGTGTGTGCGAAAGAACAATGGCAGAAACCCATACATAGTTTTAGCTAAGATAAAATTTCTGCGTCTTGAAATAAAAAATATCTGGTTTAACTCAGCGTCATCTTCTGAATTAGTTTGTGCAAAAATTTTTGTTCGAGTAGGCCGATAATAATAGATATTCAGTCATGAACTTTTGTAGGTTATGTCTGCAGATAACTTTCAATAACATGTTTAATATGTAATATTATTCAATTTCAAGGGACTAAAGGGCAATATCGCATTAGTATTTCCCTTCTTTAGTTATTTCAAGATAAAATGTCTTGTAAAATATTTTAAAAGTAGGTCTGTAGGTAAGTCTAGTGATAACACGGGCTAAGAAAAGAAGCACTCTGCGTCACACATATTGAGAGTGCACCGTATTCATCTATGTGTGCGTGATTTGAGAGATACCAGATGAATGAAAAGGTAGTACATACAAAAATGCCCGTCGTGGCGATCGGCGGTCCGACGTACTTATTGTGTGTCACTTTCGATATACAAGGCGCTGAGTCCTTTTTTTCCCAGTCCTAGTCTTTTTTATCCGGCCCTAACTAGTTAATGTGATACTTTAAAAAAACGTAGACTTCTTCTCTTTTCTCTCTTAGCCTTTATTATTCCCAAGTCACTTGGGATCGGCTTTTCTGGTCTAACCGGATTTGACTGGATATCAGTTTTTACACGGAGCGGCTGCCACCAGACCTCCGCAACCCGAAGGCTAACGATACCCTAAGGCTAGACCAGTGTCAGGATATTAGAGGGTAATGACTTTCCCAATAACGACTGCCATAGATGTTTATGGCAGCCAGGACCAACGGCTTAACGTGCTCTCCGAGGCACGGAGCAGGCGATAATTGTCAATACGCACATAATTTCGAAAAGTCATATAACTTCCGAAAGTCAGAGGTGCGCGACGTGGGTTCGAACCCGAGACCCTCTGCATTGCAGTCTATTGGCCCACTGAGCTATCGCTGCTCTTTTTTTTCATTTTAAAAAAACGTAGACATTAAATGGAATTTCTTTCCTAAGTAATTTACTTTTAGACGCTCAAATTTACGTTAGCTAAGATCTCGCCATTGTTCTGTCATGGTAATCGGTCGAGTAGTTAAGACGTGAAAGCGTAAGAAACAAACTCATATTAAACGCATTTATAATATTATTAAGTTACTGAAAGCTTTGGCTCTCCAGACATGTTTTGAAGAGTTATGTTATGAGTACGTGAACTTGAAAAGAAGATATAAAGTATGTGACGACGATATAAAAAAGATAGATAATTATCTAGTAGTAAATGAGCAGCGATAGCTCAGTGGGGAGACCAATAGACTGCAATGCAGAGGGTCTCAGGTTCGAACCCGAGGCACGCACCTTTCGACTATTTGAAGTTGTATGTGCGTATTAAATTGCTAATTATCGCTAGCTTTAACGGTGAAGGAAAACATCGTGAGGAAACCTGCATATTCGAAAGTTCTACATAATGTTCTCGAAGATGTGTGTAGTCTGCCAACCCACACTAGGCCAGCGTGGAGGACTATGACCTAAACCTTCTCACATTGAGAAGAGGCCTATGCTCAGCAGTGGGGCAGCTTATAAACAAGGCTGGTATTATTATATTATAAGTGAAAGTTCGTAGTATCTGGTAACAAAAACTGATCCTTTACAAATTCTAATAATTAAAACGTGAGCTTGGAATTACTCATTTTGTTACAACCAACGATATCTAAATACATTATTGCAGGTTTGAGAATCACAGACTGTGTT
The DNA here is from genome assembly GCA_930367265.1 of Catocala fraxini. NCBI lineage: Eukaryota > Metazoa > Arthropoda > Insecta > Lepidoptera > Erebidae > Catocala > Catocala fraxini. The sequence continues at coordinate 23,937,283 of OV884030.1, read as the reverse complement.
CGGCAGCATTAACCCGGAGATTTTCTCGGGATTGAAGCCGGTAAGTTACTGTGTGTCGTGTGGCCACTGCGGGGATTTCATGGGATCCAAGGATTTGGGAATCTGGGTCGAGTTTAGTGTTCACCTGACACCTCTATTAAGTGTGTCATTAGTTCTTCTTATTTATTGCAATTTGAAATTTCAGATTCGAGGATTTCGTTCGTGTGTTTTTATATTCAATTATTTAATGCCGGCTGTGCTTTGTGTGAAATATTTAACCCAAGTGTCATGATAATCGGATAAACGGTATAGGGACGTATAGATATGTACGTTACAAATAGATATTTATGTTTTATTATAATATAGAATAAGAGCTGACGATGTTTGAAATAATAATGTTTACTGGTAAATAAAATACTTGCGTCTGCGTTTGTCTGATGGTTTAGGCAGAGGTGTATTGTGTTTTTATTTGGCACACAAGAATGTTTTAATGTGGTGTTAATATGGTTTTAGGCCACACGTAATAGAAGACGAGGATTTTGCCATCCCTTGGCATATTACCAGACTCTGTGCAGCTGTCTAATAACACCATAAAAATAAAATTTAAAAATTTATCGTCCCTGGCATCGAACTCGGGACCTCATGCATAGCAGACGCGTACTCTACCGATGCTCCATTGCGGCAGTCAGTAAAGTCAGATGGTATTTATAAATAACTGTTTTATTTATTAACGATTATGAATAGTTATTAACTCAACTTGCACATTATTATAATTTTTTTCATTTTTTATAATATTATAAAACTATTTGTGTTTTGTTATGAGCAAGTTTCATACAACTGCCATATAAAATTAATTACTTTACTGCATATACATTATACATAACTTGGCAACCATTTTTGCGTTATATCCTGTATTTACGTTGTTCGTTCAACTGAAGCTACGAAAATGGAAATCGACCACATCAGACCGAAAATACGCCGCTATGTGTAAGCTATTCATTCTTCTTTTTAATAAACTTCGCAGAGGACAATCCTTTGCCCAGATTCAAACCACGAGCAAATTGCTCCAAAAACAACCTAAACAATCAATCTCTAAGCCCTGAACGTAATTTTCTGTCAAAACTATCAACCAAAACATAATTATGATGCTATTTAAGAGTACCATAATCTGAGGCTTTCCAACAACATGGAGTTTGGTCGCGAGGATTATACAAACTATCTGGTACGATTAGCATACAAATTACGTAGTTTTTAACTCACGGATAAGTTAAACGATGTACGGAAAGGATTTGGACGGATTATAACAGTTTGTTTAGCTCGAAATATTGTGTTGTAATTTAGAAACGGAGAGATTTTATTTTGTAGCTCTATTTGATGCATGTTAACAATAATATATACGCAAAGGTGTGTTTGTCTACTGACATCTAAATGGAGACTTATATTTTGACGTTCATCAGTGTTACTTTGTGACCTAAATGAATAAATGATTATTGCCTCTGACTTTGAGTAAAGTGATATTTCAACGTTCAATCTTGATGAAACGTTGTATATTACATGCACATTTCGCTAGGCATAGTTTGAGGCATCTCGTATTAGGAGTCGTGCCTATAATAGTGCCGTACTAAGAACTTTTAAAAACTCCATGCTACTTACTACTGAGAATTTCGTGACAGGAAAACCCAATATCACTATTTTCAGAAATCGAATTCGGGACGCTACCAAAGCTGGTAGTAATAGTGGTAGTAGTAATGCAAAAGTATAAATAAGTAAGTAAATATAAGTTGTGAGTGACTCTTAGAATCCAATTTCACGAAATCGGTAGCAAGGCTTGACATATTTAAAAAATTTAAAATAGAATATCATATGATAGAGATTTTCTACAATTTGTTTATTGTTGTAGAGAAAACAGTAGACAGTATTATATGTAATTGCAAAATGACACTCCAACCTTAATAGAAGTTTGCCTTTGTGTATTTTTGTTTAAATATCAAATACAAATTTACACAATAATAAATAGCATGGATGACATTTAACTCTTTTTACATCCATCCGTCAAGTACCAACAACCTTTACAAGGTGCAGGGGTCTATAAAATAGATTGTGACTGCGGACTCTCATACATTGGTCAAACCAAGAGAAACATAAGCACCCGCATTAAAGAATACATAGCTGATGTAAAACACCAACGCTCGTTGAAGTCTGCTGTGTGTGAACATGTGCAACAGGGGACCAACCACTACCTGAGATTTGACAAACCACAGACTCTCGCTAAAGAAAACCGATTCCTACCAAGGATGCTTCGCGAGGCTATTGAAATCAAAAAACATCCCAATTTTAATAGAGAAGATGGTTGAAATGTACCACCAGCTTGGGATCCAGTAATTCAAATAGTCAAACCCAAGAAGAAGCAAACCACAGCTAGACTTCATGATACTTTGAGCTGATTCTGCGTAAATAGAAACACCAATGATTAAATTATGTTCGGGTACTTTAAAATAACTACACTGGAACATTAAGACAACTACCATCTTAGTCTCCCTGTGACCATGGCTGCTGAAAAGCAACCGAAACGTCGGGGAAAGTGTAAACTTAAATATAAATAGTTTTAATAATTAAATTAGCTTAAAAATTATTAAAGTTTAATAGTAGTAGTTTCTAAATTATGTCAAATAAACAACGCGATATAATCCGTATATAGTAGTTTAATTTCAATAAATAACATTCGCGTAAACAGAAGACAATCTTATTACAATTTAAACAATCAATTAAACTGTTTAAATTGGCCTGCAACAGCAAATGCTTTATTTAATAAAGTAATTCATTTTTTTTTTACATTAGATGGCCATTGCTAGACGTATCACAAAGCTACATTAAATCTCGTGGTAAACAAACTATTCAACTTTACTAAAGCTTTTTCCTATTTAAACTTATTGTTGCCTATTCCAAATCAATATTTAATCATACTTCGCAGTTAGATACACTATACTTACCTACATAATAATTTTTACCTATTCCACATCAATATTTCAATTACACTGAACTTTCAGATTCACTACACCTACTTAACTACGCACGCTAACTTAAACTTAAGCACTACTTATTTGGCATTTATTAAGTGTTTTGGGATTAGCGTAGTACTTAATCTTCTTTCAATGGTCTGCAATCGGCAATGTACACCAATAGATGCACCTTTCTAACCATGCAATCTTGTACATATTTCATCGAACCGGTCTTAAGTATTAACATCACGTCTCAATACAATTTAAATATAACCAATTTCTTTTTACAATGTACAAAAATGAAAAAATAAATAGTAAAATTTATGTACGTAAACGTAACACCAAATTATATTCCATTAGCTAAAAAGTAAATAACGTGACCATAAAAATTCAAGCCTCGCATAAAGGGGAGTAGTTTAACAGTGAAAAATTTACTCCCCAATGAATAAGGCCAGTAAAAATGTATTCGTGTAGAGGTCCATTTCTATGTAAATGTTATTGGGGGCATCCTTAATCCTACGCTTTCCCCCGTTCCCAACGAGCGTGTATTTGGTTTAAACCGGATTAGGGATGCTACCAAGTTAATAAACTGTGTTAACTAAAACTCTGATGGGTATTCGGGTATTATTTTTGGGAGCAGTGTTAGTTAATGTGTTAAAGTTAATATTTTCGGATGAATATTGTTTTGGAATTTGGATTATGGCAATACTCAATATAAGCCTGTTTATGGCTGCATCATGTATTAGTATGCTGTTCTTTATTTTACAATATACATTTTAGCTATCGCCATCAATTACTAATCATGATACGACTTCATTATTTTTCTTGTTACAAAGTTGATAATTTTACATGAGTTAACAAATTTGTTTTAAGTTCTTCTTTAATTCCAATTAAACCTACACTTACACAATATAAAATAACATTGTTCCTAAATCTTTCTGTACTATACAGAGGGGCACAAAGATCATGGTTAGGTATCACTCTACCTATTCGTGTATCGAGTACAATTTTAGATTCTTTAAGCTACTTAATGTTTTATTAAAGAAAAAAATTACACAATAATACAATTCTAAACCTACTAAGTTACCCAAGAGCAAAACAAATATCTGCAATAGACTCGTACCTAGACCACGCAATCAATTTTAACACGAGGCATTATAACTAGTCATACTAAAATAACTTAAGGTTCCAATAAAACGAAGTACAAAATAATTCGTAATTCATTCTTAAAGACATTTAAAACAAATAACCAAGAAAGTATTTCCAAATGAATAGTTCTTGTGCAGGTAAACACTAGCTGTCTTGCAATATTGAAATCCAATAATCTGCCTCAAGGTTTCTGCATTGCTTACGTAAGGGAAGCAAGGCTATGCGATACATGGATATCGAGTTAGTTTTCAGATAGCTATTTTCCTTCTACGGTAAGTAGATAGTTTAAAATTGACGTAGAATGTGAAGAAATGGATTTTCTGATGTTACTTGAAAGTCGTAGTGAAACTTAAAATATCCTTTTATGGTAGATATGATCAAGATAGTGCCATATTTAGTATTATTACTTTCTACCTCATTAAATCCATTTTGTTAAATGCTGATGAGATGAATCAATGCCAAGAGAATACATTATGTGATAACTAGCTTCTACTTACGGCTTTGCCCGCGCGAATCCCATGGAATATACCGGAATAAAAGCACGGATTATTAATATATTATTATTTTACTTAGATTGTTAAACAATTATCGTTTTTAGGATGAACCAGACTTGGTTTAGCACTAATATGAAGCAGAATAGTAATAATTTTTTTAAACCTTCCTGTTCTCTGCTTATTTTTTATATAAGACGTCTTTAAACGCTTTTTTTTTTTTTTTTTAAGTGTGGGAATGCTTGACGCATACCCCTCCGCGGGGGCGGGCGGAGGGGTTATGTCGGACTCGCCGGGGTAAAAGAAGATGTTAAGAAGAAAATGTACCTCCCGGAATACCGACTAAACCTACCACGGTGTTCCTCGACAAAACCACTATCGACGGGGCCGCGCGAATCACTTTCGCATGCGGTCGCGACCCCGCCGAGGTTTCGGCCCGCCGTATGAAACGGCAGGCCACTACACGAAAGACCTACCCTATTGGCACTTCTATCACTCCCTACTGTCTCCCCTAGAGGGGAGACGGACTCGACATAGAGGCGCGCGTGGGAACACGCACGCCGCCTCTCGGACCTGGTGCTGAACGGATGGCGGGCAGGCCCACAAAGCCCGCCACCCCCAGGTCAACGTCTTTAAACGCTGCGGTATTTAATGTAACAGATGCCATTGCATGTCAGCCTGTGCCATTTTACATATGCTATTAGTTAGTTACAGGGTAATTAGCCGTTAAAGCATTTGGTTTTAGTGGCAGCCCTGAGTTCTAGATCCTTGAACAGATTTGCTGTTTATCTGATAGTTTGGCAGCTCTGTTAATGTCTGTGCATATTGTACTGTAGCTTTCGACTTAACTTTCTTATCTTACTGTACAAGGTCACCCTTTATAGTTTTACAGTGTTTTGTTCTTTTATACAAAACTTTAAAAAAGTTTTATTTTGTACTAACAAATGATGGAAATAAACGTACTAAACAAAGTACTATGATGTTTCAATAGCTCAGGTAAAGGAGTTACTTTCAAGGATGAAAAATATGAGCTAAGCTAGAACCTTAGTTTTACTTTACACGGGATACTGGAATGCGTTTTCAGTACGGTCACGCTTGCATCGTAAATTACAACAATTGTTGATGCAATTTACGATAAAAGTAAGTCAGTTGCGATTAGAAAATATTGGCAGTGAGTTTTTTTGTTTAGTAGTTAAGTTTTGTTTTCTTATAGGTTCAGCCCCAAACCTGATAACGTATTTTTTGTAAACTCAGTAACAAATCGATCTTAAAGTTTATAAATGTTATTTGACGACGTAATCTTGATTTTGAAACTTTACGTCAGAAGATAAGGATGGCAAGAAATATACCCTGATTAATTCGATATAGGCTAGCTATTGGTTAAAACATTAGCCTTTCCCTACCCAACAATACATTAATCTGCCGTATTCAGTATATTGCAGTTGTGTTTTCCATCACCATCAAATCAGAATAAACCAGTAACAAAAAATAAAACAAACAGATATTCTTCCAAGGTAATATTCCAGCTAATAACATAGTCATTTCCCTCAAAGCAACAGTAACCAGATTTCCGTGAATCATAAAAACGTGACACAATACTTCGACGGCACAATAAACGTAAAACAGATACGGTCGGACGTCCACGGCGCTGGTACAACTTAATAGAGCCTTATTCGTTCTAATAACCACCTTCGCAGCTTTATCTTTATCGATAATGGCGATTGCGCTAACACTATTCGCCTTTAAATTAAACATACGGCTGATAAATTGTACCGATAGCGTGCATTGTATATTTTTATCGTCCTTATTTGAAATTGCTTTAGTGGCGCAGCAAGAGTAGTATATGTGACTTCTGTGATCATGCACAGAAGTCGCATTTGCTGGGAATCTACACCGAGACTTTATATTTCGGTGTAGATTCCCGGCGAAGTTTTATTGTATGTTTCTGTCAAGAAAGTCCCAGTCACAGCACGGAGTCTAGTAATAAGCCCGTTGAACAGCAATAGTATTGCTCCATGTAGAGTCACCTGTAATAGTGCATGGATACCTTAAAGTCCAAAATCCTGTGAACACTCGAATTAGAATGAATATGAATGAATTAGATGGCGTTGTTTTATAAATATTGCAACGCGTATTCATTTTAGCAAATAGGTTTGATTTATTAATTATAATCTCAATCGAAAAGGCACTCGAACACAGGGACGGAAAAATGTTTGCGTACGAACAGAATAGCGAGTCATTGAAAGTATCTATAAAATAAACTTGTTTTATATTTGCTTCTTATTTTACCCTGAAATGTGTTCTATTTTAAATAAACTATTGTATGTGGAGATTAAAATTTTTTATGAATTGATTTTTCATTGTTTATTTATTAAGAAATCTACTTCCTTTTATTTATAGTAGTGCACCGCCATCTATTACGATATAAAAAAACCACTTAACAGTTATTTTCAATTACCGGCTTATACCATTTTAGTTTTGAAATCGGTATGCATTTTTGCAGCTCACTACGTTGGTCTTAAAGACATTATTAGCGCAATGTGGGTGTATATATAATATACTTTTGCCTTTCTCTATAGGGATATAGCCGTGACACTATATATGTATGTGTATATTTAAAATTGTAAAGCTTTATTCATGGATGAGAGATCTATTCATAAAGACTTATACTGGACTTAATTGGTGACAAATCCACGTGGCTGAAAGTTACAAATTTTATCACATTACACACAGAGGTATTTGATTTCAAACTTAAGTTAGCCCAACTATCCTACAGAAGATAAGATACGATTTGTTACTGGTACTGTAGTTGTGAGTAAGGTTTCAGATATTTATCCTTGTCCTTTAGTATATTGTTATATTGTTTGTTAGTATATTGATCCTTGTGACGGAGTCCTTGTGTTTCGCAGGATCAGCAATGTGCAACTAATATTCTACTTACCTACCACCAAGCGAATTGGTGCATGTATTTGTTCGCCATCTTAATTGTAAAATAAAATTTGTCTTGAAGTAGATAGCTGAAAATAATGTTATAAAATTAATATAGTGCTTATTATAAACGTAATTAAAAAACAGGCACGTCTATATTATTGACCCGTATGTTTTTACGGAACACCTCACGTTCTAACTCTTCCAACTTATCCTGATACACTCGAAATTCATCCTTATCTTCTTCAATACTAAGGTTAATTTTGTCTACACCATCAAGTGTGGATTGTCCTCACTCAGATAAGGTTGTATCATGTTAACTATAGTCGCAAATTGGAACTATGCGACACTCAACAGTATTAGCTTTGCATTCAGCGAGCGTAACTATCAACTCAGCCATTCGAAATCAGGTATCGAATAGGCTCGCATCGAGATAAAATTGAAATCGTTAGAATCGAATAAAGTATAGATTTTTTCCATAAAAGGGTTTTAAATTACTTCATGTGACTTTTTCTGTAATTATGGTATCGGGAAGGCATCTGATGTGAGATTACGGTAGTTATAGAAATGGCCGTTGATAAAGTTGTAGCAAAAAGGTAATTCGTAAACTGTTTTGGTTCTAAGTTCAAATAAATAATCAACCATGTCTAGTTCTTGCAACTTAGCGATAAACATTAAGGTCTGTTGGATGGTAAGCATTTACAGTAGCTTACAGACGCTTGTTATACCAGTGAAATCACAAATGCGTTGCCGATCTCGAAGAATTGCGTCCAGAAATTCTCATTAGCATGGAGTCTGGAGCTGTCCGAAGCAGATGGCAATAAGATCGCCTATATTATGTTTATATAAATTATAAAATACCTATGAGCAATAATCATGGTATTACCTGTATAACGATTAGACTCATATGTGCTGTTCGAGTTGGTCAGTAGACTGCAGTAGCTCGAATCTTGACAAAGTCACGATTAAATGATGTTCTTAAATGATGCTCTCAACAAATGCTGTGCTAGATCTAAATTCAAAAATCCTAACTAATATTATAAATGAGAATGTGAATTTGTTTGTTTTTTACGTTTTCACGCCTCATCTACTCTTTATTAACCTACATTTAGTGTTTTATAAATGACATACAGAGGAAAACATGGTGAGAAAACCTGCATGCCTGAGAGCTCTCCATAATGTTCTCAAAAATAACATTGAACAAAATAACCAGAAGTCTGCCAACCTGCACTGCGCTCGCGTGGTAGCCTATGGCCTAACACTTCTCACACTGAAGAGGCCCGTTCCTAGAAGTGGGACGAAGTTTCAGTGGGGCTGATTTTATTTAGACAAAAGGTAAAAAAAAATATATAGAATGTCATAGCTTGTTTTGTTCAAATTCTCTACGTACCTCGCCATTTTGCATACTGCCATGTAAATGTTTGTATAGCAAACAGCTAATACAATACTGCCCAACTTAGCAAGCGTACCTTCGGGAACAGCAGTATACACATACAGTACGTCACGATACCTAACATTCCGTTGCTCAGTTAAAGATTGTAGTGTTCTAAATTCCCATCATGCGTCTATTAACTTTAAGCTACGTTACAAGGGCTCGCGTTCAACTAAAATAGATGTTAATAAGTGGCTGCGATAGTACGGTAACGTTGCACGTAAATCGTAAGCAACCTAGTTAAGACTGACAGAGGTGCTCTACAATGTCACAAGGTATAAGACCAGGCGTATTTATTGAGAACACATTTGGACTTTAACATTTTACCTTCGCAGCTCTTAACTAAAACCTAGCGGGCGACTGGTACACTGCCACGCAGAGATTCCAAGTTCGATTCTAAGATACCTCAGACTTTGAAGTTATATACGTATTAAATAACGTCATCCGCTATACATAACGCTCGCTCTTACGGTGAAAGAAAAACCTGCATCTATAAAAGTTGTCTATAAAGTTCTCGTGGAAAGACCACGTGGGCGATCACCTACCCGCTGGTCTGATCAGACCAAGACAATAACGGGACTTACAGTTGCCACTGCCCTTAGAAAAACCGAAGATTGGGTGGTGTAGAAACAGCTGGTCTACGACTCCGTGAAAGCATTTCAGGCTGGACACGACCTTCAGTAATGAAGAAAACGATGAAGAAGATAAAGTTCTCAAAGGTATGTGCAGCCAGATAATTCGTACTAGGCGTGATGAAATATGATCGAAACATCAATGCTAACTTACGTTATAGGATCATAATTGTGCGTTTGTTTTTGTAAGATCGTGAGTTTTCGGTTTGGATACCCGGGTCAGGCAGAGTACTATTGGGTTTTCTGTTAAGAAATTCAAAGATCACAGCTAGAAATCTGCCACTAAACGCTAACAAACTAGCCTCATATTACACCAAAAATATAGCTGGCGAAAAATATCTCTTTCTACACTTTCAGCAATATATAGTCATGAATCTATTTTTTGTTTTAATGTTAAAAGAAAACGTGAAGAAGATGTGTGAAGTTTTCCAATCCATACATAACTAATGTGGTAGATTTTTGTTTAAGATACATATAAATATCTCGGAAAAAACTATTGCCACATACAACTTTAGTCTTAGACCACCCACGGGCATACATCACGCGAAACTCCGACGTAAGCGAGTGTAAGTAAGCGCTAACTAACGCAAGGAAGACTTAGACGCGAAATATTTGCGCCGCGAGCACTTAGCGCTTATCTCGAAAATAAATCGCTTCAAGCAGTTATTTGTTGAAACAGCCCCTGATTTCGTATACTCGTAGCTGATTGGACAAACTTTGGCTTTTACAGTTTTAAACTTATTAAAAGGTAAACTGTTACGAAACGACCTGTGTAATTAGCAAATGGAAGCTTATTATTTAGGATTAGACCTTTCAGAAAATATTCGTCAAAATCTTTTAAGAACACATATTGATATATGGTTAATATAAACAGTCTATTTAAATGGAAACTTTTTTTATTATGAAAGGTATAATTAAAGTAGGTAATAATATTACGATTTTAGATGAATATGAGTTAAATCAAATCTGTTAACGTTTTATGTAATAAAAACTACTGTTTTGTACTGAATAAACTGCTACACTGATAGGTTAAAGAACCGTTGATGAACATTGATTAGCTCCAAACAAAAACATTTAATTTTATTTTATATTAAGATTAAATTTATTAAATATAAATACTACTAGATTTTACAGCGGCTTTGCACGCGTAAATGAAGGTTAGGTTAGTTTTACCTTATGTCCTACTCTGTAACCCCGACAACGTATATGTAAAATTTCATGTTGCTCGGTTGAGTAGTTAAGACGGTTGAGTAGTTGACTGCCTCCGTGGTGCAGCGGTAGTGAATGCAACTGCTGTGCATGAGGTCTCGGGTTCGAATCCCGGGTCGGGCCAACAAAAAAGTTATTGGGTTTTTCTGATAAGAAATCTCAATACGAGCTCGGAGTTAGGAAGCTGGCGGTGTTAGACACCCCTGTGCCTCGGAAAGCACGTAAAGCCGTTGGTGCTGCGCCTGATGTCTCTCCGGTCGTGTCGGATTATCCATCCCATCGGATCATGAGAGTTAGGGAACAGAGAGTGCACTTATATTTGCGCACATACTTGTGCACTATAGTATCGCCTGCGCAGATGGCCAGTCTCCAGAAATTCGGTCTGGAGGACATTACTAAGAAGTAAAAGCGTAACAAACAAACAAACTTACATTCGCATTTATAATATGAGTAAGGATTTAAATAAAGCTATAAAGCAAATTTGTGATTGTTTTATTGCAACCATGAGAATATTGAATTAGTTTTAGCTAGGCCGTAATCCTATGTTCTACTAATATGATAAATTTGAAAGTTTGTATTATATATTTGGATTTTGCTACTCAGTCTTGGAATTGGATGCAACTTGGTAGATAAAGCATGTATGGCCCTTTTATCTCGGTATAGATAGAAACTAGTAAATTTCTAAATATGTCTTCTCTTCTCCCTAGCCTTTATTATTCCCAAGTCACTTGGGGTCGGCTTTCTAGTCTAACCGGATTTGACTGGATATCAGTTTTTACACGGAGCGGCTGCCACCTAACCTCTGCAACCCGAAGGCTAACGATACCCTAAGGCTAGACCTGTGTCAGGATATTAGAGGGCACTGACTTCCCAATAATGACTGCCATAGATGTTCATGGCAGCCAGTACCGACGGCTTAACGTGCTCTCCGAGGCACGGAGCAGGTGATAATTGTCAATCAATACGCACATAATTTAAAAAAAAACATATATCTTCCGAAAGTCAGAGGTGCGCGACGTGGGTTCGAACCCGAGACCCTCTGCATTGTGGTCTGTTGTTCTCCCCACTGAGCTATCGCTGCTGTAATTTCTAAGTATGTATATGTCCTAAAAATAATAATTAATGTTTTTACAGTCACATTAGACCAGTAAGCTTGACACATACTCCACTGGACCACAACGCCAAAGTTATGGCCCAACGGATTATGAGTCAGTTCAAGTTGTGGTAGCGACGGCTTAAACCAACTCTTCGCTAGATTTATGACCCGATGCTTGGTGAAAAAGTTATTGTTGATATAAATATATTTCCTTAACGTTTGTAAGTCACATTATTTTTGTTATTTCTTGCAATATAGCCTAATAAGAATGTTGCGAAAAAGAAATTAACTTGGTTTAAATAAGTCTAAACAATTATGAGCAAAACCAATTTTATTATAAAGTAGAAAGCAAAAAAGAAAGTATAGATCGGTATTTTAAAATTGTGATCTCTGCTTTTAGTGAAATTGTTTACCACTTTTTACATGTGACTTGGCCCGACTCTACACCTAAATCGCCTAAATTAATTGAAGTTCTATAAAAAAAATCTTAATAGAAATAGTACAGCTTTAGACCTCCTTATAATATTAGATCTAAACAACAACTATATATAGTTGACAAAATATTGGTGTCCTCCAGCATTCCCTTATACTTCGAAGTTATACAGGCATGCTATTTATTATACGTAAATAAAATTTATTAAACGTCGCTATCGAGTCATGGATTATGACGTCACACATGTAAAAATCGACGAACACCACTATTTTTGGCAAAGGAACACAAACTCATAAAATCTAATTACAGCCGTCGCGAACAATATCTGCTTATTTTTCCAAGTGTGTATGTTTTCAGTGCACATTAGTGGTGTAATTGCCGACACAGGTGGCTGTAAATAATGCCTCTGTTAGCCGCATGGCGTGAGGAAATATGGAATGCAACTGCATTACTTCGTTCTCTGTTTTATTTCGCGTAATGGCCGCCGTTTGTCATCTTGTCAGGGGCTTAAAATGGTATGACAGTAGTGACGGTGTTGTTAGAAATATCTTTTTTAGCCTTTGGTTTTCTAAGGATCAGATCAGATGTTTATTACTTTTTAGAGAGGTAGGCACAGAGGAGTTCTCATGTAAATATGAGCTTTCGCTCCATTAGGGCAGACCGTATGGGAAAGTATCTTCTTCCTATTAAAGATCGTGGTCAAAAAGATTTGGTTGCATCTCTGCGGTGAGTTCGATTTCTAGGCTGCTTATGAGATTATGTATATATGAAGACGAGGTAGATACATTCTTTCATGACTATGCCTGCTCCAGGAATGACAACTCGTAGTAACACTGAAGAGATGACCACTTAAACTCCTCGTGCTCCTCATTCGTATTTCATGTTAGCTTAAGCATAAAAATATATGTATATACCGCGCCTGATCCCTTTGCTATTGTGTTGCATTGCTGTTGCATCAGCCTGTGGGAGTGAAGAAAATATAATTTTTTTATTAAAGCGTTACTCCTTCTCTAGGATTTATTACTGTGTCACGGGGATCTTATCTAACAAATATTTTAACAACGGACACAAAAATCACCCAGACTCGGACCAACCAATTGTGGATCACACAAAAATTTGGCTAGTGTAGGGATCGAACCCACAACACTCGACGTGGCGCAAATCACTACGCCGTCTGTGCAGTCAAAATTTGTCAACTACACTTGTGTTTCCACTTATACTTTTACACTTCTGCGCAGATGGCGTCTCCGTTAAGATTGGACGTCGTGACCCAACTTTGGTTTGAAATACATTATGTATGTACTCAACCAATATTCACGAAAGTAAACAATATAACTAATGTGGATGTATCAGTAATGAATGATGGCCATCACTCAATTGAATATAATTATAACCTACCGCTATGACAGTCACTGATATGCGTCCGCGCATTGCCTAATACATAATATGTCCGTCCACAAGTGCTGTTTAAAAATATTGTACAACATTAATATCTATAATTAATGGTTTAATTAGCGTTATAACTGCGGGCGTTCTAATTAAAAGAAATAAATAGACATTACGTTTGTATGTATTATATTTAACTGACCGTGGTGAGTTATTGGATTTGTTATGATAACTAATGTTGATATGGAGGTTGTATATGTTTACTGTCTTGGGTCGCGACCGCATGCGAAAGTGATTCGCGCGGCCCCGTCGATAGCGGTTTTGTCGAGGAACACCGTGGTAGGTTTAGTCGGTATTCCGGGAGGTACATTTTCTTCTTAACATCTTTCTTTTACCCCGGCGAGTCCGACATAACCCCTCCGCCCGCCCCCGCGGAGGGGTATGCGTCATGCATTGCCCCACGTTAAAAAAAAAAAATAAACAAAAAATGTTTACTGTCTTGTTGATAGCAGTATGAAGGACATTTGCAACTAATCGTGTGTTCCTGGGTTCGATGACCAGTAATTTTTTTTTTAATTAGAAAACGCGTATTATATTTTTTTGTATGTTTAATATTTATATTTAGATACTTACTCAATAGCAGCGCGCATTTTGGAAATAGCTTGGCCTTGCCTTGTTCTTCGTTTTGGTCAAATTTGCTTTAGATAATTGCATGCAATTAAAAAATGACTACATTTTTATAAACGACAACATCGCATAAGGTTTCCGACCCAGTATTCAAGCGTCTTTACAAACGCGAACCTTCATGAGATTGTCACAGTATCATAAAGAATGGTACGAATAAAAAACGCTCAGCAGGGGATAATGCCAGGCTGTGGATAAATGACCAGAATAGGAAAGCCGTCTACCACATGCAACTCTAACAGTCACTGATGAATACTTTGCTCCGTCGATTGCTCAATCAATATAACATCGCTGATTCATCAAACAATACATACATAGCCACGCCTAAATCCTCGAAAGGGTAGCCTGAGGAGAATTACATTCACATTACATCAGTTATTAATATAAATCCTTTTTAGGCAGCAATAGCCTAGTGGATGGCTGTTAGACTGCCACGCAGAGTTCTCGAGTTCGACTCCAAGGCGCGCATCTAAGAATTTTCGAAGTAATGTGCGTATTAAATAGTTAACTCGCTCGCTTTAACAGTGAAGGAAAACATTGTGAAGAAACCTGCATGTTTGAGAGATCTCCATAATGTGCTCAAAGATATGTGAAGTCTGCCAACCCACACTAGTACAGCGTGGTGGAATATAACCTAACCCTTCTCACACTGAGAAGAGGCCCGTGCTGAGCAGTGGAACAGTTTAATACAGGGCTGATATTATACATGGTTCTAATTAATAACGGGTATTATTCCAATTAATTTTTACACAGTTTCAAACTTAGTGTTGCCACTTAGAATTCTCGACAGCAAAATCCCATTACATGTTGCCCGACCCACGAATTGAAACTGAAACCTTATGCACAGGAGTCGCATACACTATCGTAACATCGTAGCAATCAATATAATAAAGTATGAATAAATAAATGCCTGTGAAGCTACATAACGTTTTAATAGTTGACTGATTCCGTACTACAATAGATTTTTATTATGTAACATATTGCCTTTTATAATGGTCTCGTGTCCATAAATTTGAGAAACAAGAACTGTAACAATAATACTCACAGAAAACAAATACGCGACCCCGAAACAGAAATAGACGAGCAAATGGCTAGTTAAAAAGAGAAAAAAATATAAAAAACCCCAGATCGAACATAAATAACGTTTTATTGCCGCGATCAATAATATTTTATAGCGGCATTCAATAACATGTAGAACGCGAGTTACTCAAGCGAATAAAGCAATAATTACAGTGCGCAGGACATAAACAAGATTTACGCCTAAACGGTGAGCCGAAACTCCCCCCACTATAAAATTTGCTACACGCTTTTATCTCCAACTCGGAGCTTTCTCAATAAACATACCGGAGAAACGTACGGATAAAGCCGAAAGACTAGCATATATCTCGGCGAGCAGTAAAATAAATCCGACTCGCCTCCATAATAACATTCAGAGTGGTGAATTATTTTCTAATCCGAACGTCGGGAAGCTAATAGTTCGCACGTGTCGGTCTTTATGCTGAGTTACTGGTGAAAACATCCCAAGAAAAACATGAATTTCCACGCAGAGCGGACCAGTAATGCTCCTTTAATGCGGACACCTTAATAATTGTCAAATAAATTTGGCAGTAAAGCCGCTCTGGAAAAAGCTGCAGCGCTGAGCGCGCCGTAATGACGTCATAACTTGTGTGATCGTGATCCGACAGCGCTTCAAGCGCCTTTTTATTTTAGGAGTTGCGTTGGGGTATGTTCTGACATAGCAAACAAATTGTAGGTTCACGTTTGCTAGCTTGGTATGAGCCATGACTCAACGGGTAAGCCACAGAATTTCCTTTAGCATTAGTATTCCTTGTAACTTGCGCTGGTAGCGCAATGTCTTCTTGTTTACAGGGACACCATTACGTAATTGATACCACTGTTATAGCAGACGTCTTTAGGTTATGGTAATCGCTTAACATGACCAAGCTCTTACGCTTGTTTCCTACCAGTATAAAAGAAAATCATCAATTTAAAAGAATTTCGTTCATATAAAACTTTTGGCAAAATTTGCTGATGTATGCCACAAATATTTTGCCTAGATGGTACCATACCTAATGTATTAGCTTTAGAAGATGTAAGACCGCTGTAAGCGTAAACTGCTCTTGATACAATATCGTCACGGATTTGTTTGGATAATGTGGATTTGTGAAGCACTTTGATACGTTATGTTCTGAATCATCTGGTGCTGTAATTGATTGTATTTATATTTGTTATGAATTCTAGTTATGTATGAACTTGATGATCAGTACAAGATCAACGACAATATTGAGATCCGTCTTAATATATTCGAAGATTATTACTGAGAGACCGTATTTTTACATAAACATCTCATTTGAAATTATAGGTTTTAGTTTCAAGGATTTCATACTCAAAGGGCATCAGCTGTACCCTATTACTAAGTCTACGTCGTCATCTATCTTTATTTTCAAGATCTTTATTTTGATCCTTATTAGACTGACCTTTTTACCAAATATGTGATGTCAACAACTACGGATATACATATAAAACAAAAAAATTTAAACATTTTGCAAATTTATTTTTAAGTATAACTGTTTATATTAGATGCTGGTCAAGTGTGAGTTGAACTCTTACCATTCTGTAGAGGAATACTACATCCACATTTAGCCAACTATAATTTTAGATCTCAATTAATAGCAAGCGAGCCTATTGTTGCCTACCGGGCCTGCCAGACTCCGTGACGCTACTGAGATTTATTTGACAGAAAAATCCAATAGTTTTACTCACAGCAGGAATAATGCCTTAGTCACGGGGTACTATACAAACATTCAATCAACGGACACAAAAATACCCAGTCTGAAACTAACCAAAATTCACACAAATATTTGTTCCATGTAGGGATCGAAACCCCAACACTCGCTGCAATAACAGGGCGACCACTTTAGGCACTGTTTACTATCTTCTGAAAAGTGGATGCACTTAGTTAGTGTGAGTATTAGTATGCGTTGGAACTATAGCACTACTCCATTAATGATGGTATTGTTAATCAACTGTACAAAAAACGACAGCATTTTCTTTCAAATCGATATCTACTATGACTTTATCGCATGTTGGAGTGATGGTACCAATGTATATAAAACTGTATTTTAACGTCTTTTAAACTCAAACTGCCTTATGTGAGTTCAGATGATTCCGAAATTCGAAATTTTGTCTTATACAAGAAATCTCAAGATCCAATTGGGCACATATTTTAAACAACTGGTACCAAAATAAACAACTGTGGTCATACCAAAAATCAAATTAAAAGCTCAACGCAAAAGTGAATCAGTCAGTACAAAACGGAGCGTGTACGGACATAAATAACGAGTCATATTTTCACGCCATTTCAACTCTGCCCCCACAAAGAAGCGCGTCTGTTTGGATTAATGTACCTTCATACATTTATACCCCGGCTCTGGCGTTCAACAAGCATAGAGTTTATGAAACAACACCTTTATACCTGACAACATTTATTCAAAATTCAACTTTACTTATAATAAAGTAAGGTTGCTTTTAGCTTGCGGCCGAATTGTATCTTGCATCGTTTAAGGGGACTGCCCTGTGATGAATTTCCCACAAACTTCCTCCGGTGTCTATCCAAGCACTTTGTAAGATAAAAATGTGGAGGACGAAGAGCATAGATCTAGTGTAGTGGCGTTTGCAGACAGCCAACAAAAAGTGGTTTCGCTTTAGTGTTTAGGGTGGAGACACGCTTTTGTTTCAAGACAAGTTGGGTTGTGAATTGTTTTGAAACCTTATAAATTTATAACGCTTATTTGAAAACAAAATCATGGCTGTCTGGGAATCAACTAGAGGTTTTTTATCTATTTGTCATGGAGAAATGTGACTCTTCTTTGATACGGTATCTTTTATTTATATTATATTAGTAAATACGTACATATACTTATTATTATATAGTATCACGCTTATATTCCTGAAAGGGTAGACAGGGGTGTGTCACATCTTTATTTTGACAGATATAGTTTCTGGTCCAACAGAAAGCGAGCTTATTGCTGTTGCTCGGGCTTAGTTTAACACTGCGTATTGCAACTTATCAGTTGATATTATATCACAATTTATTAAATTTTTGGATTTTATATAATTTAAATTATTGGATTTTATATCACAAAGTTATCACTTTGTGATATAAAATCCTAATAATACTTTGCTTGAACTGGGAATCGAACTCGAAATATCACGTTCAGCAGTCACATACATGACCACAGTCCGACGTTAGTAAATAAGTGTAATTTTCTTTTGTTTTTTTGGTGTAAGTAGATGTCATTTATTTTAGTGACAATAGTAGTTAAGTTCGTTCTCTCTTAGTCTTTATTATTCCCAAGTCACTTGGGGTCGGCTTTTCTGGTCTAACCGGATTTGACTGGATATCAGTTTTTACACGGAGCGGCTGCCACCTGACCTCCGCAACCCGAAGGCTAACGATACCCTAAGGCTAGACCAGTGTCAGGATATTAGAGGGTACTGACTTTCCCAATAACGACTGCCATAGATGTTCATGGCAGCCGGGACCAACGGCTTAACGTGCTCTCCGAGGCACGGAGCAGGCGACAATTGTCAATCAATACGCACATAATTTCGAAAAGTCATATAACTTTCGAAAGTCAGAGGTGCGCGACGTGGGTTCGAACCCGAGACCCTCTGCATTGCAGTCTGTTGGTCTCCCCACTGAGCTATCGCTGCTCAATAGTAGTTAAGTAATTAACATAATATATAAGTGTAATAAGATACGACCAATCGAAAGATACTGAATTTAATTTCATGTAATGAGCGCGATTTTCATCGATTCATCTTTACCAGTAACTACCATTAATGGTTACTCTTTTTCTTACATAGGCATTTGAAGTATAGAGGTGCTACAAAATGCATGTTAACCTTTTGGTACAGGTCACACAGTTGTCAGTAAGGAAACCTTTAAAACTTCAAATGATGTCTCCGAACTTCTAAGCTCTAAGTTAGATATTCGTAAGATCTGATATTCTTAGGCGGCTTACGATCTCTAACGTTGTATTACTACCTAATGGCTAACATTACGGTATCAACTAAGTATTGCTGATTCTTTTATATTTATTTGACGACTCGATAGCATAGTGGTTAGTGTAATTGACTGCCACGCCTGAGGTCGCGGGTTCGATTCCCGCACAAGTCAAACATTTGTGTGCATGAACATGGATGTTTGTCTTGGTCTGGGTGTTTCTATGTATAATATGTATGTATTTACAAAAATAAGTATATATGTATGTTTATCCATTGTCTAGTACCCATAGTACTCTGCTTAGTTTGGGCTAGATGGTGTTGTGTGTATGTGATAGAATATTATTATTATTATTATTATTTATACTTAGCGTGGCCATAAATACTGTTACAAGTAAAAAAAATGTATATATTATTACATTTGAATTTGGAATCTGTCATTCTTACATAAATATTCATTATCTTTTCTCATTTTCGTGCCAACCGATGGGTGATAAAGAGAACCGAATTGCTGTAATAGCATTACACAAAGTAGGTATTGAGCCAATTGCAATTTTTGAAACTCTCCATGCGCTTGGTATAAGTCGAATTTTTGTGTACCGGGCTGATAGACAATAAAATCGCCTCTGTTTGTGACAGCAAAAGATCTGGCCGTTCACGTAATATTCGTACGAAAAATCAAGTGATCAAAGCAGTGAAAGATTTTATCTCGGGAAATGAATATAGCACCTAGAACCATGTCGCGCATTTTAAAAGATGACTCAGGAGTTGTTCATTATTTAACTGATAATAATTTAAAAATGAGTGGGAGGTAAAATCAAAATATCCTCTTAAGCAGTACGCAAAGGGATGTCACAGAAAAATATTTTATTTACTGACTAGAAAAGTTTTACTGTTGAGCAATGTTGTAACAAAGATAATGACCGAGTTTATGCTCAAAGCTCTATAAAAGCTTCCCAATTAGTCAGAGTACAACATGGACATTATCCGACTTCAGTAATGGTTTGGTTGGATGTTGGCTATCAAGGAGTGACTGAGCCATATTTATGTGTAAAAGGTATCAAAACATCGGCACAAGTGTATCATGATACGATTCTTGAGAAGGTGGTTAAGCCTGTTAACAACGCCATGATCCATAACCAAGAATGGTCCTTCCAGCACGACTCAGCACCGGGACATAAAGCTCGATCCACCCAAGCGTGGTTGGAAACGAACATTTTGGACTTCATCAGAGCTGAAGACTGGCTGACATCTAGTCTCGATTTTAATCCGCTGGATTATCATTTATGGTCAGCTTTAGTCTGGCATGCTCTAAACGCCATGATAATTTGGAGTCCCTAAAACAATCCATATGTTTGGCAGTGAAGAATTTTCCCATGGAGAGAGTGCGTATTTTAGCTAATGGAGATCATTTTGAATGAGCTTCATATATTTTTAATTTTATTGTATTAATGTTTTTAATGTTTATTATAGTAATAAATGTTTTATGCAATAGAAAAAACAGATTATATATATATATGTATATATATATATATATATATATATATATATATATATATATATATATAATATTCTATCACATAAACACAATACCATCTAGCCCTAACTAAGCAGAGCTTGTACTATGGGTACATAGCAATGGATAAACATAGGTACATATATACCTTATTTTTATTTTTGTAAATACGTACATATTATACGTAGAAACACCCAGACCAAGACAAACATCCATGTTCATGCACACAAATGTTTGACTTGTGCGGGAATCGAACCCGCGAGCTCAGGCGTGGCAGTCGGTTACACTAACCAGTACGCCATCGAAGCCGATTTTTCCTTGTTACAATATTTATGGCAAGACTACTTATACCTATATACTAAATTTTGCCCGAAGTTTCGCTCGCGTAAATACAGGATAGGTATATCAATTTTCTATCCCTGAGAAAAAGTACTTTTTTCTGGATGAAAGGTAAGGATAAAACTTGTATGCGAAATATCATAATGATCGGTCGAGAAGCTAAGGCGTGAAAGAGAGACGAAGCGTTTCACGCCTCACTCACTTTATAAGTTAAAATCGTGACTTATTGTTCAACTATATTTTAGACTATTTCGACATAATATCAACAATTTCTGCAAAGTTTTGACTTAGGTAATTGTATATTTTTCTTCAGTCATTTCAAAGTTTAAACCCTTTTTTCCCCTTTTAGGGAATTAATTTACAAAAACATTTCCTTATTACGTGTCTTTAATTTCCTCAGTGTGTTTTTAAGTTAGAAACTGTGTAAAATTCCAAGTTTATAGCCCACTTTCTTAGCCCGAGGCTTCGCTCGCATATTTTAGACAAAAGATACCCTATATACGGGACATAGAGTATCTTTTATCCACAATACGCGACCTGCAATCTGTACCCAACAACAACATGTATGCATACAAAGTGTTTGCGAAATTTTATGATGATTGGTCTAAAAGTTAAGGCGTGCAAGCGTAGCAAACAAACTCACATTCGCATTTATAATATTAGTTAGGAAGTTAGGATACGTGATAAGCTTTGCAATGATAGTCAAACATTAAGACTGCGCCGAGCGTAAGACATATAATGACAGACCTCGTAAAGCGCATACTAAAATCGGCGCGCGGCTGCCATAGTAAAATTGTATGGAGGATTTGAAGTGCTTTTTTGATAAATATGTATCTTTATTGTCAACCAATAACTTAAATATTTGTTTCGTTTAAGCTGTAAATTAGAATAGATTTCTACTGTCATAATCTAAAAATCACGTAACACGTGCCCACGCTTTTGCATTTTTCGTGCAAATTTACTTAATTTTGTAGGCGAAAATATTAATTATTTTAAGTTTTTTACACGGAGTAATTGTAAACACATTCATTGTTATGGCAAATGGATATTTTATATTTGTATTAAACAAAAAGTGTTGATTTTATTCACTTAACTATGACCACCTGTTTTGGCACATTTCGGCTCGGCGCAGTCTTAAGATTCTCCCTTCATAGATATAACAAGAAAGATAGTCGTTATTTTTAAATGCTAGTGTAATCATATACAAATGAAAGCCTGATTTCCAACAAACAAGCAGCTGTATTAACAGGCAATGGATTATTACAGAATTATGCATATGATTACTTTACAAAATAAAGCAATAAGATAAATTAATGCCTAAAGCTGAAAATACCGAAACCCTTAAAAAAAAGCACTCAAACAAAGCTTATTACCATTCATCATAAAAAAATCAACAGTTAAGTAGGTACTAATAAAAAAAGACGGACGGTCAGACATACCTTGCGGCGACGGTAAGGTATAATTTAATATGAAAACCACTGTAGCCATTACCAAGGGAGCTTTGTGATTATATTAAGGTTATTATTAGGGTAAATTGGCCTGTCTGTGTGTACATGCTAATCGCAGCTATGAATCAATTTTTGCCGACTGTGATCATAAAAGGAGGTACCAACTTTGGGCCGCTGATACTAAATTGATGGGTAATCATTGTAATTTTTAAAGGTAACCTAGCTTATTTAAAGGTGTGCAACATTGGATGGTTGATGAGCCGATTGTTCGTATCTTTTGAGTTAGAGCATACGTAATTATATTTCTGAAGATATCACGCCATAGATGGATTAGGTAAAGGTACTAATACAGGAACCATGTGGTCACAGTTCCCAATTTGCTATCTACTGCCAGTGCAGTATTTCATGAAATCATTAAAGATTTGCTGAATCCGATTATAAAACCTCGCAGTAAGTGAAGGAGTTAAGTGTTTACGACGCAGTTATCTTTATTTCTATCTTCTTCTAAATATCGAAATTTGTCACTCGCGCGACATCAACTGCTTCGAAAAGAAGACGTTGTGCTGCCATAGTAAGAGGAAAATATTATACATATGTTATCCCGCCCGTCTTACTAATTACAATACAATCTGCGTTTACGTCGCCTGAATACTCTACCCTAGGCAGGCACCTGAAAATTCTACCGTAAACAAACAAAACACTACATAATAAAAGGTTGTTTGGCTGCTTTCGTCTATATTTTGTGTATTTTTTGGTTTAAGCGGAGATGTGCCTGAACTGCACCATTTTTATTTTATTTTAATGGGATAGGTTGGCAGAATTCTCAGCAGCTAACTAGGCACGACTTAAAAAACGGTCATGTTCTTGAGTGATGGCAAGTGAGTGGTGACGTACACCAATGGAACAGAACTTAAGGTTATTTATTTTAAGGTTTATTATTATTTATCTGTAAATTGAAAGGTCGTGTTTGCCTACTGAAGCTAGACCAAATTTATTATTTTCTTAATTAAATATTTAAAAAATACTGATACTAAAGTTTATTTTGGAAAGGTGTTTTGGCATTGCTTTTCTATTTGTAGAGGTAAAACTCCCCTTACAAAAGTTTGTTATATTTAACGCATGCTGTATTTTCAACTCGAATTCAAGAAGCTCTAAAGTTCTCTAAATAACTATACACTGTCACCATCACAAACCGTTATCCAATTACGCAGACACAATAATCGATCCACGAACAAAGCGATGCGTCGATTTCTTTTATCTGTCAATCAAAATCGATTGTTACGACCGATCGAATCCTTCACAAATTTAAATCTACCTTTATCGATTTGTATATTCGTCTCTAGTAACTCAATTATAAGGGTCATATTGCAGTTTTAAGTTTGTAAAAATAAGATTGCATTTGTCCGTAGTGACGTGATGTAGATTGATTGGCGGTGGATCGAGATAACTCAAGCTTTGGATATGCGGCTACCGACCAGATAGTGAGGAAAATAAAAGAGGAACATTTGTAGACAATGGTGATATTAATTCTGGATACGACAATCATATACGGGTAATAAATGTACTGAAGTTATGGTCTGATGACGAAGCCTGGTGACTTGCGTGAAATGGCATGCCAAGACAATGGCCTGTCTGTCGTGATAAATATTTCAGGTTTATATAAAAAGGTACTCTGTATTTATAAATATAAATGTTATTTCTTGATGTTCATGTTATTTTTTGGCGGCAACAAAATTAAGTTTTATAATTTTCATTTACAATTATTAATACGCTACACAAGCAGATATTTAGTCAAATTCGTAGAAAAATTACTAAAATATTTTTAGTAGGTGCGTTAGATATTATTTAAAAAGTATTATCCAAGCAAATTTGTTCAGAGAAAGCTCGGTTAATTAAAACTATTATTATAAAATCAAAAATCCCGACTTTGCTTAAAAGTAATGAACTGAAAGAGAAAAACAAGAATCACAATATCTATATAAAATTTCTCTGACTAAAGCATTGTTTTGTAACTTTACGGATTTCCATTTGCTACGATCCTGACACACTTCTCTGGCTTCATTCACTTTCATCACATTCCTCATACACACCCGTCGGTTCAAGGTGCTCTTAATCTGGCCTTTGTCCAGAACGCCTCCGATCTGATCAAAAAACGTTCGCCTAGGTCTTCCTCTTGCGACTGTTCCATTCACAGTCACATATTCAAAATAGTTAAACTAAATACTTTATGGTGCCGCATGCGGTGACAAACGTAGTTTTGGTAGATCTCTCTTTGCCCGTAGGTAACAAAGCATTGTTTATCCCCGCCTGCAACACTATAAAGTATTTAGTTTAACTAATTTGACTTATAAAGTAGTATACTATGGCTATAATATCTATAAACTATATAAATATAAGCACTTAAATCACTTAAGTTGCCTAGTCATCTCTTGAAAAATTATGCAATTTATTTATTCTATGGCACACCTTCTAAATCGATTACATAAAGCAATTGGTAAGAATAAAAAATCAATGGGACAGAAGCCGTGAGCGATAAAACTCGCTCGTATATTACATTCATTACGATAGCATTAAAATGATGGCGGGTGATTCGTTAAATTTTATCCGGTAGCCGATTGTAGCGCTCGCTGTCGGGACCGATTGCAAAACACTTGAAAAATTTAATAATGTTTGGTAATACTTTTATAGAGGCAATTATTATATTAAAAGCTATTAAAATTTTGTGGCAATCTAATCTTAGTGTAATATCGCAAATGGTATTCTTCTGAACTAAAATGTAAGTACATTCTTCTCTCTTAGCCTTTATTATTCCCAAGTCACTTGGGGTCGGCTTTTCTGGTCTAACCGGATTTGACTGGATATCAGTTTTTACACGGAGCGGCTGCCACCTGACCTCCGCAACCCAAAGGCTAACGATACCCTAAGGCTAGACCAGTGTCAGGATATTAGAGGGTACTGACTTTCCCAATAACGACTGCCATAGATGTTTATGGCAGCCGGGACCAACGGCTTAACGTGCTCTCCGAGGCACGGAGCAGGCGATAATTGTCAATCAATACGCACATAATTTTGAAAAGTCATATAACTTCCGAAAGTCAGAGGTGCGCGACGTGGGTTCGAACCTGAGATCTGCATTGCAGTCTATTGGTCTCCCCACTGAGCTATTGCTGCTTTTTTGTGAATAAAATGTAAGTACATGTTTGAACATATATTGAATTTGTTGCATAAGTTCAAATTTGAGATTTATTAGGCCATCCTATCTTATATATTTTATTACGAGGATCGGACTATAGAATTTTGATTTTCATTTTATTTGAAAGATATTTAGTCCCACTACTCAAATTCATACGGATAAATTATTTCAAATTATGAAATGGACGATGCATGTTTGTCTGACAAACGCCGAAATTAACAGCCGTAAAAATAAACTTATTAACTGAATAAATATGTCAGCTAATTAATCAATTTTTTTGTAGATCTCTGGCTATATGAAATCAAGAGATGCCTAATGGATGCTTGATACTTCTGAAGTCTGGTTTTCATCGAAGGAATTTTTAGGCTACAAATGTTATGGCCCGTGGAAATGCTACGAACGTTGCAGTTACATAGCGCTTGTGTCACCGCGGTTGATTACGATGGAGTTACTAATTTAGGCATTGTTCTGGTGTTAAGATAAAGATTACGAAATCATAAATTATTACATGTTACGAGTACTCATTTGAACATTCAACCATTAGTTATTTTGTAAATTTGAATTGCCTGCTGCCTGCCTGGTATTTTAGAAACCATCTACTCCTTAATCATGTTGAAGTAATCTGTAGCAACCAGTTAAATCAATCCTGATTGCCTCTGCTACTTCTGTCTTCATCCAACCATACCCATACATCCACCAGTCGATATATGCATCTAACCAACTGACCTTCCAGGAATCCAACCATCTACCTATTAGGTGGATAGGCAGACATCCATCATCCTCATCCTCAATCACACATTATTTGCCTATATCACGTTAATTAAAAGTTAGTAAATATTGTAATGTTATAATTTTTCACCAAATAGGCAAAGAAGGTGTAACTTGATACGTACGTGACGCCGTGTCGCGCCTAGTGGTGCAGTCGCCCTTATTTATATATAGACGACCAAATTACACCTATTTTATTCTTCAAAAGCGAACATAAGGCGTACTGTAAACGACGACGAGCTTTATCCAATAGACAGAATAGTCCAGCTCTGTCGGCTGTTGTCTGCGGCAGCTCACATGTACGCTTGCCACGGTGGGAGTCGCATTTGTTCTGTCGGTCGAAATCTACCGGACTCAGCCGGGCATCAACGAACTTTTTGTCTTTGTCAGTTTTGTGCGTTGTCACATAGGATTTCATATGTTCTGAAATGCCCTTCAAATTTTCCGGTTCATCGGTTTCCGTCGTCTATGGTACATCTAAATGACTACAGCGTTCATGATTCTTCAAATAAATAATTAGAAATACTTATTAAAAAGTAATTGAAGTAATATAATTTTAACGAAGCAGGTTTACTAGAGATTTAATTATATCAATAATTATCCATACAATTGATTAGTAGTGATAACTTAATAATGTCTACTTAATTGTATTATTAAGTACATGGAAATGTTGTTTATAGCCTATTATCATTTGAATTATTAGTACTAAGCATGCGATGCAATTAAACGTAAAAACGTTATTTATTTTACCAATTATAGTCAATCATACAATCTTACTGAAGTGACGATTAATTAATTATTACAGGCAGTTTGAAATAACAATAATTTGCCAAAAAAATTGTATTTGTTAAACAATGACGTAATTGCGACCGACTACTGAGGTAGAGGGATTTTTCCAATTTTAGATCAAAGAAAGTGTTAT
Source organism: Catocala fraxini (assembly GCA_930367265.1). Lineage (NCBI taxonomy): Eukaryota > Metazoa > Arthropoda > Insecta > Lepidoptera > Erebidae > Catocala > Catocala fraxini. The sequence continues at coordinate 23,909,672 of OV884030.1, read as the reverse complement.
TTTAAGATGTCCTATTATATCTGTTCTTAAAAAACAATAATCCGTAGCAATATATGAAAGTACTCTTGAAAAGGCTACCAAATTACTCACTTTTACATGGAGCGAAAATCAAAGTTGGTAAAATAAAATGTGAAATGCAATACTAGGAGAAAACCTGCATAATATTCATTATCTTACGGCATTACTACTGGCACCCTCTACAAATTTCAATAAGAACCTTCCACTACAATTGTTTTATAAAATCACAATATAAAACGAATTATTTTGCTGACCGTACCAGCAACCGTCGCAACTATATCAGTCGATCGAAGTCTCCCGCAACCGGTCACCGACTGTCTAAATGATATACTTTTGACAGCACAGATACAGCCGTGATAACATTGACAGCAGCAATCTACTCACAATGCAGGCCGATAAAAACTAATGTATTGTCGCATAATGAAAGTAGCCAGATGATGTAGATGTGTATAGATAATGTTAGATGCGGTCGGTTGTAGTGCACAGATCTGTTACTTGAGGTTAAATTAATTTTGATTTGAGGGTTGTGGGTTTTATTTTAGCATTATTTTATTGACGATAGCCTAGTGGGCAACCGTTGGATTGCCACGCAGACGTCTCGAATTTTAACCAAAGACGCGCAACTCTGACTATTCGAAGTTATATGCGTATTAAATAATTAATTATCGCTCGCTTTAACGGTGAAGGAAAACATCGTGAGAAAACCTGCATGTTTGAGAGTTCTCCATAATGTTCTCAAAAATATGTGAAGTCTGCCAAGCTGCACTAGGCCAGCGTGGTGGATTATGACCTAACCCTTCTCATACTGAAAAGAGGCCCGTGCCCAGCAGTGGAACAGTTTAATACAGGGCTGATATTATATTATTATTTATTGACTGCATGGATGGCGTAGTGCTTGAAGTGATCGCATTGCCTTTGCCGAGTGTTGTGATATTCGGTGCAGCGGCAATAGGACAGGAGCTTGATAAGAGTTTGACACGGGGTTCGGTCCCCACATGAGGTAAACATATTTGTATGACACAAAATGAATGTTTGTAAAATCCCCCGCGATACAGGTATTAGTAATGGTGCGGAGGCTGTCTTTTAAAACGAAAAATGTGGTATTATAATAAACTATTTTAATACCACATTTTTCGTTTTAAATTTTTTGGATGGTGCTCATAGCCAGTTGCACTTACTGATCGGTAAACGATTAGCGAGGTTAAGCAACGTTGGGTGCGGTCAGTCTATAGATGGGTGACCGCTTAGTGGTATTTCATCTGAGCGTCTCCGTGCTTCGGACGGCACGTAAAAAGTCAGTCCCGGTTGTTGCCAAATTGACAGCAGTCGTTAAGCCATGTCAGAGGCCTACGGGCGGCTTGAACAACTCTTGACAAGAGGTTGGCCACTAACCACACGAAAAGAAAGAAGAAGAAGAAGATAATAAACTATACTAATATTATAAAGCTGAAGAGTTTGTTTGTTTGTTTGCTTATTTGTTTGTTTGGTTGAACGCGATAATCTCAGAAACTACTAGTTTGAATTGAATAAATCTTTTAGTTGGATAGCCTATTTATCGAGGAAGGCTATAGCCTATATAACATCACGCTACGACCTACGGGGGCGGCGCAGTAACCACAAACATGGGTGAAATTGCAGGCATAGCTAGTCTCTTATACGTTCTTATGAATATTTAAACATTTAAATCATCATACTCAATGAGTTAGTTTTTGTATGATGCCAAGCTGCGATCTGGGCTGGGAGCTAGGATCTCCAAAGCAAATACACATAATATTTTTCTTTAGATTTACCATTGACATAATTCTACCATTTAATATAATATAATATTCTACCATTTACACACAACACCATCTAGCCCAAACTAAGCAGAGCTTGTACTACGATCATGATAATTATGATCGTCATGTTTTGCGAAAAATCTTATAGGTCCAGCTTTGTGGTGCGATCCACAGGTCTTTTGTATTTATTGTCTAAGCTACCCTATAAGTCTTTCATATATATTTTTATAGTGGTTGATATTGTGCCGCCCGCATTAAGATATTATTTATGTCTAGTTATTACGCGTTATAGATTGTGATGATCTCAAAGTGGTTGTCATTCAAATAACCTTTATTCTATATAACTATAGAAGCTAACCCGCCACCTGTCTTCGTATAGGTGCTATGTGTGCTTCTCCGTAGCAGAAACGCAGATCTTATTACTCGACAAGCTTATCTTAATAACATAATTCGTCGTGCTCTTGTCACTACTGCCATACCAGTCTTATTTATAGATATCATATGGTATATCTTTGTTGGCATGTTGACGGGCCTTTGTTGTGGGCGCCAAGTACGTCGATACCCTCTCGCCATCATATTTGCCGAGCACGGTGACCTATCTTATCTTATCTTATCTTGTTACGGGGGCCAGTCAGTGCAGACCGGCGACACTTCGACCCAGTGGGATCTTTTGTGTCGGCCCCGAGATCTATACCTTAGCTATCTCCCTATGAATGTACTGCATCAATCGCAGCGTACACTTCAGAGGGAGAAGCCTGAAGTCCTCAGGGCTCGGATATGCCAACCCCATCAGACCCATCCTTAGTCCAGCCAACGCGTCACATTCACATAGTAGGTATAATATGGACTCGTCCCGCTCACCACAGGCTCTGCAGATCAAATTGTTTGTCAAACTCAATCTGCACAGGAAGTCATTGGTGCCAAAGTGTAAACGCTCCTGTGAGCAGGCGTAGTTGGCCCTTGTTGTACCCGCAGAACTTCCGGGTGAAGCCCGTGGCTCTGTTTGCAATGAATTTCTTGGAGTGTTCCAGACCCCTAAGGGCCATCCACTCCCGCCTGTGTTTATCATTGCCATGTGCATTCATAGCTGCCTTGACGGTACTCTCAGAGAGTCCTACAAATGGCTCGGGGCCAACAAATAGTTGCTCCGAGCCCTTCCTGGCCAATTCGTCAGCCTCCTCATTACCCTACGGTGACCTATATTAGCACTTATGATAAGCATTGCTGCTGCAGCAAATACAGTATTTTAATCGATAATTACGTTGTTAAAGAGTTTGGTGTGTATTCACAGAGACCTCGCAAAATGCCTTATGGACGTTTCGCGTGAGAAGTACCTGACATTTTTAGTCTTGAAGAATCAGCATTGCCATTAAATGCAACAAACTCCCAGGCGACTGGGAACGTCACTGGCGACAGCTATACTAAGGAATTTTACTACGCTGCCTAAACTAGCCATGTTTTAATTTCTTTGTATTTTTGTATGAGTATCCTACAGTTATACATTATTCAATATTAAAATATATATACATATGTATGTATATATAACTACAGCCAGCTACAAGTGAATGCCCGTAGAAATATCTAGAAATATCTTGAAAGCTAATCAATAAACTTAAAACACGTACTTAGTAAAAAGGTTGTTCATACAATAACAATTAGTTGAAATGAATCAAACAAGGAAATGTCAATAACGATCATTACTTTAACATAAAGTCGATATAACTAATACAACCTTACAATGGTATCACAATCATTTACAAGTTAACATATCATTGAAACGCTGTCAAATTCAAATACAGCTGTGTCCTACATATAAATAAAACAACAAAGTTATATTTACAAACGATAGAAGAACAGGAAACATCTTATCATAATGTAATAAGATCACTTTCTGTTTATACTACAAGTTGAACAACAGTTAAAAATAAGTTGGTCGATAAGTCGGTACATGCATTCAATATTATGAATTAATTGATCGTGTAATTTATCAAATTGGTGCAGGAAGTGCTCAATAACTCTGACAGCTTGAAGTAAACTGCATATGATGATGTTTTCCATACAGATATGAATATATTAAACAAGGGAAATGAAATATTGTATATGGTCGTGTAGACTGACGGAAGGAAAATCAGGATACTATTGACCGAATATGAAATAATGAGGCGAGTGGTAGACCAGTGGCTGTAAAATCAGGCTTGGCTATTGAAATATTTGTCTAAATTATATTTATATATAGGTAGTATATTTTTTCTAGAATAGTCAATCAACTTTGCAGTAATCAATTTGTTTAAGGAATTATAGGTTTTTGTTCACCAACTTCACCCAAAATAATTATGATTTTGGCTGTAGTAAACAACCATCATAGACAATGAAGTCTATTTCAACAAATGTCCTTGCATAAAGAATTATTATGTCTCCGAAAAAAGTTGAGGCAAATTCTCCACTTGGAAACTAATATTTATCCGCATCTGATTATCTTTCATCTAAAAATAATCTAATGCACGTACGTACCACTCCTAAACAAGCAATCAACATAAATTAGTACCACTGTTACCGCATTTTGCCCAGTAAGCAAGATTTTCGAAAGCTCATCTTTGTTAATTCCTTGCAAGGAAATTTATGGACTTCTGCTTGCAATTGGAAGTAATCACAAGAGACAGTAACGTAAGTAGTTTACTGTTTGCCACCTTTAATGCTTAAGATAGTAATGGAAAAATTTTTGCTTTGAAAAATATCATGCAATATATTTAAGTAATTACTACAATTCTGTAGACCGGACGTACAAATCGCATCAATGTCTGCACTGCAAACGAATATATAGCAGTCTTAACGGCGGCCATTACACATACGTCACAACAAATCAACTTTCTTCTACTATAGCCAGTTTATAATCCATCCTTGTCTTTGTCCCGAAGGTTTTAAATTGAATAAGAAATAAATCTTGTCAATGTTTTTTACTGAGTATAGTGACGCCGTCTGCGTGTTGCATGTCAATATCAGCTTTTAGTTTATCTCTTTTTGCCTCGAATGATTTCAAATGAGGAAAAAATATCGTGACTAATTTCACAGATTTTAAGTCGACTATAATAGTACGGGCGTTGATAAAAAACATTATAGACAATAATTGGAAGAAAAGTGAGGAATGGCCCAAAATGATGTACTGTACATGTACTGGCCAAATAAAGGAAAAGGCGAAGGTCATGCCTTATATGGAGGTGGCCAAAAATCAAGGAAGATGGCGTACGTGGTGAAGAACTATGAGTCTTCTATAAAGAAGATGATAGGCAGGATAGGAAATATCTTTGTGTTGTGTTACGGCAGTGTATCTAGAGTCTTTAAAAAGTGCTGTGCTGCCATTAAAGGGGTCTATATATTTTACTCTGTTAGCGTAGTAATGTGGAAAAATGAAGTGTGGTGTTCCTCAATTTATATACTCTAATAGGCTTGCGTTTGACCGCGATCTCACCTGATCTTAAGTGAAGACACAGTCGACGATAGAGCACGCTTGCCTAGAAGATATCTATTCACTCGCGACTTGAAGACACCCAGATTGTACTCATCGGGAAACACAGACTTAGGTAGCGAATTCCACTCCTTAGCGGTACACATTATAAAAGTGGAAGCAAAGCGTTTCGTGCGTAAGTGTGGTATATCCACCATGTACCTGTGTCACTGGTCTGATTATCTGGTCATCCGATGGTAGAATGGGGAAGGAGGAATCAAATTATGCAGTTTATATCCTTCGACCAGCCGTTGCCGATTACTGTTGGGTTTTCGTACTTGTATTGCTGACTTTGCTAGCGCTGCAAGTTAGTTCAAGCTGCATTTTGTTGTATGGAATTCAGTATAGCGCCCATCTCTTGATGCTTATAGCAAGCTTTTCTTGTATATATGAAATTTACAACAAAGGAATCACTTTTTGCGGGATCTGCTACGCACGAGTCTCTTGTATACATAGTTCAAAAGCTATCAGAAGAATATTCAGCTGCTGGTTTACCACTTCAGCGATAAAAAAAGTTACTCTGTTTATTAAACGTGACCAAACATGCAATAGTATATATTATATACAATGTGTAATGCCAAGCAACTTCTAACTTTTAACCATGGCACCATTCGTGCTATTGAATTAAATACAAGTATTTGCATGGTTATGTCACGTGTTACCATAATTATATTAATTAATGTAATAGAACTGGCTATGTTAATAAGTATGGTACATACATTTACTACTTAATTACGTACAAAATATTAAACGCAAGTTTATAAAGTGGTTTAAGTTCTTTGCAGTGGTGAAAGATTGCAAATCCTAACTTTCTAACTGATATTATAAATACAAATGTGAGCTTTTTGGTTGATGGTTTCACTACTTAATTACTACACCGAACATCATGAAATTTTGCATGCAGATTGTCAGGTGTACAAAAAAAAAAAAGTGCTATTCCCGAGGGATAGAATTTATCGACAACAATCTACAATAACGCAAGCGAAACCGCTGGCAAAACCTAGGTTTACTTATAAAATAGACTTGTTAATTTTTTCTTAAGATACTATCATATTATTTATAATTTGTTCAAGTTATTACAAAAAATGAGACTAAGAAGGGTAATTAATGCATTTATCAATCAAATGTATGTCATGATTATTATTAAACCGAGCGTAACAGCAAGGTGTGGTCATATTTACGGGCACAGAGGAATACAAGAATAATAATTTAACCTAAATATCAAACATAAACTCTAGATATGTTAATATAACAAACCATTAACTAATTGTCATTGTCATGCAATAAAAAGGATTAATAAAAAAATAAAACAAGTGAGAAACGGCCGTGAATTGCCGTAATATCTTAGAGTTTGAAAAAATGGTATCACGTGACCTTGAGGTCAGAGGTCAAAGGTCATAGTCATTTCGGGGTATATCGACTATGCTGAGTCAAATGGCGTTAAGTGCGAGTCTCTAGCTCTTATGGTTCTTGAGTTAAAAGATGGTATCACGTGACCTTGAGGTCAGAGGTCAAAGGTCATAATCATTTCGGGGGTATATCGACTATGCTGAGTCGAATGGTGTTGACCGCGAGTTTCTAGCTCTTACGGTTCTTGAGTTGAAAGTTGTATAACAGACAGACGGATGGACAAAGCTGCTGTATAAGAGTTTTTTCGAACTCTAAAAATTTGGGTCACGTTCTATTTTCAAACTGTCAAGGCAATATGGCGTACCTGGTGGTAAGCAGCTAACGTGGCCTATGATCGATCATAGTAAATTTTACTTTACTCGTCCTATTTGGTAAACAAACTCACTAACCCCTTTGACGTTCATAAGTGTTACGTTGTGACCGAAATGAATAAATTATTTTTGACTTTGACTTTAAAGCAAACCATTATGAAATGATGCAGTTACTGCCTTCAAACCATATTTGTTCTCTAATAAATAGATATGAAAAAAAGTAGAAAGACAATACATGGAGGTCTTTATTTATTGTCTCTAGGTAGCTCTTTTATGACAGAACAGCCTAGTATCACTTTATTTTAACCCGTGACCACGACAGTAGTCTAAAATACGGATTATGTTAAAATAAATTACGTCGTAATTTATAATTATGTTTCATCTTCACCAGTTTATTGCCACATGATGTTTTTACAAAATAATTGGCTTAGTTTTTCATAGACTTATACTTATCCATAATTAAATCTTATGGGATTAAGGAGATTTTCTTCAACAACAAAAATGTACATCCTAACTAATATAATAGATGTCAATGTGAGTCTGCTTGTTTGTTAAACTTTCACGCCTTAACTACTCGACCGATCATCACGAAATTTCGTACACACGTTGTGAGGGGAACATAAAAAAACAAAGGAAAATTAAGAAAATTGTTACTAACTCATATGGATTATGTCTGAAATAAATGTTATTTTATTATTATTATAGGGTAGCTTTTATGCAAAAGAAACGACTGTTACTAGTGTAATCTAGTTGGTAAAAAAATATAGATGGAAAACTCGCTTACGCTATTACAATGTCCAGAAACTGAAATAAAAAGTGCTTTTAATGCAATAACTGCAGTCTACGAATACATATACTTACGCGACCTATATTATAACTAATTCAACAAAAGTACTAACGTGTTAATTAATATTAAGTTCATTGCACTCGTTTGCACAGTTTTACAAAGTTAATAAACGCTGATGAATTGCATCAGCGTTTATTAACTTTATAACTTACAAGTAGGTATCCCAAAGCTCCAATGGAGTTGCGAACCATTAGCTAATTTAATGCAATTATACTTTCTAACATGTAATACTAGTTTAGTTGTGAAAGTGACATTTTAGTGAAAGGTCTTCTGTCATGAATAGCGTAATGGAGTAAGTACTTAAATATTATTTTATTTCGTATAATTAGAACAGCGACCACCGAATAAATAATATTTCATCATCTCAGCCGAAAGACGTCCATTGCTGAACGTAGGCCTAAATAATAAATAAATTGTTGTAAATACATACATACATACATACATAGATTTACGCCTGTTTCCCAGAGTGGTAGGCAGAGACTACGGATTTCCATTTGCTACGATCCTGACACACTTCTCTGGCTTCATTCACTTTCATCACATTCCTCATACACGTCCGTCGGTTCAAGGTGCTCTTAACCTGGCTTTTATCCAGAACGCCTCCGATCTAATCAAGAAACGTCCGCCTTGGTCTTCCTCTTCCTCTTTCTTTAAATTGTTGTAAATATTAAATAATATTTACAACAATTTAAAGAAACGAAAAGAAAACTAAGTAGAAACTTCTTACAAAAATTCAAATATGCTATTATCGTCCATTCATCCAAAAATAGATCAGTTATTGTTGGGTGTATACCCAGGATTTTGTTAAGTGCAGATACTAGCAATCGAAGTTGCTCATTAAGGGTTTCTTTTTATTTCTTTACCTAAGCAAAGAGCTTTCGGTATGGGTACTAGAACGGCTGGTACTCTAACTCACAACCGAGAAAACGGAAAATTGTGGTAAATTTTGAGTCAAAGCCATAAGTAAATAAAAACATCGATATAGTCAGGTTGGTTACATAATATAGAGCCAATCCAACATCATTGACGCCGGTCAACTACAACCTATCTATCAAATTTGCAGTCAACAAATCATGTTTTAGATGTTCAATTATGATTATGATCAGTGATAACAAATTAATAAACGTTCTAAATGCAGCATAATAATATTTTTGAAAACAAAAATTTTTTTTTGTAGGATTTGCACCTCCTTGTTAAATATTATGCAGGCTGAGCTGCAGACAGATACTAGTAATATAAATAACTATATATACTATTTAAGCTATCAAATTTCTTACGTGTCATTTGAATGAGTTTTAATTGATGGCACAAATCTGGACCAAAATTGCTATTTATGCTAGAATTATTAAACTTTGTACCAGATTTTGGGGAATGGTTGCGTTCATTGAGACTGTGTTTTCTATCCAATATGAAAATTTAGCACTAAATAAAATAAACCAATAGTACGCAAGAATAAATGGAAAAATTCTATTTAAAGCCTATTATCGTCTACGGGGCACAGTTCGAGGCTCCAGGCAGTGCTGGTAAATATTTTTACTGGATTTTAATAGTAACTTCGTTCCCGTAATTCCAAAATTGCTTGCCTTCATTCCACAGAGATTAAATCAATAAATACACTTTGACGTAGATAATATTAGTATTTAAGGATAAGAATATATTCATTCATGAGAATATTTATGCTTCTATTATACATTGTATAAATTGCCTTACATACATTTTGCAGTGGAGAAGCACACGAGGTCAACGCGGTAGTCGTATATGGAGAACTTAGTTCCCAAAAAGCAAGAAGAAAGCGCCAGAAAGTGTTAGTGCGAGATATTTTTAATGACTACGCAAATAACACGACTCTTCACGGACTTTCGTACACCACTAAAAAAGGGGTAACACTTACCGAGAAGTAAGTAACTGATATGTTTTAGCCCACCTATTTTATTTATCCACTAGCTGACCCGCGCAACTCGTATGTGTCACAAGAAAATTTTATCCATGTTTGCAACATTTTTCATTGATGCTCTGCTTCTATTGGCCGTAGCGTGATGTTATATAGCTTAAAGCCTTTATCGATAAATGGGCTATCCAACACTTAAATAATTTTCAATTCGAATCAGTAGTTCCTGAGATTAGTACCTTCAACAGAAAAATAGAAACATATTCTTTACCTTAATAATAGAAGTATAGATAATTAGATCTTTGCCGCAGCTTGGCTAATATATGTATATAATCGTTAATGTAGACTGTGACAATAAATTTATAGTCTTTGGAAACAGTACTTTCATCAAAATTAAAGCTACTGTATGTCCTTAATGTATTATTGTGCCTGGCAACGTGTATGCAAAATTTTATGATGATCAGTCAGTTCAAGCGTAAGAAACAAACAAACAAACTCACATTCCTATTTATATTGTTAAGTCACTATACTTTATTTCTTATAGCAGATAGTTGTACTACTACATACTATTAAACTTTACTAATGTTTAAGCTAATTAAATTATTAAATCTATTTATATTTAAGTTTACACTTTCCCCGATGTTTCGGTTGCTTTTCAGCAGCCATGGTCACGGGGAGATTAGATTTAGATTAGTAAAGTTTAATAGTATCTAGTAGTAGTGTAACAGTTTCTATATTATGTAATAAAGTGTAAAATAAACAACGCGATAAAATCCGTATATAGTAGTTTAATTTCAATGAATAACATTCGCGTAAACAAAGGCAATATTATGGAAAATACTTCTTTCTATATTATTTCTTTTTAGGATCTTCTGGCTGATTACTTTTATAGCGAGCGTTTGTCTGTGTTGCTTCTTAATGCGTAATGTTTGGATCAAATGGAAAACTAGTCCAGTTATTGTTACTGTTAGTGAACAGCTTGTACCAGTTGGAAAGGTAAATAATTACTATCTTACTTTAAATAAGAAAGAAAGAAAGAAATATTTTATTTTAACGAAGCATTCAGAAGATTCCAATTTATATTTTGACTAGATTTTACCCGCTCTTCACTCAGAAATTGTAATTTTTCTGGACAATTTAATTCAATTAAATTTTTCTGAAAACAGAATGATGTATGTATAATTTAGTATGATTTCATAATAAGTATCGAATGAATATAACTTCGTTCACGTGGCCGACCAATAGCCTAGTAGGAGGCCGTTCGACTGCCACGCAGAGTCCAAGTCATGTGTGCCTTAGGATCGAACACGAGACTAACTTTTCGAAATTATGTGCGTATTAATAAGTAAATATCACTTGTTTTAAAGGCGAAGGAAAACATCATGAGAAAACCTCCAGAATGTTCTTAAAATTGTCTGAATTCTGTCAAGCCTCACTGGAACAAGAGGTACTCAATGTCCTTTTATGTATCTGATATACCTGATAAAATGGATGTGAAATTTCATGATCATCCGTCGAGAGGTTAAGGCGTGAAAGCATAACAAACAAATATACTCACATTCGCATTTATAATATTAATTAGGATAATTGTATTTTTTGATTTCCAGGTACCTTTTCCATCTGTGACTATTTGTCCGCAGTTCAAATCAAAAGCATCAGTCTACAACTTTACAGCTGCATTGATAAACTTGAAAGCTCTAGTGAAAAATAATCCCGAATCATTTAATGCGTATGTATTTTTGGTTTATCTATCACTTTATTAAATTAATAAACAATCAATACGTAAGCTATGAATGGAGTCGTATTATGTGGTTGAAAGAAAGGCAATAAATAAAGAAATATCATATATGGAAAATTAAACCCCGGAAGTACTTCTGAGACCATTTGTGGAACCCCTCATAGCTTGCATAAGAATTTTTATGATATCCATTTAAAGTTTCTTTCTATTTTCCAGTAGCGAAACGGAATTTACTAAGTTTGATGATGTCAGCAACGTATGTTTGTATACATCACATTGGCATATGTATAAGTTTGATGCACTGTTCCAACGGAATTATTCGAACGCTGACGTTGCTCACAACATTATAAGCGTAAGCTATGTATAATTACTATGAAGTTTACATTTATCCCGACTCAACTGCACGACTTTAGACTGCACGGATGGCTCAGTGGTTTAAGTGGTCTACTGCCACTGCGCCTAGTGTTGTGGGTTCGATCCCCACACGGAACAATAATTTGTGTGATCCATAAATGATTGTTTCGAGTCTGGATATTCTTTGTGTCTGTCGTATGTATGTTTGTAAAGTCCCCCGCGACACAGGAATTAGTCCTAGAGCGGGAGCTGTGTTTAAAAAAAACATATGGATAATATAGGATACATAGCGCGCAGAACATCGGTTCCATCCATCGGGCTGTTAGGGCAGAAAGGTTATGCAGTGGCGGCCACGCACTGAAAATAGCAGCAGCGACAATCCCCAGAAGGTGAGCCGACGACCTGGTAAGAGGTGCGGGAAGCGGTTGGACGCCGGTGGCCCAAGACTGGTCTATGTGGAAAACCTTAGGGAAGGCCTATGCCCAGCAGTGGATGTCTTTCGCCTGAGATGAAGACTATGTTATTCAATTTTATCAAGATTACGTCATCCCTATTTTTACAATTGTATTAACATTTCAGGTTGCTCCAAAAAAAGATGACCTGTTTACCAATTGTGAGTGGCGTGACATTATTTATGATACGGGATGTAAAAAAACTCTTACCGAAACACTTACAAGCGAAGGGCTATGTTATAATGTCAATTCACTTTCCGCCAATGAAATATTGCGACTAGAAAAGTAAGTAAGTTACTTATAAGTTACTTATAAACAGCGTTGAGTCTAAGTTATCTCATTATTTTAATGAGTCTGTTCTTGAATTATGTGTTGATATCCCTTTGTATATTGTAATTATGCAAATTCCATACGGATTTTAAATTAAACAAAGATATATGCTAGTTACCCAAAAGGGGAACGCAGAGGTTTTAGACGTATACTTATTAGTCTTATTACAATCCTGGTATTTAAATTGTTGCTTAATTCGCTGTAACTTGATGACAAATAATTAATGTTACAGTATTCATAAAGACTACGCATATCTGTCTGCTAATATTTCTGCTAAAAGTTGGACTATAGAGCATGGCTATAGTGAATACGGACCTGAAGTATATCCAGTAGCGGGCAAGGTGAGTTTTCTTAAATTTTATTAGTATTTATTTGGCGGAGATCCATTGTAATAAAATAATTGGGAACAGAGGAACCCGAAGTTCACCCTTGGATACACCCCAATTATTTTAATAGAAAATATGACAATACTAAAATCCTCTGATAAGGGATAGCCGCGTCGTGGCATTCAAGCGTACTCCAACTTACAGCAATTCGCTTCAGACGCAATATAGGCATCGACACGTGTTTGGCCTCAACGTTAGGCAAGAGCCGAACTGTTCTGAGAATGGTTGATGTTTTGTGTTCGAAGGTTCCTGTCGTCCTAATTATTATATTGAATTATCTTATTTAGGTGTTTAAATGTAATCAGAAGGTAATGTGAAGATATAATATCATTTTAGGAAAATGGAGCATTTCCCGACTTGGATATCATAATGAGAGATCAGTTAAGTGATCGTGATAATGTTTGTAACATACTGTATTCTGGATTTAAAGTAAGTTTTGATCGTTAATTTATTAAACAACTGAGTTTCACGTCAGACTGCTAGATAAATATTTTTGGTATTTATTGTGTGAGCGACTACAGTAATCATTCCGAAGCCCTTGAACATAAAAAATCCGTAATTAAATGTTTTAGTTATAAGAATGAAAAATAATCAGAAGTTCAATAATAAACGATTGTAAACTAGCTGATACGCTTAAACACAATTATACTAATGTTGTTATTGCGACTGCATTTAGTAATGTGGCATTCGTCGAAGTAGCAGGTATCCAAATTTAACTAATATCAAGCATTAGCTTAATGGGTGACCTTAAGACTGCCACGCAGAAGTCTCAAATTCGATCCCAAATTTTTGAGCGTTTTATGTGCATATAAAATAGCCTATTAATTAATAGCACTGGGTTTCTGTGGTGGACCATAGCCTAAACCTTCTTACATTGAGAAGAGGCCTGTGCCCAGCAGTGGGACAGTTCATTAACAAAACTTATATTATATATATTTATTTACCTATTTTTTTAATTTATCTTATAGCTTAAAGATTTAAATAAATTCCAAATAGCTATTCGTTACATTAATATGGAATTCACTTTATATTGTTTTTGAGCCCTGTTTTTTTTCAGGTATTTGTTCAGCATCCAGCGGATTTACCACAATCGTCTTTATACTACTATACAGTTTTAAACTCCCAAATATCGTCAATGGCACTTAGTTTCAGCATCCTTAACACTTCTGAAACGTTAAGGAAGTATTCCCCACAAATGTAAGATTTTGATTTTATTGACCTTATAAAATCAGCTGTTTATTGTAATTACTATTTAGTAATGCTGTGTGGAAAACCTTGGGGGAGGCCTATGTCCAGCAGTGGACGTCTTTTGGCTGAGATGATGAATGCTCTCAGTGGGGAGACCAACAGACTGCAATGCAGAGGGTCTCGGGTTTGAACCCACGTTACGCACCTCTGACATTCGGAAGTTATATGACTTTTCGAAATTATGTGCGTATTGATTAACAATTATCGCCTGCTCCGTGCCTCGGAGAGCACGTTAAGCCGTCAGTCCCGGCTGCCATGGACATCTATGGCAGTCGTTATTGGGAAAGTCAGTACCCTCTAATATCCTGACACTGGTCTAGCCTTAGGGTATCGTTAGCCTTCGGGTTGCGCAGGTCAGGTGGCAGCCGCTCCGTGTAAAAACTGATATCCAGTCAAATCCGGTTAGACTAGAAAAGCCGATCCCAAGTGACTTGGGAATAATAAAGGCTAGGGAGAAGAAGATAAAATTAATAAGAATAGTAAAAATAATAAATGAAGCTTATTCAAAATGATCTTCATTGGCATTAATACAGCCCTTTAAACGTTGAGGCCAGTCATCAATAGAAATACGCACTCCCTCCATGGGAAAATTCTTCACTGCCAATCATATGGATTGTTTTAGGGAAAAATATAAAGGCTAAGGGAGAAGAAGACATTTTTTTATTTTAATGATATTTTACTGCATCGAGATGTTATTTTATTTTGACACTACATTTGATCCTGCTATTGATTACTGTATATTTTGTGCAACTAAACAAAATAAAATAAAACATGTCTTGAAGTTGCAAGTTTAACTCTAAGCTATCAAATGTAATTACTGCATCAAAATTTCTATAGTGGTTTCAACGTGATACCAGAACTAATAGAAAGATAGACTAAAGATCTAAAAAGCTTGTTTTAAGCTTTAACGCTTATAATTGGTCTAAATAGGCAATGGAACTAAATTAAGCTGCGATAGATCGATTTCAGTCAAAAGTCACACGTCTCTGCCTTTTCAAAGTTATGTCTGTATTAAATAGTTAATTATCGCTTGCATTAACGGTTAAATAAAACATGCGTGCCTGAGGGTCTTCTATTATATTTTCGAAGATATGTAAAGTTGGCAGACTTAACATATCTTCGAAAATATAATCCTATATAATAATAATCTTTAATCTTTATTGATTCAAAAAGTTACAGATACACATTATACATAGATACATATTATATGTATTATATGAGCAGCGATAGCTCAGTGGGGAGACCAACAAACTGCAATGCAGAGGGTCTCGGGTTCGACCACGTCGCGCACCTCTGACTTTCGGAAGTTATATGACTTTTCGAAATTATGTGCATATTGATTGACAATTATCGCCTGTTCTGTGCCTCGGAGAGCACGTTAAGCCGTCGGTCCCGGCTGCCATGAACATCTATGGCAGTCGTTATTGGGAGAGTGTCGACACAAAAGATCCCACTGGGTCGAAGTGTCGCCGGTCTGCACCGACTGGCCTCCACATAAGATACATACATACATATGTATGTATTATATGATATAGGAGTTACAATAAAAGGATTAATATAACAATTTTGAAGATCCATTATAGCAGAAATCTGTCATATCCTATATATATAATAAATCCTGCCCTGAGCCAGCGTGGTGGACTATGCCTATAACCTTTTTCACACAGAGAAGAGGCCTGTGCCCGTCAATTGGACTGTTTATATATATAGGGCGATATTATTACTGAGTTTCAAAATTATACTAACTAAGCTTTTTATTATTTTTACAATAGTTTAGAAGAGGCAGGCTGCCCTCATATTTTGCCTAAAATTTTTTGGTTCCACGTAGTCATTTCCTGAGTTCATGCCTCTATAGAGAATTGTCTAACAGAGAGATAGACCCGATAACATTGGACTCAATTCAACACAGAATCTGCGACCTTACAATTAATTGCTAATATAAGTGTTCTTAGGAAAGCATCCAATTTTTTAGCTGAATGGTCAGCTGACACAAATGTGTCATGTCTGCTATGGATGTTCTTGTTAAAATATTTATTTCAGACGACAGTGCTATTTCCCGGAAGAACGTTACTTGAAATATTTCAAAATATACACAGCAAATAATTGTAGACTTGAATGTCTCTCGAATTACACTTTTGAACTTTGTGGCTGCGTTGGATTTTATATGCCTCGTGAGTAATTTCATAACTATGTATATAGAAATCTTAAAATAATATCCTCTTAAGTTTATGCGCATGTTGTACATTAAAATTGAACTACTTTATATTAATATTGTTGTGGTTTCTCTGAAAACACTAGTTTTAGATAAATTTTTTTAACTACTGCTTTTGAACTATTTACAAAATAACCTATTTACTCTTTCTCCGACGTTTCATTTCAGTAGCTATTAATTACAGGAAGACTAAGATGCTACTCATCTCATTGTCTTGAATGGTAGTTATTTCAAAGTACCCGAACATAATTTAATTATTAGTGTGCCTATTTACGCAAAATGAGTTTATATATTAATAGTAGGTTATATTAATAGTTTCAAAATTATCTAGAAGTTGTGTTTTTCAAACTTTAATGAAAATGTTATTTGTCAAATATATTGACTATTTTAATATCATTGTTACATGTTTTAGGTGAGAACAGTAACCGAATCTGCACAACGAATAGCAGACACTGCATGAAAGATGCTCGAGGTTAGGCAATATTCATATACCTACCTTGTTATTTTTATTTATTTATGGTCTAATAATAATATTTAATAATAATAATAATAATATTCTACCACGTACACACAACACCATCTAGCCCAAACTAAGCAGAGCTTGTACTATGGGTTCTAGACAATGGATAAACATACATATTATTATATGCTTTTTTTTTTTTTTGTAAATACATACATATTATACATAGAAACACCCAGACCAAGACAAACATCCATGTTCATACACACAAATGTTTGACTTGTGCGGGAATCGAACCCGCGACCTCAGGCGTGGCAGTCGGTTACACCAACCACTACGCCATCGAACAAATACCATCACAAAATAAATATATAGCATTACTGGTTTATGTTGGTAGTAATATATCTATAAAGACGTATGTATTATTTTATCTGATGGGTATTAAACTCCTATATCTAACGCCATTTAATTTGATTATAATTTTAGATAAACTAGTAAATAGAACATTTTATGCAAAAGTTGATGAGTGTCTTTGTCTGCCTGCTTGCAACAGCATTGATTATGAAGCAGAGATACTGAAGACGGAATTCAATTTGAAAAAATCCATGAGGTCATTTAGTCAAATTGAAGGAATTTCTCTAGGAAGGTAAGTGCTATTAATGCCAATAGCAGTATTGTCCTCAAACTGAATCAGCTTGTATGGGTTACAGGACAGCACGTAGTTTATTTAATCAAATTGTAGATCAGGAATTGATATTATTTGAAGAACGAGGAGTCTTTGTATACATGCTAGCAAATTATTGTTGTATTAGTGTATATGTTTAAGTATAACATTTGACTTAATTGCTAAGTTTTTGATGAAAAATTTACAATCCTACTTTACGATAAATAAAACATAAAGATATTTTGTGCTCCTGACCAACATATATGTGAAATTTCATTATGTTTAATCGAGTAGTTAATAAGGTGAGGGTGTAACAGATAAACAAACTCGCATTTGCATTTATAATATTAGTTGGAGTACATACACATGTAACTTACATTCTTATATGTATAGGTTTAGTTCTCAGTTCTCCAAATTAGAGATGTACTTCAAGCGACCACGCTTCGTGTCCATGCGACGTTCGGAGCTCTTTGGCTTGACTGATTTCCTCGCCAACATCGGTGGACTACTTGGACTATTTCTGGGATTCTCATTTCTAAGTCTTGTTGAGATAATATATTTTTTGACTCTCAGGTAAATTATATTTGGTACTCTTGATATGGTGTTTTTTTGTTATAATTTCAAGAGAAATGGACTTCAAATCCTCTAATAATAAGTATATTTCAGGTTGTGTTGTATGTTCAAGAAAGATTTAAATGAAGACAAAATACAAAGAAGAAACACTTTAGCTATGAGAAAGAAATATTAATTTAATCCTTTAACTGGAACTAGCACTATAAATGCTACAATAAACTATTGCTTCAATGATTTTGCTCTTAGAATATCGCGAGCGATATGTTCACGCAGTTATATTTTATTTAATCCATCATCTTCTCTTATATCTTCTTACGTCTAAATGCCTGTAATCTATACATTAATTTTTGACTAATTATATACAAGAATAAAGGTACAGACCTATGAGGGCTACACTGAAAGATTTTATAACTGATTAGTAAGTATATGATAGCAAATAATAATTGAATAAAATTTTAAGTATATAAATTTCGAAGGAGAATTCGACTTGCCTTTGGTAAGCAATTGTGTTCACTATCATTGCGGTCATAATCAATAACAAATTTGTAATAATAACCCGTGCTACCGTCTCTCTACAAATTGTAACGGAGGTGACATGAATGCTGAGTTTGACATCATCATAGATGATAAAACTTGGGTATATTATTACAAGTCAATAAAACAATCTGCACAATGGACATTCCCTTTTGAATTTGCCAATAATACTAAAGAAATCAAGGCAATAAGATAATAGTCCCATTTATCAATGGACGGGGACATTTCGCAATAATAGTGATAGAGTATAAAATGAACGTTACTGCAGACATTAGACTAATTGTTTGCCAGTGTTTATAAAAATATTTGACAGCAGCGGCCAAGCAACAGGATCCTCCTTCATCACTTTGATGATCCACGCCACTCTGCTAGACGAAATGTCGCATATTTGATCATGGAAGGCATATAACCCCATAGGATTAGTGACATCATCGTCTTTACTGTCCCAGCATGGTACATTGATGACTTTAATTTATTTCTAAAAATATATGTCATAGTTTCATCAAGTGTATTTCGCTTCGTGAACCCTAAAAATGCAATGATTGAGTTTGAAGTTGTTATAGAGAAGATCCGTAAAGAAGAGCGTCATAACGTCAATCAATGGTTCCATCGCATGTGACGGTGTTTAGAAAGAAGTGGGAACTACTTTGGAAAACAATAATATATCAACAGCTTCCTCCTTTATCCAGGATTGGATTTTCTAAAAACTTATGTGTAATCGTCGTATTTGGTAAACCCAGCTCGCTGTTAATTTTTATTATTCAGAGCTGCCATATTATGTTGTATAATTAGAATATACTGCTTATAGCATATATTTTACGTGGCACGTTGTACCGTAAATAAAGTGTGTAGTCGCGCCTCTCAGTAAATACTAAACACAACTAGCAATAATTTTATTATTGTCATCGTATACATACATATAGTAAAAATTGTAAACTAGCAGCTTAATAACTCACAATATTCTATTTGGTAGTAAATACAATAATATATGTAATTAAAATGCATTGAATACAATCTAATGCTTACAATGTATGTGTCTGCGAGTTTTATAATATATGTACATTATGTAACTGCGCAGTAATAAATTACTATAATAATAGTCATAAATCAAAAAATGTTTTATATAGTATAGTATAATAATTGTAAGGCACATGTTGTAGAGCGGTGTCGATTTTTCTATTTTAACGACATAATAAGATTTTTTCTAACGGTTAGTATATGAGAGAGAAAATATCGCAACATTCCGTTGTGTAGTCGCCAGTAGTGCAGTAGACACTACAGCATGATGACTGCTATACATGCTAAGCTGTATAAGTCTACTGCTAAAACATACTGTTGTGTCATTACAACAGTATGTTTTAGCAGTATACTTATACAGCTTAGCATATAATATATAGCAGTTTTACTCTGTCTATATAAATTTGACAAGGCATTGTAGACAAAATGCAGTAGATTAGGAATAATGTAATACATTGCTTAGAAATATCTTATTGCATCATATGTTGGGTAATATCAATATTATTTCGTGTATGTATGAATTTATATTTCATTGTAATGTTTATTAATGTAATTTTAATGTATTGTCTACGTATTTGCTTGATGTGGTTTCTTATGATTAAAAATGCATAAGTCTTTATAACTGTAATTTATTTTTGAAATTAAACTACTTTATACGAATTTTGTCGCGTCGTTCATTTTAAAATACTTTTATTACATAATTTTAACCTAAAGCACTACTATTATTGAACTTTACTTCAATTTAAGCTATTTAAATTAATTAACACTGGTTGGTAATCCGTATAAAAAAAATTAAAATTCAGCCGATACAATAAATTGTTGCGATGTTAATAAAGTTTTTTATATCCAATTTTAATATGTTATTTCTAGAGGCCGCTATTTAAATAAATCAATATAACAATCTGGTAAATAAGTATTTCATCTTAATTAGTGAATCACTGCAATTTTTATAGCAACGGATAAATGCAGCTATGTTACTCCCATCATAAATATCTGCATATACGAGTAAGATATAGCACGCCTCGACTTAAACGTAGAGCAATTCGACTGAAGAATTATAAAATAATAATACCAGCCCTGTATCAAATTGTCACACTGCTGGGCACGGGCCTCTTCTCAGTGTGAGAAGGGTTACGCCTTTGTCCACCACGCTGGCCTAGTGCTGGTTGGCAGACTTCACATATCTTCGAGAACATTATAGAGAACTCTCAGACATGCTGGTTTCCTCACGATGCTTTCTTTCATCGCTAAGCGAGCAATAATTAACTGTTTTAGCACATAACTTTGAAAAGTCAGAGATGTATACCTTGGGGATCGAACTCGAGACCTCTGTATGGCAGTCCAACGGTGTCTCACTAGGCTATCGTTGCTATAACAGAAAGAAAAACTGAAGCATTACATTAAAATATTACATTATATTAAATATAAAGTATTATGCTTTCAGCAGATGAACCAGTTGCTTCCGCCGATTGCTCTGGCTCCAACTTATGTTTTGCAAGAAAAGCAGCAAAAGTGAGGTCTGCGTAGTTGTATGAGTCTATAAATAATATCAGCCCAGTTTATAACTTGACTCAGTGCCGGCTACATACTTTTTCTCAGTATGACAAAATATTAGGCGATAGCCCACCACGCTCAATCACTGCTGGTACGCATATGTGACACAATTTTGAGAACATTATGAAGAAGTCTCAGATATGCAAGTAGCTGACAATGTTTCGTTCATCATTAAAACAAGTCACGATATTTTCCTTTACCTTTAAGACAACTGATAATTACCTATTAATTAACATTTAACTTCAAAAAGTCAGAGGTAGAGGTCATTTAACTTCAGAAGTTTGCGTGGCAGTTCAATAGTATCCTCACTTGCTGGTCATTGCTTATTAAGATATTATAATTCTTTCATTGATCGTGAATCGATCGTTGATATAATTTTTTTCGTGTGCCGATATACGTTACTACTCCGCTCGATTGATCGATAACAGATGTGTTTTAACGGCGGACTTTCATCGAGGAGCCAAATCTACCAACAAAACCATTGGACAAAGACTTCGACCGACTTCTTAATAATGCACCAAGGTAACAAACATGCATATATTTACCTGATGGCAAGATGTTATATACTGGATCGCCAAAAATATTCATCTTTACGTTACCAGTACATGAGTCCAAGATCTTAGGCTCACTGTTACCAGCAACTTTGAAATATACGCTGTGATGCTTCCTTTTGTGGAGTCCAGGTACTACTTTAGCCATGCTTCTTCATATTTCAACGAGGACTTCGACAAACTTCTTTTAAAAAAGAAATAATATGGTCAGTAGTCATTACAGTGATTTTGGTTATCGCCTCGTCACTGCTAACGTGCCGAGTGTTGTGGGTTCGAGTCCCTAATTGAACATAAATGAGGGTGGTCCACAAATTGTTTTTCCGAGAGGCCTGTGTGTCCGTTATTTTAATGTTTGTTAAGTCCTCTGCGACAAAGGCTATATAGCAGGTGAAACACTTATCTATTTAAAAAATTACAAGTGAGAAACGGCAATGAATTGCCATAAATCTTAGAGATCGTAAAAATGCAAAGGTCACGTGATACCTCGTGACTTTGAGGTCAGAGGTCAAAGGTCATAGTCATTTCGGGGTATATCGACTGTGCTGAGTGGATTAGCGTTGACCGCGAGTCTCTCGCTCTTACGGTTCTTGAGTGGAAGTTGTATAACCGACAGACAGACGGACGGACGGACGGGCAAAGCTGTAGTATAAGAGTTTTTTCGAACTCTAAAAAAGATATTGTGAGATAATTTGCTCCTCGTTACTTAAAAATAGTCTTACAGCTATGTTTTCGAATGGTAGGCAGAGGTATATTATGCCCGTTCGTCATCAAAAATGATTTGAGGTTCTACGTAATAAGGAATTAGCCTATTTTCGTCCACCCGGCAAAGTTGCAGTCACCGTGCTAGCTACCGAAATTTTCTGAGGAACCCAAAACCACTTTTTTCCATCCGTGAATCGGATCAGAGGTCTCATATACACTAATCGCATTTACTACTATTCTATTGAAGCTTTTTTGTGTTACAATGTAATTACATAAATACTATAAGAAAAACATATCCCAACTATTTATTTTTTAAATTAGGGTCAATGATATGTTATTTTTATGTAGATTAACAGCTTATATAGTTGACATAAATTGGTAATAAGTGCTAAGTAACGAGTTTATTACTAATTACTCAAAGTACATCCTTGACTGTGTAAAACATAAACATTGTAATTAACTATAACTAAATATAATAAAATTGTAAAGGTGTCAAATTTTTGAATGATATATTCTAATACTTGTGCCAACCACGATAACTATTAAAAGTATTCCTACATGTACGCCTGGGAACGACTTTTAACACGCTTTTATTAGCTTCACCTGTATGTTTGTTTGTAACCGACTCCTTTGGACTTGATTTTGACCCACTTCATCGGTCAGATTTCATTTAAACGTTGTAGACTTATCGAGGACCGATGACAATACAATAATTTAGAATAAAATGAATATAAACATTATTAAGTAAAAAAGCGTGGGCTTTCAAAATAACTTAGAAAGCACCCCACGATTTTTAACATTAAAATGATTTCTTTTATTAATCACTCTATACTTATATCGAATATTAAAAAAAAATTGTTGGGTTTTTTAAATAAAGAGTGCCATTTTAGTTTTTTAGAGATCGAAAAATCTCTTATACAACTTTTAACTCAAGAACCGTAAGAGCTAGAGACTCGACGACGACATTCGACATAGCATAGTCGATATACCTCGAAATGACCATGACCTTTGACCTCTGACCACGGTCACGTGATACCATATTTTTCGAACTCTGAGATTTACGGTAATTCATTGCCGTTTCTCACTTGTTAACCTATTATTTATTGAAATTTAGTTTTGCTTCTCTGTCTGTTCTAAATACATTCAGAACAGAAATTCAGAGAAGCATAGCAGCATAGCATAGCAACAGCAAAAAAGGCTACTACTAGACAGATTTTCGTATGTATGAGAAAAGGTGATGACGACGAATGTACGGGTGGCGTTGTCGTTTATGTGGTCACCTCAACACACCCAGTTGTGTAAAAAATGTAATAGTGTTTTGAATTTTCTTTCAAGAAATTCTCAGTAGCAGTACGGGGCCTGAAATTATGCTTGGTAGAAGGCGGTGATGAAATGTATATTTTGTTATACATTTATAGTGGCAAACAAGCTTACACCTGATGGTAAGTGTTCACCGCAGCGTATGGACGCCTGCAACTAGAGGCATCACTTGCACGTTGCCAATCCTTTAGGAAAGGAAGTGGGAAGGAAAAGGAGCGGAAAGGGGGAAAGAGGGTGATTGAGCCTCCGGCACTCTCACTCACCGAACGAAACACAATAGTAGAAATACTGCTATTTCACGTCGATATTCTGTGAGAGGGTAGTCCTTCCCCGACCGAGCCGGCCCATTTATGCTGATATCAACGAGGCTCTACTACTCAAAAATGTAGATGTATAGAACCTCTGACCACCGCTTAATGTATAAGTAAAGTTGCAGGTGACAGCTAAACTACATCAATACTATAAGGAGATTAAGTTCCGATGTAAGAGGTAATCTATGAAACTACCATTCTGATTCAAATTAATTTTTTGTATTAGATAGTCCTTTAATTGTGAAAGGATTTATTATACATAACATTACGCTACGGGAGCGGATCAGTAATTTCTTTATCTTTTTATTTATTTAGGCATGATGATAATGTCCATCAAGGATAGGTGAACCCGGGCGTTTCCTAAGCAGTATATATACTACATGCTACAATAATATACAAAACCTTTTATTAAGTTATAAAGGTTAAAGAATCATCGGTTAAAAATAATATTTTCTATAATAAATGCAGCTTCCGAAATCGGTTCTGTTAATATGCTTAAAATACTCTTTGTTCATACCAGTTAATATTAAAATTATGCACAAATGATTCTCTAACCCCTTGATATTTAACACACTCGACAAGTATGAGTTGAACAATTTATATTGCGCCACATACATCACAATTAGATGAATTAGCCTTCTTCATCAAAAAACCAAGTTCTCGCGATGGATAGTTGCCAGAACATAATCTATGCTTTGCAACTATTAACCTATCAGTAAACATAATCGTGGGTGAAACCGCGGGTCACAGCTAGTTTTATACAAAGTTCATTTACACTCCTATAAATGATATCATACCAGAGTTGTTTCAATTATAGTAAGTTAATTACGACTGATACAATTTACTGATAATAATTTACAAATGTCCCTAAGCACCTATGGGGTTGCAAACCATTAACCCAATTAATACAATTTTACTTTAACACATTCTAACGCTGTATTTAGTCGAGAAAGTGGCGTTTTAGTGTAAGGACTCTTGTTATAAAATACCGGTATACCATGGAGTAAGTAATATTGTCTTTTATTTAATTTTGCACTCGGCTTCGCGTACTAGCGTTAGGTTATTCGTTAGCCCTTTTATAATTGAATGTAAAGTATTCTTAATGTCGGCCTCGATGGCGTAGTGGTTAGTGTAACCGACTGCCACGCCTGAGGTCCTGGGTTCGATTCCCGCACAAGTCAAACATTTGTGTGCATGAACATGGTTGTTTGTCTTGGTCTGGGTGTTTCTATGTATAAAATGTATGGATTTACAAAAAAAGAAAAATATGTATGTTTATCCAATGTCTAGTACCCATAGTACAAGCTCTGCTTAGCTTGGGCTAGATGGTGTTGTGTGTATGTGGTAGAATATTATATTATTATTATTATTATTATTTTTACTTCCATAGTATCTATGTTATCGTTTGCGAATATGGCTGTGCTATCGTCAGCAAAAAGAATCATTGGATGTTGTATTCTTTGAAGTAAATCATTAATATAAATTAAAAATAATAGCGGGCCTAATACACTGCCCTGGGGCATTTATTTCTCTTAAGTTTGATTGATATTTCTGTACTGTTTTTGTCCGTGGTCATATTTTATTCATTTTTACTAATTGATATCTATCACTTAAGTATGAATCTAGCAGCTTGTGGACATTGCCTCTTATTCCGTACCTTTCTAGTTTATTAAGGAGTATTGCGTGGTCTACGTAATCAAACACTTTCGTCATGTCCATATATAGTGCAGCGATAGCAACACGTTTATCAATACATGTATAAATAGGTTTTAAAACATCATATATTGCCATATTTATCGATTTATTTTTCTAAAGCCTTTCTGTTCTGGTGTAAATAAATCATGTTTCTCGAAGTAATCGTTAATACCATTATAGATTACTTTCAAATAATTTGGAGAATATAGGAAGTAAGGCTACTGGTCTATAACATGTAATACGTTCTGCATCATTTTTCTTAAAGAGAGGTTTCACAAATTTCACAGCTTTATTAAGTTTTTTTGGGAAAGCACCTATAAAAAGAAAATACATCATTTTTAAATCTTATCAAGAATTGAACTAATATACCGATAAAGGAGGAAGGAACTTTGTTTGCAACGCTTTTTAGGCTTAACTAGTAAACCAATTATTATGAAATTTGATGTGCAAATAGAATGGAAGCTAAAAAGGGACTCGCTAGTGTTTTTTTAAAAGAAACTTATTGATGTCTATTTAAAAGTCACTTTTACATCCCAGCGAGGAAGAAGGCGCTGAAGCGGTTGTGGTTACAAATGTCTATGGGGACTTTTGTATACGAAAAGCGAGAAGAAAGCGCCAGAAGGCACTGGTGCGGGAAATGTTTTATGACTACGCCAGCAAAACAACTCTTCATGGACTACCATATACTACTAAAACTGGGCTCACACTTACCGAAAAGTAAGTAGCTAACATATAAAGTTTATTAATATTATACAGGGTGCCGATTAAATAACCTAGAGTATTGAATGGCGGTAATAAGATCATGACGTACTGCCGACATCGAGTTGTCTTTTTAAAAGTAATAGTAGTAGTAGTAGTAAAATATAATACATAACACATACATATTTTTCTTTGCTTAATTTGTTTTCATTCTAATTTATACTAATTATTTATTTTAGGATTTTCTGGTTGCTCACTTTTATTGCCAGCGTTTGTCTGTGTTGCTACTTAATTTATAATGTCTGGATTAAATGGAAGACTAGTCCAGTCATCGTTACCGTCAGTGAACAGCTTGTATCAGTGGGGAAGGTAATATTTTATATTATTTATTTATATAATTTTTTATTTGTGTATTTATATAATTGATAAAACAAATGGTTAATTATCGCTCGATTAAACGGTGAATGAAAACGTCGCGTCGTGAAGAAACCTGCATGTCTGTGAGTTTTCCAGTTATGTGAAGTCTGCCAACCTGCACTGGGTCTGCGTGATGGACCATGGCCTAACTCTTCTCACACTGAGGAGAGACCCGTACCTAGTAGAAAGAAAATTTAAAACAGGCTTGATATTATTATTGTTATTATATTTAAATTGTTACTTATAAATATAATAATTTATCAATTATAAGAATATATTTTGTTTCAGGTTCCTTTTCCATCCGTAACGATCTGTCCGCAATTAAAATGTAAAACGTCGGTATACAACTATACAAAAGTATTTAAAAATTTCAATGAATTACTGAATAAAGATGAATTATCACAAGTGTATGTATTTTTGTTAAGTGATTCGTTTATTATTTAAATCATTTAGTGTTTTAGTATTAGTATCACCAAATGACGCGTTAAACACAGAGGAATTGCTGAATAAAACATTCGTTATCCTATATTACAAAGGTGTCTGTTGGAAATTATCTTGTTCGCCATGGTTGTATAAAAATATTATTAAATATTGATTGTCTCTTTTTGTAGTCTGACTCTTTGTTTGGCTGTTTGAGTAATGCAATAAAAAGCAAAATCTACTAAAATAATCGGGAATAAGTAGAAAATCATTTATCAAACAAATTATATACATATATACATTATTTCTTTTTTATAACATAATGTTTATAATAAATTTTTAACGATAGCTCAGTGGGGAGACCAACAGACTGCAATGCAGAGGATCTCGGGTTCGAACCCACGTCGCGCACCTCTGACTTTCGGAAGTTATATGACTTTTCGAAATTATGTGCGTATTGATTGACAATTATCGCCTGCTCCGTGCCTCGGAGGGCACGTTAAGCCGTCAGTCCCGGCTGCCATGAACATCTATGGCAGTCGTTATTGGGAAAGTCAGTACCCTCTAATATCCTGACACTGTTCTAGCCTTAGGGTATCGTTAGCCTTCGGGTTGCGGAGGTCAGGTGGCAGCCGCTCCGTGTAAAAACTGATATCCAGTCAAATCTGGTTAGACCAGAAAAGCCGACCCCAAGTAACTTGGGAATAATAAAGGCTAAGAGAGAAGAGCGAAGAGAGGAGAAGACATTATTTTTTTTAAGTTTGTTGGCTATTTGGTTTTTAAATTACTAGTATTATTGTTAACCCCTGCAGCTAAGCTAAAATGCTAAAATACGACGTCGGTAGTGCTATGCGTGGAATTGCGCGATCTCTGGAACGCAGGTCCATTGCTTTATCTATTGGGTAACCGCCACTTTAAATTGCTTTGATGATGTTTATTAATTGTGACCTATACAAAATTTTCAGTAATATATCCGATTATTATAAGTTTGACGATGTAAGCAACGTATGTTTGACTCATTGGACGCTCGAAGAATATTTTGAAACATTTCCACGGAATTACTCAAATGCTGATGTAGCTAAGAACATAGTGGAAGTAAGTTGCCAACAGTTGCTTTATATATATTTTACTATCTTTAGCTCGCGGCTTCGCTCACGTAAAGATAGGTTAGTAACAGCACTTTTAAACTAAAATATTGCCTATATTACTCTGTGATAATATAGCTTCCTAATGGAGAAATAATTTTTTAAATCGGTTCAGTATTTTTCGAGCTAAACCCTTACAAACAAATTAAAAATCAAAGCTTTCCTCTTTATAATATAAGTATAGATTATAACAGGATACTTTTTTATTGCATTTATTACATTATAGGTTGCTCCAAAAAAGGAGGACTTGTTTCTTTTCTGCATATGGGGCCAGAATATATCCGATGATTATTGTTCTGAAATTATTTCAGAAGTACTTACTAGTGAAGGACTGTGTTACAACGTCAACTCACTAGCGGCAAATGAAATATTAAGACTAGAAAAGTATGTATAAAAATTTTATTTTGTTAACATTGGCATTGAATGTACGGAGTGGTTAAAGTGGTTGCCTCGTCTCTGCCACTGCGCCGAGTGTTATGGGTTCCAAACCCACACGGGACAAAAATTTGTATGATCCACAAATAGTTGTTCCGGGTCTGGGTGTTTTTTTTGTCCGTTATTTGAAGGTTTTATAAAGTCCCCCGCGACACAGCAATTATTCCCAGTCCAAAAGCGTACGAAACAACATAATGTATTATGCTGTTTTGCCAATTTAAATGACCTTTTCAGGTCATATTAGCATAAATAATAGTACAGGGATCACGCAGTGATTTAAGCGGTTGTCTCGCTACTGACACTGCGCCGAGTGCTGTAACTTCAATCTATATTAGTGTTTTGAGTCTAGGTGTTTTTTTCATCCGTTGTTAGAATGTTTGTAAAATCCACTTCGAAATGTAAATTGATGAACGTATCTCATTAAAATGTGTTAACCATGAATATTTTAAATTAGATACATATATCATTTTACTTACGTTTTCTAATAACAAGCAGCGAATAGCTCAGTGGGGAGACCAACAGACTGCAACGCAGAGGGTCTCGGGTTCGAACCCACGTCGCGCACCTCCGACTTTCGGAAGTTATATGACTTTTCGAAATTATGTGCGTATTGATTGACAATTATCGCCTGCTCCGTGTCTCGGAGAGCACGTTAAGCCGTCGGTCCCGGCTGCCATGAACATCTATGCCAGTCGTTATTGGGAGAGTGTCGACACAAAAGATCTCACTGGGTCAAAGTGTCGGCGGTCTGCACTGACTGGCTCCCACATAAGATACATACATACATACATATTCTAATAAAAGTTTAATTTTATGAACGTAAATGTATGTTTCAGTATTCATGAAAATTACACATATCTGTCTGCCAACAAACCTACTAGAAATTGGACTATGGAGCACGGGTATAGCGATTTTGGTCCTAGTGTATACCCAGTAGCGGGCAAGGTAAATTTAGTTATAAAACCTTTATTATATTGAGATAAAGATTCTGACACTTGCATGTGTATATGTATTAGAAATTATTCATTTGTTAAAATTAACATATTATAATTATATTAAATATTGTCATCAAACTGAATAGCATAAGGCATCACTTTAAAGTAGTATATCTTCCATCAAATAATTTTGTAATGGCCTCACGAATCTGCACTATAATTGAATTTATCTCAGATAAATTAAATGATCTTGTATAATTTATCAATGGCTAACAAATTTAAAAAGCAGTTTAGTTCATAAATTTATATTTAAATTGTTATTATGTAAAACTTGTTTATTATTTAATTATTATGATTGCCTAAAATTAGTTTAATAAATATTATTATTATTGATATTTGCATTACGCAAGGCTGAATATGGTGTCACCGATAACTGCGTAGGTAATGTGTAACATTAATTTTATAAACCCATTTTTTGCAAAAATTAAATTAAATGTTTGAATATACTCCATAATCCAACTAAATACAATGTATATATATGTAATATGGTTCTAGGAAAATAGTGCAGAACCCTACCTGCAGATTATAATGACAGATAGACTGATGGAGCATGATGATGTATGTAACGTGCTAAATTCCGGGTTTAAGGTAAGCTAATTTAATAATTTATTAATTATTGTCCAATCCGATACCAATTTATAATAAAAATAATGGTTAGAGTATTTATTTTAGGGCAAACGCCGTTTTTCATCCATAGTTAGCAATATACCGGTCCACCAGACACCCATACCCATAGCCCATATATTAAAATCCATACGTAGCAATATTCCTACGCCTGCTGCGGCTAGTGCCGCTGTAAGTGTTCCATCCCACCTTTGATTAAAACTCTCGAAGGGCCTCTTCACGTTGGACCCATGTCTCCGTGTAAGCCTTCCAAAGGGCCAGGTATTTTCTAATATAATATGTTATAAAATACCTGTGATAAGAGAAACATAATAATAATAATATTCTACCACATACACACAACACCATCTAGCCCAAACTAAGCAGAGCTTGTACTATGGATACTAGACGATGGATAAACATACGTACATACTTTTTTTTGTAAATACATACATATACATAGAAACACCCAGATCATAACAAACATCCATGTTCATGCACACAAATGTTTGACTTGTGCGGGAATCGAAGCCGCGACCTCAGGCGTGGCAGTCTGTTACACTAACCACTACGCCATCGAGGCCGAAATTATTTTCATATCTAGATTTAGCTCCCGAGATTATAGACATGTGGCATGTAGATTAGGCAGTTATTTAGCCAACAGTCATTACAGTCAATGGCCTATTGGCCAAGAGTCTCAGTCACAACCTAAAGATACCTGTGGGTTTCGATATATGAAAATGTAAGATTTGTCAAAATGTTTCAAATGAAAAATATAATTATGAATAATAATAATAATAACTGGCAACATATGTATATGTACATCTAGTCACATATTTTCTGTATATCATTTATCGTAATATGATTATTGCGTTTCATACTGTAATAGGTATACAATGACAATTATTCTACTTATTTTCAAGATAGCGCGTTGTACCTCTCTCAAAATACTACAGTTTAAAACACACACACAGTATCTGAGCAGATTTTTTCAAATGTTGTTGTCATCAAGCAAGATTAGTGACTCTAGAGGTTTTCTGGTTAAAAGTGATCTAACATTCTAACTTTGAATACAAATTGTATACATAGTATTCTTGCTAGATTATTAATCTTCTTCTCCCTTAGCCTTTATTATTCCCAAGTCACTTGGAGTCGGCTTTTCTAGTCTAACCGGATTTGACTGTATATCAGTTTTTTACACGAAGCGGCTGCCACCTGACCTCCGCAACCCGAAAGCTAACGGTACCCTAAGGCTAGACTAGTGTCAGAATATTAGAGGGAACTGACTTTTCCAATAACGACTGCCATAGATGTTCATGGCAGCCGGGACCGACGGCTTAACGTGCTCTCCGAGGCACAACATTAATAAAAAATATAGTATTTTCTTAAAATACAATGAACCCGTATAAGTAAAAAAAATTGATTTTTATGCAAAGATTTAGATGTAAAGAAATACGACGTAAATTTAAATGGCTACAGACACAGAAATCAATTCTATACGGCTTTCTTTTTCTTATATTAATTTAGCGTTGAGATTATAATACCGTTAATCCTGTTAATTACGGAAAAATGTTTTAGGTATATGTCCAGCATCCTGCAGATCTGCCAATGTCATCTCTATATTACTACGCTGTTTTGAATTCCCAAGTATCGTCAATGGCCCTAAGTTTCAGTATCCTCAATACATCCGAAACCTTAAGAAATTATCCCGCACAAACGTAAGTCAATTGATTTTAAGATTTTAACATTATTATTATATTATATCTTATTATATTATTAAACTATTACATAATACTATTTTTATACTGCATAGTCACAAAACCAATTAAATCGCAGATTACAAACGCTATGTTTTACGTCTTCTAATAACCTTCTTGTTAAAATATTTGTTCCAGACGACAATGCTATTTCCCGGATGAACGTTACTTGAAATATTTCAAAATATATACAGCAAATAACTGCAGACTTGAATGTCTTGCAAATTATACTTTCGAACTTTGTAAATGTGTCGAATTTTACATGCCACGTAAGTAATTTTATGTTGTCAAGTTGAAAACCGACTATCATACAATAAAGTAAATAGCTCAACTGTTTAAATTATTTTAACCATCAGTTTACCCAAAATTTGCATTGCGTAACTCTCTAAAAACCACTTATAGAGTTTCAAAGACTTATACACAACCATGAACTCTAATCAAACATACCTGTTTAATAATAATATATTTAATCGCATTGTTTTAGATGAAAGCAGTAACCAAATTTGTACAACTGAAAATAAATTTTGCATAAATAATGCGCGTGGTAAGGCATTATAATAATATTTTATATCTATATATTTTTTCTTTGTAATTAAGTATAGATACAAATAAAAACTCCTGTTTTTGTTTTCAACATTATTACAGAATATTATTATTATTATTTAACTATTTCTATTGCAGATAAACTAATGGAAAAAATTTATAACGAGGCAGATGATGAATGTCTCTGCCTTCCTGCTTGCAACAGCATTGATTATGAAGCAGAGATATTAAAAACAGAATTCCATCTCAAGAAACTTATTAAGTCAGGCAGCGAAATTTATAAGTTTCCAATAAACGTGACTGGGTAAGAGTTTAGTACATTAGCGTTTTAAGATTAATAAACAGACCGTTAAATTTATACTAATTTTGATGTATAGTTTTGACAATAAAAAATATTTCATTGTCAAAAAAATTATTATTGTCGTTATCCATATCGTATATTATTGTCGTAAAATCTTTCAGAATAATAATTCTGAAAGATTTTAAGCAATCAAGATGGCTATGGTTCACTTGGTGGTAAGCAGTTGCGCTTTTCCGGTATTTTAAGAAAAGACTCAAGGGACGGCCACTACTTGTCTCCTGCTAAATAAAAATATAATCAATATAGATGCCATACTTGCCTTTTATGTTGAGAAACAATAGCACTGAATATATGTATAAGCTTGTAAGCATATGTAGATATATCGCACCCTTAATAAAACAGAGACTTATCTCAGTATTTTGGATTAAACAAATTTGAACTCTATTGCAAAGATTTAACACAAATATAATATTAGAATTTAACATATACAATTAGAGTTCAAATTGCCTTACTTTCAAATTTCGAGTTAAGTCGCTGTTTTATTAAGAGTGCGATATCATATGTGGGGGCCAGTCAGTGCAGACCGGCGACACTTCGACCCAGTGGGATCTTTTGTGTCGACACTCTCCCAATAACGACTGCCATAGATGTTCATGGCAGCCGGGACCGACGGCTTAACGTGCTCTCCGAGGCACGGAGCAGGCGATAATTGTCAATCAATACGCACATAATTTCGAAAAGTCGTATAACTTTCGAAAGTCAGAGGTGCGCGACGTGGGTTCGAACCTTTGCATTGCAGTCTGTTGGTCTCCCCACTGAGCTATCGCTGCTCAACATATGTAGATAGTAAACAGGTTATATCATGTTAGTTTTCATAGATACATACATGAATTCAATATAATATATTGTAATAATTTTTATTTTTAGCACCAAGTACTCAAAATTAGAGATGTACTTCAAGCGGCCACGCTTCGTATCCATGCGACGTTCGGAACTGTTTGGCTTGACTGATTTCCTCGCCAACATCGGTGGACTACTTGGACTATTTCTGGGATTCTCATTTCTAAGTCTTGTTGAGATTATCTATTTTCTTTCCCTAAGGTAAAATATAATTTAAGTATATTCGATCCGGCGTTTTAAATTTTAAAATATATGTTTAATAATATCATTGAAAAATCATTATATTTTCAGGCTATGCTGTATGTTAAAGCAAGACTTAAAAGAAGAAAAAATACAAAGAAGAAATACTATACCTATGCCAAAGAAATATTAATCTATTCAGTAATTCCATCATGTGCACGTATATCATTAAAATAATTTAATTAAAGCAAAATTTTAAATCGTGTTGTCATAAATAGTATCCTCATTTAGGTCACGTAACCACAACCATATAAATATAGCCTCAAATTTTTACTACACAACTATACACAACTAAGACCCATTTCTCGTAATAAAATAATATGTTCAAATAAGTGTTCCGATCTAGTCTTAGTACACATTTATTAAGACTAAATCTTTAAAAAGAGATTAAGACCTTTAAAAAATTAACAGATTATTATATTTTATATTATCTACAAGTCTTCCATTCAGGGTTAGGCTCACATTCTATATCGTGGGACCTATAACATACCTCGTGAAATGTGTATGTACTTACTACTGCGTGCACCTAAGTATGTACATATGTCCACATTTAATACATTTGGGTTTTGTTTATTCAGTTTTATTTATTGTAAATACTAATATTAAAGTGATTCAAATTAAATGTCGGCCTCGGTGGCGTAGTGGTTAGTGTAACCGACTGCCACGCCTGAGGTCCGGGTTCGATTCCCGCACAAGTCAAACATTTGTGTGCATGAACATGGATGTTTGTCTTGGTCTGGGTGTTTCTATGTATAATATGTATGTATTTACAAAAAAGTGTATGTGTATGTTTATCCATTGTCTAGTACCCATAGTACAAGCTCTGCTTAGTTTGGGCTAGATGGTGTTGTGTGTATGTGATAGAATATTATTATTAAAAAGTTGTAAATAGGTCTGAGAGGAGATTCCCTATCCCTATTAAGATTAGAAAATTAATCTTCTTAGAATCACTTCTTTTTATGACGAACGACAATTTAAAATGTCACTATAATTTATTTTATATTCGACACAGTCAAATGTATTAAACAATTTAAAAGAAAAGTCAATAGCTGATTTAAATAGAATTTCACAAACAAGTAAAAATAATAACAAATCTATAAATTTTAAATTCATTTTACAAAAATACCTACGCTTTAAATTTTGTAGTAAGGTTAGGCAGATTTACATGGAAAAAGAAACGATAAACAGTTCATACGTCATACTGATCTATTCAGCAATAAAGTTACGTAATATTTAATATTTATACGGAGCATAGCCTTGTACACTTGTGAAACCTAAACCCTAACCAAAAAGATCGGGTAAGGCTGGAAGCTTTTGAAACGCGTCGAATGGAAAAAGTTTCATGGACAGAAAAGTAACTTATGAAGAAATATTGAGAAGAGTAAATGAAAACAGACAAATACTGGAACTTATAGAGAATAGAAGAAGAAACATGTTTGGTAAGTACCAATCATGTTTCTTTTTTATGACAAATTTATTAACAATATTATGGAAGGGAAAATAGAGGCAAAGAAAAAGAGAGGAAGACCAAGAAGAAAGTATAGATATCAACTGAAAGAAAAAGCAAATGCAGAGACATCAGGCATTGACATTGACAAATAAACCAATCACTCAATATTAAAAAAAATTCAAATAATAAGAAATTCCTAATATTTAATGTATAAGAAAAGTCTTTGTTGTTAATGTCTCGTAAAGTATTAAATAGGTTTAGATGAAACTTGGCATATCCAAAGTCAAATCCAGGATTAACACATAGGATATTTTTATCCCAGGATAAGTTCTCATTCATTAGGGTGAGCTGTGAATTAGTCTGTGACATCGTTAAATACTTATAATCTACATGATCATCTTTCAAAATAGCTATTTATTAAAACTGATAACAAATTGAATTTTTCAGCAAGCTCCACAAAGCTTCACGGAAGCATAGCCTATATTAAAAAATTAATACGGCAGTGAGCGAAGGTTCCATTTTAAGATAAATGCAGTGTTGATAATTATAGTATGTATAATATCATACATATAACATATTTAACAATATAAAAGGCAGGTTGCTGATTAAATTAAATTTTCGGTATTTGTCAAAATAAACCAGTCTAAATATAAAAACAGATTGTTCACGCGTAATAATGCACTTATATTCAGAATATATTATTTATTAATGAATCATGTGTTTTAATTTGTCTATATCCGACATTTGTTAAAAATGCGCTTAAATTTAATTTAATATGATCATTCTTTCATGTTATTATAACATAGTACGTAGTCACAACATGTTCACAAAATTTACATTTACATTTCTTTCTAGAAATTGGCTTAAATAAAGACATACTCTACTTATATATATGTGATGTATTGGTACATAATTATATGCAATTATGAAATACATTTCATTTTATTTTAAATTATGCCAATTAATTTGATTTTACTATGCTGTCTTCGGCATGCAAACCAACAAAATTTTATTTATACCTACTAGAGATATATTAGCATAAACAGAACGTTAGCGCAACTCCTGCGCATGAGATCAAAGACATGATTTATGCGCCGTCAGCTTATGACGATTTATGGCGTGCTAACGAACGCACATGGTTCAACATATCGACGTTGGAAAGATATTGATGTAGATAAGCAAGTAAGTATTTCACTAGATAGATGAATAGATCATGATCATGGAAACTTTGGTATACATGAGTACCTACAACTTAATTATACACGATCATTTTAGCTTTGAAAACAGTTGGAAACAATTTAGAAAGTGGTAATCTAGTTAATCCGTGAAGCAATATACGATTTACAGTAATAGCTGATGAAATTGTTAACATTATTATTTCAGATTTTAAATTGAGAATTTTTACTTTATAGGTATGAGAATCGGTATGTAACGTTCTGGTAAAAATATGTTCATGTGTGAACGGGTTATTACGGATGAAAATTTCCACTTAAAGGAAAGATTATAGAAAATGTTTGCATGGGAATTCTGTCAATTTTTATATTTGATACTCTCTAGAAAGAAACGCTTCTTTTTTGTTTTGTACATGTTTCAGTAAAAGGATGTTATTTAATGCCATGATATCAAAATCATAACAAAAACAAAAATATTTAATGGTAAAAACTGTTCACGTACGATATGTCATCAATGTAAAACAGAAACACTCGAGAAAGATCAAAGGGTGCGCATGCGCAGGAAACGCTCAACCTCGACTATCAGCGATACAGACTTGCCTTTCAGAACCACTTGAGTTGTAAGTGGAGCACTGACGTCACTAATTCTGTGTTATATCTTTATCTGTGAACAATAAATCTAGCAAACTTACTGAACAGTGTATTTATTTCTTTCTGAAACACTTTTAGTAAGATATCAATAAAACGCTGAAGCGTTTAAGATAATTTATTTGATAATAATTTGAATGAGATTTTGGTTAAATAATATTTCAATTAAACGATCATTGTTTATGTGTTATCAGAATTTATGTAATTCCCTTTTGAGTCCAAGCTAATTTAGCATCCGAATATGTAAGGCATTTGATTCCATGGATAACGCATACAATCTTATGTACAGTCAGCCAAGAAAGTGGTCCACCAGCTTTGACAAAAAATTCTGTGGGATCTATTTTTCATGGCATATGGCAGCTGTTGTTAGCTGTGATAATACAAACTTGACACATGGTATGACGCAAATTTAATACATGGTAAAGAGAAGAATGGCCACTGTTATAATACTATTAATAATAATACTCTATCACATACACACAACACCATCTAGCCCAAACTAAGCAGAGCTTGTACTATGGGTACTAGACAATGGATAAACATACATAATTATAAACTTAAAAGGCCTGCAACGCGCTTGTGACTCCTTAGATGTTGCGGTTGTCCATGGGCGGCGGTAATCGCTTACCATCAGGTGAACCGTCAGATCGTTTGCCTCTAACAACATAAAAAAGAGGTATTTTTGTAGGTATCTGTCAAGAAATTCTCAGTGGCATCACAGTCTGCCCTAATCCTATTACGTGGGAGCTAAAATCATAGCTATCGAAATGTTGTCATGTGTTAGTCTACTCACTCAAGATTTTGTCTATAATTTTTTATCTCACGGGAACAGCTTTCCTGGATGAAATATATACCCTATGTCCTTTTGTCCGCAATTTCATGATGATCGGTGAAATAATTAAGGCGTAACAGGGTAACAAACAAGCTCACATTTGCATTTATAATACGAATTAGGATTACGTGCATTTATAATACGAATTAGGATTACGTATTTTGTAATATAAAAATAATAAAAAATAAATGAATGAATGAATTACTGATAATTGCGCTAATAAAATTCACTGCTCACTCTAACAGAAATGACAAGAACTATCGCTATAAATGATAATTATTATGATGCTAGCAAAGAACTTATTTATACTTACACAAATATGAATGATGAAAATAAATTAAATGTCTATTGGTACTAATATTGTGAAGGGGTAATTTTGGCGTGACTAAGCCGATACCAAAAATTATTTGACTAGTAGAAAGATTTACTATATTGCTATACTATTTTGACTTGCAGCTTGTTAATAGTAAGATAGATTAAATCAGAGCAAATATATTGATGTTGTAATTAATATATTATACTAGCTGACTTGGCAAACGATATTCTGCCATATAAATGATTTTTTAGCGATATGAAATATATTTTACAATCTAATTTCATACCAATTATACATAAAAAAAAAACATAAAAATCGGCGGAGTACGCCTACACTGACTGTACTTGTACTGTGACACAATATTTATATATATATCTGAATTGTATTTAGCAAATTGTTTATATTATTTTCATTAAATATTGCATAATTATATCCTACTAATATTATAAATGGTAACTAATTTTGATGTTTAATATAGCAATAGCGTGAACTACGAAGAAGTATAGGTATATACCTATGAACAAATATTTAGAAAAAAGGTGCCCTAAGTTACGGTCTACAGCTAGTACCCGAATACAAATTGTAGAAATAAAGATCAAAGTAGTATTAGTGTTATCGTAACTAATATTATAA
Organism: Catocala fraxini; assembly: GCA_930367265.1. Taxonomy (NCBI): domain Eukaryota; kingdom Metazoa; phylum Arthropoda; class Insecta; order Lepidoptera; family Erebidae; genus Catocala; species Catocala fraxini. Next base: position 23,870,311 of record OV884030.1, on the reverse strand, counting down.
ATGCGAATGTGAGATTGTTAGTTTGTTTATTATGCTTTTGCGGCTCAGCTACTCGACCGATCATCATGTTTCACAAACGTTGTCAGAGGAACAGAAATGGACGTAGGGTACTTTTCATCCAGAAAAATTACCTGTAACTAACCTAACATTTATGCAAGTGAAGCCACAGGCAAAATATAGTGCAAGATAAATCCGATAATGTGTTTAAAAGCTATAATTATGTATATAACATAACTTGCCTTGTAATTCTTATATTTAATCGATCAATGTTGTTTTTATATCAATGAACGAATGCAACCATGAAATCACCTCTTCAAAAAAAGGTCCTCCATCGCAGTAACGGCGTCACAAATCCATCGAACATATCATTAGTGAATCCACTACCGAGCCGCAGGCTAAAAGATAAAATTACCACAATTTAGCCGCGGCCATTACAACGTTTGCTGGGTTAATGGGTAAACAAAAAACTACCTGTAAGTGACCACTGTTTTGTTCTCGTATTGTAACTGTATGCATTCGGTTTACATGGTGGTCTTAAATATATTTAGTAAATATTAAAATTATATTATTATGTAGTGTATGAGATAAAATTTGATTTATTAAATAGAAACATGAAAGAGAGACAGAAAACATAGATATTATGACGTTTCCGTTTTTCAGAATAAATCCTATTTCCGGTACTTGAAATGAAACACGTATAATCAGGACCTAACAAATAATGGACACAAGATTTATCTTGTGTCATTACTTGTATTGTTCCATACCAGGAATTATGGCGCCGAGGATTAACTCGTCACCACAAACCAAAAAAAAAAGAGTGATCCGCAGATAAATGTTTTAAGACCGGGTGTTCTTTGTGTCCATTCTTATTAAAATCCTTTGCGACAAAAGAATTACAACCTCGTACGCGAGTTGTACTTGTTAAATAAAAGAATGACCATGGCCAGGTCTGGCTAAAGTGTCTAAATACAATACCTACTAATATTATAAATGTAAAAGTTTGTGAAGATGTTTGGATTCTTACTAGTTAATCACACGTAAACTTTATATATGATACATAGACCATATCTTGAATTAACGTATATGATACGTTTTATTCCGATATGCGTGCCCGTGGGACTAACAGGCAGCAGGCAGAACTAGTTGATTTATATATAAATGCTCCATGTAAACCTCTCCGAAATCACCGTCTTACTTTGCCATATGATTATGTTTCTTCCAATCGTTTTTGCGTCAATGTAGTTGAGATTATTGTTGATTTGGTTCTCCATCAGACTTTTGTGATTGATTACTCTTGATCTTTGAGATTCAGTATCTCTGTTTAGCGAATTAAGTGGTAAGTATTGGCAGTAGTTGTTACTGTTTTTTTTTCATGTGCACTGTTTGTTTAGAAATACAGTAAGTAACAATAGATAAGTACAGTCAAGTACAGGATAAATTATCTTATCAGCCTCACCTATTTGCAGTAAAAAAGTAGGTATTGTTTTACTATTCAGTTGTGACTATCCTAACTTTATAATATTATAAATGTGAATGGTAAGTTTGTTTAATTCATTGTTTGTTACGCTTTACGCTTTAACTACTGTATCGATCATCATGAAACTTCGCATACACGTTGTCAGGGAAAAAGAAAAGACACAGGGGATTGTATGTTTTTCTGAATATCTCATCCAGGCAAAAAATACCATTCCCGAGCGAAGCCGCAGGCAAAAGATAGTTGTTTATATTTTAAATATTTTGTTTACATTTTCTTCAATTTAATATTTCTAACAGCCAGGTATTTTATTAATATTCCCTGCTTCTATTACCTGATATCGTAACAGTTTCTTTTTGCTGTTGATTTTGATATGAAACCATGTAATCTGTACGAGACTTTATTCAAAATCCCAAATACAATTTGCTGTCAAGATTTTTACAAGTATTTATTCCTACATATTGAAAAATCACCATTCTAAAATACTTTACAGGGTATAAGTATACTGGCAATCCCTAAGGATACGTACAGGTAACAAACAAACTAATATTCACATTAAAATATTATGCATGTATTTAAGATTAAGATTCAGTTAAAAGGCATTAAGATTGCAAATTTAAAAGTAAGTATTAAGACTGCGCCGAGCGTAAGACAGATAATGGCAGAGCTCGTGCGGCGCATATTCAAATCGGCGCGCGGCCATAGTAAAATTGTATGGAAGATTTGAAATTCTTTTTTGATAAATATGTATCTTTATTGTCAACCAATTACTTAAATATTTGGGACGGACAAATTGTAATATAACTATTTATGTTTCATTTAAGCTGTAAAATAGGATAGATTTCTACAGTTATAATCTAAAAATCACTTAACATGCGATTACGTTTTTGCATTTTCGTGTAAATTTACGTAATTTTGTAGGCAAAAATATTAATTATTTTAAGTTTTTTACACGGAGTAATTGTAAACACATTCATTGTTATGGTAAATGTATATTTTATATTTGTATAAAACAAAAAGTGTTGATTTTATTCACTTAACTGTGACCGCCTGTTTTGGCACATTTCGCTCGGCGCAGTCTTAACTATTCACGTAACATTACTTCGCTATGTATGATATGAGTAAGGTATAATAAAACCATACGATTTTACAGATTATTACATCGACAAAATGTTGAGCTGTCAAACGCTGTGAAGTGTTGTCACTGCGGCATGTACTTGAGCAAGTCACTCGACCGCGCGACGGTAGCGAGTGTTTTGTTTACTCTGCTGTGCCAACAATGTTGAGAGCAAGTGAATAATTGTGCGCTTTGTTAGGATAGGATTTAGGGATGGGGTTTAAGACGGGTGTAGATAATACGATTGTAATGATCGCATTTTAAAATAAATTTAGCTGCATATGAATAAACATAATAAATCAGAGAGTCCAGTATATTATTATGGCCCTGAGGTGCTTGCGGTGTTGCACTTCCTATTGCCTTGAATAACACGTAAAGACGTTGGTCCTGCGCTTGCTTTTTCTTACTATAATATTATAGTGCACCAATATTCACGGAAACAAGTGCTCTCACTATTCTCTTACCCTCATAGTCCGATGAGATGGCATACCAACACGACCGAAGAAAAATGTAATAATGTACTCTATAATATTGTTCTCAATAATTTTGATGCCTTGGACCTTACGAGTAAATTGTGTTATGTGGTTCCCCGAACTGTAAACGTGCGCAAAGTTCGTACGTGTGCTCTGTTCGCGATTAGCACATATCAGTCGAACACGGGCCTACGGGGCCCTATACATAGAATGTTGGAATGTTATAATACAAATTTTATAGATATCGATATATTTGCTTGCTCGAAATTTCAATTTAAATCTAATGTCCTTAAATCTCTCTGTATGACATAATAATATTAAATTATCATAATATTGTCTTCTATTTACGCGAATATTATTCATTGAAATTAAACTGCTATATACGGATTTTATCGCGTTGTTTATTTGACACTTTATTACAAAATTTTGAAAATTGTTACTCTACTACTACTATTAAACTTTACAAATTTTTAAGCTAATTAAATTATTATTAAAACTATTTAGATTTAATTTATTTTTACACTTTCCCCGACGTTTCGGTTGCTTTTCAGCAGCCATGGTCACGGGGAGACTAAGATGGTAGTTGTCTCAATGTTCCAGTGAAACATTGACAACACTGGAACATTGAGACAAGTAAAGTGTCAAATAAACAACGCGATAAAATCCGTATATAGCAGTTTAATTTCAATGAAATTATCATTTCAAATTGTTTAATTGAATCTTAGCTGAAATTGTAATTTTAGCTAAGATTCAATTAAATAATTGTATATTATATTGTATTTTAATAGTAATTTTATTTTATATTGTATTATTTATTTTTGTTTCAATTTATATTTAAATTATAATTTATATGTAGTTAATGTACGTGAATTCGTTGTTTGGCAACAAAGCTATTTATATTTATAAATCTATTCATATTCTTATTTGATTGTTTGGACTGTTTAATTTTATATGTCTAAAGAATTAGATTTTCATATTGTTTTATAAATTATTGTCTGTCTAGTGGCAGTCATTGTGTATAATTTATGTTTAATTTGTGGATTATGCAATGGGCTGCAGCATTGCTATTGATATATTTTGTTATATTGAAGCCTAATGTATATGTTGTAGCTGTTTATTATCCTCTTAATAAATAAAAAAAGAAAATGAAAAAAACATATATTTAGTGCATGAAACGATTGAGTATCAGTATAATAGTTGGACAGCAGATTTTGGTAGCTGAAGTAAGAGCGGAAATTAATTTGCCTGTGAAAAAGAAATCAGTATGCCAATTTTAAATGGTGCACTTATACATTGCTGGCTTAAACTTTATCTCTTTGTGCCCGACAAGTGCCTGGAAATATATTACAGAAAAGGTCTTCTACTTCCATCTGGTCGATTGCTTAAGTAATCAATAACTATATTTCAGTGTAATCAATATTTAAAGTAATCTTTATTTTGCTTCCATGCGCGAAGCAAAATAAAGCCTTCCCTAAAAAATAAGTTAAGCTAAATTAAATAACTTAGTACTTTTTATATCGATAAATCTCACCCTAATCACATCACTAACCCATAACCAATACAAACACTCAATAGTGAGCACAGTTTTGTATGATCGATGATCGGAACGAGACTCGCGTCCAGTTAATCGTGTTTACACACTCAACACTCGATATCGACATTTTAAAAATCCGCGGGTGGCCTGCTACTGTTTGCTTTTTACCTATGATTTGAACGCTCCTTCTAAATTAAACATATTTATTTTTGGCAACCATTCTAATTTCGACTGTAGGCAAAAGGCATATGGTTGCTTTTTGACTGCAGAAAAAATTAAACAAAGAGTTCTCAAGTAACGTGTGGGCTTATTTGGTGAAACAATAACTTTAGTAAATACTACGAAATAACATTGCGACTTATAGGTAAGTATAATCAAGTAACCACAAAAGGCTTTCAGGCTAAACGACGAACAAGTGTTTTGCAAAGTGCAAGTATTTTACTTGTCGTAAATTAAGTAAATTTACGATGTTTTAAAATGTATTTTAACGTGAAACGACTTAATTACCGCTCGAAAAATAATCCTAAAACATCCGTTTGGTATTAAAGCCTGTTCGCTCGAGTAGGGTGACTAATTACACGACGCTTTTAGAAAATGTCCCATTAATCCTGCGCGTGAGTTTGATGGCGATGATAAAGTTGTTTTATGGGTCTAATGTAGATAAGTTATTCTTGATTGCTATAATTAGCTAATTTATAATTGTTGTATTAGTAACGGTATTAAGTAATTAAGTTGACGGTAATTACATTATTATTAGACAAAGTTAAAAAAAAAAAAATTTTTTGTATAATAACTGGATTTTGCTTACGCCTTCGTACATACTTATCAAATTTGGAAGAAAAATATAGGCAGGTACTTAACCTATTTATTGTTTTATCGTGATATTGGACTTTTAGTTGGAATAACAAGATTAAACATGAGACGCTAGATATTAGTTAGGTAATAGTTAATGCGTGCCGCGCGTACAAACATACATACAGTCCAAACGATATAAAAATTCTAAAATAATTGGTTTGGTTTCTACAGCTCTTATAAAGACCCCTCGCATTAATTTTTCTAAGATATCTCCTATGTACAGAGATCGAACAGTTACAATTTTATTATATGCATATATGGTTCTATTGCCTACAAAAAGTAAATCAAAGCAAAATAAAATGTGTTATTATTTAAATTTGATACTTTTTCCATGTAAATGTAAAACGTATATGAACATTACGTCATTTACGTTTTCGGGTCCCACGAAATAGGGTAAGGCTATTGCTGTCTACCAAAAGCACTATGGAGTTGTGTGCTGCTATTAATAATTACTTGACAGAGAAACCTAATAAGTCTGTCAAGTCGAGAATATAGTCCAATATATCTTCTTCTCTCTTAGCCTTTATTATTCCCAAGTCACTTGGGGTCGGCTTTTCTAGTCTAACCGGATTTGACTGGATATCATTTTTTACACAGAGCGGCTGCCACCTGACCTCCGCAACCCGAAGGCTAACGATACCCTAAGGCTAGACCAGTGTCAGGATATTAGAGGGTACTGACTTTCCCAATAACGACTGCCATAGATGTTCATGGCAGCCGGGACCAACGGCTTAACGTGCTCTCCGAGGCACGGAGCAGGCGATAATTGTCAATCAATACGCACATAATTTCGAAAAGTCATATAACTCCCGAAAGTCAGAGGTACGCGAAGTGGGTTCGAACCCGAGACCCTCTGCATTGCAGTCTGTTGGTCTCCCCACTGAGCTATATTTATACTTAATTACGTTTACATTCTGAACTTTGATTAAGTATTTTTATCATCACGCAGATTAGCTGTCGAAGAATCTTATTGAATGTCTTTCTTTCGTGTAAAAGGACAACTCCTGCACTAGATAAGCTTGTTGTCGGGGGACTTTACAATACATTGACACAATGGACACGAAGAATACCCAGACTCGGAACAACAATTTGTGCATAAATCTTTATTCCGTGTGGGAACAACCCACAAAACTCGGCGCGTGAAGTAGTCACCTTAACACTAACACCGTATATGATCAACAACCACAATACACTTTGATATATAATTATAATATAACGTTAATGAATAGCCAACATAAAATTCGAATTAACTAACATGTCTTGAGACATGATAAATTGAGCGGAAACAACAGAATCACTGTAATTATACAAAATAAACGTAGTTGGCTGGTCCAATAAAAGTCGCCATTTTACCTGTGTGTCTCAACAATTATTTATTGTGTTTAATATTCATGAGTTTATAAATGAAAAATACGAAGGGCAATTATTTTAAAGGCAAGATATGGTAATGAATTTAATAAACATTTGATTTTTAATTTCGTTAGTATAATAGCATTCGTCTTTTGTAGTGGGGTCAATGTTAGCGAAGTACTCGTGTCGTTATTATGTTTGCAGGCCAATATTAATAATATAGTTTCTTAATTTTTCTACTTGGACATTTACGGACCATCTAGGTCATGCTATTAACACTCTCGAATCATTTATTTACAGCTGTTTTAATTGAATACTTTTATCAAATAAGAATCTTGCTGTATTGGAGATTTCCCAAATCTTATTTTAAAACGTAATTAAATGATTTTGCTTGGTTTACATTAGTTATTAGCTATTTGACCCTAAAATATGAAACAAACTATTACACACTTAATTTAATATTCTAAGAGAGATTGACAATTAGTTTTACTAGTATAATTGAAGCAAATATTTTATGAAAGTAACGGGAAATGAATAAGTAAAATTAATATGGTTGAATTAACATAAAGATAAATTTACGATACGGTTTTGAAGTCATTAATAATTAAGCATCTAGTAATTATATACTGTAATAATAATAATGTATACTATAACTTATTAAAGTTCTCTGTTCCATTTTCAGGTTTCAAACTACTAGTCTATACCTACAGCTACATAGCAGATAAGCCGTCAAAAGAACACATAAAGCGCCTCGACGTGCCGTTTTTCTACTGTGACTATCGAACAATGTATTGGATAGCTTCTCAAACATCCATATTAATACATTGATAATATATGAATAACATACCTATTTTGATATTAATAATGCTATGAATGTGGCTTATTTCAGAAGGCGACAAGTATATTTCATAAAGTAAAACACAGGTTCAAACGGATTATCTTTAGTATGTTATAAAAAAATCATGGTCTTTCTAACACTCCAACATCTCACTTCGGCAGATCAATTAAAAATATCGAAATTTCCAAAGATAACATTCATAAAGGAGCTCTCAAAAGATAACTTAAAATCTCATAATTAAAAACCTCTGTAAAAGCCGAGCTTTATCTCGAATTTCTAAATTTAAGGTGCAGTTTTATCGACGTGCCGACACATGCTTCATCGGCGGCACTTTGTCGTTCGATAAGTAATCGATAAAAAATTATGTCGGCCACATTATTTTGTAAGTTAACTGCTTGTGCTTGCATTTTATGTACATAACGGATTTTACTTAAGTGCTAAATTAATGTGTATTACATTTGTGGTGCTGTTTAATGAGTCATAATATTAATGGTTAATTTACACTTAGCCAATAGTTTGAATTAGTTAAGTGTAAATGTTTACAACAAGAAACGGTAATTTAATTTTGTGGATATATTTATATTACTTAACAGTTAAGAAAAACATTGTGAGAAAACCTGCATGTCTGAGAGTACTTCATATTATTCTCGAAGATAAGTGAAGTCCGCCAACCCGCACTGGGCCAGCGCGTGTTGGATTATGGCCTATCCCTTCTCACACTGCGAAGAAGCCCGTAACTAGCAATGGGACAGTTAATTACAGCGCTGATATTTTTTAGATTATATTACAATATCTATTAATACGTAAAGCAAAAACTTTGTACCCATTTTAAGAAAATTGCGTGGACGGAGGTGTATGAAATTTGGCACAGTTAAAGTTTATATGGAAAAGGAGGGGCGAATAAAAAATAAAAATGCATTAGAAATTCATTAAATTAATGAAAAAACACTTCACGCACACAACCATGCATTTGACGCACGCAGTCGAAGCGCGTAACTATGGTTACATATTATATCAATATATAATGACATATATCAGCAATATCATACAGGCAAACTTTGGTCGAATTTCGAGCACTAGGCGACCGCTAGTACTTATAGAAATTCTAATGATGTATTATTCGTTGTAAGTATAATAATATGATCATAAAGCGACACTGCTGACACTATAGTTTTATATGAATGTATGTATCTTATGTGGGGGCCAGTCAGTGCAGACCGGCGACACTTCGACCCAGTGGGATCTTTTGTGTCGACACTCTCCCAATAACGACTGCCATAGATAGATGTTCATGCCAGCCGGGACCAACAGCTTAACGTGCTCTCCGAGGCATGGAGCAGGCGATAATTGTCAATCAATTCGCACATAATTTCGGAAAGTCATATAACTTCCGAAAGTCAGAGGTGCGCGACGTGGGTTCGAACCCGAGACCCTCTGCATTGCAGTCTGTTAGTCTCCCCACTGAGCTACCGCTGCTCATAGTTTTATATAGTCAGGTACAAGTATGCAGTAGCGCTGCGCGACAGACGTCTCACCGCAACCAGTTACTTAGGTCGTAGTTAAAAATGTATATTTATAACTGGTACCAGCAGATATATGTACATCCATAACTATCAAGAATTATTTCATTTGACCAATTTTATTATTGTTTTCTGTGAACTCTTTATAATAATTCTAATATCAAGCATAATATTATATTGTATCTTTTATATTATGATTATGTTTAACATTTGATAGTGCGCAAATCAGCGCGATGGAATAAGTGACAATCCCTGCACGCCACTCTATGAACAGCACTGATATCAGAGAACACTTGTTACATAATCGCTTTACAACATGCCATAGATCAATACACGACATAAACTTTCCTCAATAAATATGAAGCTTAACATCATCAATTCTACGATCGTGAAATCGCAAATGCAGGTGTACTAAAGCCCCTACGGGAACTATTAACAGCCACATTTCCTCGTTGAACAGTTAACTTGCGAGCATTAACTCAGTCACTTCCTTCGGTTCAATCTGCCATTCGCCTCGGGTGAACAGATGGGTGCTCTTTATCCTTTAGCTTCAGTACTTGGAGTGTCAATAGCAGGTGTTTTTGAAACACATCGTGTAGCAGACGTTTTGTTTTAGCCAGTCCAGTCTTGACGTTAATTGCTACAATTTGATTCAATTCTTGTAGAATCGTTATTGGTATATCTTTATTATCGTCTGTACTATATTACGGTTTCACGTCACCTATCTTTACATATGATAGGTATTACAAATCAGGATTAATTTTGAAATGTGATTTTATATTTATCGTATTAATTGAAAACAATACGTTGTGATAGTCTGGGTAAGGGTGTCTAACAAATATACATACTTAAGATGTGAACCTTGGTCATTTTGGTTTATTACTATTGTTATATAAGTAAGATGACTTATCTAATTTTTGTTTAAGCGTAAACAGATATTTCGAGATCTATTTTTAATATCATACACGAGTTCATTTTGATTTGAAAATGATTAAATTTATAGTCTTCTTCTCTCTTAGCCTTTATTATTCCAAGTCACTTGGGGTCGGCTTTTCTGGTCTAACCGGATTTGACTGGATATCAGTTTTTACACAGAGCGGCTGCCACCTGACCTCCGCAACCCGAAGGCTAACGATACCCTAAGGCTAGACCAGTGTCAGGATATTAGAGGGTACTGACTTTCCCAATAACGACTGCCATAGATGTTCATGGCAGCCGGGACCGACGGCTTAACGTGCTCTCCGAGGCACGGAGCAGGCGATAATTGTCAATCAATACGCACATAATTTCGAAAAGTCATATAACTCCCGAAAGTCAGAGGTGCGCGACGTGGGTTCAAATCCGAGACCCTCTGCATTGCAGTCTGTTGGTCTCCCCACTGAGCTATCGCTGCTCTTGATTGATTAAATTTATAGTATTGCCAATATTTCAAAATAAAGAGCAAAGTTAAGTTATAACTCGACTTATGTTTATGTTTTTAATCACCTTTGTAATAATAATAATAAGGTTACTTTATTTTACAATGTTTTAACAGCAATATTGTAATTTGCATGTAGTTTACCACTTGTATAATCATGTCTTTTACCTTAAAGAATCACGATTGGAACTGAAATATAGACCACATTCAATAGCGGAGTTCTTGAAAAAGACATAAATCAACCCTGTTTACACATCCTTTAAAGCTTACATTCATGGGACTTGCTATCTCTATTATAAAAAATCACGCGTATAAACTCCTGTGTAAGCGCCTTCGCAACATACTGTCCGTCATCGTCACAGATGATTGATGTCACTTTTTCAGTCAACACCGTATTGTCGGCGTCGATATGTGGAGCTTTGCCTTAACAAACCTGATCGTTTACTGAATTTGCATCTTTATATCCACTGTATTTAAGTTCGAATTCAATTGGAAATCAAATAGCTCTAAAATATTTCAAGCTGTAAGGTAAAATTAAACTTGTGAATATGCTTTAAGGTTGCTTTTTATATGATGGGAGTTGGTTTAAGGGGTCGTTTGCCGCGCACTTAGCACACAATGAAACGAAAAGACTTGAGCGTTTTTGCCACATTGATGGATAGCAGTCTGTTGCTAATATTGTATTGATCATTTAGATAGAGAAAAATATTGTAATTGGATACAATTATTATGCTTTGATCAGTAATTAATTATGGTTATCTTTTTTGAAATAATAGCAGAGAAAAGTAAGTACCTATTAACAGCGATAGCATAGAAGGACAGAATAAATTAGGTATATGAAAATCTGGTGCATACGTATTCAAAAATTTATAGATATGTCTCAATTTGATATTTCTGCCACTATAATCATTAAAAGATAAATATCACAGGTACTGTTCTACCATAATAAATATAAAACTAGAATATTGTTTACTAGTATAATATATTTATTTTGGTTTGCTAACTAATGTAAAAATAATACATTTTCGCAATTATATACACGTGAGATTTGAGACAAAAAGTTACATTCAATTACAAACATATATATGATTCAGCTAACACTTTATCTGATTGTATAAATGATATAGATGTATGTATATACATATTAATAACTGTGTATAAATGGAATGTGTACATACTGTTATACACAAATATTACTACAATTGTTTAAACAACCAATATAAAATCGACTGCAAGTTTGGCGTAGTGGTTTATGGTATAATTATAGTAAATAAATTTATTTATTCCCAAAAATATACAGCTGGCTCTAGTATATAAAGTAATTTGCGATGCGCACAAACGAGATCCAAACTACAACCGTATACAATCATATATATAATTTAAGCTATTTAGTAGTGTTGTTATTGGGTTCGCATGAATGCATCCGTGCACATCGCTAAACACAACCATGAAAATGATATTATACAAAGAGTAAGAGGTCGTCGTTGGCTGCTATACTAGTATAAACTGTGTCACAGCAGCCAGCGTCTTCCACCCTGTATGACACAACATAATACCATTTAAAAATAAGTATGGTGGTGGTATTATCGATCCCAAATGAGATAAAAAATTGTATGGTTCACAAATAGATGTTTCGAGTCGAGGTATTCTATATGTCAATGTTTGTGAGGGTGCGTGCGTTACAATAATTAATATTAGTGTGCGAATAGCCCAAAATATCTGTGAGCATTGCTGCCTTCTGGCACTTAGCAAACCCAGCATTGCTGAATTGGCTGATAAAGTATATAAGCCATGTTTTTATTTAGTCAGGATATCTTAACTTAAATGTGTTTATAAATAAATGTAAGTCTGTTTCATTAATAGATTTGAAAGCTACTAGGCCGATTGAGTTTCTATGCTTTCACATAAATGGAAAAGTAAGTAGTACATTTTGTTGTTTATGCCATACAACCACAGAATGGTTTACATCTAAGATCGTTAAATATGTTGTGGGCAACAGTTAATGCCAAAAATAAAACTGCACTTCTAACCCGTATTGAAAGTTCGTACGTAACAAAAGCTGTGGAAACTACGAGGCTTGTAACCCCAGTTACGTGAAACGTTACGTGTTTGCGATTTCATTGTTTGTAAAACCTTCTTATGCTAACCTTTGTATTACATGTGTTGCATTGTTTTAAAAGAAATGTACGCCACTCGTATTGTGTATAAAAATTTCTTAAGTAAATATAAATACAGTATCATTACTGTATTTATATTTACTTAAGAAATTTTTACCTCTGCATAAAAGGCAAGTATTTTAAATGCTCCCATCCAAATAATATATTAATAATTGCAGCTCTGTATATATACTGCGGGTTAGGCCGTAGTCAACCACACTGCCCCAGTGTAGAGTGGCAGGCTTCACATATCTTTAAAAACATTACGAAGAACTGACCGACATGTAGAATACCTCACGATGCCTTTGATGATGATTTCTTTCATCGTTCAAGTGAGTGATAATCAACTAGTTAATACACACATTCGAGAATTATACGGACTCCAGATTGTCTGAGATCGGGATCTAATTCGAGACCTCCGCGTTGCAGTCTAATCTGCGCTGGTCGCCCCAACAGACTGCCACGCAGAGATCTCGCGTACAAGGCTACAGCTGAAAATATCTAAATAAGTTTGAAAAAAGAAACGAAGTAATTTAAATGAATAATACAAAGAGAGAAAAAGGCAGAATTCATAATTTGCAAATAAATGCGCGCCGCGTACGACAGAGACGACAGCAAAAAGTGCGCGGTCGTACCGAACACGTCGACGCGTCATCGCGTCAGCCGGCGCTGCAAGAGAATGACGTTCGTTGGAGATGCCAATTATGTATGAGGACTTTTTGCTGGTTTCAAAGCATGGCGTGTTTAAATCAAGGCAAGTATGTTGAAGTCTGGATAAAAATATCACAGATGGTATCTGCGGGTGCTGAATCTCAATCTTTGAAGTTTTTTGAATATTTTTGTTGTTGAAATTGCTTTGCGAAGCCAATGTGACATCTTCGAGAAACGGTTTTAGTAAATAATTGCTGTTGGTGTGATTCACGATATTTTTTATATTATATGATAGACAGTCAAAATTTATGCTTTGTCCTTCCAGTACTAATCGACATTCATAATACCGGCCATTATCGAAAAAAAAGCAGATTTTGTTAAAAAGAAGATATTAGTGCTAAATTGACTCTCAAATTTTATTGTGACTTATTTAGCATCGTGTAAGAGATAATATTTTTTATATTGAGGAGGTTTTCAGCATGTCACATACACAGCAGATGAAAAACCCTTATCTATAATATTTCAATAACAGTTTTCTGAATTCTCTATGCATCAATCGGGTGCAAAGCTGATATGGTATTGTCAAAATAGTTCAAGATCAAAGTTGACGTAACAACTTAGGCCAATTACAAAAACATAACTTAGAATTGCATTAATCGATAACATTTACTTGTAGATATTAATCAGCAAAATAATTCCACAAAAAGTGTTCGCGACAACGTCAACAGTAACTTAAGATTCATATTATGATTATAAATTTCATACGAGTTAAAAAGTATACTGTACCCATAAAGTTTATAGTTCAGAAATAGTGTTGAATTAGGTCACATATAGACCTAATTAATATAGTTAAATAGTGTAAATAACGTAATATTGTGTTTCTCCTATAGTTTATAGAAATATTTTGTGAATATGTAAACATTACTGATAAAATGTACATTTTTTATCTCAAGTTAGGTATATCAGTGTTCCTAGGTCATAAGGCTTTAATAAAACGTTTTACCTATTGTGTTTTATTTATGCGCTAAGAAAGGCGCTATAGGATGTTGAAGGAATTATATTCCTATATATCATAGTTATGAAGTTATTAAACTTTTTCTCTTTGTAAATATAACCGCAGCTTAGATTTTTAGCATAAAACCTAAGTTATCTATACCTAGACCTAACTTCCGAAAGATAAACATTATAGCACTAGCTAGGTCTTTTCGTGCCCTACGCGGCACTGGTCGTACCATCACGCTAGCTAGCATAGTTCCATAGTTATAAGCAGAAATGTGTAATTTTTTAAAATAAAATAAAATTGTTGAACAGTGGTTTCTGGCCGGCTCTCGTTACGGTAAAGATCTGGGGTACCTAAGCGACACCGTATCGATCGATATTGGGTGCTCAAGAAACCTCATCTTCAAGCCTCAAGAACCGAATGGAGCCAGCCAGAAACCTCAAGACAACTGAACAGTGAAGCATGTGTATGATTTATCGAAGTCCCGACCCGCACATCGTATGACACGCCTTTCAGCGCCTCCACTCCGAGACCAGTAACCGCTATAGTACAGTCCACACACCGTGTATAGGACGTCAGCGACTTGACGGCTGTTATCGTAACCATCGCCATAGTAACCTCAGCCCCGAGTTCGCCCGTCCGGTACATTTGCTGGTCCTTCGAGCCGGATCCCACAGGAGGCCTGAAAAGCGTGTCCCGTCGACGTTCCACGCCTGAAAATTGAAGAATCAAGACGTATTACAGAAGATCTATCAAGATGCCGGTGACAAGATCCAAAGGGAGAGCTCCTGAAGCATGGACAATCGACGCTGAAGCAGGACCGTCGACGAGCGTCCCGGCGCCCGCGCGCACCGGAGCTCCGTGCATTCGACACCAGATGGCGCCGCGGTCTCCGTCGACAAGCGCCGGTACACTGCCGTGCGTTCCGGTCACCGCCGAGTCGACACTGCGCGTTGCGTCGAGTGAACGGGCGGCTGCTCACCGTACGGTAGAAGATTCGAATCGAACATTGCGGCCTGCAGAAAGTTTGTGTTCGCGTGCGGCTCCGAGCAGTATTGAAGATAGATCAGAACAGATACAGAAAATTCAAGAGGAACGACGAACGGTGCGGTCAGTGACGACAAACCGGTCGAATAGAAACGTGTTGAAAGCGCGTGAAGAAATCTTGAAGATTAGATTACAGTTGGCGCAGTTGGCGCTACAGAAGGCTGAAGATGCTGCGGAATCGGATGACTACGAAGAAGATGGCCGTTCGAAGGACGACTACGTGCGATCGTGGTTAGAAGAGGCTCCGGAACCGCAGATAGAAAATATAGAAGCCGACATCGGAAGAAGAACCGATCTGCCGGCCCCGGCCCCCAGGGCCAATAGTGACACGAAAACTGTCAACAATTTACAGGACGCTGAAGACGTCAACAAACAGGATGAAGACCCTTTGAAGGAAAAGGCCATTCGTCAACAGGGAGGAGATTCACTGAAGCCGTTTATCACTGAACTCACCTCCGCCATAGCAGCGCTCGTGGATAGGAAGCCGCTGGACACCGCTGGTCCGTCGCCACACCCAGCGGTATCGAAGGTCATCATGACACTACCAACGTTCAGCGGGGCGCATACCGAGTGGTTGTCGTTTCGTGCGATATACGACACCACGAGAAGATATTTCAACGACGTGGAAAATACAGCAAGATTGAGAAAAAGTCTCAAAGGAAGAGCACTTGAAACCGTCAGTTCGGAACTGATTGGACATGCGAAACCGGACGACATCATGAAGGAATTGGAGCTACAATTCGGAAGACCAGACTCCATTGCCCAAGCGGAGACAGACAAGCTGAGGACGCTGCCACGATGTAGCGAAGCACCGAAGGACATCTGCACGTTCGCAAGCAAAATAAGAAGCGGTGTAGTGACACTTCAAGCATTGAAGAAAGAACACTACCTCATCAATGCGGAGCTCCTGCGTGTGCTGACCGAGAAGCTGCCGAACTCGCTACGCGTACAGTGGTACCGGACCTACACAGAAAAATACGACTCGAAGCCGGACCTCAGCCGATTCAGCGACTTCGTCACCAAATACGCTCGCTATTGCAGTGCCTTCGCGCCGGCAGAGAACATCACTGACGGCCAGCCTACGCGTCGCGTCGTGCAGAGGACCCACACAGCTACCGAGAAGTACCCAGTTACCACACAGTACTGCAAGATCTGCGAACGCGAGGGACACTACCCGTTTGGCTGCCAGAAGTTTCTAGCAAGCGACGCTGACAGAAGATGGGATCTGGCCAAGAAGCACGGCCTGTGCTTCAGATGTCTGCGCTCACGCCGCCAGGGACATACATGCAAGTCAAGGAAATGCGACGTAGGGGGATGCACCGCAACACACAACCGGCTTCTGCACTACGAAAGGAAAAACAGAACACCAGAAGCTGACAGTGAAGAAAGTGAAGTGGTTGCAAGTTCGAGTATGACAGCACAACCCAGAGCCTACCAGAAGATAGGTCATGTGCAGATTGTCGGACCGGCGGGAGAGGCATCGACGTTCGCGCTGTTAGATGATGGTTTCACGATCTCCCTCATAGATGAAGACATAGCCAACGCGGTCGGAGCAGAAGGAAGCCTGGACCCTTTCACGATACGTGCTATCGGTGACACTTCTATAGACATGCCGAAGTCAAGAAGAATAGACATTACCATGAGAGCCACTGAAGGCAAGGAAGTGCCACTGTGCGCGCACACAGTTCCAGGACTGCATCTGACGCCGCAAAAGGTCACCGAGGAAGATCTCAGGGGCTGCACACACCTGCAAGACATCAAAGACAAGTTGGTGTACGACGTTGGCGTGCCGAAGATCCTCATCGGGCAAGACAACTGGCATCTTCTCATCGCGAGTGATATGAAGAGAGGCCCTGGTCACCAACCCGTTGCATCGCTGACACCACTTGGATGGGTGTTGCACGGCGCGCGCTCACGAACGCTAGGACACAGCGTTCACTTTGTTCATTAAGTGTCAAGCACAGAAGAAAACATAGAGGCACAGCTGAGAGAATATTTTGCGCTCGAATCTTTGATTATCAATCCACGTCGTCCGAAGACAGATCCGGCAAAGCAGGCCGAAGAAATTTTAGAGAAGAGTACGAAAAAGATAGAAGATGGGCATATAGAAACGGCTCTTCTCTGGAAGAATACAGAAATTGTTATGCCCGATAGTTATGAAAACGCAACAAAGAGGCTTGCGTATATAGAGAAGAAATTAGATAGAAATATCGAGCTGAAAGCAAGATATACAGAACAGATGAACTCGCTAATAGAAAAGGGATATGCAGAAGAAGCTCCAAGGGAAATTACACCCGGGAAGACTTGGTACTTACCTCACTTCGATGTCCACAACCCCATGAAGCCAGAGAAGCTGCGCATAGTGCACGACGCCGCTGCGAAAACGAAAGGGATGTCACTTAACGATTGCCTCCTCACAGGACCGGACCTGCTACAGTCACTACCAGGCGTGATGATGAGATTCCGTCGCCATCGCGTCGCCGTCTCAGCGGACATAGCAGAGATGTTCATGCAGGTGCGAGTCAGAACAGAAGACAGAGACGCACTCCGTTACCTGTGGAGAGGTGACCGGCGGGAGGGCGCCCCTCAAGAATACCGCATGAAGTCAATTATATTCGGCGCAGCAAGCTCACCGTGCACAGCAATCTTCGCCAAGAACTGGAACGCTCAGAAACACCAGTACGTGAGTCCTGAAGCGGTGGAAGCTATCGTAGAGAACCACTACATGGACGACTATCTAGACAGCTTTCCAAGCGAAGAAGAGGCGACACGCGTAGCAACCAAGGTTCGGGACATACACAGAGAAGCGCATTTTGAACTATGCAAATGGGCTTCTAACAGTAGCGAGGTCAAGGAGAACATGGAACCGAGTCAAAACCCGACAGAAAATGTCAGTATTGCCAGTAAAGGATGTGAAGAGAAAGTACTTGGTTTGATATGGAACCCGAGAGATGATGAACTCAGATTCAACCTCAAGCTCGTACGACTCCCTGAAAAGCTGTTGAAGAAGACGACACCTACCAAGAGAGAAGCGTTGAAAATCGTGATGTCATTGTACGATCCTCTCGGATTAGCAGCACCTGTGACAGTTCAAGCGAAGAAAATATTACAGGAAGCCTGGCGGTACCGAACAGAATGGGACGAGAAGCTCAACGACAGTCTATCGAAGTTGTGGTCATCATGGATACGCCATATGGAAGACCTGCAGGCTGTAAGAATACCCAGATGTTACCCCGGATTCAGCCAAGCAGAATCGCTACAAGTACATGTCTTCACAGATGCCAGCGAGACAGCCTACGCAGCAGTGGTATATTCGCGCGCTACTACACCTGACGGTAGAGTGCACGTATCACTTGTCATGGCCAAGGCGAGAGTGGCACCACTCAAAGTCATCTCCATACCGCGCCTCGAGCTCCAGGCCGCCGTGATGGGAAGCCGCATCGCTGTAGCTGTAATAGAAGAACATCGCGTGAAACCGGAGGCTACAATATACTGGACAGACAGCAAAACAGTACTGGCATGGATAAGAAAAGGCCGCCGAGCTTACAAGCCGTTCGTCGCACATCGACTGGCCACTATAGAAGAATACAGCAAAATAGATGACTGGCGCTGGGTACCTACGAAGTTGAACATCACCGACGCTGCTACCAGAGACGTCCCTGCAGACTTCAACTCTCATCACCCGTGGTACAACGGACCGTCGTTCCTGTCAGAAGATTCGTCCTTTTGGCCCAGTGAAAAGCCTGTCGTCACGGAGAACACAGGCGAAGAGCGAACAACAACAGTGACAGAGTCCCGGAGAGCACAGATAAAGATATTAGAAGCTATTCCTGACCCTAACAGATTTTCAAGATGGGAGCGCCTATTGCGCGCTACCGCGAGAGTTCTACAGTTTATAGGCTTGTGTAGAACAACCAAGAGACAGGTTCTATACAAGAGATCAGCAAAATCCCGAGAGAAGGATCCAGATTGGCGCAAGACGAACACGAAAACCACGTCGGGGAGCGCGGCACCTCGCCCCGCTGTCAGCTCCCGGAACATCGTGCTTCTGTCCGCAGAACACACCCACGGCGCCGAGGACCTTCTAGTGAAGGCATTACAAGAGGACTCCTTCGGCGCCGACCTCCTGGAGCTGCGGCGCGGGAGGGGTGTCGACCGAAACAGCCGCCTATATTCGTTGCCCGCAGAGATGAACAACGGTATGATCACTCTGCGCAGTCGTATAATAGCTACAGAAAACATTCCAGAGAAAACAAAGAGACCGCCGATCCTGGATGGCGATCACCGTATTACGCAGCTCTATATAGACTGGACCCACAGAAACTTGCATCACAGCGGAACAGAGTTGGTGATCAATGAGATACGCCAGCACTATTGGGTTCTTCGCCTGCGGCCTACGACGAAGAAAATAGTACAACAGTGTTTACAGTGTCGCATCAGAAAGGCGCGACCTCCGGAGCCGGCCACTGGGGACCTGCCCAGGGCGCGTCTGGCTCACCATCAGAGGCCTTTCACCTACACCGGCCTTGACTACTTCGGGCCGCTCTCCGTGACCGTAGGAAGACAGCATTAGAAGAGATACGTGGCGCTATTCACGTGTCTCACCTCCCGAGCCATACACCTAGAGGTGGCCGCCAGTCTCAGCGCTGACTCCGCAATCTTAGCGCTGAGAAGGTTTGCTGCACGCCGTGGCTGCCCCACAGAAATATATTCGGACAACGGTACGAACATGCATGGCGCCGACAAAGAGATGAGAGAGGCCATAGGAGCAGAGGCGAGTCGTCGTGGCGTCGCATGGCGCTTCATCACGCCCTCAGCGCCCTTCATGGGAGGCGCATGGGAGCGTCTCGTCAGATGCGTGAAGACCACACTCTACACCGTTCTTCACGACCGTCACCCGCATGAGGAAGTCCTGGCGACGCTGCTGTGTGAGGCCGAATACACAGTCAACAGTCGGCCGCTCACACACGTCTCCGTGAGCATCGACGACGACGAAGCTATCACCCCGAACCACATCATATTCGGGGGATCTGCTCGTCTCCCTTCCCTCGGCGAGTTCAGCGAGGCCGACATCGATAGCAAAAGGCACTGGCGGCGAGCACAGATCCTGGCGGACCTGTTCTGGCGTCGCTGGGTGCGCGAGTACCTGCCCGAACTCCAACACCGGCGGGAGCCCCACGGAACGGGCCTCAACTTCGCGGTCGGCGACCTCGTACTCATCGCTGACGGTCAGCTGCCGCGCAACACATGGCCGCGCGGCCGAGTCATTGCCGTTTACCCCGGTGCTGACGGACAGGTGCGCACGGTGGACGTGCGAACAGCGGCGGGAGTCCTGAGACGTCCTTCAAAGAAGTTGGTGCCCTTGCCGAGATGACATCGCTCACCGGGTTGTCTGCAGCAGCGCTACGAGCCAGCCGACGTGTCTGCGCGTCGCTGCACGGCGGGAGAGATGTTCGCGACAACGTCAACAGTAACTTAAGATTCATATTATGATTATAAATTTCATACGTGTTATTTAAGTATACTGTACCCATAAAGTTTATAGTTCAGAAATAGTGTTGAATTAGGTCACATATAGACCTAATTAATATAGTTAAATAGTGTAAATAACGTAATATTGTGTTTCTCCTATAGTTTATAGAAATATTTTGTGAATATGTAAACATTACTGATAAAATGTACATTTTTTATCTCAAGTTAGGTATATCAGTGTTCCTAGGTCATAAGGCTTTAATAAAACGTTTTACCTATTGTGTTTTATTTATGCGCTAAGAAAGGATGTTGAAGGAATTATATTCCTATATATCATAGTTATGAAGTTATTAAACTTTTTCTCTTTGTAAATATAACCGCAGCTTAGATTTTTAGCATAAAACCTAAGTTATCTATACCTAGACCTAACTTCCGAAAGATAAACATTATAGCACTAGCTAGGTCTTTTCGTGCCCTACGCGGCACTGGTCGTACCATCACGCTAGCTAGCATAGTTCCATAGTTATAAGCAGAAATGTGTAATTTTTTAAAATAAAATAAAATTGTTGAACAGTGGTTTCTGGCCGGCTCTCGTTACGGTAAAGATCTGGGGTACCTAAGCGACACCGTATCGATCGATATTGGGTGCTCAAGAAACCTCATCTTCAAGCCTCAAGAACCGAATGGAGCCAGCCAGAAACCTCAAGACAACTGAACAGTGAAGCATGTGTATGATTTATCGAAGTCCCGACCCGCACATCGTATGACACGCCTTTCAGCGCCTCCACTCCGAGACCAGTAACCGCTATAGTACAGTCCACACACCGTGTATAGGACGTCAGCGACTTGACGGCTGTTATCGTAACCATCGCCATAGTAACCTCAGCCCCGAGTTCGCCCGTCCGGTACAAAAAGAATAATAAAATGTTGTTCATCCCTAGATTGAATAAGAGCCCTCTTCTTCACCGACCATCTTTTCAATTTTGTTATAATTAGTATAGTAACAACCTATTGTAGATAATAGGTTATACAGCTTTCAAATCGATGTCATAGCGCGTACTCGAAACTCACACTTCGAATTTGGTGAGTAGTATTTTTATTCTACATCATCATCATCATCATGATGATAATGATGATGATGATGATGATTTTTATTCTACACTCCATTGATTGTAGCTCAGTAGGTAGATCTACACTGTATTCCCAGTAAATGTACTTCAATAGCTCAATTAGGAAACGTAATCGAAATGCATGTCACATTATATTAAGCTAAATCAAAATCAACTGTCAACTGCACAATAATGCATAAGTAATAATTTGATTTATCCGTGATCCTAGTCGTTTAATTACAATGTCAGTTACAGATTCAATACGGAGATAATCAAGTGCACAAAGGCATTGAATAGGATTATACTGTCTTATCACCTTAGAAGGAATAGTTGTTCACATGTAGCTAATGCGACTTCATAGTACATTATTTATTATTTACTTAGGCATCACATCTGACTTTTCTTTAACTTTACAAAGTTATTGGCGTATTAAATACTTAATTATCGCTCTCTTCAACGGTGAAGGAAAACATCGTGAGGATATCTGCGTATCTGGGTGTTTCCCATAATATTATCAAAGACATGTGAAGTGTGCCAATTCGCACTGAGCCCGCGTGGTGGACTTATCTTTCTCACACTGAAAAGAGGACCGTGCTCAGCACTGGGACAGTTTAATACAGGCCTGATATAATTTTTATTATATACGCATGAGTCAAATGAAGCAAGTCATTCGCTTTTCAGATATCATTCATGTACGTTCGTCGGTTTAAAGTACTTTTAATTTGGCTTTTTTTCAGAACGTCTTTGATTTGGTCAGGGAATATATCAGCCTTTCTGGCTCTCTTATTCTCATTTGCCTTACATAGTGTGAGTTAATGTACACTAATTATAGGCAAATAATAAATGTGCTGTATCTGAGTGTTGTGGAATCTTAACTAATAATATAAATGCGAATGTGACTTTGTTTATTTTTTACGGTTTCACGACTTAACTACTCGACCAATCATTATGAAATTTCGTCTGCACGTTGTCAGGGGATCAGAAAAGGACAAAGAACCTTTCATCAAAAAGAATAAAAATTTGACATAATCAACATTTACGCGAGCGGAGCCGCAGGCAAATCTAGTATCATATATAATTAAATTAATTAATATTGCATTACAATTATTTGAAACAAAGCAAAAAAAATTTGACCTCTTTATTTATAGAATACTTAAGATATATACTACCGCCTAGATGGCGCTGAGACATTGGATGAAAGGTACCTTATGCTCCCCTGACATTTCATAATTATCGGTCAAGTAGTTAAGGCTTGAAAACATAACAAACAAACATATAAACAAGCTCAAATTCACATTTATAATATAAGTTAGAATGAGGATCATGCAATGTGTAAAAGTTATCATTTAAATCCATCCGAAAAATTTCCATCTATCCATCCATTTTCCAAATTTTACCTGGTACAGCATTTAGTACACATAATACACTTGTCTAGCGAACAATACAACTTCCGCTTAAATATACCAGTGTGACTCACAATAGGATGAAAGCCGCCCACAGTGCGGGTAGTCTAATTAGTTTAATTTACCGGCAAGACGTCATGCAATATGCATGCAAACGTCACATTTGCATCGCGAATGCTGAATTGATAATAATTTATAAGAGTACCAGCGCTCTCTACCGGACCAAAAAATGCTTTACTATGAATGGCTTTAGTGTATTTATTTTATTTTTATTTTTTATTTCTTTGGGATAACAAACAATTGTGTAATAAAGCTTAATACTATTACATAGATCTTATAACAATTTAAGTAATTACACAACCAGCACCATTATCCACAAAATAATGAAAAGTACAAGTAACTAGATGCAAGCAAACCTTAGCAAACAATACACATTTTTTTTTTGAAATTTTTTGACAACAGATTTTGAGTTTAATTAAAAAATATATTTTGCGTATTTGATAACAAACTAAAGTTATAAATGAATATTAACTAATTTGTTCAAGATATATTTCTTAAATTGCGCAGGTGACACAGCGAATATATCGGTTTCGGGAAAATTATCATTATAACTTTTAATTAATCGCCGTAAAGGAGCTCTTTCACCAGCGTTAGTTCTGCAAAACTTAGGAGCAAATAGTCTATGAGTATAAGTATTACGAATACGCTGTGAGGGACTAGGTATGCGAAGGTAAATTTGGTTTATGAGTTTATTACAATCAAATTTTATGTGACAAATTTTAATAAAGGATTGTCTGATCAAGTTACAGTCTCCTATGTTTAAGAGTTGACAGAGAAAAATTTTCTGGAAGAGTATGATACGATGATCACTTTTTTCCTAAGTTATAATTTAGGTTTCGAAGATATTTATGTTGCACTGATTCAATTTGGTCACTGTATTTGTTGTAAAGTCGATTTCAAACACATGTGGCATATTCCAGTTGAGATCTAAGGAGAGACTTGTATAATAGCAAATAAGTGAAAGCCTTCCTAAACGAGTAGCAGGTTCGCCTCAAAAAACCGAACATTTGAAAACCTAGCTAAACCCTAATTTAGCTACTTTTAGTATTTTGAGGGTTTGAATTTGATAAATTTGATATTACACTATATGGCTACTTTTTGCTAAACTATTTAGGATCTATATCAGTTTGTTTTCAATATATGTATTAATTGTGATGTGTCTATGTAAAAATGCTATTAATGTGTATAATATAGTTGTAAAATATTGAAATTATATTTAATTGGCGTTTTAAATGAGTGGCCGTGAGTTTCTTCTCATAGACATTACCCTTTGCCTGAACCTAGCAACTAACCTAAATAAAGCTTCAGTTACTTAGTAAACGCAGTCAATGTATGTCTTTTGATATTCATAAGTGTATTTTGTGATCTAAATGAATAAATGGTTTTTGACTTTGACTTGGTTTAAATAAATACAAGAGTAGATACAAATATAGTGGACCACTAGTACCTACCCGTGTTATGGACTTAGCTTAATATTTGTGCTGGAAATAAGTTATAGGCGTAAATCCAAAGCATACGGCTAAAACAGAATCAACCAAATCCTACACCAAATCAAAACCAAACTCATTCACATGATTAATACTGCAACCTTTGTGTTACTGCCGCTTAAAAAAGTTGCATGAAACCGACATGGAACTTTGAAAAAGTTTTATCCAATGAGGTGCATAATATATTTACGACTACAAAATAAAAATAAACACTGTAATTTAAAACAATACATCTAAAGTTCTTTGACAGAGACCGTTACGGACATACTTAAACTTTATTCGGCATTTATATTTAAAGTCAGAATAAGACAATAGAATTGTGCATCGTATAAATCTCTCGACTTTCCCGACAACCGATGATTAAGATTGACAAAAGAAACGGTTTCTGCTAGAGAAATTCACGAATTCCGCCATCTATGGCCACTGGATTCCCGGGAATCGATTTAGCGGTAAAAGAAGTGCCGCCCGAATAAATAATAGGACAAAACACGTCGGAAGCATGCGTCGATACCGCCGACAGGCTCGCCGCCACGTCCAAAAATGTCAACTGCGCATTCCGAACTCCTCACGGGTGGGGAGCGACAAAAACAAGGCATACCTAACTCCGCTTCAGTGCTCGAGGCCTAATTTCGCATGCTGCAAGCGCTTCCATCTCGAGACCTCTATTATTATTTCAATCAACGATAATTGGACACTTGTCACCGTAAAAAGCGATGGAATCGCTGATTGGTAACCGCGAGTCACGAACGCGCGGTGCTTTTGATTTTAGAATCGTTTGAAATTCAAATCGTCGAAAGACGTTCGGGCGACATCGGACGCGTTCGATCGCATGAATAGAAGTCGAGCGTGCGTTTGAAAGTTCAATAAGGGGACGTTGGCGACAGTCGTTCTCGTCTCTATCTGGATTTAATTAGATTTATTGTTTACGTACTCCAATGCACCATACCAGTCACCCAATAAAACATTTCTAGATAAAGCAAGATGGTTATTATTTGGCAGCATCAATATAAATGCCTTATTTCTTTTAAATTTATGTGTTCTTAGAAGAATGGTTTACAATTGGGTAAATCTCTTTAAGTGAAATCCACTTTTCCCATATTTAATTTACTTAAAGTACTATTTACAATTATATGATCGACAGAACAATGATTTTATCTTTAACGTTTACACGTATTTTACTGCTACCTTTAAAAGACACAAAAGTCGTCTAAAAACAATTTCATTCATACTTCCTTACCACCCAAGATGTTACCAAAAATTACATTTTAAATACATAAAAGATCTCAGGTAATAATTAGTGCCTTCTTCCGGCGCCAACATCCAACTTGGCGCCAACGCTCAACTCTAATTGTTTACGAAATCATTCGTCAAACGTTTGACACAAAAATTTGCCAAATTCTCGCCTTAATAACCGATGATGAATGGGTTGGGCCAACATCACGCGGGTACTGATTAAGCGACCAATTTTAGTTGTACATCTATAATTTAGTGATGGCCGCAAAGAATTAGCTTTTCTAATTGGCATCGTGAAATGGCAGCGTGATTGTGTCTGTGGTTTGGTTAAATTACATGTTATTTGGTTGGAGCCGAAAGCCGAAAGAAAATGTTGGCGCCTTGTTGGACGAATGGGTCATTATGTTATTGAAGGGAACGCCGAATCATGATTTGGTAGACAGGGATGGAATTAAAGTGGAAATTCATGATTTATTAGAGAGCTGTTGTAACATTTGCGGTATATTTAAATAGAAGACTTCTAAGTTTTGTTAGTCACGGTAAGTTATTTATGTATTATGTCATTGTAAAATAGGTTAAACTTTTCCATGTCATTCGATACGAACTGTGATTTCGCCTACAAATTACAATTTAAATTACCACATAACGAGTCGTTTAACAGAAGGCTGTAATGAATATTTGGCTGAAATTAATGTAATGATAGCCTACTTCATGTAATCTAGAACGATCAGCTTTTTGTAAAAGCTAGAGCCCAGCGCTTAAGGAGTTTTTGTTTAATCTTGAGAATTTTAGCAGAAGCCTCAACTGAACAAAAGATATCCTAAATTTCACGATGAGATTGTACGTTTCTTTAGCTTTATTCACTCTTTATACATTGATTATATACGCTCGTTGGCATAAGGCAATTAAGACAACCAAATCCAAAACGTCACTGACTGATAAGTGATAAGTGTGGTAACATATATACATTTTTCATTACAATAATCCAATTATATATATCATATTATTATAGAAAATATTACCTGATCTTTAATAATCAGACGCGAGCTCTACTCAATTCCCAATAAAAAACGCATGAGAAATTAATTATCGAACATTTAAATTTCTTTTCGAGTAATTAGGCAAGACATTAGGCTACGACGTGTCAAATAATTTTATACTTATTAAATAATAATATTTTCTAAATACATGTCTGTATTCAATTGGTAACCATAATAATAAAGAATTACGTGATTAAAGTCTATGTGGTTATGATGATTTTTTTTACTTATTGGTAATGATGGATTTTGAATCATATTGGGGTTAAGTGTACCTCAAATTATATCATTATCTATTTCAGTGCTATCTTTATTTCTTGATCAGTCTTTGTTTCTTTTTGACCTAATTCCCAAACCTGTTGGAGTATTTTAATCCTACCAAAATATATTTATCCTTATGAAATGTACGTTTCTTTGGTTGTTACACTTTCTCGCCTTAACTACTCAACCAAGCATCATGAAGTGTCGTATACACGTTGTCAGGGGTACAGAGAACATATAGTACTTTTCATGCAGAAAGAAATAAATGTTCCCAAGGGATACAAATTTATTGACAAAATCTACAGTAACACAAGCGAAGCAATTAAAATCAAAATGGCAAACGAGCATAAGGCCCGAAAGTAAGTAGTTAATTTCAATTTCAATACTTTATTGCTCTCCATAATTATGTATTACATGTTGTTACAAATATAAAATACCAAATATGGACCATATCGGGCACGGCAAAATAAATAGAAGAGAAGAAAAGAGGAAGCCACTAATGTAATTTTTATATTATTGCAACAATAAATAATTAAACGAAAATAAGTATACCGACTTCTACAAAACTGTACCCTCCCACCTCTAATTTAGTAAACGTCGTTGCTTATTACTAATACTTACACTAGAGTCACTATGCTGTCAAACGAGACAAGGGTGAAAAATATAAAAAGGGTTAAAGATCACGGATTCTTAAGGATCCCGGTAATACTTTGACCGAGGTGGAAAACGGACTCGTGACTTCACGATCATCGGCTAACCTACCACGACACTAACTGACAAACCAGCTCGGGTTATGCAAAATAAGAAAATCGAAACAATTAAAGCTTAATATACCTTTTTCTATCGATAAAAAGCAAGAATTTAATTCCTAATAGATACACTATTTATATATATTGTATTGACCTAGTTCCATTGATTCACTTGTACAGGATAGTGACACGTTCATGTTATATGCCACATCTCAGGTCTTTGGTACTCTGTGTATGAAATAATGCCAGCGTAAAAAAATGCCCATCGGTATTGAAAACGACGATAAATTATTTCATCACCTCGCGAGCGACATTATAATATGAACTACCTTTGTTACTATAATAATAATTATTATTTTTATTTTATTTGCAGACTGTTAGGTCCATATGATTAGTAATACAAAAGCAACTTATTAACTATTGTTAGTAAACATACATACAATAAACACAGAAAACAATAAAATACAGACAAACACAAATCACGGGACACTCAGACAGACATAACAAACAATATTTATTATCTATATCTTAATTGAGTGTGCAGTCTTACCCATCGGCCGAGCATCTGACAGTCCCACCGGTTTGTTAATGCTCTCAGCATACTGTGGGAGCTGGCGCATGTTCTGTGTCGGAGTGAGGCGTATCGCTGCCGAATTATGGCATAGAAGTCGTCAACCCTCGCGTTGGCAAACATGCCTGATGCGCTACAAAATCGCGGCAGCCCCAGAAGCATCCTGAAAGTATTGTTATACTGTATGCGCAGAGCGTTGTATGCCCTCTGTGTGTATCTGACCCACAGACTGCAAGTGTAGAAGTTTTGGCAGTAGGCTCGAAAGAGAGTCATTATAAGGGTTATATAAAAAAAGCCTTTGTAAGAAGAGTGCAATATTTAAGTTAAATATATCAAATACCACTAAAATCGGTTCATCGGTTTTAGGTGTTAAAATATTACAAACAGACGTAGTACTTTATTAATGTACTTGCTTTTATCCTGCGACTTCTCTTGTCCTGAACGGAATTTTTTTCTGGATAATTGGCATTAAAACTCTAGAACGGCCTCTTCACGTTGGACCCATGTCTCCGTGTAAGCGTAGTTTCCTAACGTATTATGGAAATACCCGTGAATAAGAAAGAATTATAATAATAATATAATATTCTATCACAAACACACAACATCATCTAGCCCAAACTAAGCAGAGCTTGTACTATGGGTACTAGACAATGGCTAAACATACATATATACTAGTTTTTTTGTAAATGCATACATATTATACATAGAAACACCCAGACCAAGACAAACATCCATGTTCATGCACACAAATGTTTGACTTGTGCGGGAATCGAACGCGCGACCTCAGGCGTGGCAGTCGATTACACTGAACACTACGCCATCGAGACCGACTAATATATAATTAATGCTTGATAATATTGTACAAATAATTTTAACAAGATAAAAGATAGATTAGAACAATCAGAGCATCGATTCAAACCACTGGTTTAAAATTACAAACGTAATATATCAATCTAATTCGATAAAGTCTTCCTAGCTGACTGCACGGATGTCATAGTGTCTTAAGGGGTCGCCTCACCATTGCTACTACGCCAAGTGTTGTGGGTTCGAATCCCAAGCGTCTCGTTCAATTCACTGATTCGTGAAAAAAATTTTTGATTTTGTGGATCCACAATGATACACAAATGGTTGTTCCGAGTCTGGGTGTTTTTTGTGTCGGTTGCATGAATGTAACCACACGAAAAGAAAGAAACAAAGAATGAATGTTTTTAAAGTTCCCCGCCACACTGACATATCTAATACGGGAGTCTGTTAACTAACAAATAAATATATATGTATGCAATGTTTAACTAAGGTAATAATTGCTGGACTTACATAAACAATGAATCAAGGCTCTTGCCAATTTTATACTCAGCGTTATATTAACTACAAACAACAGCGCAATAAATTACTTCATTCGTTTTTGCCAATAAAACTTTAATATCATTTATTTATTAAATGAAACAAGTTTATTGATACGACTGAATAAATACATCTTAAATTATCCAGCCATAAATAAATTTAAGTACCAGTTTATTACAATGTCGTTAAAATTGATAACTCATTTAACATGTTAAATTATTTTATTACATGAATTGTACTAAAATTAATTATAAATTGTTCTTCAATGTCAGACAAAAATAACTTTTATTTAAATAAACACGTGTAATTTGAGCTTAATTAAAATATGTTAATGTTATGTTTAGCATAAAATAATCATTAAACATAAAAATAATTGCTGAATTCATAAATCTACATCTAGCTTTTTATTACATATAACAATAGTATTTATGTAAATAAGACAGTAGTTTATTTAGTTATTATTTAGTTTGATATGCGTATACGTAGGTATACGCGTATAAAGCTATTAAATTATTATAATTTTAATATGTCATAGCTGTAAAAAGGCTTTTATGTACAATAACGTCCTTGATTTGGTAAATATACATTAAGGAGGCTGAGGTTTTTGGTAGATAATATATTACAGACACTGAGTTAATACAGAGAGAAAAAAGTATCTGCCTGACTAGAGGAACAAGCCCAGGATTACTCAATACATTTTGAAAACATTCTCTCAGTATTGTAATAATTTGGTTTATTAATTTATTAATTATCCTAATAGTAAAATTAAAGCCTATTATACTATGATATGCAATATCCAATACAAAAAACATTTAAAAATAAAAATTCAAATTAAAAACCAACAATAAAAAGTTTTAACATCCATATCATTTAATACACTAACAAGCTCACGGACGTAACGGAGGTTGTCGTGCAGTTGCAAGTGCAGGCGGCCATGTTGTCGTGTGACGTCACTGGGCGGGGCGCCCGTGTCCCCGCCCTCTGCGCCCGCCTCAACCGTTTTTATCGTGAGCACCGCGAGTTATTCGAAAGTTCCAATGTTTTGAAATTTGAATTTCAACTTTTGATTTTTATTTGAACGATGTTTGATTTCAATTATAATTTTGAGTTGTTGGTTCAGGTTTGTTATTTTAGGTTTAACCGTACAACAGAAAATTTAATATAACTGTTTCTAATTTGTAACAGATTGACAATGATAGTACAATTAAAAATATTTTATGTGATGCTTTGAAGCTTAATATATATTAATAGGTTTTGAAAATAAGTTAGTATCCTATAAGACTAACTCTTTTGCCATTAGTGCGGTCATGAGGTCTGATCTTCGATTTCCGGGTAGGTCAAAGTGGTTACCTGGTTGTTCTGTTGCGATATATTCAGAAGCGATAATGAGCAAATCCTGTATTATTTGCTTTTGGCTTGGTACCTACTATTAAGCGGAAAATAAGTATTACTTATACGTAAGTACGTATAATAATAATAATTACTTAATACGTCACCTCAAACAGAGTTTGGACGCCGTGAAAACCCAACAAAAGGCACTGAATGTGAGAGCGGCATATCACGATACCCATCATTACACTATGTATGCAACTTTGTTACTGATTTGGCGTGATAATCGGAGCTTGTGGCATTCTTAAGGTTAAGCAACGTCTCCAGAGCCACATACCACAAAGCAGCTCGGTACCTGGAAACAAGACAACCCGTACAACTGCGACTCTTCAGGACTTCACAGCTGAGCATAACATTCAAGCGATCGAACTGTCGTCGTGTACTACAGAACGTCGAGTAGATAGAGCGAGTTCACCTGTCATCAACTGTCAGGATTAATGTAATTTTAGTTATTTATAGCTTGTGTCCTTCTTAAGTCGGGAGCATGTACGAACTCGTACATTATAATGTATGCTGAGTAGACTAATTTGGCGCCTGCGTGCGTTATATATTGAGTTCAATATGTAATATTTTTTAGTGAACAATAAACACTCGTTACGTAAACATAATCTATCTTTTACTACATAACACAACAACATTCCATGTTGGGAAGACTACAGCCCCAACAATGATAATATCAGCCCTGTATTAAACTGTCCCACGGCTGGGCACGAGCCTCTTCACTTACGTATGTTAAAGATTTATTAACAGAGTTGTCATCAAGGTCGGAAAGAATTATAGTCTAAAACATAAATATAACTAGTTACAACAATCAATACCTCACTAACCAATAAATATAGTCTTCCATAAGCGCTACTTTTGACTTTGATTCTCACTCTCTCCTGCCTCATGAAAAACATATAGATGGGAGTTATGATACCACCTATTAGTAGGACATTTCAATATGGCGTGTAACATGAATATATAAATAACATACTGTATCCTGTAAAATTCAATGTTTTCTTATAAAATAAACATCTTGCTCAATATTGTAATGGACATTAAATGTTATCTTCTTCTTTCTTCTTTAGCCTTAATCGACCAAATATTTGGTGTAGGCCTCCTTTAATCCTCTCCACTTTCCTCTTACTTGGGCAATTAGGGTCCAGTTGCTGCCCGCCACTTTTTTGATGTCATCCTTCCATCTCATCTGTGGTCGCCCTCGAGGTCTTTTCTGGTCCCATGGTCCATTCTAACACTCTTTTACACGAAGAATTTTGATTTCTGGCTACATGACCAGCCCACTCACACTTCAACTTTGCTACCCTTTTTACAACGACTGATACTTTGCTCTGTTTACGAAGCCACGTATTGGTTTTTCTGTCCCTCAATGTCACACCCATCATTTTTCTTTCCATTGCCCTTTGCGCTACTTGTAGTTTATACGGATACAAATGTTATCAATACTATGAATATATTTGCTGACAAACAATTGACATACATTATTATTTATAAACTTTGGTGTTGCTGGAATGTTTGTAAATGTTTGATCAAATTAATAATGACATAAACTATTTAAATTTGACACTAGAATTGATGGGTGAGTGCCATTATGTTTATATGAGAATAAGGTTTATATGAAGTTATGGTTTTTTGTTTGTTTAATATAAAGATTTTCCTAATTGCGATACATTTATCATTAAAGCCTATTTAAATTTAGTTTATAAGTGAACTATGTTTCGGCGAAGCCTAACCAGCCAATTCTTTTCAAATTTACATTGCTATACCTACCTATTTTGAGTCATTTTTTTTGTTTTACTTATAAGTAGTTAGGTTTGTTAATATTAGTTATGTTGTATATTATGATTGTTACTTTTGTACAAGTAAATAAAGTTCCTAGTTAGGCGATAATATTCTGGCTGTCCCTGGTTGGTCTGTCCTTTGGTTCCGAATGCACGTTAGTAAGCTTTGGCTTACTATGTTTGTAAGACCAGCTATAAATTTTATTAATACGACCACTTCTTAGAATAATCCCTCTATCACGAAAGGATTTGAGGACATGCAAATCACATACAGCTAAACCCAAAACCGGAACCCATCTATCGGTTATACAAATATTTGCTCCGTACATATTAGTATGTAACGTGGTCACTTAAGCTAATGCACCATCTATATGTGTTCAACACGTGGTGGATAAATAAATACTGAGATGTTTTTATATGGGGCTCAACCGGAACTGAGACAATTTTACATATTTTTTTGAGTAATTGAATATTTTTTTTAGTAGTAGAGCCTGGCTGATTTCAGCATGAATGGGCCGGCTCGACCGGGGAAGGACCACCCTCTCATAGAATATCGACGTGAAATAGCAGTATTCCTACTGTTGTGTTTCTTTCGGTGAGTGAGAGTGCCGGAGGCCCAATCACCCTTTTTCTCCCTGCCCGCTCCTTTTTCTCCCACTTTCTTTTCCTCTTCTTCCTTTCTTAAAGGAACGGTAACGCGCAAGTGATGCCTCTGGTGTTGCAGGCGTCCATAGGCTACGGTCACCACTTACCAGCAGGTGAGCCTATATTATAATGTACTATTCTGTAAGATGTCATCATTAATAAAGTCATCAATTCACTTATTAGCAGTGAAAGCTCTATTATAAGTATGCTGCCGTCAAAGCGAAATTTTTCAATGAATTCAATAATTATGAAATATTTTTCTGAATAACTTCGCTAGCTTTTTTTTTAGGGGTTGCCTGCCTGGGCTCGCAGGTTATGATTGGGGTCATAAGATATAATTATACTTCTAATATTATAGTTTTATTGCATAAAGATTTTGATATATGTTTTGACAGTGAACCACGATGTTTGGCTTTCACCTTGGTTCAGAGGTATAGTTTTAGGTTTAGGTGTCCTATTGATCACAATTTCTAAGCAAATATTATTATTTAATTTGTAGAAGTCCGCCATAGCTCTATGTAAGGAGTTTAGTAGTACCTAGTGTCGCTCTAGATTACCTACGTGGATTCTTACACGCTTAACCCTTGGGATACATGCAAACGTAATTTAACATTGAATTAGCATATGTTTGTTGTGGCTAGTAACTATTCCAATGAAATTTATAACTTAAGATAATTTAGGTAATCCATTACAAATAACTGAAATTCAATTGATTTCCACTGTCTTAAACATCAACTATCAGTTTGTCGATCTGTGACGAGAGGATGAACAGCTTAATGACTCGTCTAATATTTTTAGCTCCAGTCAAGGCCTCCCTCAAACTACCAACAAATAGAGACCTCCATCCAAACCTCAAGTTTCGTACTTATCAGTTATTTCAACTTAACGCCGACAGCTGAAAACTTGCAAGACAAAAATAGAAAACCGCCGAATGCAGTTGAACCACAAATCACCAACTCATTAACGAAGTAAAAACTCGAGTCACGAAACAGACAGTTACCGAAAATGCTAGCGTAACCCGCCATCCCTGACGCATCAAACATGTCGGCAATAAGTCAAGGGGGCAAAAACTCCGCGGCAAGATCAAAGCGGCGGCGAGCTCAGACGCCCGACGAAATGACTTGTTTCTCAGTTAGGTTAGTGTAAACACGCCGTAACATCAAACGCGCCCGCCCGGGGTAAGCCGGTGCCTGTATACCAAGCGATTTTCGATACTGTCGATTTTTTAGTTGTACTCTGATCTTTCTGGAATAATATTTGCTATTACATAACATAGTAAGTGTAATATATATGTGTAAGCATTAGTCATAGTTTTTATAATAAATGTAAAATAGAATATATAGTAAATAATTCTATTATTCAATTAGAGATTGCTATACTGGCTATTTATGTTCATATATGTACGATCTTAAAGTTACATTGCCTCTGATATAGTCATATTTTACTTAATGTATCATTTGATATAATTAAAACTATGTACATAGTTGCATTTGTGTGAAAACTAAAAAAGGAGATGATGAGAGAAATGATGAGTATCATATGATTTTTTTAAATATATTATTTAGATAAATATGATGAAATTTAAGATACTGTCAATATCGATAGATTGTATCGATATTTTAAAAATAATTAAGCCTGTCAAGCAATAAATAACAATCAGAAAACACGTTTAGCACACGATTACTGGCATAAAAAATCCAACAACATCTATCGCTCCGCCAACAATTATCGCTATCGATACCGAAAACATCTTACCCACCCCGTCCTATTTACAAACGGATGGGGCTCTAAATTTTTTTTACAGCTTCTTCCGTCAATTTGCTTGTAATACAATATTTATTCAACGCCGGGGGCCCGTTATTATTTTAATGAGATGCCCCAAACTATCAATTAAGTGGCGCCTGTCGGTACCTAAAAGGAATGGACTTGACTAAGGCCTTTGATACGGTCAGCCAAATACACGCTTTAATACGGATAATGATATAGTCTAGGTGGAATAGTGATGGGACTGCTTATGGTAAATGTACACTTTTAATATCGATGAATAATGTTCTAATTTTAATCGTCTGTTTTAAGTTAACAGAATTTCTTAACAAAGGATTGTTATTCATCGTGTAAGAACCTTCGTGATATTTTGCTTGTTTATTTTATTTTTGTTATATTTGCATGATTTAAGTAAATTAACAAAATAAACTACAGGCAGGTAATTAAATCTAAATATTGTGCCGTATATTTAATCGAAAATACAAGTCCTTGGCAATCAAGATTGACTGCTTTTTGGTGGTCAAAACACAACTAGTCACTTAATAGCTTTATATATTTTGAGGAATGCACTGATTTGTCTTCTGCGTGGACCAAACCTTTGATATTCAGTGTATCAATAATGGCATGCTTCCACCTCTACGCCACCCATGATGTCAATTCAAATCGTTATATTTAAACAAAGAAGCTTAGAAGATAAAACTATTTATCGACATCGCTACTTGAACATCACTATAACGCACTCATAATTGATATTTAATTTTACACTATTTTATGTTCACTTTCAAGTGGTTGAAACGACCATATCCGGTGCTTTGGTTTTAGTGATGAATAACGATTGGTTTTTATGATCATTGGCATTAGGTTACGACGTTATGATTGCAAAATTATTTAATTATACACATGAAAAATGATTTTGGACCTACCTGCGGTTACTTTGAGGACCTTAATTTGTTTTTGTGGATAGCCAGTTTTAGAGGTTTGATGGTTTTGTGAGTAAATATAGTACTTATTTAATGTGTATTTATTTTAGAAACTGATCTAGATTTTAAGCCTAAGGCGGGAATGGCTAGATCTACTTGAATAGGCGGATGTACTTAAGGACAAAGCAACTGTGAGACTTATAAGGAATGTGATTCACAGGAAAGGCTCCAAATCTGGTGCATCCTAACTAATATTATAAATGCGAATGTGAGTTCGTTTGTTACGCTATCGCGCCTAAACTGCTCGACCGATCATCACGAAATTTCGACCGTTGTTGGGAGAATAGAAGAGGAAAAATGGTACCTTTAATCCAAAAAAAAGTATTGTTGCTAATGTAATCTAACTTATCCTGCATGTAAGCGAGCACAACTGCGGGCAAAATCTAGTATATCTATAATGTTAAACTAACATGACATCAGAAGGCAACACTTTCACAGAACTTCAATAAAATAGGTTTTCTTGGTATATCCCGAAATCTATAAAAGAGAGACTTTTACATAATATTGTCTTCTATTTACGCGAATATTATTCATTGAAATTAAACTGCTATATACGGATTTTATCGCGTTGTTTATTTGACTCCCCGTGACCATGGCTGCTGAAAAGCAACCGAAACGTCGGGGAAAGTGTAAAAATAAATGAAATCTAAATAGTTTAATAATAATTTAATTAGCTTAAAAATTAGTAAAGTTTAATAGTAGTAGTAGTGTAACAATTTTCAAAATTTTGTAATAAAGTGTCAAATAAACAACGCGATAAAATCCGTATATAGCAGTTTAATTTCAAAGAGAGACTTTTAATATAAGTCTCCCTTTTACAGATTTCGACTCACTTCAACCATTTTCTCTAGTGAACAAAAATGGGATAGGAGTAGAAAATTTTAAAATTAAGCATTGAAATTAAACTGATTTATACCGATTTTTTACGTTGTTTATTATTATTTTTTAGCTAATACAACTTATTAAGACTATTTAGATTTAAATTTACACTTTACCTGACGTTTCGGTTGCTTTTCAACAGCAATTAGCTGAAATATTATTATAGGTTCAGTAGTAGTGTAATATTTAAAAAATATGTTATAAATGTGCTATTTACAACGTGATAAAATCCGTAAAAATAAATTTAATTTTAATGTATAACATTCACGTAAACGTAAGACAATATTTTATTAAATAGCGATATAAAATTGTTATACGATAGCTCTTTTCTTAATTCAATGTCATCGTCATAATGCATTTCGAGATTATGGGTTTATGCTGTCATGCTGGGTCCGGCCGTTATGGTCCCATTCCAGTATGCCCCCGGCCGGCACGCACCCACATTGAAAAATTTATTATTCCGGTACGACCCCGGCCGAGACGGTCCCATTGTAGAACAACCGGCGAAGACACTTGAGCAAATACTGTCGAAAGAAAAGTGTTTTTGAATTTAAATATTTTTGTTTTGTACTGTGTTTATAGTACCTTTTTGTACATTTTGTAAACATACTTTTAAAAACTAATCTTACTAATTCTAAAGCTAATACATGATACTATACACACAGTACAAAACAAAAATATTTAAATTCAAAAACACTTTTCTTTCGACAGTATTTGCTCAAGTGTCTTCTCCGGTTGTTCTACAATTGGACCGTCTCGGCCGGGGACGTATCGGAATAACAAATTTTTCAATGTGGGTGCGTGCTGGCCGGGGTCATAACGGAATGGGACCATAACGGCCGGACCCGTCACGCTGAGGCAAAATCAAGAGTTAGATTACTTCTTTCTTTAAGTTTTGAAACGTAATCGTAACTACCAAATTGTGGTATAACACCTACCTAAATTTTTCAGTTAGGACTCCACTTTTGTTAGTTTCTTAGGAGAGACGCAAGCTTATGACTATATACCAATTCATCAGTGCTGGTTATGAGATCCTCGATTTAACTGATTATATTCAACTTTACATCATCTAAATTACCGCTTGAGATAGGACTCTAGTTCTGGCAGTTTTTTTATGGGGAAAATAAGCGTAAAATAATAAATATAAATATAATAATAAATAAAATAACTGTATACTAAGTGATCAATACTAATTATGAGTTCCTCAATTTAAATTTATTCCACTTAACATCAACTAAATTATCGCTTGAGCTAGGTCTCTAGTTCCTGCCCTCTCACTTCCGGCCGTAGTTTAGTCTATGGTCCGGAGTGAGAGATCATGAACGCCGTCGCCTCCTTTTGTGAGAAAGTAATTTCCATCAAGCATGCATTTTGCATGTGAAAGCGATTGGCGCGGCCCCGCCGTCTATGGTTGTGAGGAACACCGTGGTAGGTTTAGTCGGTATTACCGGGGTATCTTTTCCCTGGTGAGCCCGACATAACCTCTCCATCGCCCCGCGGAGAGGTATGAGTAAATGCATTCCCCCACGTAAAAAAACAAAGGTCTCTAGTTCTGGCATTGTCTTACGGGAACTCAAGCGTAATAACAGTATAGTAAGTGATAAATGCAAGTTATAAATTCCTCGATTTAACGTATTATTTTCAACTTTACATCAACTAAATTATGGCTTTAGCTAGGTCTCTAGTTCTGGCAGTTTCTTAGGGGAGATACAAGCGTTATGACTGCATACTAATTGATCAATGCTATTTATGAGTTCCTCGATTTAACCTATTATATTTAACTTTACATAATCTAAATTATCGCGTGTCGACATAACATAAAGCAGTACTTCAGTAGTTCGTGTAAAACGCCCCTGTTGTACATGCCCTTGATAAATTTGATGAATGGTCCGCTGAAATGCTATTGTGCTTGTAAAATTATTTATTAATTGAATAAATTATACCTATAACTAGTTTGGTAGAAATATTTTGAGTATACTGCCAGCATTAAAATGTGTTTTATGGTGCGTATAGTTTTAATTTATGATAGAAATTTGAATCCGCGTTACAAAGTGTAGCGGTGACATGTGTGTAGAGCAGACAATATATTGTAATATATATATTACAAGCTATTGCCCGCGGTTTCGCTCGTTAAAAAGTAGGTTAGCTTAAATCTAGGTTATGATAATAAAAGTACTTTAAAAAAATATATAGCTTATGTTACTCGGTGATAATATAGCTTCCTAATGGAATGGAATAATTGTTGAGTTAAATCCTTACAAAAAACAAACAAACAATCAAATCTTTTCTCTTTATAATATTATTAGTAGGTATATAAAATATTTTAAGGATATCATTGAACTAGAGAAGTATTACTATATTTCTCTCAGGCTTTGACACTTCATAGCCTGTATTCAATATTAGATTTATATTAATGTGCATTCATAGACTCATGCCTATATCTACCTGCCATGCCTGTATATTTTTTTGATAGCTATTATAATTTAGCCCGTTACCCAATTCCGGCTTGACGTCGGCTTCTGGGACCCCCTGTATATCTCTAAAGGCATAAGTACAGTTGTATTATAGCTGCTGATATAGTATGCTACATTTAAAGTCACGGCAAAGTCTTGTCGCAAGCATGTTATATGGACCAATACAAGTTTATAATTACATCCCCACAAAGGTAGGTAAAGATGTAATTTACCTAGTTTTTGCCAACTATGTTTTAGGTGGGACGAAACAGGAGGCAACTAAATTCCGTCTACTAACTGCATGCATCAACTGTAAATGTCCTCACTCAAAAACTAATAACACTTGACTCGAAACCGGTCGAGTAGACCCCAAGAATAAGCTCAAACTTATGCCACAAGACTAAAGACCAAGTCAAAAGTCATACAATACGTCAATATAGTTTTGCGGAAAGTTAGGCAGAGATTTGGGATTACACAAATCTGTATAATCAACAGACAGTTACAATGTCTACTTTTATATCCGTCTCTTCAATGTCAATTACGATGATCTTTGACAGTGAGGCAATTGCCATTTTAACATTAAGAAAACATGAAACGTCCTGATATTTTCACTGTCACTCTAGAATATTTATGCCAAAGTAATTGCTTTCGGGGCAGTAAGTATTTTTCTTTAATTCAGATGTTCTACCTCTTTCGTCCACCCATATCGTTCACACATTCAATACATGCTTTCCTTAGCCTTTATTTTGTTCGTGAATTTGGTTTCTGGTACTGGCCTGGTCCGAAAGTAGCAAAGTGTAATTGAGTTTAGCTTTTAGTAAATTCTCAGATACAACACGGCGTCTAGACACGCATTCTATTTTTTTAAAGTCATCTCTCGCATAGGAGTAATTTTTGTATCGCGGTACACTTTACAAACATTTAAACAACGGACACAAAGAACATCCAGACCCTAGAGTACCGTGTGGAATTCGAAACCACGACACTAGGCGCACTGGATACGTGGCGACCATTTTAAACAAAACGCCATCCGTTCAGTCTAAATATAAAAAAAAAGTTATTAAGTTGAACCTTTAGATATACATAGGTGTCTACATAGGTATAACATACATATCGCTTTAAAAATAATCAAGCGCAAGTATATGTATGTTATCAGATGACTACGTCTATGACTCATTATTAAAACTAACAACTATTTATTTACAAAGTAAACATATTAATGTTTTAACCCGGTTCACTTTAGTTCAATCACCGCTAATTGCCACGATCTAAGCCGACGGCATCTCCCATACGTGACAGAGCCATTACAGCAAGACTGTTTCTCATCAACCTTC
The DNA here is from genome assembly GCA_930367265.1 of Catocala fraxini. NCBI lineage: Eukaryota > Metazoa > Arthropoda > Insecta > Lepidoptera > Erebidae > Catocala > Catocala fraxini. The sequence goes on along the minus strand of OV884030.1, from coordinate 23,828,931 downwards.
AAACGTTGTATACAATCGTTAAGTAAGCACCGTCGATTGTTAAAATGGTTCCGTAGACACGAAATTTTAATTTGGATCAAAATCTTAATATCGTAAATGCGAATGTAAGTTTGTTTGTAACGCTTTAACGCCTTAACTACTCAACCGATCATCATGAAATTTCGGGTCAGGGAATGGGAAAAAAGGATGCATGCTACCTTTCATCCAGAAAAATACTGTCACTAATCTAACCTAGCCTACATTAACGCGAGCAAAACCGTGGGCAAAATCTAGTTATAAATGCGAATGTGAGTTTGTTTGTTTGTTACGCTTTCATGCCTTAATTACACAACCGATCGTCATGAAATTTCGTATTCAAGTTGTCAAAAGAACACAAAAGGTCATAGAGTCGCTTTCATCCAGAAAAAAGTACTGTCACTAATCTTACCTAAGCAAGCGAAGCCGCGGGCAAAATCTAGTACTGTATACATAGATAGTGTGATACCTATTTCAACGAAGGGAAAGATGCGAAAAAAGCGTATTGAATACACTTTTTTTATTGCCTTTGGCAGACGAGCAAGTGGCCCACCTGATGGTAAGTAGTAACCGCTGCTCATGGACTTCAGCAATGTCAGGACACAGCAACGCCGCTGCCTACCGTGAAAGAAAAACTCTCTTTAAACCTCGTTTGAAGAAGGACATATCATAGCGCTCGGGGAAACAATTCGCCAGCTGTGGTTTTAAATCCCACGTGGTAGGAGGCGAGCCTATCGTTGTTTGCCTACACAAGTCCAGACACGGTGCCGCTACTAAAAAGTTTTTGAGGGAAAATCTTTCCAACACTTTGCCTGCATCCGATTTGTTCTTGAAATGTCTTTGCTTTTACTTTTACTGATAGTGACGTTACGAGTTCGATAGCTAGATCAAACAAAGTATATATTATTATCGGTTTTTACTATTAGAAAATATAAGTCTAGTTAAGAAATAGAGATTTATTGCCATGTGCTTTGCAAATCGTTCGTAGTTAATCGAGCATCTTTTGAATATGCAGAGTCGATCCTGTGTTTTGTTTTAAGAAATAGCTTAATAACAGTATATAGTGTCAAAAAGTGAACTAGAAATGGTTCTATTTATGAAACCTAATAGATTGACTGCGACTGCTGTATGGATGAGATATTAGATCAATTTCAGGGACGAGCTATATTTGCGTGCTACAATCTCAACAAAGTTTTTAAGTAGTAGCACGGACATATGCAAATCAATAAATACAACAGATTGAAACACATATTTAAAGACAAAGACAAAAAAAATACTATAGCTTTAGTTAACACCCCAATGCTCACGGTACCCAAAAACCCGTTACAAAAATACCCGCTGAGATCAAAGTTGTGTACAATTAGGTTGCAACGTGATACGTCTTCAAACGGAGCGGCGTTACTACTAATTTCTTTGGTCCGTCGTAACGTGTCAAACCCTTTTAATGGTAAGAACACGCGTCAGCCACCCGCGATGTTAGGGTTGACAGTTGGACTTGACAGTGCTGTCAAGATTTGATTGGCTTGGTTAATTTTGATTGTGATTTCTCGTTTTAGATGACATTATGGAGCTACCAGTCGGTTCTTTTCAATTTCAATATGTTGTTGGTTCGGTGATTACGAAAGTTTTTATAAAGTACTATAATAATAAAAATGGTCATTTGGTTGCGGTAGTGGTTTAAGTAGTTACTTCTCCGCAGCGTGTATAGTAATTGTTATGGGTTCAATACCTACTTGGGACAGACATTAAATTTGTAAAATTCACATATCGTTGTTAGAATTCTAGCTGTTCTTTGTGTCTATTGGTTAGATGTTTGTAAAGTCCCTCGTGATATAGAAGTTGTTTTACTAAGAATACATTATGTAAAAAACGTTGATTGAGTTCTATATATATATATAGCAGCGATAGCCTAGTGGGAAACTGTTAGACTGCCACGCAGAGGTCTCGAGTTCGATCCCAGGGCGCGCATCTCTGACTTTTCGAAGTTACGTGCGTATTAAATAGTTAATTATCGCTTGCTTTAACGGTGAAGGAAAACATCGTGAGGAAACCTGCATGTCTGAGAGTTCTCCATAATGTTCTCGAAGATACGTGAAGTCTGCCAACCCGCAATGGGCCAGCGTGGTGGACTATGGCCTAACCCTTCTCACAGTGAGAAGAGGTCCGTGCCCAGCAGTGGGACAGTTTAATACAGGGCTGATATTATTATTATTATGAGTTCTATTTATGCGAGGATTTTCCGGTAGAAGAGGACCTATTTTACCAACATAATTGCAAAAAATGTTGTACTTTGTCTGTTGAGAATCTAGCCCGAGATTGTCTGATACTCGCTTACTTTTTACTACAACTTGATAAATCAGGCAGTGTGGATTAAAACTAGACTCCATTGATACTTAAAATAAATAACAAGTTTCCTTTTAGTACTTATCTTATCTTATCTTATCTTATGTGGGGGCCAGTCATTGCAGACCGGCGACACTTCGACCCAGTGGGATCTTTTGTGTCGACACTCTCCCAATAACGACTGCCATTACATAGATGTTCATGGCAGCCGGGACTGACGGCTTAACGTGCTCTCCGAGGCACGGAGCAGGCGATAATTTTCAATCAATACGCACATAATTTCGAAAAGTGATATTCGAAGTCATTACCAGCTTCCGAAAGTCAGAGGTGTGCGACGTGGGTTTGAACCCGAGACCCTCTGCATTGCAGTCTGTTGGTCTCCCCACTGAGCTATCGCTGCTAGTACTTACTAGGTAAATGTGACAACTAAAAAACTATCATATTTTTTGCCAATAGTTCTAGAAGAGTGCCGTGGTTGGATGGAACAGTTAAATCAGTATTTTTTTTATTTTCTTGCCGTACCTACGCACTAGTGACTTAAATGTTATTATAAATCTGTCTGAGGTCATCCCTAAAATCTTAACTTTTTCATTTTAGGGATGCAAAGCATTGATTTTTCAAACACTAAAATATGTGCTATTGTCTCACGAACAAAGCTATAAAAGGTAAACTATCTAAATCACCATAACCGTCTAATCATTTAAAATACACAGAAAAATTTAATGTCTAATAAGCCGCAAGGGTAGACCTCAAAAAAGTCATGCTTCATAACGATTTTCATTAATATTAATTTTTAGATGCCAACCCTGTCGGTGCGACAAAGGTTGGCGCTTACTATGCCACTACGCCTCCCGTGAAACGCTCCTAATTGAAAAACGCTCCGCGATCGCAGCCACAATGCAACCGCTTCACGGCGACGATGAGAATTTTAATTGCTCTCTCTCTTTCTTGGCCTTTTTATACGAACAGAAGTCAAACTTCCCTACTGTTTAGCTGAATAAAAAGTAAAATCTAGATGATGTTCGGTCTAGATGTATTATTTATAGCATTCATTTTGTGGAATGTATTGGCTGATATTTGTATAACATAACATAGGCTTCTGCTATGCCTGAAACGTTGAGCAGAGTTGTATTACATATCTACATTAATTCCACTATATTTAGATCTTAATTAAAAGTGGATATGTGCTAGCTATCGTTCTAGACTACATGCTCGTACTGAAATTGATCAATCAAAAGGACCCAATTATACATATGTATATTAATCTTAGGTTTTCTGAATGCCAGTAAGCGTTGCTGTAAAATGTTCATTAGTTCACAACGCAGCAGATATGTAAAACAGTAAAAAAAACTGCTAACCATTCCTCGTCACGTTGATAACTCTAATAATTAAATATACGCAAATGCAACGAGCAATTTTGAAGATTAACCACTCTTGAAAAAGCTTAATAGACAATAGACATTGTAGAAGATTGTCATTTAAGGTGTTAACGTTAACATTTAGGTAAAAATTATATACCTGTACTACTCAATTACGATTTAATGTCACCATAATTAACTTTTGAATACAACAAAAATAGTTAACATGTACATATATCTCTAAAGATATAATCGGTTATATCCTATGATCTCTTCCAATATCATAGATGTCACTTGCACGAGGCTGTTTGCAGGGAAAGGAATTAAAGATATAATGAATAAAAATAATAATAATGATAAAGTAGTACCTAATCCTAAGTACCTACTAGGAAAATATGTGTGAAAGAGAAACAAATAATAATAATATTTCATTCAAAAATGTTTGTTTACGAGGCACATTATTTCTCTGGTTCCAAATTAAGCCAGACCTGTGCCTTGGGCACCAGATGAATAAGTGTGGTATGCGAAAGCCTTTGAAAAGTGGCATATTTTGATTAGTTCATTCAAATTGCCGATAGAATCGTTGGTAAAGGTTAGCAAATAATCATTTGCGAAAAGAACGTTTATCATCGTCACGACCTATAAAAGCGTATACCAGGAACTAATTCATTGAGTGCACAACGTATTAAAATATACAAAACAAAAAATAAACAATTTAAACATGCGGTACGTACGAGTTTTTTTAATATTTGAAACGCTTCAAACAGGATACAGCAAGTTCGTAAACCATTCCCGTTGCATGGTTAAAATGTCAAGTGCTCAATAAAAATTAATTTGGTGAAAATTATTGACATTTCATTACATGCTGCGTTTAAGGGTTATAACTTATAACTGAAAGATATGTGTTTATAGCTCCGTGTCATAAGTTAGTAAATCACTTATGCGATTGCTTATAGAAAAATTATTATCCCAGTGGGATCTTTTGTGTCGACACAAAAGATCGCACTGGGTCGAAGTGTCGCCGGTCTGCACTGACTGGCCCCCACATAAGATACATATAGAAAAATTATAATAACATTTTTTTAAACGTGAAGTAACTGATAACCTTATTTAAATTGCATTGGTGAACGTTGAATTGACTTCTAGTAAAGTATAACTAAATGTTTCAAAATACAAACTGTGTTTTTGGACCTTCGATCCCTGATCACCTGCTGACCAAACCGTTATTGAAAATATTTACTAGCCAAAGTTTGTTTAGCAGAACTATTAACATTCTTTGTTTAGTGAGTATTTTTAAACGTGGTCTGTGCTAACCTTTATGAGATAATGTTTTACTTGTAAATTTGCTAAAGATAAATAACCCTTATTTGTGTTGTCCACGTCATGTTATTTTAAAATGTCTAAATATTTTAAATGTCCATCTGTCATTATTTCTCAACACAGGAACTCATCGCCTTCCTCACAAAAAAGCTTATCGTGGCTTGTATGTGTATTCAGCAGACAAAATTAATAAATCGATTCTTTAATTTTCAATGAAACGGGTTGTACCTTATGAAATAAAATTTCGCATAAATAATCACATCGCATACAGAACAGTTACAAAACAATAATTACAGTTAAAAATGTGTCTTCATCTTTAATTCAATTAAAAAACACACAGAATAAAAATTGCAATAATTTAAAACACTGTACAAATTAATGTTGCGTATGTGTTTTTTTTTAATCTGACACTCTAAGTGAGGCCAAGCGAAATTGAATTCTAGCATTAATAAATCAAGGATTATTTTTACTCTGCAAGTGATCTTCGGTATTTAAGAAAGCGTTTTAAGGTAGCAGTCAAAAATGAATTGACTGGCAATGCCATTATAATTGGCAACTTCTTGGTGGCTGTCATGCCAGTGGCTGCCGTTTTGACATTCTTCGCGGGACTGGCAAGAAATTGATTGTGGGGAATGCCAGACCATTACGACATGTTTTGCACGACACTCCTTTTTAATTATTAATTTATATGAAAGACGCTTCCATGATATCATTGCGAGCGATACTGTAATGCAATACGGGTTTGCCTGTTGAATTTTGAGTAGTGTCGTTGATTTCTTCTGTGTTGGCTGGGTATTTTATTATTTTTTAAAAGGAATCGGAATGCGTTTTGTATCTTTATATGTATAGAAATATGCGAAGATATATGCGCTGATAGATCAATGGGTAAGTTATGGGTTTTAATATCTTTATCCTTTGTTCTATGTGCACTCGCAGTACGTGCGATTACTTTATCATATTAATTGATTAAATTTAATATTGGTATTAATATAAAACAGTATACACGCGTATTATAAGTTTATTTCTCAATAATTTTTCAGCTGCAGCACGGCATCTGTAACTGTGTCCGGTAGATGACAATAAGCTTGACTCTATTCATTATCATCTCAGCTGAAATACGTCAACTGCTAGACATAGCCTTTTTCTAGGTTTTCTTCACAGATCTATCTTGGGCCGCCCGCATCTAACCGCTGCCGGTGACCCTACCAGGTTGATAGTGGCAGAATCTCTTTGCATCAACTGCTAGCAGTTCTTCGAGCTTTGCGTCTTGTCACGTACAGATTCATTGAAATTAAACTACTATATACGGCTTTTATCGCGTTATTTATTTTACACTTTATTACATAATTTTAAAACTGTTACACTACTACTAGATACTATTAAACTTTACTAATTTTTAAGCTAATTAAATTATTAAAACTATTTATATTTAAGTTTACACTTTCCCCAACATTTCGGTTGCTTTTCAGCAGCCATGGTCACGGGGAGACTAAGATGGTAGTTGTCTCAATGTTCCAGTGTAGTTATTTCAAAGTACCCGAACATAATTTAATCATTGGTGTTTCTATTTCAGTACAGTACAGTTACATTTTCAAAATTTTGTTATAAAGTGTAAAATAAATAACGCGTTAAAATCCGTATATAGTAGTTTAATTTCAATGATATTACATTTGTTAAATTATTTTTCATGTTGAATGAAACACTGGAATTGTTTATACGGGAAAGTTTGCACATGCTATTATATGCTCAGCATAGTCTCAATAACTAATAATAATAACTGTGATATTAAACTGGTATTGGTTTTCTTAAAATTATAGTATTTCATTTGGAGGATTCATTCATTATATATTTCTTACGTCACAGTTCAGTTTCTTATTAAAATTGGCACCATGTAATTATGCTGTCATCAACCTCTGAAGCTTTGAGTAAAGACAAAAATAAACAATTTTGCCTCATGTCGACAGTGATATTTTTTATATTAGTAGCGACCTCCCATAGCCGGTAGCGTGAATGTCGAATGACAACCATCCGTGTAAGGCCTGCATGACGTCATATTTATTACTGCTGTGTTGTAACGTTAATAGTTATTGTTTCTAGTTAACGTAATTGCTTGTAAAAGTTTGTATGTTCGGTTTTAAAGTACCTGTGAAGGGACGTCGTGTTGCGAAGAAGAGGCAACAGTTTTTTTATTTTTTATTCTTTGATTCTGTGTGTGTATGTGTATGTTCATATTGTGGGCCGCAATATACACGTTAATAATTTAATCAGATAAAATAAATGTCAAGCATTATACTTTTTTTTTATATTCAAGTCGATACACATTGATACATTCTAACGTTCGATCAAGGATTTAAAAAACGCTTTCTAGGCATAGACATTTTTTTTTATTTATCTTGTTCCTGGCATTTATATAGGAAGAAAACATTACATGTTGTATAAACAATCTTTAACAAAGCCTACCAATATTTTTGATAAAATACGCAAGGTTATGTAAAAGTGTCATACATATACATATAGAGTTCAGAGTTCTAGATATCTAAGTTCTTTTTCAGCGTAACGTTAAAAATCGGGCGCCAGGGTTCTTTGCTAAGTTTCATCCTGATAAATAAATATGATGGCCAATTCTTGTAATAAAATATGTTCAAAATAGTATTCCGATCTAAAATGCAATTTATATGCATATGATGATTCTAGTAATTAAAATAAAAGACGACCTCGATGGCGTAGTGGTTAGTGTAACCGACTGCCACGCCTGAGGTCGCGGGTTCGATTCCCGCACAAGTCAAACATTTGTGTGCATGAATATGGATGTTTGTCTTGGTCTGGGTGTTTCTATGTATAATATGTTAACATTTACAAAAAAAGTACATTTGTATGTTTAGCCATTGTCTAGTACCCATAGTACAAGCTCTGCTTAGTTTGGGCTAGACTAGTTTGGTGTTGTGTGTATGTGATAGAATATTATATTATTATAGTAATTCGGAAAGATACCATTTGTGATATTGCCTAGCATCATTAGATGACTTCGCCTAAAAGAGCAGCTACTGCCCATCTTATCTTATCTTAGCTTATGTGGGGGCCAGTCAGTGCAGTGGGATCTTTTGTGTCGACACTCTCTCAATAACGACTGCCATAGATGTTCATGGAACCCGGGACCGACGGCTTAACGTGCTCTCCGAGGCACGGAGCAGGCGATAATTGTCAATCAATACGCACATAATTTCTAAAAGTCATATAACTTCCGAAAGTCAGAGGTGCGCGACGTGGGTTCGAACTCGAGACCCTCTGCATTGCAGTCTGTTGGTCTCCCCACTGAGCTATCGCTGCTCATACAAAAAATATATGTCATCAACGCATTGTTGCTTCGAGTCTGGCTGATCTTTGTGTTCGTTGTTCCAACAGGTACGCAATGAAATTAAAATCAAAATAAGCATTACCTATCGATCTCGCTCCGTTTTCGCAATGAATGTGCGCGCCATCTATCGCCACTAATAGCTATGCTCTTACGTCCTTTCGCTTTTGTTTACTGCTCATGTTTAACGCTCGAATTACAAGTTTATTACTTGCCATTTAGATACAATGCATGCGATGGCAAAACATTAATCGATTTAACAAAGCGTGTACGTGTCTGCTATTGTAACCATTAAATAGGTACCTACATAAATATTTACATAAAATTACAGTATAATTTCTGTAAAATTAAACTCCTCCGTAGGTTTGCCAATAAAGATGTCAGTTTACTTTTTGTTTGACATTAAATTGTACACGTAGCTTCTTTAATGGTGGTTTTATAAGGACATCACAATTTTTCTTTTAACCACTGGCAATAACAATTACAACTGTTCCATTCTATTTTAATAGACGATAATTTTATGTATATTGTGTACATGAATATTTATCATAGCCCAAAGGGTTATACCTATATGTCGAGAAATATCAACAAAAAAATAGAAAAAGGATTTTTTTTAAGCATTGCAAATCGTATCTTGAACATACATTATAAATATCCAATGTTTTTATTTATATCTTGCAATGAGCTATTTCAATTTGAACTTTATTAAAAGGAAGTTAAGTTCTGGTTTTATCTGGCATTGCGGTATTACAATCGATAACTTTACTTAGTTTTGTTGTGCAGCAGAATTATAAGTTTTGTACATTTACAAGTTGTGTATAATTAGCATACTCAATAAAAACTTAAGGGCGAACGACGCGTATTGAATAATGAAATTGATGGCGCTATTACCTTCTCAACTATCCTGTATAACATCTCAATAAAGAGGTTTTAAGTTATGAATTATGTTTAGAGTATGTATTATACATGTTTATGGCCCCTTGTATTATCTACCAGGTCTTGTTGTAAGTGCAACAAAATATACAGCGTGTAAATGGCGTGAAATAAACATGTCGACCAAAAACATTTTCTACTGTCATTTCAAATGCAGTCAGAAAACATGTTACCTTTCTAACCCAGTGCCTTAATTTCTAACGTCGAATTCGACACTTGTCTTTTTTGTATTACACGGCTATTAACCAACGTTGCATTATGTATGTTTGTTACTGTTACTTGTTTCTTTTGGAAATAGTATATTCTAACTAATATCATAAATAAAAATGTGAGTTCACATACTCGTTGTCAGGGTTAAAAGCACATAGGTTACATTTCATTCAGAAAATAGTACTTTTGCCGAAGGATAGAAAATTAACACAACCTACAGTTACGCGAATGAAACCGCGGGCAAAATCGTTCGCTATAAAGGAAAATTGTATCGTATTATCAATTGGTAGCTGTTTTTGCAACTTAGTAACTCATTTTATTATACTATGATCTAAAACTTCACCGTTTTTTATTGACCTGGGAAAATGCGCCTGACGCATAGGATGGGCTGCTGAAAAAGAGACTACCTCAGCGACGCACACAGCAGATTACGACTCCTGGGCGACGCCTCGGCAGTACAGAGGGCGTCGGACCGACTCAATGGCTGGCGGATGGAAGATCCCCGTTCCCCCGCCCGCGGCCTTCATTATGGCGGCATGAGGCCCGTGAATGCGCGTCTGCGCCGCCCGGTTCGCCAGCGACGGCTCGGATCCGCAAGGATACTTTCCTCACGAAACTGCTTCGCCGCCTCCTTCTGCGAGATGACGTCCTTGCAGAAGGATGCGACCACTGCCCACTTCTTCTAGCTGTCGATCATGGCTTTGATCACGGCTGGCAGCGAACGGTCTTCTCCCACAACCTCAATGAGTTCACGGTGCTGCACCGCCCGAGCAGGTCATTGCTCGAGCGTGTGCTGCGCCGTGTCCTCTTCACACTCGCAGTGATAGCAGATGGGACTCGGTTCCCTCCTACCGACCGTGTGCAGGTATTTGCCAAAGCAACCGGGGTTAACCGTATGTCCGTTATAAATATAGGCACACCAAGGCGATGAGTCTTCACGACAAATGCTGCAGATTTTTTGTACCTAACAAATATTGTTGTGGAAAAAAGCATCGGTTGCGGTCCAGTGTGCCGTACCGTTGCAAACTTTCACGCATAAACTTTTTGCGATTTCCTAATTTTTAAAGTTCTCCTTTCTCAGATGACTAGTAAACTTGTTAACCTTTCCAGTTAAGCTATTAGATGGTATTAGGAATGGGTTCAATTCGGTAGTACAATGTGCGGGATTTGAACTCTTGACCTCAAGTATGATGCTTTTTTTCATAGGGCCGCTAATGTCTCCGTTTCATTTGTTTTGTTTACTAAAAATGTTCCTGTACACTTAGTAAGTACTAGATGCAATAAACATCGAATTACATTAGACAGAAATAACTTGCTAGTGCCAGTTTATTATAGTTGAATAACAATAAGCTCGATCTTAACCTTGCCAAATGCTTAGTAACCTTAGTAGCTTAATAATCTATACCTACGAGAAAACGGGTCGTTCTTGAAACAGAGTACTTTTTGGGCGTCAGGCCTTATCTAGAAGCAATAACGCTAATGATCTGGGAGTTCATCACGATTGTAAACTAACATTAGATGATCACATCGATACAATAGTCAGAAAAGCCTCTAAGTCTCTTGGCTTCGTGATGCGCATGTCTAAATATTTTAGTGACTTGAATACAATAAAAATACTATACTGTAGTTATATACGTTGTCATTCATTCAGAATATGGTACACAGGTGTGGAATCCCCGATATGCCACATAAACAGATCGTATCGAGAACATTCAGAAACGATTTGATAAATTTCTATGTTAACGACAAAAAACTCCGTTTCACTCAAATAATTATAAAAGTCTGTGTAAAAAACACCATCTACTACCTCTTAAAGAACGTCGTGATATTTCAAACATTATTTTTTTACTTAAAACTGTAAGCAATGACATTGGTTGTCCTGAGCTCCTATCTAAATTAAGATTTAATGTGCCGAGTAGGGCAGTGCGATTTAATCCTCCCATACATGTACCACATGCCTCTTCCAAACAGGCAAAGCAGCTAATTGGTGCGAGTAAGCAGGAACCTTAACAAAATGTGTAAAACCTATGACATAGATCCATTTTCTAGTGGCATTTCGCGTGTAAGGAAGTGCTTAAGTTTTGAAATAATATTGTATAATTTTATTAAGAGCTATTTTAGTATTTAATATTATCTTGATACCATGTAAGCAGTTGGTAAATGTACACTGTGGTTCATTTATTTTCTATTATAGTTCTATGAGTGAAAATGTAATTGGCTTACCGTTACCTATCATATCATTGTTATGCATTGTCTGCAGCTATAAGTTTTCCATAAGGTAAATAAATAAAGTTTTCTGTGTATTAACCTAGGTATACCTATTTGTGTTCAACAACAAATCTAGCGCGATTGGATACTGCGTTTTCTATGAAGACGTCAAAATGGCGACTTTTCGCCTAATGGTAAGCAGTCGTGTAGTCCAAGAGCAGAGCTCTCCACACCATGTCCTCAATACAGCTGCAGTAGTGGCAAGGTTTCTATTCTGGGTGGTCTAAAGAGGTACTTTTTATGCCACGCTTGATAGACCTAGGATCTTAGGTACTATTTTATTGGATTATTTTTCTCTCTACATCTACTACATCTACTAAGTAGTCAATCAGTAGGACAGTATCGATTGATATTAGAAAATCATCCCTATATGTACATAATATATAGGCCGGAGAGTTTAATCTATTGTAGGCATTGTAAATAATGTTTAATAACTGAAGGTTATGCGACGTATTTCTTGAATGACATCCGTCTGTTTGCCTTTTTTACGTAAGTTAGGTGAAAAATATTTTTGTATAATAGGTATGAGATATGGCAATAAAATTAAACTGCTATATACGGATTTTATCGCGTTGTTTATTTGACACTTTATTACAAAATTTTGAAAATTGTTACACTTCTACTACTATTAAACTTTACTAATTTTTAAGCTAATTAAATTTTTTTTTTTTACACTTTCCCCGACGTTTCGGTTGCTTTTCAGCAGCCATGGTCACGGGGAGACTAAGATGGCAGTTGTCTCAATGTTCCAGTGTAGTTATTTCAAAGTACCCGAATATAATTTAATCATTGGTGTTTCTATTTACGCAGAATGAGCTCAAAGTATCATGAAGTCTAGCTGTGGTTTGCTTCTTCTTGGGTTTGACTATTTTTATTACTGGATCCCAAGCTGGTGGTACATTCCAACCATCTTCTCTATTAAAATTAGGATGTTTTTTGATTTCAATAGCCTCGCGAAGCATCCTTGGTAGGAATCGGTGTTCTTTAGCGAGAATCTGCGGTTTGTCAAATCTCAGATAGTGGTTGGTCCCCTGTTGCACATGTTCACGTGCAACAGTTTTATAGTAGTAGTCGCAATAGTTTAAGTAATAAAGTGTCAAATAAACAACGCGATAAAATCCGTATATAGCAGTTTAATTTCAATGAATAATATTCGCGTAAATAGAAGACAATATTATATGGCAATAATTTATTTATCCATACCTACTATTAAAATTACTGTAATATATCAACAAGATAGATGCTGACAGGTAAATTAATAGCCAAGAAAGTTGATTCAATACTCGTTTTGAGTTTTTACTACGAAAAATTGCAAGCTATAAAAATGTGTAGGATATTTATAGGTCAGATACCTATACGTATATAGACGATATCTTTTAAAGAGTAGGCAGAGGGATACTACTCATAAATTTCGCCAGGTATGTTTGTATCCTACATAATATATTCGGTATGATCTTAAGTAACAGGGGGCGGCCTATTGTCTTCTGCCGGTCACAGTTCCAGATCCGATAAATCAGTGTCCGTCTGAAATTGTTACAAGAATTTGTCTGACTCGACAATTAAAATACACCATGCACAGCAGTCGCAATCCCTACGGCTGTCCACCGAGGCTGTAGAATCTCTTTTTATTCTTAAACTAACTAATATCCTATACTTGAGCAGCGATAGCTCAGTGGGGAGACCAACAGACTGCAACGCAGAGGTTCTCGGGTTCGAACCCACGTCGCGCACCTCAGACTTTCGGAAGTTATAAGACTTCTCGAAATTATGTGCGTATTGATTGACAATTATCGCCTGCTCCGTGCCTCGGAGAGCACGTTAAGCCGGCGGTCCCGACTGCCATGAACATCTATGGCAGACGTTATTGGGAGAGTGTCGACACAAACGATCCCACGGGGTCGAAGTGTCGCCGGTCTGCACTGACTGGCCCCCACATAAGATAAGATAAGATCCTATACTTACAGACGTATGTATTATGTATAAGGTGATCAGATAAAGGTCATGCTCTTTCAGGCAATTGGCACACGAATAGTTTGAAGGTTTTTATGCTTTGCCTAATAGCCTTACTTATGTAGGTATATCTCCCATATCCCTCCGTCACCCTGATCGTATTAGGTATTATCCTTGTTTTCATATCCAGCCAAGCTCTTGTAGTAATTTTAATGTATGTATTTAGGTTTACTCTGAAGCCGTAGTGAACCTCGAGGACGTATATATTATAGTAGGAACACATGTAACTATGGTCATATGGTTGGTAGGTTCGAAAAATTCACATGAGTAATTTTACGTGAAAACCGACCATCCTATAATGATCAATCATAAATGAGAAAATTGTTTTATTCATTTAGGAGCACTATTCCTATCAGTGTACTAGTACAGGAACAATTTTCATTTTTACGTACTAGATAAGTGTTAAAAATGTTAAAATATCTTCACGGGGATTGACATTGTGCTACTTGGATTTTATGGATTTACTACTTTGTATTGCTCGTTTCTTCATTTGGTTAGATAACTTGTTATTAAAAGGGAAACATCATTTATTATAATCATAATCATCTCAAAGGTGGTCTAAAACTTAAACAAAGACACTCCAGCACATAAAACTAGCTTCACAACAGTTAAAACTCCAATTACAAAATCCATAAGTAGCTAACTATTAATCGCTACCATAACAGGATCGTCCATCATAATTATTGTCCTACAAACAGATAATATTTCTTTCTTGTTGTTGCATTAACATAAGTACGTGTTGGCATTTATCATTAATATGAGTACCTTTTAATTGTACAGACTAATTTTTTGACGCGACCCGTAACTGGTTGTCTGTTCATTAAAGTTGTATTATATGGTAAGACGCGAGCAGGTTGTAGGTAGATGCAAACTGTTTACATGGTGCGACAAAATATGGTATTGAAAGGTAAAATTATGGCATTTTTTCCATGAATGGATTGATTGATGGTGTGGCCGTCAATCTACGTGACATGCATTTATTTGATTATCGAGTCTCCAGAAGCTCAAATATTATGTTTGGACATAAATCAGATATCCAGTGCTCATGTAAATATGAAATTGACTATAATTTGCTTCAACAACCATGTGCGTTTTGTTGGTGAACGTTTATGGAAAAACATAAATACTGTCAGTAAATGTCATGTCAGTCATTACTCATAGATGTTGCTTGTTCTGCTACCATGTTTGTATTTTATTAAATAGATGGTTTGAATACAAATTTAATTATGTCTTAGTCTAAAAATGTGTCTGCTTATTCTTAAGTTTATATTGATGATTTTAACCTTTTGTTTCTGCTGGTGACCTCTGGTAACAGAATGATAGCCCCCATCTATCATTATATTTCATAGGTGAATCATTAAAATGGTTACATGAATTGATCATTTATCTTCGGAAATTCAGACTACGCAGGAAATTCAGTTTTATAGTCAAAAATTATTCATTGCCTGATCTCGCGTCAAAATAATTTTACCAAACTAATTTCGAATATCATTAAACAAGAAATCGAAACAGGGAATCGAATTAAAAGAGAGATACAGTACTTTTTTACTGGGTAAAAGGTATCCTATATCCCTATCTGTACCCCTGACAACGTGTATGCGAAATTTCATGATGATCGGTAGAGTAGTTAATGCGTGAAATCGTAACAAATAGTCGACAAGATTTAAAGTACAACATTAATACAGACATCGTAAGAACTGCAAAACATTGCTATGTTTGGCTGCTGCCAACAATGCAACGGTTAACCGACATTCATCGTCATACTTTCACGGAAACGTAACTATCACATATCAAACATCACCGTAAACTATGAGAAAATACATTCACAGATATAAAGATCAGCTATGCGGATGGCTCATGTAAAGGCGACGTAAAAAATATCCCGAGAATTCCCTCTGGTATGTGTGAATGGCTCTTAATGAGTTCTAAATACTAGACAGGTGGTATTTCCTTACTTTACTCTGTTGATAGTGCTAATGAATATATAGCTGTGTTGCAGTGAAGGTGGAAATAAATATACCTATTTAATGGTTCATGGTTTGACACAGTGTTCTCGTGGTACAAAATGAACACAACTTTTTTAACTTTACTTATACATGATTATATTACAATATTTTTTAGTGGTAACACGTTAAACTGTTTGATAAATTCAATTCAAAATTGTAAAATGAAATAGGCAATCACTAGATCAGTTCTATAAATTGATTAGCTGTCTTTTCTAAGCCTTATTTTTAACATGTCTCTTGTAGCTTAGTAGAAGAATAGGTATTATAGAAGTAACTGAATTAGTCTGCCAATAAGAATTCGGTTTGCCATAAGACTATGTGACTATATTATGTCAACGAAATGTGCTCTTCATTTGATAATAAAATTAATTGCACATACGACACATTACACCAACCTCTCATCACCAAAACCTCGCGGCACCAACTGAAATTGACATTTATATCGAATTACGAAATCATTAAAGAAATAAAAGCAGTTGTCTTGTAAGCCAGCCTAAATAAATTATTATACAGTTTGTCATTCCGTATATAACCAAGGCTACACCTTGGCGAAACTGACATATAAAGTTCTATGCGAATAATATAAAAGAAAATACTCTTTTTATTTCTCTTTGTGTTTCCTAACGGAATTTTCTTGCAATACTTACAAAATAGCAGCAGCGATAGCTCAGTGGGGAGACCAACAGACTGCAATGCAGAGGGTCTCGGGTTCGAACCCACGTCGCGCACCTCTGACTTTCAGAAGACATATGACTTTTCGAAATTATGTACGTATTGATTGACAATTATCGCCTGCTCCGTGCCTCGGAGAGCACGTTAAGCCGTCGGTCCCGGCTGCCATGAACATCTATGGCAGTCGTTATTGGGAAAGTCAGTACCCTCTAATATCCTGACACTGGTCTAGCCTTAGGGTATCGTTAGCCTTCGGGTTGCGGAGGTCAGGTGGCAGCCGCTCCGTGTAAAAACTGATATCCAGTCAAATCCGGTTAGACCAGAAAAGCCGACCCCAAGTGACTTGGGAACAATAAAGGCTAAGAGAGAAGACTTACAAAATAGCTAGTAATTCTCATTAGCTATTTTGTAAAATGCCTGATTTCCAAATACGACAGTAACACAGAGACATTGTTCTCTTTTTCATCGCACTCTGCACACATGACTGTTCCGGTTTTTATACGATTCATAGAACGAGTTGGATACGGCGGTTTTAATTAATTAATTTTATTAATTATTTGTTAAGTCATGTGTTTTACACCATTATGGAATTTCATTTTTTATTGCACGGATCAAGCACATGCAATTTGTTTCGAGCCAGCTAAGTAAGTAATGACATATAATTCTTGTAATTTGTTAATGCAAGAAGTATTTTCTAAGTAAAACATAGTTCACATACTTACGTGTATATGTGTGAGAGATTAAGTGCATTAACTATTTTATAATAAACCGACGCCGAATGCTACGAAACTAAAAAAAATTAAATTGTTACTGTTAAATATAAATATTAAATAACTCAATACATTATCAGTTTAGTAACTTAAAAAATTGTCTATATCTACTTACAACTATACTTTTTAGATGACATTTGTATTATTATGTGACCCAGGACATTAGGACGTTAATTGACACGCTGTTGCGTTTATGTCTACTCACTGATTAAATGTACACAGTGAAAGTGTTTAAGAAATAATTACGAGTACATCAACAACTCAGTTCAGTCGATCCCTGATTTCAATTATTTTGTGTTGGTACAAATGAGCCAGCTTGCCCACCTAAATAACATCCTCTTACAAGCAATTGGAGAAGTATACTCCACTCTACCATTCCTTTTCTTCCATTCCATCGTTAATTTATTTTCCCTCAAAGGAATTTCCAACAAGCAAGTGATATCTTGTAATTCTGTTAAATCTCACTACCAAACCCACATCCTAGTCAGCTATTATATTTTTTATATAGTAACCATGGCAATAACAGTTGTTTACTATGGTTACTGGCGAGGCGTCAATCGAGTACGACGTTAGTTTTCTATCAAAATTGCATGGCAGTACCCACTTATCTTCAAGCAGATAGTTTGCTTGTTTGCCATCGTGGTAGTATAAAAAATGTATTAGTATGAGGTAGAGTATTGTTAAAAGGTGACAATGAGAATCTTTTGTTTTCCTTTTTAACTGACTCAGCACTCGATGAGTTATAAACGTTATCAAGATAATTGCTATTGTTGAAACAATTTACAGCTTTGACGGTACATTGTTTTTCTTTTTGTCTAAATGTCGAGGAAAGCCCGTGTGAAGAGCGGATAAGTGAGATCGCACACGCAATGAAAACACATGACATCACACTACTTTTTAAATTCCCTTTGTCAGTTTAGCGAAATGGTGTCGACAGCTCTATGATATTTTTCTAGAATTACAAAGAAAATTCTGCAAATATAACATAACACAGACTGCCTTAGGTCATTTATTAGAGGGCTAGACTGAGGTGTATGATACTTACATTTCCATACCTTTCTTTTAGGGTCCACGTTATTGCGGGTACATTAATAATCGTTTTGTACTGGGCACATTATCCGACTCCGTACTGTTACGTAAAAAAAAGTTAAAACAAAACTCGATAGTACTTTGCCAGACCTAGGAATAAAATCCAGGACCGCACGATTAGATGCAAATGCAAGCAACCAAAAACCTATGGCGTAGATCCAGCGAAGCGGTAATAGCAAATATGTGGAGGTATTATATTCGGCTATTCGAATTCCTGATATTTTCAACAGTTAGATTCTCCATTTGCCGGCAGCCAATGGCGGTGCGAATTCTAATTTATGAGGTGCAGAAAATTCATTTTGATACGTAAGAGATTCAGATTTAAAACAACCAATATTAAAAGTATTTTAATAGAATTGTATTATTTTCACTAGCAGTGTCTTAAAATCTTGAAAGCATACATTATTAATCGCAATTATAACAGCCTGTCAATTGTTCAAATGCCAGACATAATTTAAAACCTAACTAAATAAAAAATTGTGTCGGTTGTGTACCGCTGCCGCTCAAGAAGAAAATAAATGTAAAAAAAGACAGCATTTTGTGGCATAAGTTTGTGTTCATTAGAAGAACTATCATATGATTTACAGTACCAACATAAATTTTAGAACTGTACCTTGTACGCGGCATAAAATCTTGTCTTCGTCAGACCCCAGTGTAATTGTCGAAATATGATTGTGATCCTTTTAATTGTTACATGATTATACATATATGTATGAGGAATGTGATGAAAGTGAATGAAGCCAGAAAAGTTTGTCAGGATCGTAGCAAATGGAAATCCGTAGTCTCTGCCCACCCCTGTAGGAAACAGGCGTGAATCTATGTATGTATGTATGTACATATATTTTTATACATCTCTCACTCTGTTCGATCGTTTTCCAATAACTTAGAAACCATTGTTTATCATGATTCTATATCTGCCCTATAATTACTATGTCTTTAAGGCATGACCAGTAGAAAAATAAAACACTTGCTACATGAAAATACTATGTTACATAAGAATATAAGACATGTCAGCCTTGTTTTCAGAAATGTATTTAGAACATTAAAGACATTTGTTATTTCAGAGATTTACGTAATATATTAAATACTTGCTAAAAAACAATCCAATAAAAGCATAAACTGTTGACCTTTCGTCGGTAAGCCAGGTAATAGTTTTGAAAGTTCTCCTTTTATTGGTAATTACCAGTTTTAATGAGAATTTAGTTTAACCCCTTTTCTATATTGACAATCACCATTCAACAACCTCGTAAGCAATTATATAACTTTGAATGTTCTCGAAAGTTGCAGCAATTAGCCGACATTGAAGAGAGAAGTAATGTTCCAAGGTATGGTAATGATAATTATTATAATCGACGAGTTGACACGACTAAGTAATTGCCTGTTGGTTAAAGAAACTAGCTTTACACGTAGCTTTGTATGGAGTAATTTATGGTGTCTCGGAATCGGTATAATTGCTTCTCGTTTAATGTGCCGGCCTCGATGGCGTAGTGGTTAGTGTAACCGACTGCCACGCCTGAGGTAGCGGTTACGATTTCAGCACAAGTCAAACATTTGTGTGCGACATGGATGTTTGTATTGGTCGGTGTTTCTAAGTATAATATGTATGTATTGACAAAAAAAAGTATATAATTATGTAGGTTTATCCGTTGTCTAGTACCCATAGTACAAGCTCTGCTTAGTTTGGGCTAGATGGTGTTGGGTCTATGTGATAGAATATTATATAATGTCTCACGTTTCATGGTTGACAGATACTGTTCATTGATTTTGATTGGAATATAGCTAGCGTGGCTATTTAGAAAGTAGTATTTATACTAATGTTTATCAAAGCACCTGGTTTAAATTCTAGTACTAACATTTCATGTATTTTGTATCACCGATTGCTGATTATGTAACATCTGTTGTGATATAAGAATAAACTAGACACATATTTTTTTTCGTCAGTTTTTGGGTACCTATGGGCATAATATACATGACAACTCCATCATAACACAAGCAATTATAAATATACAAGCTTACAATTAATTACTTAGGTAACAATAGCTATTGTAAGTAATAATATGAATTATAAAATAATATCTAAGACAAACACTGATTAATATATAGGTTACAAAATAGTCTTGCTTCTTCAGACGACGGATGAGTCAAAACAGTTTGTACTATACCAACATCTATAACATTGCAATTTAACTTATTCATGAGCGCTTCTCTTTGTCCTTTGTTCTTAACACATTCCATCAAAACATGCTGAACATCTTTTATTCGGTTACACACTTCACAATTTGGGGAAAGAGCTCGTCCCATCAGATGTTCAAACCCTATGATGGAATATGCCCAAAGCGTAACTATGTATTAATGTTACATACCGTCTACTGATATTAGCATTTAGAGACCAGAGTACGTGAGGAGGCTGGCTTTGTATTGTTTTATACCATATCCCCTTAATTCTGGACTGTTCGTCAGAATATTCCTTCCCAGTTTTATAAGGATCATAAGGATTTAAATGGATATAATATTTCTGAATAAAAAGGTATCATATTTAGACTCTCTCCTTAATTTATAGCTAATTTTGCTAATCAGTCAGCTTCTTCGTTACCCTGCAAACATATGTGCGATGGAATCCATTGCAATCTCAGCGTCTTATGTGAACTTATGTGTAAGATCTGACCAAGCATATCATAAGCTACCGAAATACTTCTGTGGCTAGAGGCGCATCGAGCCAAATTATACAAGAAAGATTTACTGTCTGTAAATATAACAGAGTAGTTACCATAAGACACAGATGAATTAAACGTTGTTGTATTATGCGTAGTACTAAAGGGAGTAATTATTTCCATAGTCTTACCATATTTAAAATCTTATTGGGTTTACTTGTTAATATATCTGATTGCATTGGATCCATCGTAGAATGGTTACAAACATTTTGGACTTTAAAATATATTACTCTTGATAAAAAGTACCTGTATGCATTGGGTAGAATCGCGTAGGAAGCGTGGTAATATAGTTTTCCAAAAGCACGTTCAAGTTTGGATGAGCTAACGCCGCTCTTCTTATTTACATTTTTAATTTTGGCATCTACTTTAGTTCTGAATCATAAATAATATTCTAATTGTGAAGACGTGTTTGACATAATTCATCTTTACGAGTACATAGATAGGAAATAATGGAACTGCACATTTATTCCTATAGACAGAAATAGTAGACGAAAACTAACTACTTTTTTCAAAAGTAATATTTGTTTCTTCGGCAAGAATGGAAGCACACACAATGCACTATGGAAATAGCTAGCAAGCTGGAAAATATCGTATAACTTCTGTATCCAGGCCATGTACGATTTGGATGTCAGAGAAAGTATATACATACTGGAGATTTCATTCCATGATTTCTTGTCGAGTATGGATTTTCCCTTTGTACTTTTTCCTACAAAATATGTCGGTTGACTTCATCACCGTAGTATGTCCGCTAATTCTCGTGATGCACAACATCACAATGATGCACATTGTATACGCGTTGTCACTCATAAATCAATATCACCACGTAATAAATCTTGAGCGTAGAACGCGCAAAAACGGTTCTTGTGTATTTGAAGGAAGTGTTTTCTACCGAGCTTGTTGGACGATATGTTAGCTGTAAATTTATAACAGCTGTGATATTCTGAAAAATATGATATATGATATTTGAATATGCGCCGCACGAGCTCTGTCATTATCTGTCTTACGCTCGGCACAGTCTTAAACTATAACAGCCGACTCGGATGTCAGTTTGGTAGTGAGATGTAACAAGAATTGGTTAACAGTTACACGTGAAGGACTCATATTTACCTATATGTCGTATATAACTGCAACTTGTACTAAGGGTGTTAATTGCGCATTACCAATACGAAACCAAGTCCGGCCCTCTCATTTGCCAGCATAAGATATACAGTACACTGGCTTCTCTGGTCATAGTATGCATTTTAGGAGTTCAGAAGCGTAATATGATATTAATCAGGATAAAATAATGAATAATAAATCAAAAATCAAATTAAATCCGCTCAGGTTTTCGTAACGTCCGTCATAGTAATTTAAATCGTATAAAATATAGCCTATCTCGATCGATTAACACATCATTCAACAAAATCGGCTTAGTAGTTGAGGCACTACCGTGTAACATACGTAATTACAAACATACATACAAGGACTGTTAAAACCAAACGTTTCCTTTTGGCTTTGCCCTAGTCAGATAATAACTACACAAAACATAATGTCAAAACTGGTACTGCATTCAAAGAACCCTGACAGATAAGCTACTTAATATGATACAATTGCCACATGGTAATGACACTAAATCAGATTCTTCACGCAAACTTACCTGCACTTAACCAGATTACCTTACGGACACAATCCGGTCTACATATTACGTACTTATTCATTTGTATTGTCATTCATAAATCAGAGGTCTCTCGTAGTAAATCTTGGACATAAATTACGCAACGATGCACATTTTGCTGATTACACAATGAGGTAGATGTACAGTGTGTTGGCTGACATGTTGGGTTGGACAAATTTTATTTACTGCCTTTGCAGCGTATACGTATTTTTTTTTATTGCTGCGATAACCTAGTCAGTGACTGTTGGTCTACCATGCAATGCGAGATCATAAGGCGTGCACCTTAGTTTTTGAAGTCATGTGCGTATTATATTGCTAATTATTATCACTTGCTTTAACGGTGAAAACATTGTACAGAAACCTCCATGTCTGCGAGTTCTCCATAGTGTTCTCGAACATATCGCACTCTTAATAAAACAGCGACTTAACTCGAAATTTGAAAGTAAGGCAATTTGAACTCTAATTGTATATGTTAAATTCTAATATTATATTTGTGTTAAATCTTTGCAATAGAGTTCAAATTTGTTTAATCCAAAATACTGAGATAAGTCTCTGTTTTATTAAGGGTGCGATATGTGAAGTCTGCCAACCCACACTGGACCAGGGTGGTGGTCAAGTCCTTCTCACACTGAGACACGCCCGTGTCGTGGCCAGTGCAGTAGTGGGACTGTTCATATACAGAGCTGATATAATTACGTTATATACAATTTTATAGATGTAAACGTGTTAAACAGAAAAGTGTTAAACAGTATCCGATCCTGATAATAATTTGGTCAGCTACAATACGAGTGAAGTCGACCTGACTAGTGAACTCGGGTCCTAGATTTTAACTTCACGAACCACCGATTCTACGTTTTTTATAGTGATGACTGAGAGGGTACAGCACACCAACGAATGATATGTGCATCTTTTGCATGACATTTTCCACGCCTTGCTGGCTTGACTCAGCATTACCCACTTAATTGTTTGTTGATCTCACCATTTCATGTCAGTCGGTGAGCAGGTATTAGTTATATCTCTATAGTATTACTTCCATGAGCTGTAATTACCACCGAGATCTAAGTACTAAAAAAATACGCGGTGAATTATAAATGGTCCATTTTACTTCAATCGAACCACCTGCATATTAGTTTAAAATCATTGCCACAGCAAGATATGATTTGCGACGCAAACAGTCGATCTGTTAGGATTTGTTAGATGCAATATTGCATCGTAAAACCCACACGTAAAAGGAAAATTACGTACACCGATTCCGTTGACGCTAAGGCCGCGCTCACACTAGCATTCAATCGCGCGATTTATTGCGGATCGCGATAAAATTATAATCGTTATTTATCGTTGCGACTCAAGCGTGTACTTGCATTATTCATCCGATCGCTTGTTGCGATGTCTTGCAACGATTTACTATGCATTGTGAAGTGATTTTAGATGGTGTTTTCACACGCCATTTTAGTATGACGAAACGTGGTTTGTGCGCTGATTCTGAGTACCTATTTATGTGAAATGAGTCGATTGGGCCATTGGAATATATAGTTGCTGTTTTAAATGTTAAGAGAAAGCTTTCTGGAATATATTAGCTGCATCTGGGAACGAAAGAAAGGTTGAATCACATTATTTTCTCGTTACATAAGATCTAAAATTACTCGCTTGTTAAAATGCTTATACGTAGTTTGTTGTCATAAGATCAAGATTACTTTTATTAATAAATTATATATATTTTTGTTATTTTAGTTTAAACTTAACATATATTTTATAAATATATATATTTGCATAATATATTTATATTACGCAAAAGTTATGTCAGGTATTAGGGGTAAAAGTTTTGTATTTGCAGCAAATTGTGAGATCCCTAGTTCAACTACCAGATCCCACAAAGTACTACTGGTTTATAATACACGTACCTAATAGTGGCCATCCTATTATCTTCTAACGAGTACTTAGAAATTCCGGCTACTATTTTTGATATATAATAATAAATATCTCAATTATATATGTCATCTATTTAAATACAAAACTCATAGCCAGTTGCACTCATTGATCGGTAAACGATTAGCGAGGTTAAGCAACGTTGAGTGCGATCAGTCTATAGATAGGTGACCGCTTAGTGGTATTTCATCTGAGCGTCTTCGTGCTTCGGAGGACACGTAAAAAGTCGGTCCCGGTTGTTGCCAAATTGACAGCAGTCGTTAAGCCATGTCAGAGGTAGGCAACAGGTTGGCCACTAACCACACGAAAAGAAGAAGAATGCAAAACTATATAAATAAGTATTATTATTTTCATTGTAATAGTAACTTATTATAGAACAATCTATATTTTTAAATATTGTTAAGAATGATCTTCCTATTACATTATAACAGCACATAATTATCGTCTGTGATACAAGTATAACCTAGTACAGGCGTTTAAAGTATTGTATTCTATGTAAAGTATTTTTAAGACCTATTGTTATTCATATTTGTGCCAACTTAAACTTAATAAACAATTATTATTATATTATTATTAACACTTTCTTCACACTCCGAATCGCGCAATCATCCGCTAAAATAACGCCAAACTTAATAAATACATTATAGTTAGCTCATGAGACCTACATAAGTACATGCTAAGGTAAACTAGCACGTACATTGCTGGTAATCAAGCCGTCAGCTCTAACAGACAGCGAGGCGTTAGCCTTATCTGCTATGTAAATGTACCAGCGATTTGCGCACCTCGACTGCACTAGTTGCAAATGCAATATTTGGTTTTTGTTAAAGAGAGCTATTGTTCAGCAGTATACTACGCTAGTTTGGAGTAAACAGGTATAGCTTGGATGGTTTAATTATTCATTGGGTTGTTAATGAAGAAGGAATAAATGAAGAAATTTAACAATATTACTTGTATAATATATACTTACTAGACGGGAACCTAGTTTGGTAATGTAATTCTGTCTCCGACATTTTGTTTTCATGTGATGCATAACTTTCGATAACTTATTTATAGTTACTAGATTGATCCTCATTTACTACTGCATTCAGAGACATTTAACAATGATTTCTTAGTACAGAACTTACATAGTAAATACATACACCATTCCCGAGCGCTATGACTTATTCTTCTTTAAATGAGTCCGGTACTATGAAATCATTAAATGTCTATGAAAGCGACAGTTACAAAAGTATAATTTCATTTTAAATATACAGTATATTCAAATTCTAATAATATAAAATTTAAATCATCTCCAAGGCCAGCGGGTTTACCGTGAAAATGTTTTTACGCAATGACGTGCCGAAACGAATTACGAACGAAATAATAAGCATATACCTACCATGAAAACACTTCGGATTTTTGAGGACGTACAAATGTCATACGACGATATTCGTGACGAATGTCGGCGCGAATGATGTTTCATGGTAAGAATAAGCACGAACGAACGTACGCAATTGCGTATAACGCGTTTCACGGTAGACCCCCAGTATGATTTGTGGCAAATTTGTCATCATTTAAAGACAAAAGAAAACTCATTTCAAACGTCAACCGGAGTTTGACACGACGTTCTAAAAACAAAGGAGGGAGCTAATTGTCAAACTAATTAACAAACACCTTGAGGCTATCAATCAAAATGTTGGAACAAATCTGGGACTTAGTAGGGCGAATGAAATACCTTATTAAATAAATGCAAATTAATTTTGGTACTTTTACTTTTTAACTATTTAGAATCATATACTTTATTAACGATTGGGGTTGGTATAGAAACTCTCGTTTATGAAACATTTCACAAAAGGGTGACAAGGAGCAGAGTTTATTTAAAAAAATGACTCAGCTAGTATAATTGTATGTAAAATTCAAGCATCTAAAAATAACCACTGCCTGCAACCATAACATAATCTACTCGAATCTTAAACATACGTTTAGACTCACTGCAGAATTTTCCATTGCAAAGGACCAGCAATGTCAGGCAGCACCAAAAAAATCCTAAGACGAAATACTTGAAATTTAAAATATTGTATTTGAAACTGTTCTTGCATTATGCAGCGGTGACACGGGCTCAGACGTTTATTATGCGTAAAAACTGCAGATCGCTGTCTGGAACATCCATCATGGGCAGTCGCCGAGTCCGTGATTGCTCACGTGTGGAAGAACTTGATGGAAATGAGTGCTTGAATTTTTGGATTTTACAGTTTCTTTGGGTGATGATAAAAAGTGAATAGTGCTGTTGCGTATAATTGTTGTTTTGCTAAAAGTACGTCAAACTTAAAATTTTTGGTAATAAATGTTTTGTCATCTATAGGTACTAATATTATAAAGAGGAAAGATTTGTTTGTTTCTTTGGATTTAACTCAAAACTAATCAACCGATTTTAAAATGCTTTCCTCATTGGAAAGCTATATTATCGCCGAGTTTTAACTTAACCTAACGCGAGCGAAGCCGCGGGCAAACTCTACTATTTTATAAAGAACTAGTAGTTTTCCCGCGGTTTCACCCGCGTAAGTACCGTTCCCGTGTGAATATCGAGTTTCATCCCTTTCACCCCCTTCAGGGTGGAATTTCCAAAAATCCTCTCCTAGTGCTCCCCTACACTCTCCAAGGAACATACATGCCAAATTTCAGTTTCTTGCGTTCAGTAGTTTCAGCTGTGCGTTGTCTGTCAGTCACTCAGTAACGGAAGAGTTTTATTTATATAGATATAATAAATTAGCAGAATAATTTCTTATTTATTAAATTAAATATGATCTTCTGTTAATTTTAGCAGTACAAGAACAGGTTTTTGTAGCCAAATATAAAGTGGTTATAAAAAGTAATGGGTCTATCTTAGGATTAATAAAATAAATAAAATATTAAATGATGACATAAAGAGTAGATTTATTTGATATGATGGTTCTCCGTGGGATTCCGGGCTACTAATAATACAAATGTGAATATTATCATAGCTTATTTTACAATAAATTGATTGGTTTTGTGACTATACTACCATTCAAGGAAACAATTTATTTCGGTTTATGTTGGTTCAGACATTTAAAATTTAGATACAATTCGGTGGGTCGCGACCGCATGTGCAAGTGATTTGCGCGGCCCCGTCGATAGCGGTTTTGTCGAGAAACACCGTGGTAGGTTTAGTCGGTATTCCGGGAGGTCCATTTTCATCGTTTCAACATCTTTCGTTTACCCCAGTGAGTCCCATATAACCCCTCCACCCGCCCACGCGGAGGGATAGGCATCAATATATTCTGCAAGGTAAAAAAAAATATATATAATTCGGTGTCATTATAAATAAAACTATCAACTTGTAGGTAAAAATTAACTGCAAAGTTGACGCTAAATATAGCTTACAGTTCCCAACAACAAGTATCAAATATAAGTTAACTTACTTTTGAGTGGAAGTGGAAAATTTCATAAATAATAATAAGAATACTCATACTAATAATATTAGTGTATTTAAGTAAAAGTGTTCTCATCTAAGAGAAATGTAAATTTCTTTATGAGAAAATAAAGTCTTTAACCAGAATACAAATGTTCATTCTCGAGACTGCCATTTTTCACCTTTAACTTATTAGGTGTAAGCTCTATTAACTGAATAGTTGAATTTCCCACTAACAAGTTACACAACTTAAGATTTAAAAATAGAACGGTTATTTGGATTAGAACTGAAGCCAATTTTAGTAACTATCGACAAAAGCTGAATTTCATTTGTATCGTTAATCTTGTATCTTATGTGGGGGCCAGTCAGTGCAGACCGGCGACACTTCGACCCAGTGGGATTTTTTGTGTCGACACTCTCCCAATAACGACTGCCATAGATGTTCATGGCAGCCGGGACCGACTGCCATGAACATCTATGGCAGTCGGTATAACTTGTATCGGTCATAATCAGTGGTTGTGTTTTACATACAAAATATAATAATGTCTAAATATAAGAAGAAAATCGGTAACGCTGTGGTTTTCATGCTTACTATTTCAGCAATATTTTTTGTATGGCCTTTTTTATGTTTCCGTTGCTTGTATTAGTGCACTATTGTTAGTCTCAAATAAAAAAAAGACGTAAACTGTCACGTTATTATGGCGAATTGAGACATGCCTTGTCTCAATTTACCATACGGGCAGATACTAAGCGATATAAAAGTTATATCGCTTAGAAATACAAATTGTGTATAAGCTATAGAAACCAATAATTAGATGTAGGACATAAACGGCAATTTCATAGCTAAAGACCTAATATTATATTATAAAATTTGCTTAAATAATATAAAAAGAAATATCCTACGTTTTTTTTGATTAACCTAACATAATAAATGCCACGGAATATATAAGAGTAAAAAACCTATTATATCTGGCCGCCGCGCCGGTGTGCCGCTGTGACTCAATAGGTTACGATGAGCTAAATAATGCAATAGTAAAATGGTAGTAAAATGAGAAAATTGAATTAAATATCGAGTCAGTATAACATTTCTTACATGAAAATCCTGCCGCAACAACACATACACAGAGTTTAACACATACATAGAGGAAATCATTGGCTATGCATCGGTGACCTGGACTCTCAAATTGCCAAATTATACTTAAGTTGCAGACAACTGCATCTAATCCAAAATAACGTCATCTATCACGTTTTGGTAGTCAAGACATTTATTCTGATGTCAGACGGATTATACGACTAGTTTATTCGGTGCTTCAGTCCATTTTCGTATAAAATTATCATTAATAAGCCCCAAGGTTTCACTGATATCTGTGTCTTAAATTTTTTGGCCATTTTAGGGACCTCCGATTTGTTTTTATATCTTGACATAGAAATTATATTGCGTGGTGTTTTTATTTCTCTCTTACGTAATAGTAGTACTAAAAGTTACTGTAACTATGGTATTAGTAAAAACAGAGTTTGTATAAAAAGGAATATTTATAATCGTTGAGCAAGGTCACAGTTTATAAAGATTTGATACTTACTGCCGAATTTTGACTTGAACCTAGAATTTCACTTAAATTAGGTCAACTCGACTGTAGATGTACCTCAGCCTAAGAAATTTGCAGCCAAGTAACCTTGTGTTGTGTTTCAGTGGTCTACTCACCACAGGAATACAAAACAGCGTTATTAAGCTCCTTGAGGATATTATATGGCACTGTCAGCAAGCCAGTTACCTATGTATCTTGCAGTTGTGGTACGCTGAAGTAGTAAACTAGTTTATTATATATTAATTTATTTATCGCTAGTTTAGAGTTGCATCATGAATTTAATTATTATAATATTATCAGAATTTATCGGTTTTAGTCAACTGGATGCAATTATTATTGCATTATATTGCTCTGTATACATGATTACTACATTAACATCGCGTGTGTAAGCAAATAAGCTGCTTTTAATTAGTGTATTCATTATATATTTCATTACGTATCAGTTAAAGATAAAATTAATATTACATTTTAATTTATTTTCTGAAATTTTATATTGTTAAATAATGCTGACATTCCAAAATGTGAAGTGTTAAGGTTCATTGTTTTAGTGATCGCTAATAAACTATAAATAAAAAAACGATTTGATCTCTAGTTGCCAACTCCATATTTGATAATACACTATCAAATGCATCTGTGAATATTACATGAACTTGAAAACCAATAAATCTTTATCCAAACTTTGACTTAAACATTTTTTTATATATCTCTTTTCAATAATATTACCATTTCGTCGGCGGTGTCGAGTGGTCTCCAGTTTAAATATGTGTCTGGTCACTTACTGTCCGCATTATACTTGACAGTGACACTAAATAGTGCAGCGTCTGGGACATTTGTCAAGTGTCTGTATAAATGTTTCATGTTTGTCTGCCTTTTTGAAGAATTAATGCGTTTTTTCGGAGTCTAGCAGTCTAGTCTAAGTATTAGTTATTAAGTAAGTGCTTAGGTTTAAGTGCACATTTTTGTAAATTAATATTCTTTATTATACTATATTTTATTCAATAATTGCATTAAGAGGAATTGTGAAAGTTGAATATACGTCTGCCTTTGAAATAACTAACAACGATGTCGTCCGAAAATTTAAAACTTTGATACCATTCATGTTAAGGTATCGGTATATTATGTTTCTTTACTAAGCTTTTTGTAGACTGCTCAAAAAAGGATAGTAGTACTGCTTGCGGAAATGACAAAGTTCACTCGAGTTTTCTGCTGCCAGAACAGCACCTCCTTAATGAGTTTAGTACCCGACATGCCGGAGGACAAAACATGAGTTTGTTTGGCTACAAGCTTCTGTAGGGTGAAAGAATTTACTCAATATTGCTGCTTCAGTTAGAAAACCAAGGTTTATACGAAATATTTTTCTAAAGTCCTTCATAATCCCTGCACTCAACGTTTTCTTGGACGCCAAGCCTGACTGCGATGTGTTTGTGGATGAATGGTAGACAATTTTGTCTGTATCTAGCGGACTAGTGTGCATAAATATTTAAGCTACGTTTGTTTTAATACTTGTATTATTTCTAATTTATTTTCTTCATTTAATGTTTTTGGCATATGCAGTTTTATTTAAAGAAACTTATAAATAAATAAATTACGTACGCATATACATATATCGATTTCGGTTATTTCTTATCTTACAACAGTCGTAAAATGTAATATATTTATCATAATAAAATAATCTGTCCATCGGTTAGAGAATCAAGGCTAATAATATAATATAACCTTCATTATAAAAACTTGGATATAAAATATATTTTATCACTAACATTATAATATTATTGCAGTTTGTAGACAATTGCATCGATTTCGTATGAAAGACACGTACGCATTTACAACTAAACAAAAACATTAAATTTAACATTATCAATACACAAATGCCAATTTAATTCGCCTCACGTTACACTGGCGAGCAATAAAAACTGGCCACATAAAAATAAAATAACTATCGTCATAAAATGTGTCTACAGCATGGACTTGACATGTACATTGAGCCCATTTAATTTTGTAAGACTTGTAGCTTTATCTAAAAAGGTCTGTAAAACAGCTTTCGATAAATTATTGTTCGGTCTGACAGTAAGGTTTTTAGAGACAGTAAGTTATTAAATTTATTATCACTACTATAAGAAGTGGTAATAAATTTTATAGATCTTGGACTAAATATTTTGAGCACACCCAGTTCATGCTTTATGCGATAGATGGCGCCACCTTCTTGTGAATCGCAATAACAACTGTATTGGGTTGTAATAATCAACTTTCTGGATTTGATAGTAGTAAACTGTTATGCAATCGTTTTAATGTGTTTCGGTCATTTGAAAGATTTGAAAATAATTTTCAGCTGCAATTGAAATCGATTAATACTAAATTGCGTTTTCCTGGTACATTAACCATTTTTGAGGTCTTTAGAACCCAAAAATGCTGTGACTGGAATGCAGGCTAGTGGTTTATGTGCTCTCTTTGCCAATATGTGGGTTCACAATCACCACGGTGGACAAAAATTTGCGTGATTCGTAAGTAGTTCCGAATCCTATCGTTTGTGTCCACCTTTTATTGCTTGTTAAATCCTTGGTGGCATAGGCATTATTCCTAGTGAACAAGTGTGCTTAAAAAATACCGTATGAGATTCATTCAGTGTTATCATTTTCTGATAATCAAGACGTATAACAGAGTCCTGACGTACTGGGAAAGGGTGCAACCGTTTTTTCGTGTTACTAAGAATTCCGATAACACTTTTACCATCTGACCTAGAGACTAGAGATCGAATGTTAAAAGCTTTGCGATCCAGACCGTTACAGGTTAAACGGGTCAGCTGATAGGAGAAGGGTGACTAAACGTAAGTGGTTTAGATACTTTGCAACACGAAGAAGCCGCTGTAAGCGAAAATTTATTTATAGGTTAATTGCCAAAGTAGTAGGTTGTTTAGGTAGTCTAAATACTAGAAACTGACCGGGTCTCTAAAAGGTTTCGATTCAACGACATGTCAATGTCAAACTCATGTTTAATGATTTGATTGGATGTTGATAATCCAGTAAGCCAAATATATCAGGTATATTGTTTGACCGTTAGTTAGTTTCTTATCTTTACAGGGTCAAGGTCACTGGTCAAGCTTAGTCTAAGTCACCTCATATTATAAAAGAGAAATCAGAGTGCCGATTGGAAATTTATGACAAACATGGGGCCAATTCACCTGTATTCTTAAATCACTAAAGTGCATGTTGGGTACTATAGTAAATGATAAATAACTCATGGGAATTTCAGCGTAAATCGCCGCGGAAAACACAAAAAAATACAGGCTTGAAACAGCTAAATATTGTGAAACATATATATTTTTGTTCAATGTGTGGATCAAATTTGCAACTCGCGAAGCGATTACTTAAATAAAAATGTGTGACTTAAAATTACAAATAGTACATACATACATACATAGATTCACGCCTGTTTCCCAGAGGGGTAGGCAGAGACTACGGATTTCCATTTGCTACGATCTTGACACACTTCTCTGGCTTCATTCACTTTCATCACATTCCTCATACACGCCCGTCGGTTCAGTCGCAAGAGGAAGACCTAGGCGAACGTTTCTAGATCAGATCGGAGGCGTTCTGGACAAAGGCCAGGTTAATTACAAATAGATAGTCAAATAACGTCTTTAACCATAAATTCAGCGTTAGGACAGAGCCTGCCTGCGTTCACCCATTACTATTTCCTCAATCGTCAAAGTGAAGACAATTACTATTTCTAACTGTCACACGGGTCATAATACCACCAGTAACATTCAAACTTGTCCGTATATCTAGGCAATACAACCTTCTACACACGAATGACACATAAAATACAAAATTTACGATTATCGGACCGCCTTAAAACGTTATTGAAGTTTAATTTTCGCGTTTTACAGTCGTTCCGTGCTTATTTAATAAATATTTTTATTTGTCGTAAATGGTAATTTGTTTTGTATCGAAATTGTTTACGCACTGAATACGTAATGAGGCAGTTATAAAGCTTTTATGCGATGGACGAGTTACGGCCGACTATGAGCCTATTACATTCGAACAACTGTATGAAACGTATGGTATGTTCAACCATAACTTCAAGCAATAAGTGTTCAATATATTTGTATTATATTATACTTATATTTTATAACATAATATTTTTATATCAGCTGCTTTACAGTTTGTGAATGGGTCTTTAAGTCGCAGCGGATCAAAATTATGATCAGTATTCATAAAGTGAATCGGTGAATAAAATCATGAGAGACTTTCGTGGCTATTAATGCAGTATGAAAATATAAATACCGTTGGCTGCGACAATTAATGTTCTCGATTTATCTCACACGTAGCTGTATAATATAAAATTATTAAGTAAATTAAATATAAAATATGTTTATTTTTGTAAAGTACAATAGAAAATACTTTATACTTGTCATAAAATAATATCATATAATATTAAGACTGCACAGGTCGTCTACCTATTAATCCTATTCCTATTGTAGTGTATAATAATAAGGTGGGGACAATTTTGTATGATGCATAAATAAAATTATTTATGCGCTTTTTGTGTCATAGTTTATGTGCGTGATTTCAATATCAGTATTGTTGGCTGCGATTATTAAAAGTATTAGTTCACAATTACATTTTTAGAAGCTGATGAGAGAAGTATTACGCACCTGCAGTGCGAGTCAGTCTTATAACTACTCAACTATCGACTGCTGTTTGTTTTATATTGTCTAAATCATATTCAGTCCGCAATAAAATAAACATAACATTTTAATAACTTGCATATTTCAACTATGTAATTCAGAATAGCTTAATATTTTATTGATATTAATAATATATTATGTACGTAATAAATCCAACTGCTGAGAAAAATACTAACAATTTTATGGACAAAATATTCACCAACAGTGTTTCCAATGAAGCTTTAGTGCTTTCTTTTTTTATCTTGAATGTTTAAAAGATAATTGTATGCGTTGACACGGCACTGAGAGTGGTTTTTAAGCTCTCCAGCAAGCAGGCAACTCATTAAAATTTAAAAAATAATAGAGTTATGTAAAAATGTGGCCCAGTTTTATTATATTACTGCTATGTGAAAAATAGGCTAGCAGCGAAAACCATTTTTTTTTTACGTGGGAGAATGCTTTGACGCATACCTCTCCGCGGGTCGACGGAGAGGTTATGTCGGGCTCACCAGGGAAAAGATACCCCGGTAATACCGACTAAACCTACCACGGTGTTCCTCATAACCATAGACGGCGAGGCCGCGCGAATCGCTTTCACATGCAATCGCGACCCCGCCGTGGTTTCGGCCCGCCGTGTAAAACGGCAGGCCACTACACAGAAATACTTCCTCCACCGTCCCTCCGGGAGGGACAAAGACACGATACAGAGGCGCACGTGGGAACACGCACGCCGCCTCTCGGACCTGGTGCTGATCGGGTGGCGAGCAAGCCCACGCAGCTCACCACCCCCAGGTCAAACCTCAGGGTGGCAGCAGCGATAGCCTAAGTGGAGGCTGTTAGACTGCCACTTAGAAGTCTTGAGATCAATCCTAAGGTACGCATCTCCAACATTACGAGCGTATTAATTAGTAAATTATCGTTTGCTTTAATAGCGAAGGAAGATATTGTGAAGCAATCTGCATGTTTGAAAGTTCTCCATAATGTTCTTAAAGATAATTTTGTGAAGTGTGCAAACCCGCACTGGGCCAGCGTGGTGAAATATGGCCTAATCCTTGCCACACTGTAAAGAGGCCAATGATCATCAGTGGGACAATTATAAACAAACGGCCTCCTCAACGGTTACCAGAGCCTTATGAGCCATAAAATTGATGTTAATAAATTTAGAGTGAAATAAAACAGAGAGGGAGAAGATATGGGTAGAGAAATAGAGTAAGGAAGAGATATGGAGAAAGATAGAACAAGTTCAATTTTCAAGGTATCTGCTACTCACGTACGATAAAATTATATTCTTAATAAATAATGTGTATCATAAATCTTTCAAAATTTACATAATAAAATGAAATCTCCATACATTTAGTAATAGCAACATATCAACTTAATTGTTGCTGACAGTAAATTAATAATCAAGTGTAAAAGGTCACTAATAAACATTCGGAATGAATAGTGTTGTGCCTGTCATTCGATTATCGATTGTTTATCAAATATGTTAATATCGTAATAGTGTTTTAATGGGACAACCGGTTGTTGATTTAAATATTGATATTAATTTATTCTTGTTGTCGCCGGTAGGTGTTATTTTAAAACAGTGAAACGAATGGAGTTGCGAGGTTAGTCATGTTTTATTTTAATTCATATTGCACGGCAAGATATAAAACAGCATGCATTCAGAATTAAGGTATATAAATATGATGAGATGCGCACTTACCGTACTTAGACTGCACGGAAACGTGTCCAATTGTCCATACTAAGAAAATTGAGCTCACATGTAACATTTACATAAAGGAAGATAGTGTAAAATTTTCAATATTAGCGAGCGTGACTATAGGTACTATATTTATAATTCAGATTTCATGTTGGCACCAAACAATCCTTTTAGCAAATTTCCCATTTATAATATTAGTAGGATAACCTTATACTATTTTTGTATTATTTAAATAGTATTAAAATATATATTAAGTATATGTATATCGTATCTAAACAATCGTTAACTTTTACAGTTAAGTCAATCAATTCAAGAGGAGAACCAATAGCCATAGTAACGTTTTATTTTAAAGACAACAAAAAATAAACATAGCTACGATGTCTCCATAGCTCACCTTATTCCAACTCTTGTCTTATAAATACAGCAACCGTGTAATTCGGTGTGTATATTAGAATGACGAAACTTGTCGATTTACGCGACAAGTCTGTCTGTCTGATCGCTCGTTTGTCGATAGCGAGTTACGTAAACGTTTTAGTTAGAGAAACTTGTTGCTCTGATTATAGATATCGATAGGAGGCTAAGTATTTTATTTTTAATGCATGCAGTGGTTTATTAATAACCGTGTTTTGAATCACATTACGAGAGTTCTGGTAGATTATACACATTTTTACTTTTACCCACAAATTTATTTAAAGTATCTTTATTTTATTTATAGTTTTTATGTATAAATAAATAAGAAGGGGATAAATTTAATGTTCGGATTTGTAGGTAGAAATCTGAACATTACATTAATCTTCTTAGGAAATAGTAGGTGCGGCTACATAATACCAGCTAAAGTTAAAGAAAAGTATTTTTCCCCTATTAATATTCTTTATTAAGAACATCTAATGTATATTGTGATATTAATTAGTCCAATATCTTAGTCCAGTATCAGAGTCCGAATGGTTGTATAATAAGATTCTAAATACTACAGTACTAGTACTCTCCAGCCTCCAATAGATAGTCTCCAGTAGTAATATCAGCAAAATACTCCAGGGTTTTTGTCTGAGCGTTTTGAGAAGCAGTACGGATCTATGACTCAATTTAACTGCTATAGGCTCGGTGCCTATTATATCTAAAATAAAGCTTCTGAAATTAAAGAATTTTGGCTTTGAAACATTGGTATTACATATTTATTTATTTATTCATTATACAAGGATATCCTTGAAAAATATAGTATTGACGTAAAGTTACAATATAGAGCAGCGATAGCTCAGTGGAGAGACCAACAGACTGCAATGCAGAAGGTCTCGGGTTCGAACCCACGTCGCGCACCTCTGACTTTCGGAAGTTATATGACTTTTCGAAATTATGTGCGTATTGATTGACAATTATCGCCTGCTCCGTGCCTCGGAGAGCACGTTAAGCCGTCGGTCCCGTGTTCCATGAACATCTATGGCAGTCGTTATTGGGAGAGTGTCGACACAAAAGATGCCTCTGGGTTGAAGTGTCGCCGGTCTGCACTGACTGGCCCCCACATAAGATAACGTTACAATATAATACAATATCCAGCTTATACATAAAGCTGAAGCTACCACATCTAACTTCACGAGAAAATGATCTTCATAATTTACCCGATGTGATATATATTATATAATGTATGCGCATGTTATACATATATTATGATAATTACTTTTAAACACAAATTTTATTATAATTATTCTTAAAATTATAGTCAATATTTAGTATCGTAAAAATCAACCTATTCCTAAAAAAAACAATAATTAAGATTAAACCAATTTACGAGCTGACACATTTTAAGTGGCGATGTTAATGTTAAAAGGTTAACATTATAATTTAAAATGCAATTACGTCGACACATGGTAATAAATATAAAAATAAAATAACAGGTTGTTATTTATCGATAATGTTGATAGTACAACACTATTTTTTGAAAATAATATTTATTGTTATGGCTTTTTATGTAGGTTAAAAAAGTATTTTAATAGTTAGAAACATATAACTATAATATTAATAATGTGACATACTGACATAATTTTAAAGTTATTATTGATAAGGTTGAGTAGTTCTTAAGTTATCCTTGCCAACATAAAATAAATCTTTCTCTTTATAATATTAGTATAGATGAATAATAATAATAATGATATTCTATCACATACACACAACACCATCTAGCCCAAACTAAGCTGAGCTTACTATAGGTACTAGACAATAGATAAACATACATATATACTTGTTTTTTTGTAAATACATACATATTATATATAGAAACACCTAGACCAAGACAAACATTCATATTCATGCACACAAATGTTTGACTTGTGCGGGAACCGAACCCGCGACCTCAGGCGTGGCAGTTGGTTACACTAACCACTACGCCATCGAGGTCATTCTAGTGTTAATACAAAGTACTTGCAGATTGAGTTGAAATGGGAGTCTTTGCCTATCCTACCCGTGATATCGGCGTGAGACTATGTGAGTATCATATGATTCCAAAATACAATGCTACTAACCATTAAATTCATAAGCCTAAGACGTAAGCTTTCAACTGGTACCAAATGTATTTGTTTATGTAAATATACCTCTTATCATTATCTTGCATCAGATATTTATGCGACATCATCTGCCACTGTTAAAAGCCAACATCATGTGCTAAAGGTCAAGCATAAAGTAAATGATTATTGTGATTATTAAGTTTTAGTCTCCAGCAATAACGGCTTAAGACTGTGCCGAGCGTAAGACAGATAATGACAGAGGTCATACGGCGCATAATCAGATCGGCGCGCGGCCGCCATAGTAAAATTGTATGGAGGATTTGAAGTGCTTTTTTGATAAATATGTATCTTTATTGTCAACCAATAACTTAAATATTTGGCACGGACAAATTGTAATATAACTATTTATGTTTCGTTTAAGCTATAAAATAGGATAGATTTATACTGTTATAATCTAAAAATCACGTAACAGGAGCTTACATTTTTCTATTTTTGTGTAAATTTACGTAATTTTGTAGGCGAAAATATTAATTATTGTAAGTTTTTTACACGGAGTAATTGTAAACACATTCATTGTTATGGTAAATGTATGTTTTATATTCGTATTAAACAAAAAATGTTGATTTTATTCACTTAACTGTGACCGCCTGTTTTGGCACATTTCGCTCGGCGCAGTCTTAAGCGGATAAGTAGCTGATTATGAATACTGTTTCAAAATTTAATTTATTTTTCTTTATGTAATGCTTGGGGTTTATTGGCACTTCGTTTGCGAATTATGATTACATATAGTTAATTATATGTTGTACTGTACTGTACTGCTGTACAAAGGTTCGATACCCGGGTTGGATAAGTGCTATTGAGTTTTTCTGTCTAGAAAATCCTAGTAGCAGCACTGGGAATGGTGCTCAGTGGAGGACAAGAAACTTGCATATTATGTATTATCTAAAACTATAGTTGTAAATGCGGATATAAGCGTGTGTCTTTGTATGTGTAAGTACATATGTTTTCTTATTTACTCCTCGAAGACTTCAGTCTCTCTTTAGTTATATTATTCGGGATTGTATTCATTACAAATTATTGAGTCACTCGTTAATACGTTCAGTTACTTTTATTTCGTTACGAGATACCTTCGGCAGTGTCAACAATGATCTGCTCGTCCAATTATTAGTTTTCCATGCATTATGTACATCATTAGTGGGCTAAAGTAACAGTATTTCAAAATTTTTATACTTTTACTTTAGCCACTCAGCAAATTTATGATAAATAAATATATATCATACATTTGTTGATTTTATAGTTATATGTCCACTTTGCACGCAGCCTTATTTTATCTTTCATATCATTTATTTCGTTCCTATGTTCTAGTTAAAAGATCTATAAAAAAATCAATATCAATATCAGGGATAGGTATATAATATTCTTTGTGTTTTTCGTCAAAATGACTACATTCCGCCTGATGGTAAGCAGTCATGTGGTCTAAGAGCAGTGGCCTCCAAACCGTCATCTTAGCAGCTGAGGCGATGTTGAGGTCTCTACTTTGATGGCCTGAGAAGGTGCTTTTTCACGCCCTGCTTAAAAGACCCAGGATTCTTAGGATTCTTAATCGTTTACAGATACATACTATTTAACCTACGTTTTTTATGGTTTCACGTAATAGGGCCGAGTCTATTGCCATCTACTGGACATTTTATTTAAGTAGCACGGAATTTGGTAATGTGCCAGATTACATGCTGGTAAAAAAAATCTTACAAATAAATCTAATAACTTGATATAACCTATAACCACTAGATAGACTGTTAAAATGCAAACTTATGCCACGGAACAAAGAAAGCATTATTTTTAAAATTTAGATCGATGACGGCTATAATCATTAACACATTAAACACATTATAAGTCTCGCTGCTAAACAGCGCCTACGCAAGAAGCATTTTACTATCCAATTAATATGACATGGTCAACTGCGTTGAAGAAACGCGATCCTTAATGCTAATGAATGTATAACAATTGTCGATTATCGTTGTGTCATCATCCCATGCGGTGTCTATTTGCATTTTATTGATTGTAAAATTTTACGAGCATGTCGTGCTAACATCGTATCGACTCTCAAATTGATATTTTATCGATACTCGTCTCGGACAGCACTAAACTTGAGAGCGGCGAACTTTAAATAGTGTCTTTAGTATTTATAAAGTTAGCTTATAATTTTATTTCGAATTTATTAATATGTTTTTGGATTAGCTGTGTAGGGGAACGCTGTGCCTATTATATGATAAAATTTACGATTCGATGAATAAAAACTCATGTTGTGGTTAGGGATATATCGGATATATATATGTCATCTTATTAGAGATGTAAAGTTGATAAAAATATTGCATTGAAAATAAAGTTTTTATGGTGAGTAGTGGGAATGGTTGTAAATTAAGCTTAATAGACTAATTCAGGGGCTTAGTAACTCATTAGTGTTGGCCTTTCTCGATAATATGGTTATGCGCGGATTGTTAAAGTTTTATGTGACGACTTTGGCTTTATAAGCAGTTTATGTGCATAGTGTTGTGCGTAGGTGTACTTGAATGAATCGATTTATAGTTATGATTTGCGTACGCTTAACTGGGTATAAAGTCAACTATGTTGTGGTGGAAATTGCCTCGATAGTTTTATCGTAATAAACGTACTGTATCTTTCAGAGAATGGTGAAGAGCCTAGTTTGAGTACTTTCCACTTCTCATTGATGTCTTTTTAGGCAAAACTTATTACAGAGTATTCTATTGCATTTTGTCACAGATATTTATGTAGCTCAAATGACGGCTCACTTACAAACATGGTGTTATCTCTTAGGAGCATGGTGTTAAAATCAGTGTATCCCATCCTTTGAGATCCATCTGTGGTAACTCTTAGGGGTTATCTAACTTAAAATTAAGAACATTTTAATTGTATTTACTTTTACGCTTACACTAGTGTAAGCGTTAAAGTAAAGTAAGTAAGTAAGTAAAAGCTGACAGCTAGTAGGTACTTAGGTACCTACTAGCTGTCAGCTTAAGTGAAGTAAAAAAATAAAAAAAGCTTTTTTGGAGAGTGTAAGCAACACAGAAGTCTCAATAAAAATATAAACTGTTTTTAGTTTTAAAGTCTACGATTTCAGAGGCTACCGCACCGTTGATATAATCAGCACCTGTTTACAAGTTTAATAGATGGATGCAATGTACTATCGACTTAAGCGATGGATGACCACTCCTAAGGTTAAAATCGCATAGCAGGCCAACACTTGGTACCCGTACCCGTGCAGTACGTGTAACACGTACATGTGCAAGCGAATTTTTTTCTGAAATGGTCAACCGTCGCTCAAGTCGGTAGTACATATAACTTTCTTGCGAAAAATACATTCCTCGTCGACACTAATAACTATTGTTCATGTTAAACAATTACTGCTGAGCTAATTTATATTCAATTTGATATAAATAGGCTACTTAATCTATTGAGTGGCAGTGACACATCGGCAGTGAGACACAAGTTTTCAATTACGTCTGGTATTCCAACAACTGACAGATTAATAAAAAAATAATCATATTTAAAAGTGCTACTTCAACAAATTTTCAGCACTAGCAGTACCTACACATTATAAGTAAATTCATGTCACATGGATATTTTATTGCAAACATCTCAACAAACATTGAATCAGAAGAAACTAAATTAATTTCACGTTGGCACTGGTTAGTTAATCGCTTAAACCACGGCATTAAGTTATTAAACCGCTCTCAGTAAAATTTAAGGCTCTACTTTTAGCGGGAAAACTGTAATTACAGCAAGTAGGTACTAAAATATAAAATAGCCACCATTTTTCGTCACGTTTGACGTGACGTCGGCGTCGGCGTGACAAATCCGCGGGCATTCGTCTCGCTCGCGTTGAGTGATAGTGGCAGCGCGCAAACGCGACACCTACATTTGTCACTAGTGGTGAGCCCGCTAAGTGGTAACTTTCGTCGAGACAAAGTTACCACTTTAGTGGTGGTGATGGTCTTTTAATTTGGATTAATAATAACTTGGCTTCACATCTGTATATTCTATAGGATTACACAGAAGTGAATTCCACATTTAACAAGATATTTCACATTTAAACTACGTGTGTTAGAGAATAAACCTGTTGCAGTCAACTCAATGTAGTTGTTTAGTTAGTTTTGCTACTATGAAATTAATGCTGGTTTTATACTTTTTACATGTTTATACGTTGCACAGTAATTTACCGATTAAGAATTGGTGCTCTTTGTAAGTAGCGTATTACAAACTTTATATTTTTTAGAACGTTGTAAAGCATCACTTGTTTTGGATTATACACGATACTTTTGAACATTGTTGCATAATATCTTCTTCATTTTCTTATCATCATCATCTTTCCTGCATTTGTTGTCTTTATTAACCGCAAATCTCAACTGCCTTGATCTATCTGCTTTTTAAGCAGTTAACGAAGTGTCTTCTATATTTATGAAAGTAAAGTACTGATTTGGATTTAGTTCTGACTCCTGTATTTAGTAGGCGCGGTATCTTATATTTTCACGCAACATTTTAAAGCATAGCTTCTAAACAAAAATGAACATATTATATCGAATACAAGAGTATTGGATGACTCCTAATTAGGTAAAGCTGATTTTCTGACAAAACTGAACAATGTTTAAAAACTACAATATCCAATCTGGTATATATGCCAATAAGGCAATATCCAAAATAGTAATAAATTGATAGAAGTTATTACATAAATTTTCTCTTTCTTTTATAGCAAATTATAAATTTGTAGCAAATTATAAATTCCTCGAATTGCGAGCTACAGTGATTGAAATAGGTTGAGAATACGAAATGAGCCTGTCAGCAATCAAAGGCTTGCTTTGGGGTGAAGCCTGTATGAAGCATATTGTTTGATGTGTAACCAAGACATTCTTATTGCTTCTGACTACCAACAAGGCAGTTTAGAACTACCAAATTTTCCTAATAAAATTGCTAATATAAGTAACATAAAATGGTGATGATTGAACTAAAAAGAATGAATATCTCAATGTCATAAAATTTGAATAATGTTTTACTGGAATATGGTAGGTAGCGCTTACATTGATTTAACAGGTATAAAGTTGAATGGAAGATTCCTTGGTTGCCAATTATTTAGTGACAGTTCCACTTAAGCCAGCTTACCCGGAGAAGTGCTACCTACTTACATAAAATCAGCGTTAAAGTAGTAAAACTTATATTGCATTTTGCTCAATAATGAGAGATCTGGAGGTTTAGAGCAACTTAGCCATCGCGTGATTGATAACTCAAATATTCGAAGCGGTTTTACGCCTTAAAAAACTTACACCTGAAAAAGAAAATATTGAGGGAATACATACGTTATTTTTATATTCTAATACACAAAATATATATACATATGTAAAAGTAAGGTGAACCTAAATATCGTGACCTAAGTCGATCCAAATGTCAAAAATTTCACAAAA
This sequence comes from Catocala fraxini, assembly GCA_930367265.1. NCBI lineage: Eukaryota > Metazoa > Arthropoda > Insecta > Lepidoptera > Erebidae > Catocala > Catocala fraxini. The sequence goes on along the minus strand of OV884030.1, from coordinate 23,784,962 downwards.
TCTTGACTATTTTTGTCCGGTACTCCAATTTCTTGCCCCATCTCTAGTCGTGGGCGTTGTTTTATCGAGGAGGTCGGTGTTCACACGTCGGATGCTCAGTGATTAAGTGTAGCTGTTTGTCGCCACGGACGTGCTCTTTGAACGTTGTAAGACGGAATGACGTTAAAGTAATTGCTGTGGTGACTTTTTACCTTCGCGTGAATGCAATGCAGGACATTAGATATGTAGCTAAACCATGGGTTCTAGAGTACATTTGAATGCCTGGAATTGTATAAACAAAGATAGTTGACAGGTTTTAAAAGAGGTGATTTACAAAACCCAGTATTCATGCCAGTCAAACGTGAAACCGCTCGAACTAGGATAACATCTAGAGCCTACAGTCGATTGATACACACAGATCAAAATAAAGCTTGTTAAAGAGACACCATGCTGTCTATAGAGAGCCATGGTGTTTGTCCAATTTTCGTTGGAAGAGCTGTCTTACAGGATCGGCTACGAGCGATTGAGAATCTATTTCTATCATAGTCAACAAAATATGTAAGTCAACTACTTACTATCAGACAGGCCAACATCTTGTTTGGTTGAATACTCTTTTATAGACTATTTGTCGATGATTATTGTAATGCAGTTGGATTATATTCGTTACCTAAATTTTAGCATTAGTCTTTGCCTGGATCTGGGCTATTTTAAATCAATTGATCAACCTGCAACCTCGGGCTCTATATAAGACTCTTTTGCGTGATAAACTCAGCCATGTAATTTAAAAGCCGTTGACTCCCTAGTTGCATTTGGTTCACTCTCCCTCTATTTTCATGATCAAATCAAACGAGACTTAAAGAGAGCCTTTGAATTTAGGCAGCGGTTTTGCTCATTTGCTACTGGAGGTAATATAAATTTACTTAATCTTTCTTCTCTCTTAGCCTTTATTATTCCCAAGTCACTTGGGGTCGGCTTTCCTGGTCTAACCGGATTTGACTGGATATCAGTTTTTACACGGAGCGGCTGCCACCTGACCACCGCAACCCGAAGGCTAACGATACCCTAAGGCTAGACCAGTGTCAGGATATTAGAGAGTACTGACTTTCCCAATAACGACTGCCATAGATGTTCATGGCAGCCGGGACCAACGGCTAAACGTGCTCTCCGAGGCACGGAGCAGGCGATAATTGTCAATCAATACGCACATAATTTCGAAAAGTCATATAATATCCGAAAGTCAGAGGTGCGCGACGTGGGTTCGAACCCGAGACCCTCTGCATTGCAGTCTGTTGGTCTCCTCACTCAGCTATCGCTGCTATCAATTTACTTAATGATATCACATTATTATCGTAATCAAAATTATAAACAAGAATACTGAAAGTCTATACACCATGAATATAATATTCCAGTGGATTCCACCAGTACATGCGATGAAGTGAAAAACTGTAACACCTTTTAATCAGTCGAAAAACACAACAATTCTCATACATACCTTTCTACCAACCCTTATCGCAGACTGACTGCAGAGATTCACAGCGCGGCGTCATCAAAGGGTGCACAAAACAAACAGACAGACAAAAAAGAAGCGTTTCAAACGATTTTAATACGGCACACGTTTATTGCGACTGTGTTATGGCAAGGTGTAAGGGATGATAGTGGAATGTCCGGCTTTTTCGAGACTTTTCCAGGAATTTGAGAAAATTGTATTGAGCCTCTTTGCAGTCAAGTGGTTACTACTAAAAAATTATAATGCTATTATTTTATTCTTTCCTTGGAACAAAATGTTATATATTTTTGTACAAAGGTGGCATACACAGCAGACATTTAGTCCACCTTTAGTTACATATCATTACTCAACGTTTATAGAAAATTAAGAATTGGAAGAACACTTGCGTTTGCCCTACCATGTATAAAAGTGATTGCTGTAATTGGAGAATAGTCAGTCAATAGTCCTCTTGCTAATACCACAGCGTCTTCATAAAGTATTCAGGTCATAGTCACTAGTGTTACAAGACTATTTGACTGTGGTCTTCTGCAGGGTGGCTTTACTTATCAAGTAGGATTGCTCAAGGCTTGGAGCAGCTGCAACTGACCGAGGTATAAGTGCGCTTATGTAAGATATTTCTAATTGAAAGAAATCCTAATTAGCAATATTACAAATTCCCTAAGTTGATCCAAATAAAACCTCAATTTTAAACATCATAATAAAGGTACCTTTTGCACTTTTCAGCAATTGGGTTTGATGCTCCACTAGAGTAAATTATAACGAAAATTTTGACAATACCATAGTAAAGCGTATCATAATATCATAACACATTACTTAATCACAATATACTATTATTAATAGCGGACATGTTTATCCTTTATCCCGTAAACTGTTCTCAAACCCTATCCACCTTAGCTGGCTGGTGGGAGAACGTATCGCAAGGTTCATTTTATCGGGTTCTTGCGCCCGGGGGCGACACCGTCGTTTCCGGGGGAAGCCGGCAGAGGGCGCAGGCAAACACGAGCTCCATTTCCGGCGCGGAAGAGCGCCGCCGACGTCGCTTCCGGCCGCCGACTGATTGGGCCTTTATTAAAAACTGACACCTGCGGCGATTCGCTGGTTTTGTTTTTGCCAATTTTTGCCTCTTTTGCTGTTTTTCTCCGAGGCTTGGTTATGACAAGTGCTTTTATAATACTTTAAAGTGTAGTTGTCGACGTTTTTTCGATTAAAATACGGGTTAAGCTGAGGGTGGGTCGTGATTGAATTTTTATTTGGGGTTTGCTTTGGTGATTGCAGTTTATTTTTTGGATTATTTTATATGAAGCTAATATTTAAATTAAGGATATGCGCAATACAGTGTTCGTTTATTGTATAAATCCTAATAATGCTGTCTGAATATATTTTCAGACATTAAGCTTAAATTGCACAGAGTCATCACAGCAGAATAAAATCACAACTTTTTCATTTCAACAAGTCAACTTGGCTCAGTATCTGAATGCTTTAATCATTTGCTATTGCATGCAACCGTAATATTTTGAGATTACTGTCTATATAGATGACCAGGATTACAGTAGCGCAAAGGCCAAGAATTAGTGACAATCCTAGCACCCAGATTCCCTTTAAATTTCTGCTTATAGACACATGGGCACAGGTGAGATTTTTCAAAAAATATCTTCTTTTTAAACAAAGGTACCTTACTTATTTTCTTGTCTTTCTGAAGTCAAGAATATTTATTTTTAATTATTATCCAACCTCACCGATATAATGTATGGAAATACCAATATTACTTATACCTGGTTCCAGACGGCATTTTCTCAGACTCCTGTCTAAATAAACATATGAGTATTTTATGTGCAGACGGAAGGGAATCAACATAGTCGTCGCCCCGTGAAATCTATCACTTCGGTACAAATCCGACGCCTTGTTACACTCTGCTTCGGATAAATTGACGGATAGGTTAGTGCTGCGAAAAATGTTTGTATCGATATACAATAAGTACATATCTGAAAATCTTTCTGACGATTTCAGATAAATTTTTGAGTGGTTGTTTGCCATTCTTCAGATATACATACATACATAAAGATATACCAATAATCAGTACTAAACAGCATTTTAGAAGTATTATATTTATTTACAGCGAAACGACACATTTTAAATTGGTTTTTACTTTGTATTATTATCGTTCACTGGCGATTCAGCAAGTGTACATACTGTAAAGTAATATGATTCAATGATTTACTTAATATTCATCGTGAAATTACACTTAATGAGTAACAGGATTCAATTATAGCAGTGAACTGATCACAAATGCGAATGCTGCTGACGGGCTTCAGAGCCGATCAAAAATTATATTTAAATTATAATTTAAAACACTAGCCATGAATGTTAGGTTACGTATATAAACATATTCAGAATGTCTACATAAGTAGAATGTAGATTTCCAACTTACTACTGTATTAAATTGCAGAAAAGTTAAAATAATATATTAAATCAAATGCATGATTGAACAATAAACATACAAATCTATTTTAACTAATAATGGAAATATAATTATAGTTTAGCTGTTAATAGTATGTATAATATACCAATAGTAGGGTTCATATATAGGATGGCAAAATAGAATATAGCACAAGACATAAATATTGTTGCAGTGAAAATGTTATCACTATTCCAATGCCCGCGATGTGTCAAAACTTGATTATGGGCTAAAGCCCACAACAACACAACAGTAAACTGTTGAACAGTAAAAACAATTGAAAGTGAAAACGTTGCGTGAGTCACGTGAATTGCTAGGACATTTTATCACGTCTTTATGTTTAACCCTCTCTAATATGTCTAACTCGGTTGACGAGTGTTGACGGTCGGTTGGAACCAAAGTTTTTACTTTCAAGGCTTATATAACGTTCAACTTATTTACAATTTAGAAGTCTATAATCTATATCTAGGGTATAGGTATGCACGACAACTCAAATTTGTTACACATCATAATTTTTGGTTTCTACTATAATATACTTCGTAAATCCCCTCGTTTTATTTATCAAATAAAACAATCCACATAGGGAATAATTCCTGTAACGATACATTCAAACAACGGACACAAAGAACACCCAGACTTGGAATAACTCTTTGTAGACCAAACAAATTGTTGTCAATTATTGGCATTGAACCCACTCGGGGCAGTAGCCGTGAGGAGTCGAACTTTGACTATACTCATCCGTGTAATCAATGTTATGTGACCACTATATCATCTTACTTATACTTAAGCCATAGATTTTCCTATTTCTATATCGTACCTTTACAATGTACAAAGAAATAAACCCATCTAACTCCAGCTTCCTTATCCTCACCACAATAAATCGAAAACACAAAATCTGTACAATAAATTGCCGACAATATTTTCAGCAACATCGTTCCGCGTAAATATCTCTGAACTATAACTGAGTTCTTCCGGCGTAGGGGTGTCATACAACTTTTGTTTTTGTTGGTCAAAGTTAAATTTTGTGACGCGAAAATAAAATTTTTGACGTGGTGGAAGCGGCTTTGTTTATTTTTGAGTGCAGGTTTTTATCGCAGTACGTTATAATCGAGCTCAACATCACCAGTTTTCACTGATGGAATTAGGCAGCATTTGCGTAAAAACCACCCTTACATCTAAATTTCACATATAATAATATAAAATTAGAAGAAACTGCAGAATTTACTTTACTGGGTTTAAACATAGACACACACATAAATTGGAAATGTCATATAAAGAAACTCAGACTCAAATTATCCAAATTTTCTTATGCCTTGCGTGAAATTAAGAAAACTACAAATACGCAAACGGCCTTAATCACATATTACGCATATGCCTATTCATGGCTAAGTTATGGCATCATACTTTGGGGAAATAGCACAGACACACCAACACTTTTCACATTACAAAAAAAACTTATTAGGATACTGGTCAACATACATGAAACTGACAGCTGCAAACCCCATTATCAAAAGAATAAAATTCTAACCTTACCTTCTATATATGTATTAGAAATGTGTAAATTTGTTCGAAAATATCCCAATTTTTATAGTAAAAGACAAGACATCCAAACTAAATATTCATTACGCCATAAAAATAGACTAAATCTACCCGCATCTAAACTAACTATGCACGCAACAAGCCCATTTGTTATGTCTATAAAAATATACAATAATCTCCCAGAACATTTTAGAAATGAACCAAATGATAAGAAATTCATACACAAGTTAAAGCAGATATTAATAAATAAAGCGTATTATACCATAAATGAATACTTAACTGATAAGCATATACTGTAGTAAATTATGTTAAAATCAATACATATACCTACATATATATAGGAACTAAATTGGATACACAATTTGTTATTATAAAGAGCATAAAGTTTATACAGATTGTAAAATACTTGCAAGAAAATAGATAAATATATAATTATTTAAACATAACTAAAATTATTGCATAAGTACTTTATTGAATTTTGAGTTCTATGTGACTTCATCCTCTCTCCTACGCTGCCGTGCCCTACAGGGTCCATAATGAACTGTGTACCTGTCTAATAACATCTATGTAACATTATGGTGTGCAATAAACGTATTGAGTATTGAGTATTGAGTATGATGGTTTACAGCTCTATAAAAATGTTAGTTAGCCTCATATATAATTAATAATTATAACTTTCGCGTTTTTTTACAGTTTCAGCTATGATAATCCTAACTACAATATTATAAATACAAATGTGAGTTTGTTTCAACTTCCAGCCTTTCACAGAAACACTTGAGCCTAGTAATTGGTAACGCAAGTATAATCTATTAGACGAAAGGTCTAAACTTGACAAAAATCTTACAATATAAATGTTATAATGAAAATATGAAAATATCATTTTTAGTGGCATTAATACAATGTCCACCGCCTAATTCTTTTCACTAATTTGGTAAAATAAAGGTAAAGATCATGTGTGATGATGTGTACAATGTCTAATTATGTTTTCTTTATAGCTTTTATTCATTTAAATTGATTTACATTAACTAAGAAAGTTTATAAGTCTAGTGTGAATGGAACAGTTGCAAGGGGAAGACCTAGGCGAACGTTTTATGATCAGATCGGATACGTTCTGAGGCCAGGTTAAGAGCATCTTAAACCAGCAACTACTGCCTACCCCTCTGGGAAACAGGCGTGAATCTATATATATCTTGGTAAGGCTCAAAAACAAAATCGTTTTGGAGCTTTATAACTTTGAACTGACAGCAGGCTTACAAAAATGTACAACCGACAAAAAGAGAAACATTTCGATAAAGTTTCTGTCAGCCCTACCGAAACACAGAGTCGTAAAAACGTATTTTATACGGAATGGTCAATGCAGTGGCTCCCCAGTGGCCAGTTATGTGTCGTTGGGAATGTGCTGCCCTCTGCGATCACTCGTTTTACGTTTCCCAACTAGTCACGTCTGACTGACACGTGTAGGTTATATTAAGTCCTGCTGAATGGTGTTGGATATCCAAACTGATGACTTTGAAGTTCTGAAAAGTGCTTTGAATGATCCCATGAGATTTTTTAGCAACCTTGATTTTAAAGATTTGCTGAGTTATCTGAATCAGAATTTTTGAATCATTTCTGCTTTGACCAATATCAATTCTTCACTTCACTTTTGTTGTTCTTAAAAGAATATAAATTACTTTTAGGAGTGTATATCTTACATAAAGCTCCTAGTACAGCTATACTTTTAATTTATTTGTAGAACAGCTATTTTTTAATGGCATAACATTGGTTTTTCTCTTAAGTAATTCATTGGGATTTGAACCAAAATTTTCATATAATAATATAGTTTTTGTAATATAATATAAGCAATTATTTTAAAATTACTTATAATTAGATTGGCCTAACTTTTACTCTTTTTGGTTAGGCTAACAATGCTCATACATTCAAAGAAATGGTTACATACTAAGTTGAATTGAAATTGGTTGCATGAAAATGTATTGTATATTTTATTATTAAAGGTCAACAGAATGTGATAACAGCTAACAAATATAGCAACATATCAATTGAGCCCCTTTAAGCTGTCACTTTAAAGTGTCGATAAATATACAAGATCTGATCACCAATTGTAACCAGTCAAACGGAGCAAGAACCAGGCTTAAATGGGACAGACAAAGTTATTGCGAAGTTAGGCCTGGCGCTCACTATACCTAATTGTGATCAATATAATTAAATATCATCCAACTACAAACCACATTTATGAAAAATAGGTATAGTGTCAACAAACGTATTCTACTTGCGTATTTTTATATTATAGAAAATTTTACTAAATTTAATCTATGTGATTTGATTAAACATCGTCGCTCTAAAGGTTAATAATATTCTACTACTACATACACACAACACCATCTAGCCCAAACTAAGCAGAGCTTGTACTATGGGTTATAGACAATGGAGAAACATACATATATACGTTTTTTTTTTTGTAAATATATACATATTATACATAGAAACACCCAGACCAAGACAAACATCCATGTTCATGCACACAAATGTTTGACTTGTGCGGGAATCGAACCCGCGACCTCGGGCGTGGCAGTCGGTTACACTAACCACTACGCCATCGAGGCCGACTCTTTAGTACAATAATGCAAATATTTTCTGCGAGTAGTCTGAGTGAAATATCGCTCAGTAATAGCTGTCATGGCAGATCACCATGGCATATGATTTAGTACGCTAGTAACTTCTTTCTGCCAAAGTTCTTTATGTGTCTTCAGCTCTGATACTAGGTTACTACTAAAGGTAAATAGTAGTAAGAGCATATTGGGATGGTTACTTACTTTATGCCTGGCTCCCAAAGTGCTTTGCACATAGCAGTAATACTTTCCCGCTGACTACAGTGTGAAACCGGGCTTATGTCGACGACTTTCTTAAATTTTATGATGTCTGTAAATGACAGTCGCCGAAAGTGGCTAAGTTTAATCGATTTCTGGTTTGTTATATCTTTGCAGTTTCGGACCCTCGGCCTCTTTGTACTTGTTTTATTACTTTTATTTTTATCGTCATTTGATATAAAATAAAAATTCGTATATAATCGTTTTATGATTGTTCCGAAATAAGTTTTGTTTTATATGAACAGTTTTTCGTACCTTCATTCTGCCGTAGCACAGCATCAAACTAACACAGTATGCTTGAAATTTATTTTGACAGTTTGCATTTAGAAAAGTCCATTTTAATATTGCTTATAATTTTTTAGGAATTCCAGCTACTTGCAATGTTTAGTTTGAATGTGTTTGAAATCCGAAAACAAACGCAACAGACAATTTTGTGTCTTTATTCATTAGACCACAGCTATCTTTTTAACATCATACCTAGTGAGATTTCACAATTTCCTCTTTTGTCAACTCATATAAAATTTTCTTGGTATTTTGTATAATAGACTATATTGTTTATTCTGTATTATTCATTCTACCACTTTAAAAGTTTGATTTATTAACTAATACCTAAATGTCAGTGTCAGACATCAACATCATTGCTATAAATATCATAATAACAAGTGTCAAAACAAGCTGTACCGAAAATACATTTCATTCTCATTGTTTACTGATCAAATCATTTTTGCATTGGCACATATTGCAAATTCATTTGTCAATCCACTCTCATTAGAATTTGAACCTTGTTTCTATTAAGATGAGGTTTGATATAGTAGTTTAGCCAAGGAATTTGGAAATTCTTCAGTACTGGCGTGTTAAACTAAAGTTCAAACAACACGTTTAGGCGTGTTAATAAATTATCGGGCGGCAACTTTATTTGCTCACGCATTTTAGTGTGCTCATGTTAATCAGAAAAGAAACTTGGCGTTAAGTTGTCGGTAAATAGTGTGAGTATGTGTTTGTTTGTGAATTATGTATCAAGAGATCAAATGTATTGATTAGGTTATTTATTAGTCATGAAGTCATTTTTGGATTGAGAGTGGAGATGTTATTTTTTACGTATCCATGACAGAACGTATTTTCTTAAAAGCGACTGTTTGATTATTTTATATAACCTAATAAAATGCTGCAAAATGTTGATTGGATTGTGACTACCTTCATATAGCATATTCACACAAATACTGAATATAACTTAGACAATACCTTGTAAAACTTTGAGGACCGTTAAAAATTATCTGCTAAATTGTTAGTGTAGAGTAAGTACAGTAGCGTTTTTACCTTCTGTTTTTGTATAGCATTGTAGGAACGTGATAATAATATAAAACATGTAGGCAATTTATCAATATTGTTTAGTGTTTCGGCACGGCAAGCCTATTTTTTCAGGCGTCGGTATTTTGGATCAGAATTTATGCAGGCTTAAGTATGTTTTATGAGTCTATTAATAAAGAACAGTTTCGCGTACATCGATTATCGTGTTCTAGATCAGGGCCTATCAACCGTAAACTGGAAGCTAACAAGTATAAAATTAATTTCATGTCCATTAATAATTTTATGGACTACATAATGATCCATCGCCATCAGATAAGTCTATAATATAGCCAGACGATAAGCACCTGTCAAGCACGCTATTTTTATTACCAACCAACATCAGTATGAAAATTAATCGCCTAGCATATTGTAATGCATCTGGTTGTGGTCACATTACATTTTATATTTATGGAGGCAACATAAATATTTAGCAGTCATAATTTTCATGTAACAGCTAAATAGCTACAGTCCAAAAATACAGTAGGTAAGCCCACTAGGCTTCTAAGGAATTTCAATATTTACCATCAAACCATGAACAAAGGTAACAAAAATGGTAGCAGCAAACACGAAAAATTTAACCCTTTCCATAGAATTACAAAAGTGATTAGAACGCGGCGGCTTAAATAAATAAATATTTATTTTTCTTTGCGCGTCAACCGTCGGCGACCTTTAGCGTGGACACGTTAAAATCGCGTTTGCCCTCGCTTCACACACGTTCCCAGAAGGACTAACTGTGTTCTAAAAATCGAATTTCAAATTTGTTGAACAAACCGTTCGAGTCCGGTCGGCTCCTATCGGGACGTCACGAAGTAAAAAGAGCGATACGATTGGTCAATTTAGTGGTGCCTCGCTAATGTGCACATGTAACAAAGATGCCGACTGAATACACATTGTCATATCTTTTAGGCCTCGTGACATTTTTCTCCTTTAAATATTTTTACTATTTGTACATATTGATTTTTCTGTATGACTCATCGAAAATTTATACTGTAAATACGCGGCGTTTTGTCAAATAAAAATCTTGGAATATATCTTTTGTAGTTCTGCTTCTGTTTGTGTTTGTTTAACATTAAATATTTACTGATGTATGACAGAAATAAAATAATTTTTGGTTTCATTATCTAGATCTAACAAACCAAAATGGAGAACCAAGTTTTTATCATTGCTTACGTTAATAGTATTCGTTGTACTAAAACAATTTGCTTATGCTAGACACGCTAAGTGTAAATTACTCTGAAGCTACATCTTGATAGTGCTGTATTCATAAAATAAATGCTAGAACATGTTTATGTTTCACCATTTTAAAAACCTCTATTATATAGCTGGCATGGAGTATACAGTCCAGACATAGGTCTCGACTATATACTATTATTATTAGACTTTTGATGTTTATATACAGACAGCATTTGTAAATGTTTCACTTCGTAAAGTATCATATAACAACTTGATAGTAATTATAGTTGAATTTGATTGCAAATTACACAGAAATTTTGAAATTCTAACTTTCCTTATTGTAGAAAATGGACATGAATGTTACTCGCAGTCGTCTCAAAACAGTGAAGGATTACAAAAAAAAAATACTATGATCTTAATCTTGAGACTTCCTAAATTTAGCCTGAACCACTTACTTACTTAAATATCAGTGGTATATGCCACATTAAGTGCAGGTTTACTTATTAACACGTCTCAACTGTCTCTCTGTACCTATCCGAATTGTAACGGGTAAACATAAACTTCATCAGTTAGTTTGAAGAGGTATTACTGTCTCTTTACCAAAGCTGCAAATATAAACGACGTCATAGATTTACCCTCTGTTATATGAAACCTTTATATATCGACGAAACATTAATTTAATGTGGTTCTAAACTACGAACTATTCGTGAACACAACTAAACAAACACTCTAAAACTATACACAACAAACAATATAAAAATACCTCAATTTAAAACCGTAAGCGGTAGCTACGAGCGAGGAGTACTTGTCTCAAATAACACGATGTGAACTCGACCCGGTATCGGACCGGGGCCGGGCGCCCGGTAAATTGGATCGGCATTCGTCGAGTCGATCGCGGGGATTATCCGGAGATCGTTACGACGTAGCGTTAACGCCCGGCGCCTCTGATTGTCTCTTACTCTGTGTGCATAGTGGGCTGCTGGGCATGCTTCGGCGAAAAAATAGATTATTAAAGAAGTACATGCTACTTTGATGCACCTAACTAGCATTATTTTTGATACTTCTAAACAGTACTTTAAAAAATATTGTATCAAATAACTCATAATTTTTAATGATGTATCATTATTATTTTTAAGTCGTCGTATGTACATAAAATACTAATTATATAGTACCATCTGTAGCAGCGATAATCTATGGAAGATCGTCGGACTGCCATGTAGAGGTCTTGAGTTCGATCCTAAGGCGCGCAGCTCTGACTTTTTGAAGTTATATGCGTATTAAAGTGTTAATTATCGCTCCCTTCAATGGTAAAGGAAATCATTGTGAGGAAACCTGCATATCTAAGAGTTCTGTATAATGTTCTCGAAGATATGTGTAGTCTGCCAACCCGCTCTGGACTAGCATGGTGAACTATGGCCTAACCCTTCTCCTTCCCCACTGAGTAGGGGCCCGTGCCCAGTAGTGGGACAGTTTAATACAGGGCTAATATTATATCTGTACCAAAGTAAATAAATATTATGTTAGAGTTTTTTCTCGCACCCACTGTGCAGTTACGCCCACAAGTTCAGCCAGCTATCGCAGATCTCCCCTCGTTTGTAACGGCGTCTCGCGTCCGAAGTAACGACTCGATCTGGCTTTTTATTTCTTAGCCCACCTGGTTTTGCTGAGTGCCCACTGTGCACTGGGGTTAGTTAATTCCGAGAGTATTTCAGGTAAATTTATTTTTATAGGAGAAGCTTGTTAGAGGATAGCGTTTTAATGTTCCTGAATCTTGTTAAATCACAACAAAAGCTCTTACATAGTAAAGTAATAGAAAAGTGATCGATTTTATAGTTCGTTTCAGTTTATTGGAGTAAAATTAAATGGTGTGTTTGCCTCGTTGGTTCGAGGTATCAGTTTAAGCTCACGATCGTATGGTGCCATATTTGATACTCGGGTTGGGCAAATATTAATAATTTTATTCATACCTCATACTCTAGCAACATGTTCAAAAGCCGCTGATCTTGACTTCGTAGGAGTTTAACATACATAAAAAAATACTTGCCTTTGCGTAAGCAAAGTATTAGCACTAGTGCTTTGAATATATCAGGTTGAGACAATGTATGTATGTGAAATAAAATAGATTTATCACTATAAGACTAACTTCCACATTTAGCCCGTGCGGGAAGCTTGCGCATGTTGCCTGCTCTAACTACTTGCGACGTCTACTAAACAGCATAAACAAGCACAATATAAGCCCGGCTCAAAATTTCAAAGCAATTTTAACACATGTGATCCATTCAAAATCATTTTAATATTCATTCAATATTTTTCTTACCAAGTCGTGGCTACTCGTCATCAAATTAAATCAACTTGTCACAGCTTGATATAAATAGGAGCTAACAATATTATAAAAACAAACAGTATAATTAGCACAATTAAACAGAAATATCCAGTTGCAGCAGTCACCTAGAAACGTGCTAACAGATGATCAAACAGACCATCAAACTTACTAACTGATGGACGACCGACTTGTAGTGATAATTAAGTGTATAACTGGTATTTTAGCAACCTGATTAACAACTACGAATGAACGTACTGCATTGGTGGTTATAGTAATTATGTAGTTTTGTACTTTTTATAGTCTAGCATTGTTGGGTGCACGTATTTTTGTTGGACTCACAAGCTAATCTAAATGTATGAAGCTCGAGAAGTCACGTTGTAATGGTACATTAAATTCGATTGCCTGTTGCAAATTTCATTCCTTAGTACACTTATTAATATTATAAATCCGAATGTAAGTTTGTTACATATTCACACCTTAACCCGTCATCATAAAATTTCGCTTGACATGTTGTCAGGTGTACAGAAAAGGAGATAATACCTTTAAATACTTTTCAGCCAAAAATAGTACTGTTCCCAAGGAATCTACATTTACGCGAGCGGAGCCGCGGGCAAAATCTAGCATATAATAGACAAGATAAGAGAACATATTCAAAACATTTATCAATTTGATGATCGTGACTGCCGATAGAAACTCGCTTTCAGTAAATGTAGTCTGATGTCTCTGCAGGCGTCTCAACGCCAGTTTTACGACCGCAAAAATAGTTGTTCATATGCAGCTTAAATATTAGAGCACTTTTACATTGATCCAATATCTTTTTAATCACAAAAGCTTGAGTAACCATACCCAAATTCAGCTTGTGATCAATCCTTTGGTAAATAAAAACGTGATGCTATTAAGACCGTGTTTTGTACACATAATTGTAAGACGAGGACGTCACCTTCCAATTACGACAGTTCGCATCCATTACTTTGTCACAGTTATCTTACTTAACACATCACTGCAGACCACACAAGTAAAATTGAATTTCCAAAGCTTAGCAAAGAGGAGTAAACAACATGATCATGCTAATGCAACTAAATTGATATAACTATCGTTGGTATGGCAACTCAAATAAAGTAAGCACGAGCGCAACTAGCCGGTTAATAGCGATAATTGCTTTGGCCAATTTTCGTAACTCTTTATTTGAAGAAGCGAGAATGTAGCGTTTGTTGACGACATACTTATTTGTTTATTCAAGTGCTATAATCATTTCTGTAATCTACACCTACACTTCTTTGGTAATGATGTTTGAGACTGATATATTCGTATGTTTCGATCAATGATACTAAGATTTTATTGCTCGGATGTTGATTTGGTTTATGTGGTTTCGTTTATGGACAAGCGAGCAAACAGAGCGTCTTTCCAGAAAGTTCTAAAGTTGGCCATACATCATCTAACTTACTACTACAGTCTTTCTGCCATTATACCAATCTTAAATATAATATGCCTCGTCGTAAATCAAGTCAACAAAATTTGGTGAATACCAAGATTTGGTGGATTTTATTGTTTATGTTTATCTTTCTTTCATTTTTGGAACGACCCTATGTTGAACATACCCAGAAAGCGAGTCTTAAATCAGTTAACGAATTGATTGAAATCATATTTACTGTAAAACGTGACTTAAATTATACGTATAGAACGATAATATAATTGAAAATGCCTTTGCGCCCGCGGCGCGTATCATAGTTTGTTACTTGGATCTCGAGACAGAAATATCATGGAGAACTCAGAACTGTTCGTTTACAAATTGGAATAAAACCGACTTAAATACGTAACTTAGCATTGTTAGTAAAAGTTGGTACACGACCCTTAATTCCCTGACCTAGTTTATTTAAAGCTATGATACTTCAATAAAACGTCCAAAATAGTGCTACCCAAAAAGTCATTTAAGATTTAAATTATCCTACAATTTAAATCTTAAATGACTTTTTTGCTACAAATAAGACAAACCAACATACGGCCTGTTGTTAAGCGGTTAAAACCTCTTAAAATGCATTAATTTACTTAAACTCAAGAAATAGCATATATGCTTGATTTTTGCCTAGGTTTAAGGAAAACGTTAAACAAAACATTACAATAGTATGGTACTTTGAAATAATCCAAAACTGTAAGGTCTGTGATGAACTTCAATTTAATCTCCCCGCCACCCCAGTCACTGAAAAGCAACAGAAACATCACAAAAATATTAATTATATGTATATAGGAAAAAAATAAAACCAAATAAAGTAATATATTTTCAAATTGTTAACATTTGAACACATACATATATATTATGTGACCTGTATGTTGTTGATAACGATAATTTACTTCCCATAAAACATTTCTCACACGTCTCCTCTACACCTCTGTTCACCACAAGATTTACGCGGCTTTTAACTTGACGTTTGTTCAGATTATCAACTGTGCGGGCGCTCTCTGTTCGACCCCGGACAAACTTGGCAAATAATTACGCTTTATACACGGTGTATCTTTAGACATCATATTTATATCTCATGCCTAACGGATTTTGTACAGATTCTATTAAAATATGATTACTTACTTAACAAAAAGCGTTCTTTAAAATAGCGATATAATTATTTTTTCATAGAAATATCTGTGTTCAATCTATAAACGAATACTACATGCAATAAAATAAAATGTTATAAGGTTTTAATTATTCGTAGAACCATTTATAGCAATAAGTATTCAAAAATATAATAACTTCTTGCAGTTATAATTAATAATATATATTTTTGTGAAAATATTAGGGATATCAATAATTATTATGAATATTAAATAGCAAAAAGCTTTACATAAGTTATTTCTGTCAATATTAGTTTGGCATTTCAATAAGTGTAACTATTTACCTTCCTTGTTTACTACATATGTATTTGCCCATAATATAAATAATAAATATTTGATACATGGCGATATGTAATAGAAAACCACGAAATTAAAAAACTTGGTACTCACAAGCATCATGAATACAATTCAAATAAATTTGCACTAACGACGTCGAGTCGGTACAAACATACAATTAAAATCGCAAAGAGATGCAAAGGTTTTACAATAACCAGTAAAATTATTCCGTTTATAATTTCGAAATTGCTTACAAATAGCTAAGCGACATCAATATGAATTGCATTATCATCACTCAAAGTAACATTAGTAGCTATCATGATGGCGCTTAAGTTACAGATAGTTTATAAGCTACTTAGCTACGTGACACTAAGATACCGTTTACACTAACCAAAACAATTTTAGTTATGCTTTTCTTTGAAACAACTACGTATATTATAGAAACATAAAGTTGTAATTTAAGGGGCTAGTGAATTTGTCAAATAATGTGAGTTTTTAAATTGATTAAATATCCTTTTAAATTATGAAAAATAAACATTTCGTTTGAATATTGATTGACTTATAACTTAAAACTAATTGTGGAATTAATAGTTACATTGCAGCAGTTTGAAGATGGTGAATGAAAGTTTAGAGTTTAGTTGACAATAAATTGCTGTATTAAAGGTTGATGGTGTAATCATCGGATTAAAAAAGGGCTTTAAAAAATGACGTATCGATTTATACCACGTTCTCCGAAAAAAATATTTTTTTTTGTACATACATAGCTGAAAACTAGAACAACTGGAGTTTACCAATTCGGGCATCAATTTCCATTCATTTCCATTCCCTACGGTTTCACATATCGACCTGTCTACAACTAAGAGAAATTCGTTCACCGTTTACAAAACCCAAACGAAATCAAGCGATCGATCAATTAAAGTAAAACAACTTATCATTCCAACCGAAAAAGAACCACGAATCCATTATACAAGGACATTAACAAACAAATGTTCACACTTAACCTTTCTTTCTGGCTTGCGATATACATCTCTCGACGAAGCCTCATTATTACTGACCAACAAACTTTCAAAAATATCCTCGGCATGTTTTATTACGTCACAATAAGGTTCAAAATCGTTCATTCAACCTGTATCTGGAATTTAGTCGAGGCTCTTAACACAAGGGGGGTATCTCAGGTGTCGTGGAAAACTTAATTTATGTTAAACTCGTCCGCGCCGCGATTATTTAACTGGCGGCGATGGAGCGATAAGAAAGATTAATTGGGCTGGGCGTTGGATAAAAAATGCGAGGACAAGCAACCCGTGTGGTTTCGTCCGCCGAAACGATACGAACAAAGGCGGTTTTGGAAGGTTTATTTATGGTAACGTATTGGACAAGGCGAAGATTCTAATTTAGGCTGTTTAAATTGGGCAATGTTAATTATTTCAGGTTCTTAAACCGGTTCCATTGTAATGATATTTTTTAAAACAATTGTTTATTATTTGTATATTTTAATTTATTTTATATACACAAATAGAAAAAAAAGTTATGGTAATGTACTTTCTATAGAGGCTAGATAGTTTCAGTTCGTCGTTTTTACGTATCATTATATTTAGCTCTTACACTAACAATAATAATACCTAAAATACCTTAACTACCTACTGTATCTTAAATATTAAGAAACTATCCTGCTGCGCTATCGTCACTGCCCTAAACTGAAGTAGAACGTTATGTAGTTATAAGGTTTGAAATACCTTAACTATATTTTCTGTCGATGAAGTGATTAAATTTATGTTTGTAATACATACCTACATAACTTTGATAAGCATCAGGTGTGCGAACTCAAAACCTCTAGCACCAACAGTCTGCCCACTAGCCTATCGTTAATTTTGTTTGACAACACTTAAATTAAATACAAACACATAGTTGAGAGAGATAATGACACTCATCCGTGACCTAGAATTATTAATTGTTCATTGAACTCATTCCAATTACATCATTAACTGATAAAGGAATTTATAATACTTTGTTTATTCTAAATTATCATTTGGTTTTGTTTCTACCTTCAATAATGATGTGTATAATAAGTGCATATAATATAGTAAATAAAAATAACCAATATAGAAGTTCTTAAATAAATGGCGCTAAGAGTCTACGTTCATCCAATAAAAAAATATGCAACGGATTCTAAATTTTGTGCTGATCCTGTAAAAATAATAATGGAAAGTGAAGTGGTTACTAGTAGAAGTACTGACCGTCTACTTGATAGTGACTTTAAAAATGATTATGTAGTAAAATCCATTGGTGCGTTTGGTCCTTGGCAAGCTAAAGTTTGTATCATAGCAGCATTTGTAAGATCTATAGGAATATGGAACATGCTATCAATAGTATTCCTTACACCAACAACAGCATTTTCTTGTGTACAATTTGAGAATAATGCTACTTTCATTGCGCAGAATTCTACATGTTACGACTATTGTGTAAAATATGAGTTTCATGAAGATGTTATGTTTGAGAAGAATCTGATTTCAGACTTTCGTTTGATATGTAATGATTCTTGGAAAGCTAGCTTTACTCAAACTATGATCATGTTCGGGTTTTTGGTTGGAGTGTCTCTCTTTGGATGGATATCTGACAGGTTTGTTAAATTTATTATCTTTACTTTATTAATTTTAATTACAATCATCTTTACAGTAAATATCTACATGTAAACTATCAGTTAAATAATATGTGGAATTAACGTTTATTTCTTCTTTTTAGATTCGGTCGTCGCATTGGACTTATATTGTCATCATCTATAAACATCATTCTAATGTTAGCAGTACCACTGTCTCCAAGCTATTGGATTTTTAATGGCATAAGATTTTTTATTGGAATGGCTTCTGGTGGCACTATGGTTATTAGTTTAGTATTGATAATAGAAATAGTTGGACCACAATATAGAGAAGCAGCTGGCAGTTTAGCAATAATGCCAGATGGTCTCGCTCAAGCTCTGCTGTCACTGTTTGCTTACTTTGCAGTAGACTGGAGAATGTATTTATTAGAATACAGCGTGATATCGATATTTATATACACATTCATTATATGTTTACCAGAGACGCCTAGATGGCTCATGGCTAAAGGGAAAGTAGATAAAGTCTTTAATGTTATGACAAGAGCTGCTAAAAGGTGATTTTTTAAAGTTGGAGATAATATTATTAGAGAATATTATAGTGTAAATATATATGTGTATACAATTTTTTTATTTCAGAAATAATCTGAATATAACAGCGAGTGATATACAATATAATATATTAAGATCATTCGATGAAATGATGGTGAATGATAAGGATATACGCAAATTCACATACATAGATTTGTTTAAGACCAGGCCTTTGGCATTCAAGACGATAGCTTCAATGATTATTTGGATTGCCGCTGGAGTGTGTTATTTTGGAATAAATCAATATATCACTTTTATTGGTTCTAATTTATATATTACTGTTATCATATTAGGATGTATTCAGGTGAGTTTAGCCATTATTATATTATAAACATTTGTTTGCACTCTTGTTTTTAATTACCATAGAAGGTTCATATCAATTACGTTATAATCTAGGAATATTGAAACTCGTCTATAAATCTTGTCATGATGATTTAATAAGCTTATTTTTATAGCATTATCGTGAATCCATTACATAACTACTGTTAAATACTCATGACCACTACATATGTAGGTAAAATAAAATAGTATAGTAAACAATTATGTACTTATATTGTATATTTTTGTTCTTATATAGTCGTTGAGCACACGCTTGCTTATATAATAATAATAATACGTTATGATGTAGCATTATAGTCTGAGAACGTGATAATTGCAGAGACTTAACTTTTTGGCGTTGGTAATATAATTATTTTCTTTTGGCTTTAACATAAGTTTCATCTTATTCGAATACTAGCTGTGCCCGCGGTTTCACCTGTATTTATGGTTATTGCGCCGTCCCCATAGGTCGTTTGTTATATAGCCTATAGCCTCCCTCGACAAAAAGGCTATCCAACACAAAAATAATTTTTCAATTCGAACCAGTAGTTCCTGAGATTTGCGCTTTTAACCAAACAAACAAACAAACTCTTCAGCTTTATAATATTAGTATAGATTTATCATAAGAATACACAGTTAAGATATTAATTTCTATTATACAATTTTAAAACCTAGTTTCTTTAATTTAATCATGTTGATGTTAACATTGCCTCAGCTGCTATGAGAATGGTGTGGAGGCCACTGCTCTTGGACCACATGACCGCTTACCATCAGGTGGAGTGTAGTCATACTGACTGCATAATAAAATGAAAAATGTTATACAAAGTGTCACAATTTAATTATGAATTATTATTTTCAGATGCCTACATGCCCCTTGGCTATGATATTGAATCAATCATTTGGAAGAAAAGTGTCACTAGTGGGAACGTTTTCTGTAATTGGCATAACAATGTCAATATTAGTCTTCGTACCACCAGGTCATACAGGATGTACAATACTGGGAATTATTGGTTTTGCAGCTACTTGTACTACATTTGGTGTTTTATGTGTGTATGTATCAGAATTGTTCCCTACTCCATTACGAACAATGGCTTTTGGACTAAGCTCAGCTGGAGCAAAAATAGGAGCAATGGTTGCTCCGTTTATTGCAACTGTTAACCCACATTGGATACCTTCTCTAGTATTTGCTGTTTTGCCATTTGTTGCTTCGATATTTTGTACTTTGTTACCAGAAACCAAAGGTAAAAAGTTGCCTGATGTAGTCTAACAGAAATTTCTGTATGCGCAGAGCTAAATAAATGTATTTGCTATTATGTCTTATAATTTATTTTGAATATTGTTTAGTTTGACAGAAAGAGCTTTAAGCCTAAGAGGGTATGACTATACGGTGCACTATCACGAATTGAAATATTTATCCAATATTTTACGAACTTAATATACCTTCAGCTTTGAAAATGAAATAACTAAAGTAAATGTAAGGAACAAAACTCATAACTATCTACTGACGTATAATTTAATAAATGAAACCAGTTATTAAAGATCCCTCTTAATCTTTCAGCTAATACGAAACAAGGAAACAATTAAATAAAGATAACCGCATTAAAATACAGCTATTTTAAAAATGTAATCGGAACGCTCGAGATAACATTAACATAAATAAGGAATAAATTACTACAACCCGATTAAGTTAAATAATCTGCGTGTAATACCATAAAACTTAACGGCAAAAACTTTCATTGTCACTAAAAAACGGATACACATATTTACACATAGGTAATATAGTATAATGTTGAAGCAGCGATAGCTTCGTGGGGAGACCAACAGACTGCAATGCAGAGGGTCTCGGGTTCGAACCCACGTCGCGCACCTCCGACTTTCGGAAGTTATATGACTTTTCGAAATTATGTGCGTATTGATTGACAATTATCGCGTACTCCGTGCCTCGGAGAGCACGTTAAGCCGTCGGTCCCGGCTGCCATGAACATTTATGGCAGTCGTTATTAGGAGAGTGTCGACACAAAAGATCCCACTGCACTGGGTCGAAGTGTCGCCGGTCTGCACTGACTGGCACACATATGATACATGGATAGTATAATGTTAAATCATCAAATGTAAATATAGATTATACTGTCATCAATCATCACCTTAATCTAAATGAACTGATCTAGTTATCACTAGTTTCTGCCCGTGGCTTCGTCTGCGAATGTCTTAGGGCCGGGATAAACTAAAAGGACGTAAGACGAGGACGCATCGCAGACAGGGCAGAGACGTGTCGCGGTTAAAATATATTCAAGAAACAGGACGCGGACGGGACGCGAAGACAAGTCTGAGAGACGATACCGCGTTTGTCACATTGTCGGCCTCAATGACGCAGTGGTTAGTGTAACCGACTGCTACGGCTGAGATCGCGGTTTCGATTCCCGCGCGTCAAACATTTGTGTGCATGAACATGGATGTTTGTCATGGTCTGGGTGTTTCTATGTATAAATGATGTATGTATTTACAAAAAAGTATATTATGTATGTTTATCCATTGTCTAGTTGGTACTCATAGTACAAGCTTTGCTTAGTTTGGCATAGAAGGTGTTGTGTGTATGTGGTAGAATATGATTATTATTATTATTTAGCTTTGCATTTAAGCGTCTGCTTTTTAGACGACAACATATCTTCTTCAGAAGACGAGGATGTTCCGACTTTGGTTCAACTTGCTAACATTCAAAGGGTGAGACATTACTAGGCATGGTATGGCATGCCACGTGTTTAAAGTAACCATCCCCTTGAACCCTTTCTGCCGCGTTTTGTCCGCGCATCTCTTCTGTATGTTTTGCGAATAGGGCGCAGCCGTCGAAGCGTCATGTCCGTGTCTTATCCGCACCCTGCCTGTTCTGTTTATTTTGTGTCGCGACGCTTCTATACATTTGTATGAAAATATATTGAAAGGGCGCCGCGTCCTCGTGTTACGTCTTTTCTGTTTGCCTTGCCCCCTACGGATATGACTGTTTTATCTGCATGCCAAATTGTATTCAAATCAGTTTAACAGTTTACGCGTTATTAAGTAGTTTTGCTGCACAATCAAGCCTGCTTAAAAAAACTAAACCAACTTTCACATTATAATATCAGTAAAAAGTAAGATAGTCATATTATATTTAATAGCTAGCGAGTTTCAGTTGTTGAAGTCTGCCAGAGAAATTGGCCTAATGGTCTGAGTTATAGACAGGATATTATTTTATATTATCGAGAACTTATATCGACTACACAGACAGCTGCTTGACGTGCTAGCTTGATATTACCCTTTGTCTAGAGCCTTCTAAACTAATTATGAGTAATGCTTACAGAAAATCTCAATAACACTTTTCCTGATTCAGAAATCTAACCTCTTCGGCTTGGTAAATTGATCCAGCGGCATAGTATCACGCAATTGGATAGTCTAAATAAACATCTAAATCAAAACTATATCAAGGTAACAGATTACTTCGAACACTATATTAAGGCTTAGATTTAGGCCAGTAGCATATGTACCGGTTTAGCTACTTGCAATTCTCTTAACATGCTCATAAAAAGTCACAATACAATAAATATTATAACATATTCACCAACATTTCCAATCTCATACTGCATAAAGGCTAATCTGCAATCACAAAAGAAAATCATTAAACTTTAAAAAAATAAAATATCAAAAAACATGCCATATCGAGCGTTAAGCATGTCAATAAATAACGTTCCATTAATATTCAAGAGGCGACATAAAAAGTTGACCGGCGATAAATTAATATTGTTATAAAATTGACGGCGTCGTAAAAATATGTTTGGTTTTAATTAGCAATCGATTTCGCCAATGTAATTTATGTAAACAATATACGATTCGAATTGGGACGAGAACGGTCGATGTGGAAAAGCGGGTTACTGTTTTTTGTGGTTGTAAATCTGTTTGTTTGATTTAGTGTCTTTAATGCGGCAGCTAGTGTCTGGCTTGTGATAATTTAAATGCTAGTTATGAAATACGCGGTAGTGTATGTATCATTTAATTTGAATAAATTTATGGAGCAATAACAATATTTCAACATAACATTAAACGTTATTTCATGGAACATAGTATTAATAGAGTTCCTCAGAATTGGCCGCGATAAATGAATATTTTTTGGAGTAATGAGGATGGTAATATTTGATTATATTTGATTTTATGTCTAATATATGTAGCATAACGCTTGTACGACTTGCAATCGAATGAAAAAGATAGGTATTAGACGCATGATTCGCTAGCTATATGTATGTGCTATGTAGCAATTCTAGGCCGAAATTCCGTTTAATATTTATGTCTGATACATGAACTCGAATCTAGGACTTCGCGATTGGCAGCGGTTATGCGATGAGCTCATACTTACATTGTTGGACCAAAGACTATTTAATTTTGATTTTAATTGACATTAATGAAGTGCTTAAAATATTTATATATCCTGGACTACGTAATATCTTGTTTATATCATTTTTATGACGTCAATCAAATTAATTATGTTTAAGACTTGCTTATTAGTTTCGATGTCAAAAGTCAAACAAACCACACACAAAATTTTTGTCTTTAGTATTTACAGTTCCTGCAGATTTATTCTATGTATATTTCAGATATTATAATAATAATTATACAGCTAAAATATACATCACATTAAAATATACCCTTTGACTCAAAGGGGTTCAAATTATATTTAATTTGAACCCCATTGAGTCAAAGGGAGGAAAATTTTGTTATTGCCTCGGCACAGATCCATACCCCATAGTTAAATTTACCTGAAAGTAAATCCCAATAACATTTTAAAGATTCGGCAATCAGTCAGGTGAATAAGACCGACGCGTCATCGAAATATATTTATCACTAAAATTAAAGTTAATTTTTGATGTCTATTCCAAAATCTCACTTACCCACTTATGCTTTAAGAGAAACCATCTAAATCCATATAAGGCAACGCAAAGTTTGGATATTAACACACATATGTTGAATACTAATAATGCCATTGAAACACTGTATTAACGATAACACTGTTATTAATGACCTGATCATTATACAGGTAGTGTTTAATCAACGAATAATTAATCGCCATATAAAGTGTTTCGAGAATTAAGGCAATAAATTTTAATTTATTATTTGAGGAAATAATATCTGTGATTTGTGTTATTTATAGATATTATTTATAGTAGGATGGGCAGTGTGTGATTTGCTTGAATACAATTTACGATTCTCACGGATGTAATGTATAAGGTAGTAAAGGTGAAAGGTCTAATTATACCTAATCCTTTTTTTTTTGTTTGTTTACCAACAATTTAGTTATCGAACTCAGAAATGAAGGATCATATTTGTGCACTTTATATTACGATGTGTAGTAATATTGATATATGATTAGTAATAAAATAGTTTATACGAAATATTGAAATCATTGATATGCACTATTATATATTATAATAATAATAATAATAATTAATAATAATTTATTTATTTTCTCACATCAATATATAGATGTTTTAAAAAAAACTCGGTATTAACTAGGTGACATAATAAATCAGGTATATATATTGTAGGAGACTGGTGCCTAAGCTAGGCTCGGAGCCTGTGTTTCAGGACACCAGGTTCCCACCCCATTTACACATTTTACATTTAGATTATGTACTAGAAAGCTGACAGTAAGATAACTAATAACTGTGATGAAATGAATATGTTGTGCAATTTAATTTTAATCTAGAAAATTTGTTAAAAAATTTTGAAAATTATGTTAGTGCATACACTAATGTATATGCACTAATATATAATATAAAAGAACTTCTTCTTTTCTCTTAGCCTTTATTAGTCCCAAGTCACTTGGGGTCGGCTTTTCTGGTCTAACCGGATTTGACTGGATATCAGTTTTTACACGGAGCGGCTGCTACCTGACCTCCGCAACCCGAAGGCTAACGATACCCCAAGGCTAGACCAGTGTCAGAATATTAGAGGGTACTGACTTTCCCAATAACGACTGCCATAGATGTTCATGGCAGCCAGGACCAACGGCTTGACGTGCTCTCCGAGGCACGGAGCAGGCGATAATTGTCAATCAATACGCACATAATTTCGAAAAGTCATATAACTTCCGAAAGTCAGAGGTGCGCGACGTGGGTTCGAACCTAAGACCCTCTGCATTGCAGTCTGTTGGTCTCCTTACTGAGCTATCGCTGATAAGCTATTCTTTTAATATAAAAGAACGAAATCTGATAATATAACATCACTAATGAACAAAAAGAAATACAGATAATAATATACTTTTTTTTTAAACGTTCACGTAAAATTAGATAGATGATCTCAGAAATTAGATAGAAAACGCTAATGTAAATTGTACATTATATATAAATATAATTATATAATTGTACATTATATAAAAATATAATTATCACGATTACTTTTATTCAAAATTTAATATGAGTAGGCATGATGATTATATTTATAATTCAGATGTCATGTTGGCATTGTGTGTCAGATGACAACTTAAAGTCCAGAAAGGTGACCATTTTTAAACGTATTAGATCGCATTTTAGATTTAAATCATTACTTAAGACTAATAATATATATCGATGGTAATCGAAATGATTTTCATTATTTTTTTTTTCATTTCCCCTACAGCGTACATACGCTACATCTGACACCATAACTGGCATCAGTTCGCATCGTAATTTTCTAATAAAACAAAAATACCGTTTGAGAAAATTCCACCTATAAACACTTTTTTAGGATAATAGTTTGCAGTGTACCTTAATTTATATTATGTATACATGCATATATGTATATAATTATAGTCTCACGCTTATGGAATGGTAAAGATGCATAATGCATTGTCATAGTTAATAAGTCTACTAGTCTCTACTGGGTATTCAAGCTACATCAGTTGACATGAGAACAAATTAAAACATCTATGAGAAACCAGCGGGTCTACCGTGAAAATGTTTTTACGCAATGGCGTGCCGAAACGAATTACGAAAGAAATAATAAGCATATACTTACCATGAAAACACTTCGGATTTTTTAGGACGTACAAATGTCATACGACGATATTCATGACGAATGTCGGCGCGAATGATAGACCCCCCACGGTAGACCCCCAGGTTTGCTGATTATTCAATGGTAATTTATTAATTACCCGTGCGACTTGTTTGTCAATAAAATAATTGTTAGTTTGATTTATGTTGTATTTCATCATAATATGTTAATTGACATGTTACAAGATTCTTTTATTTTTAACGTATTAATTGTAGAATTACTGACAGTTTTGTGAATTAACATTTGTTGATTATCATAATTATAAAATCTATTCTAATAGTATATGCTGAATAGGTTTTATGTTGGAGTAACGATAAGTAGTTAATTATCCCTCGCTTTATCATTGTAGGAAACACTTTTTAAGGAATGCAGCATTCCCTATTTCTTCATAATTTGACTTTTGTGAAGTGTGAAGTGTGTTTTGCTAATCTTCACTAGGTCAGCGTGTTGGACTAAACCCAAATCCTTTTAAATGACGAGACTCATGCCTTACAGAAAAATAACACTATGCAACATCAAAAAAAACACCGATAGCCCAAGTGATGATTCGTTTTAGGTATACTTAGTAAACAAATGAAAACAACCTCATATTTAGATATCGTGATATCGAAACATGAGTTTGTTTTCAGTTGAAAAAAATTGACGTTATTTACGTTTTGGGACGTGTCCCAAAACGTAAAACGTACGTAAAAGCAATTTTACTTTGCTTACTTTCCACAACACTTGTTCGAGGCTAATTATAAAATTATGTCATTCGTGTGTACAAAAGTCATCAAAAAACTTTGATTACTGATCTCGCATTTTTATTTAGACTCAGTCACATTAAAAGAAATACATGAGGCAAATTGCCTCGGTAACTATAAATCGCCGGATTACCATGATAAAATCAAACTAATGCTGGATGCGTATCACAAAGTAGGACTTAATATGACGTTGAAAATGCGTTTCTCACACTCTCATTTAAGTTTCTTGCCCGATAACATGTGTGTAGTAAGTGATGAACACAGTGAAATATTTTATTAAGAAATTCCAGAGTATGAGAGCGTTATCAGGGTATATAGGAGTCAGTCATGCTTGCAGACTACTGTTGGAGCATCCAGAGGGATAATTCCACTACTAGCTATAAGAGAAAAGCCAATCGTTAAAAAGAACAAGGCTTTTTAATGTAGAATACCAATTTATGTCAATACTTCATACAATTTTAAGTAAAGTCAGAAATGCGTTTCACTACTAAACTTGACGTGAAGAAACAATTTTATTTATGTTTTTAAATAGTTTTAGGGTGGCGAATCATAATTACATACTGAGAACCCAGTGAAAATTAAAAATATTTACTTTGTTGCATTGTGTAATTTATAAACAGTGTAATACACGAAGAGATAGACAGTCGTCAGGTCCTCAGTTCAATATCTGGATCGACAAAAGTGTTATTCTTTTTCTCTTTTAAAAATAATTCCTGTGTCGTGGGGATCTTTACATACATTGAATCAACGGAAACTAGACAACAATTTCTGATACTACAATTTTTTTTATTGTAGAGGGTCGTACCCACTACACTCGGAGCGTCAGCGAGGCGACCGCTTATATCACTACGATATTCGTGCATTTCAATGGGCCATACTCAATTTGGCAACCGATATTTAACATATATCTAATGCAAAAACATCATCTTTTGTAAATATGAAAACGCTATTTTGAAGATGTCCAATGTATTTTTGCAATAGAAAACTTACGGGTTTAGTTTTGCCAATTGTATTTACACCATCGTTATCGCTGCAAACTCCCCGTCTTTATATAAAATGTAATAAATCTTTATTCAAACTAAACTATATAAACCCTGTAATTAAAACAAAGTGTAAGCTTGCACCCATTATCGACATAAAAACGTCAAACGTCCGAACAGTAAGCATTTACACTACCCGATCTATAGGGTAATTGACGGAGTTCCCTCAATATCGTATATAGTACTTATTGCATGGATACACAGTCCTATTGTCAGGCTTCGATGACCATGATGACATGTTTAAAATTGCTAAGCTGAGGTTCCTAATACATTAAAATCTTTCGAACATATGTATGTCGATGAACTAAATTATAAACATGCCTGCATAATGTTATACAGCAAATTTTATATATAACAAAGAAGACAATAAATTTATATTTTAATTTATGTACTGCATGCATTGAGAATGTAACTTACTTGATCATATATATTGATTAGAGTAATAGACACATGCTGTATTAATTTAATCAAGTTTATAATATAGTAATATTAAGTAATAGGTACATATAAAACTATAGATTTATTAATTTCATTTTAAATTAGTACTGTGCAATATATTTAGTACTATAAATAGGGTGTACACTTTTAAATGTGTATTTACACAGCATTGAGAGCAAACGAAAAAAAATCGTGCTATATTAATTGACTGTAAATATGTCGTTTGAACCTTACACAAATTAAATAAATACTTATATAACATAGAGTAAAAAATACGTCGAAGAGAAATTCCTTCATAGATAAGATAGGACAAAATACATCCTTTCCAGAAACTTCGACTATAACAATCATAGTTTTATGAAACGGGTGCTAGTTGTCAATTTTGATTTCATTTCTTAAGACTCATAGCTTTATGAAATAGGTCCTTAAAATTATGTCGTGGGCGTTACACTTAACACTTGGTAGACTTTACCTTACATGTCGTGTCGTATAAATGGTTAAGATACACTTGCGTGCACTCAAACTCGTGTAAACAAGTTGCGACGCACGATTAATTGCAACGCAGTGAACAGCACGCTCAATCAACAAGTGATTTGTGTTAAATGTTGTGTCAATAAACTGGTCGGGCGGTGTTAAATAATTCTGACTACCAAGCGAAAAAGTCTTACACTTTCTGAAACTATACGTGATTTCTTATATGTGTAGTATATATTATATTTTGTTTGTAGAGAATAGTGAAGAAAAACATGTGTATACATTGCGCTCTCAAAGGTGTGTGAAATCTGCCGCCCTGAGTTTCGCATGAGCTGCTTGAGTCATCTTAAACTGCGTCAGCTGAATATAGACAGGGACGATATTACTCCATAACAAGATTCTTTTTGAAACGACTTTAATGTCTTTAGAATTAAAACAGTCACCTAGATATCGGCTGGGATGTTATTATTCCATGACAAGATTCTGTTTGAAATGACTTTAATCTCTTTAGATTTAAGGCTCAGAATGTTGGGTAACATATTTGGTATTTATAACTAACTATCACTACACAACTTGCGCCTATTATGACAGTAGTCGTCTTTCAAAATACTGTTTTACATTTGTCAATAAACTAGTCTTGTACTGGCTCGGTGACAGAATTACGATCTCACTATCAGATTATTCTAAATAAAGGTTCTCTATGAGGAAACTCTGTCTTTTCTTGGTCAGATCTGTCCTACTAAAATACGCTGCTAACCCAACCGCCCCTGGAGCACGCCAAAGACTAATTTAGGCAACAATCAAATGACGTCACATCTTGATTACACTTTAATCTCCATCTACCACAATCAAACTAACATCACAACGATCATTTGAAATAAGTTCAGGGTTAGACATTTTCATACGTCTATTATCATTAGAGCAATGGTAATAATCTCTTTCATTACATTGTCCCTGTCTCATCATGATAATATATCTACATTGCCTCTAATTATACAATTTTATTTCATGACTGTAGTTTTTATATCGTAAATTCCAGGAGTTTACCATTGCAATTTGAACTCTATTCTGTATCATTGACTTACAAATCTGATTGCATGATGATGTGACTTATGGTAAATATATGTGACAGTTTGATTTATATTACTTTTTGACATGCAATGCATTGTCAACAATGACACTCATTAACTCAAATTTGACTTGTCACATGCAACATTGTGGATAGTTTATTTCTTTATTTGTGTCTATTTTTGTCAGTATAAGGAAATTGAGAGTTAGATTTAGTATTTTAATGGTTAATACATGTCTAAAAATAAACATTTTTATTAGATGTCTATATAATATAATAATATCAGCCCTGTATTAAACTGTCCCACTGCTGGGCACGGGCCTCTTCTCATTGTGAGAAGGGTTAGGCCGCAGTCCACCACGCTGGCCTAGTGCGGGTTGGCAGACTTCACATATCTTCGAGAACATTATGGAGAACTCTCAGACATGCAGGTTTCCTCACGATGTTTTCCTTCACCGTTAAAGCAAGCGATAACTAATTATTAAATACGCATATAACTTCGAAAAGTCAGAGATGCGCGCCTTTGGTTCGAACCCGAGACCTCTGCGTAGATGTCTATGTTAAATATATTATGCCAGAAATGAAGCTTGCCCGATTTAAATGATACCGTCGCTCATTAGAGATTAGTCTAATTTGGATTTAAATTCAGCATTTTAAACAGATGAATAGAAATCAGCTTAAACCAAATTATCGACCATTACAATACTTGATAGTTTTATCAACCTTAAATGTACCTCACCAGCACTTAAATATATAAAATTAGTAATCATTTTACCAAGTTAGTATATTTAATGCAGGTACTCGTATGCTGTATTAATAATACTTTATTTACTCGTTTCGCTCCTGCTATATGGGTTAGATATATATTTGGGGTAAGCGCAGTATGTATTTTATTTCCATTTGTCTCGATTGCCTACTACTGGTCTTCTAACTACGTCATCTTATCCTGTTTTGTTACAACAGATATTGTTTATTCGTATACAATGTCTTCTGTTGTAACAAAAGATAAATATAACAATATCGTCGTACAAGGTTTTCTACTGTAAGTTCACTTCTGGGTTTGATAGAAGCAATTACCTTGTAATCCAAAACCCCAACCCCAATATTACTATAACGGGGCAGAAACGCAATAAGTCATACCTCGACCCAGTGTGCAACGCGATACGGTAGAAAAACGGCAGCGTACCGCGTAGTCGCGGGATTTATTGATATGTAAATCATTTTAATTGGTGCCTATGGACATTTTTTAGTGTAATTGGCAGTTCGCTCGTTATTTATCTGTTCGATGAGATATGTACCGAGGTTTGGCAGACGAGCGATTATAATGCTGCGTTTATTCAATTTTATATTATTTTGCGTTCTTGTGGTTATTGGATCCGCAGGACAAGATGAGAGATGAGATGACTACCACTAAATATCATCTGACTGATTTCAGCAACATCGGCAACGTATTTGTAATTTGATGATCTTCATTTTCTGCCGCTAGCTTATGTTTTAATATACCTGCAGATACTTTTTTGATTTTAGCACTTAATTATGTCTATTTCTCTTATAACTCATTTGCTTGTCTTCTTAATGATTCATCTCTTTTTCAATATGCATTTCAGTCGCAAGTGTGTTTTACACTCCAATCAATATTTCGAAGTTATAAAGTAGAATTTATGCGAGTAACGGTATTTACAATAACGCGACGCGGCCGTATCATTTATTGTCGCATGTCGTGCGATCTTTTCTTGCATATGAAATTTTTAGCGCTTTTTTGACGCTAGTGTACGTTTATTGAATTCTTTGTCAAAAAATCCAATGGAATTGTCACATATTTTACTGGATTTAATGTGTTTATTGTATTTATTCTGTTAGTTCAGATCACAGATCTGGTCGTAAATAATGATAACAATATGAGTTATGCTTGTTTTCGTTAGTGTGTATTAAATTTTACATTATCAGTTACATCGCGATTACAAATAGATTTTATAACTTCATATTTGAATTCAACTTTTAATGTTTTAAGATCTTAAGTGTTGATACATACGTATCTCGAACATAATGATTAAAACCACACTATCGATAAAATAGTGTTAACAAGTGTCGTCTCTACTTTAGTTCTATTCATCTCAGTTGATTCTTGTTCTCAACACAGACACATACAATTATACCATCATGCTAGAAAACTTAAAAAGACATTTACTTACCAGTGAATCAATTACTACAAATAAGTATTTACGTTTCATCTTGTATCTATTTGTGAGGCTACCCATTGCAGCTATGCTATGTTGCAAGCAATCGCCATTTCTGTGGTCTATTGTTATGTGCTTCTTATTAACAAAGTCTTATAATAAACCACAACTAAGTACCAAGTGTATAAAACAATCACATTCAAATTTGATACCGAACGTGTCAAATTCAATTATCAACATAACAAATACTCAACATGTCAAATTTGTTGTCGAGTGCGAATTATTCATGTGCTGAAACAGCAAAATTCCCACTGTAATGGCGAGATTGAACCACTCCACTAATTTTAGGAAACAATATTTCACTATAAAATACTAGGGCTGAACCAACACGGCATCAGATCAACAATTAATTATTAACTGGATGCAGACGCATCTTTACGAGTGGATCGCGTGCGGGCTGGCCATAAACCACAAACACCATCAGTTTATGGGGAAGGCAGCGAGCGGCTAATTGTCGCTATTATGGCTATTTCTGAATTATTTACACCATAATTAATGAAGGTGTGCGGCTTTTAATCTATGGCGTTTGTTTTAGTTACGAATAGTGAAGAAACAGTTGCAGTTAAATAGTACGGGTTGAAGAACTGTATACATTTTTAGATTACGTTTGACAAAATATATTTATTCTATAATCATCAAGCAATATATCCTTAATTGAGACTGGAGTTGCTATAATAACTTAAAAGGTATTGTAGGATACTTTCGTTTACTTTACTTTTATTTTTGACTGCACGAATGGCGATGGCGTAGTGATTAAAGTGGTCGCCTTGCCATTGCCGCCGCACTGAGTATAGTGGGTTTGTTCCCACACGGAACAAAAATTTGTGTGATCCACAATTGGCTGTTCTGAGGCCCGTTATTTAAATGTTTGTAAAGTCTCCGCAACACAGGAATTATTCTAAAATCAAAGGCATCTTTCTTAAAAAGAACATAGAATTTGAGTTAATTGATGAAAAAATCTGTACCATACCTAATTGTTCATCTGACAAAATGCATTAATATTTATCATCACCTGAGCTAGATTAGATAATATTTCACTTTGTTCCTACTTCCTACTCTGCATATATTAGTTATTAATGTACTTGTTACTAACACCGAATAAATTTGCTATGTATATTTTTGTATGTGTTATTTTCTTTAAATTTTACATAAGGCCCTAAGAAAGTTAATATACCCTTTGACAGACATGCCATTAATCTGCCAAAAACATCATATAAATTGTATGTGATACAAATCACACGACATTTATCACAGTACTCGTAATTTAACTCAATGCGTCTCGTTATCACATCTATTTATTCACAAATTACGGTCCAACCTTGCTGCAGACAAGTTTATCTTAAATATGAGTGTCAACGTCCATTTTAATAGTGCACTTATTTATTATTCGACACAAGATAATGTTTTGTTCAAGCGTATTTAATTTGTTTTGAAACCTAATATTTTAGTCACGTTTTTAAATATTGCATGCTTGTTAATGGTTAACATAAATTGCATCGATTCTAGTATCTAAATGAAGCAATTTTTAGAACTACTGGTTCCTGTGTAGTTAAACGTCAATTTGTTCGTCCTTCCATTACATTATACAAGTTAGGTGTAATAGTACTTTTTATATGTCTTATCGTGAAATATTTTTTTAAATCGGTTTAGTAGTTTATGTGTTAAATTAATACAAATAAACAAACATACAAAAAATCTAATCTTTCCCTTTATATAATATTAGTATAGATGAACGAAATGACATATTTAGTTTAGTTTTGATAGTTACACAACGTAAAACTATTCTTGAAAATATCTGTATCCATTGTATATTCATATTTTTCTTTATTTGCATGTAGAAAGATGCTAACTATTGACACACACAATACTCGACATATAGGCTGCGTATCAAAATTAAACTAAATTGTTGGCCTCTATGGCGTAGTGGTTAGTGTAACCGACTGCCACGCCCGAGGTCGCGGGTTCGATTCCCGCACAAGTCAAACATTTATGTGCATGAACATGGATGTTTGTCTTGGTCTGGGTGTTTCTATGTATAATATGAATGTATTTACAAAAAAAAAAAAAGTATATATTTATGTTTATCCATTGTCTAGTACCCATAGTACAAGCTCTGCTTAGTTTGGGCTAGATGGTGTTGTGTGTATGTGGTAGAATACTATATATTATATTATTATAAACATGCACCAGATTTTAACTTAGACTTCTCCAGCAATACAACTGTACAAATTGCATTCAATTTCATGCAGTATTTCTTGTGCGACAGAAAACAATTCTAAAATTAATTATTTTGCCTCCTATTTATAGCTCTTGTAAAAACCCTTCACATATTTTCATAAATATCTCCATTATTGAACATAGGAGATATTTAAGAAAAATTGTTGGTACATCGACCAGTTACAATTTTATTATAATTAAACCTAGATACCGATTTCTTAAACACACTTCTGTGTGTATTTTATTAACTTAAGATTTAGTATATTGGGCAGTGAAATGTAGATTTAAATAATTATATGTGCATACGCAACATTATATTTTTGTGAATAAGGTTATATCAACATAATAAATAAGAATACATGTATATTAATATTGATGTTAATTAGAAGATTAATACGTAAATAATAAAGGTAAATCGTCGATTCTAATTAATATTTATTATATTTATTTTTAGAAACATATTATCCTTCAAATATATTAATTACATCATATCCTTTACTGGTGTTAGATCTTAGTATGTACTAGAGTATGTACGCAACCTGACCCGCATTTACAAACATATGTAAAATATAAAAAATTCGGCCTCGATGGTGTAGTGGTTAGTGTAACCGACTGCCACGCCTGAGGTCGCGGGTTCGATTCCCGCACAAGTCAAACATTTGTGTGCATGAATATGGATGTTGTTATGTTTGTCTTGGTCTGGGTGTTTCTATGTATAATACGTAAACATTTACAAAAAGAAAGTACATTTGTATGTTTAGCCATTGTCTAGTACCCATAGTACAAACTCTGCTTAGTTTGGACTAGATGGTGTTGTGTGTATGTGGTAGAATATTATTATAAAAAATAAATAAAAATATAAAAAATAAATATGATAAAGCAATTCAATTTGATCACAAAGGTTTTGATTTCACAAAAAATGTTTTGGCAAGACCAGAAGGATTTTGATTGACACTTGGCTTCTAATTTCTCCTTACCAAAACGAGCACTTAAATTTTCGATGACGTCATTCCCGCTCCAATTTTGAACACGTAATACACGGAGTCCAAGCACATTTGTTTAGCGATCTAATCTTACTTCCTGCGGCATTAACTGACATAGATCAACATTGTATGTAAATTCTAGGTGGGAATCACGATGTTGTTTGTCGGCATAAATCATGTTTAACGTTACGTATGTTTTAACGCGCTTGGAGATAGGTGACGTGGAGTAATAGTCTTACTGTTTTTAAAACTATTACCAGCTTATTCACGTTATGGTATGCATGTATGGCATTTTGAAATTAGTTGTAAATTGTCATAAATTATTCAGACCAAAATTATTATATTCAATTTTTAAGCTTTGAATGTTTCTAACCACTGACAGATATTTATGATAACACCAGATGGTATATATTATCATATACATGTGTGAACCGTCGGTTTTGACTGTAATGAATATATATGGTAGTTGTTATAAAGAACTGTTAGAACACCTGCTCTGATATTTAAATAATAATGATATGTTTGAGTTGCAGAGCTCAGATAGCAGTCGCTCCACACAAAGCTTTATCTAGTCGTAATAGGAAGTTAATTGCATTAGAACTGACAATAATAGAGAAAGGAAGATAACGAAGACATCATTCAGGCAAAACAATAGTAAGTAGAACAGTAGGAGAAGTAAGTGTTGTTTGAGTAGTAGAGCCTTGCTGATTTCAGCAAGAATGGGCCGGCTCGACCGAGGAAGAACGGGTAGTTCTCACAGAATATCGACGTGAAATAGCAGAATTCCTACTGTTGTGTTTCGTTCGGTGAGTGAGAGTGCCGGGGGCCCAATCAACCGCTTTCCCCTTTCCCGCTCCTTCTCCTTCCCATTTCCTCCTTTCCTATAGGGTCGGCAACGCGCAAGTGATGCCTCTGGTGTTGCAGGCGTCCATAGGCTACGGTGACCACTTATCATCGCTCCGTATGCTTGTTTGCCACCTTAGCTGTATAAAAAAAATTGGCTTTGACTACACTTTTGTAAATGGAGCTGTAAATTGTCATACATAGAATTCATGAACTAACGTTGCTCATTTTAAAGTGGCTCTTTCTTTCCATCTTTTCTATATTAGTGATCTAGTATATATAATTTTTTATTTAACAGGTGAAATGACACTAATATAATGTTTTTTTTAACAAAAATACAGCTACGGTAATCTTAGCCAGATTTAAATATTTTGTTGTTAAATGCCATTAGTTTCGATTATAAAACGCAATAACAAGAAGCAAATAATTAAAGGATTACTACCTATTCCAGGACTTCATCTTCTTGCTGTAAGATAAAAAGACCTGTCTCACAAGCGTGGTACAACATTCAACGATATAAAGAAGTTCAAATCATTCTCCAACCTTTAGACAATCTCTGAGTAATAATCATGGCAATATGTTACTCCGTTTCTGCGCGAAAAAATGACAAACCAACAAAAATAAGTTCACGTTTATTATATCAGTAAGAATATAATTATTTCCTGTGAATGAGCAATTCGTAATCATATCGACGACGTATTAAAATGTCAGCAAATTCTAAGCAACCGTTTGTTTATTTAGCAAAACTTTTTTAACTACATTATCTTATACTGTATTAATATTTATTCAAACCAAATCATATATCTTCATCTATATCTTTTCTATATGGAAATTATAACATTTAAAAAACTGAAGGAGGTCACTCTAATCTAACTTACATTTCATAAATTCTTGATATCTTATTCCCACAATAAAATATCAAAGATATATTCAAATTATGTAAATAAATAAACAAACATCGATATATATCTATATCATTATCAAATGTTTTGATAATTAACATTTAAACTAATGTCGTATATTATAATTAAGTAGAAACACATATTGAAACACTTTCTGATGGACTAAGTGTAATGTTAACTTATAATTTACAACCGTAAATGTTAGCTGATTTGATTACGAATAATCAACTTACAAATTAATATTTGCATTTTATTACTTAGAGTGTTTGTAATAAAGAATATGTGCTGTGAGAACGCCCCCAGGCTGTGATGATATCATGTATGCAATAAATATTTAAATTACAGAATTTGTGGTAAAGAGTTACATACAGAGAGTTGCAAACAGGTGTGGTGCCTTTCAGGGTCGTATAATGGAGGCAATGTCAAATATAAAGTTAATAAATAAAACTATTTTAGAATTCAATTAATTATTTATCATGCGATCTTTATAACCCTTAAGTTTGAATACATATTTATTTTAAAATGATTGCTGTTTTGTGATTACTTTTTACCGATATTTGATATTTGAAGTGGTTGATATACCTTCAACCCTAATTCGTATAAAATTAACATCAAAATTAGGCATAATACTAATTATAAACCGTCTGGTAAAATTTACTCTGTATCATCTTTGTTCAGATCCGGCATTAAGGTGTCACAACAACGTCGCAGATTTAACGCTTGTCGTCGGACTCACAGGATTAGCGTGACGAATGCAAGATGAGCTGTGTCAACATGTCTGTAGGCATTATGCTCAGTGTTGTTTTGTTCTCAGTCTTTGCGTGTCTGGATTTAAATGTCAGGAGATTATTCTTTGACAGGGAATTAGTCATGCGTTGAAATTAAATGTAAGTTTTTCATCTGGTTAAGAAACAAGGATGAATGAAAATGCTTTGAACATATAATAATAATAATAATGTTTATTGACATAGAAATGTAGTACATTGCGTGAACCTTATTCTAGGACTTAGAGTTTGCACAATACTTACTAACACTGATTCCCAAACTGGGCTATAGCTATATATATATATATATATATATATATATATATACATATACATATATATATGTGTGAATGTAAGTGAATGAAAGTGAATGAAGCCAGAGAAGTGTGTCAGGATCGTAGCAAATGGAAAACCGTAGTCTCTGCCTACCCCTCTGGGAAATAGGCGTGAATCTATGTATGTATGTATGTGTATATATATATGTGGGATAAATATTGTAAAACGGAACGCAGCGGATGAAAGAATGAGAGAGGTATATGTGCGAGTGAGAAAGGACAATGGGAGAGATTCACGACCGACAGCCACGGTGTAACGTTGATTTTTTGAACGATCTACGAATAAATAGTTTTTAACAAGATATTGTTCGTTTATTTTGCCATACAATCCCACAAAATTGGGGGCTCGTCCGGGATATTTCATGAGTCGTAAAACAAATGATGCAGAAAAAAAGTACACCAGTTATGAGCTGGAAAGTTTGGCTATAATTGAAGGGGTAAAAAAATTTAGACACTACTTGTATGGTATAAAATTTAAAATTGTCACTGATTGCCAAGCATTCCAGATGACACTTAAGAAAAAAGATTTGAGTACGAGGGTTGCAAGATGGGCATTGCTTCTGCAGGAGTTTGACTTTGTGGTTGAACATCGGCCAGGAGTGAGGATGAAGCATACTGATGCATTAAGCCGAAACCCATATGTAGCAGTAGTGACTCTGCACGATGAGATCAGACGAGCACAACAGTTGGATGATGGTCTAAAAGCTATATTAGAAATTTTACAGGAGAGAACTTATGGAGATTATTACATTGATAATGGATTGCTGTACAAAGGAATGGAAAAGCATTTGGTGGTCCCAAAGTCTATGGAAAATGAAATTATCAAAAGGGCTCATGCAAATGGACATTTTTCAAAGAGAAAGATGATTGAATTAATAAGTAAAGACTATTTTATCAAGAACCTTGATAAGAAAATAGAAGAGTTTATCACAAGCTGCATTCCATGTCTATTAGCAACACGTAAAGAGGGAAAACAAGAAGGATTCCTAACTCCGATTGAAAAAGAAGAGTCGCCGCTACATACACTTCATTTGGATCACATTGGTCCAATGACTGAGACGAAGAAGCAGTATAACCATATTCTTACGATTGTAGACGCATTTACCAAGTTTACGTGGATATTTCCCACTAAAAGTACCACAAGTAAAGAAACAACAGAAAAGTTGAAAATTCACCAACAACATTTTGGTAATCCAACCAGATTTATAACTGATCGAGGAACGGCGTATACGAGCAATGAGTTTCAAGAATATTGTAAAGACGAAAACATACAACACATCAACATTACGACGGGCGTACCTAGAGGAAATGGGCAAGTGGAAAGAGTTCATCGTACTATAATTTCCGTACTTACGAAGATGTGTATAGAAAACCCTGCCCTGTGGTATCGGCATGTAAGTAGATTACAGCGCTCTCTAAATAGTACTTTTCAGCGAAGCATAAATACTACACCCTATCAACTATTGATTGGGACTAAGATGAGAATGAAGGAAGACACCGAGATTTACGACTTACTTTTAGAAGAGGGAAGGGAAAGCTATTCAGAGGAGAGAGAAAAACTTAGAGAGAAAGCCAAGGAACAGATTTTACAAGTTCAAGAAGAAAACATAAGAAATTTCAATAGGAAGAGAAAAGAGAGTATGAAATACAATGAAGGAGACCTAGTGGCAATTAAACGCACGCAGTTTGGCACGGGAATGAAGCTGAAAGCCAAATATCTAGGGCCCTATCAGGTTGTTAAAGTAAAGAGGAACGACAGATATGATGTGAAAAAGCTAGACCCTAACACTGAAGGCCCTGGGGTAACCTCTAGTGCAGCAGACTACATGAAGGCGTGGCCAGGTGTCGACTCCAAAACCTAAATGGTGAGAGTCGCTTGCCTGTTGATATAACTTTTTGTTTCAGAGTTGTGTATGAAAGGTTATGATTGTGCTATGTTTTGTTATCACCATGTTTTGTTACGATGTTAGCTTAGTTTTAGTTTACTAAAAGATCTGTACTATACCTACTGCAATGTTAAATGTCTGTGTAAACCTGTTTTGAGGAATATTGTTAAGTAATGTAATGTTGTATTAATAGTTAAGCTAAATTTAAGTTGTAAGTTAGTTAAGTTAAATTTAAGTTGTAAGATAGCGATGAATGTTCGTGTGAATGTCTGAGGGCAGACATGGATCAGGATGGCCGACTGTGGGATAAATATTGTAAAACGGAACGCAGCGGATGAAAGAATGAGAGAGGTATGTGTGCGAGTGAGAAAGGACAATGGGAGAGATTCACGACCGACAGCCACGGTGTAACGTTGATTTTTTGAACGATCTACGAATAAATAGTTTTTAACAAGATATTGTTCGTTTATTTTGCCATACAATCCCACATATATATATATATATATATATATATATATATATATATATATATATATATATATATATATATATATATATATATATATATGATATATAATGATATAGGCTATTTTCAAAATTATTTTATACGTTATATGAATTAGACTGTGAGTAGAAAGGCTGTCTGAGTTGTTGATTTTATGTTTCATTAGTATTACGCCTTTAAATTATTTGTATGACGGGCTTTAGTTTGTTCGCTATGCGACTTATGTACATTTAAAGTATTCTGCGGTTGATAATAGAGAACGCCACTCCTAGGACCATTTAATTTAGGATTGCCAAAGCCTATTTCTAAATATGGTGCCAGATTATAGCGCATGTAACAAAAATAAATCTTACTAAAGAAACAACTAGCGATTGAATTCTTCTCTCCTATATTTCGCACTCTTAATAAAACAGCGACTTAACTCGAAATTTGAAAGTAAGCCAATTTGAACTCTAATTGTATATGTTAAATTCTAATATTATACATATTTGTGTTAAATCTTTGCAATAGAGTTCAAATTTGTTAAATCCAAAATACTGAGATAAGTCTCTGTTTTATTAAGGGTGCGATTTGATCGACTATTCTATTGTTTCTAGCTCGAATCGCTCCTCGCTAATTATGTACTTATATGAATAGAAACTTCATTACAATAATTAGTTTTAAAATTATGTACATTGTCCACACAAATGATTATTACTATTTATTACTTGTATGACACGTACGCTTCTTGTATTATATTACAAAGCTGTCGGGTAAGTAAACAGATTGACGCGGGCTTGGAACTTATTATATAAATTTTCAAGAATTTTAACAAATCTTTGAATCATGACATAAAAGTTTAAGCTACTATGCGTGCGTTCAGAAGATATTCAAGGCTAAAAATGTTATGCACACCAGTGCGTTCACTCTACATTCTTACGTTAAAGTTTCCATAAGTAATTCGGAAGTTGTATGTAAGAGGCTGATTTATTACTCATCAATATCATATAATGGTTTTAAATCGACTACTTTTCGTAAGTTTTTTCGTATATATTGTGTGTGTCAATCAGAAAAAAAGTCTAAATATTTCAAACAAACCTCACCAAACCTTCATCCAACCGTAAACGTACTACAAAAATGGAATGAGAAATGAATAGATCCCAGATAAGTAGCGGAATGAGACATAAATTCCAAGTATACTTTTTATTCATCACCCTTGGCAGCGTACTGATAAATAGCTAAACATTGTCACTGTCCATTGCACCATAAATCTCCTCGAACAATATAATACGTATATTACAGTACTAATTGACGTTTACAATCTCGTTCGGAATCAATATATCTGCGGTTGTATCGAAGTGAGCTGAACAACTGTTGCTTTGTGGTTGCACGGTATAGACTGAAGCGGGGATGGAATAATTATATGTGTGAGTTGTATTGTAAATATGATAATGTCTTCTTCTCTCTTAGCCTTTATTATTCCCAAGTCACTTGGGGTCGGTTTTTCTGGTCTAACCGGATTTGACTGGATATCAGTTTTTACACGGAGCGGCTGCCTATATGATAATGTACCTATCATATATATTTCTAGCAATTTCACGTGATTTATTTGTCAAAAGTAGTTAAAGAAACACTATTAATATACATATATAGTCTATATCAAGCGATGAGTGGATAGTTTACTGTAACATATTATAAGGTTTATTAGCATAATCGTGAACGTAGGAAGTATACAGGCTGTACAGGAAACAAACTTGGCTAGTTATCAAACACAACAATGAATGTGAAAGAAGGGGGGAGAGATACTGCAGCTAAACAAACGAGTCCAGTGTCATGATTCCTCTAACAAAATCATTAAATCAATCAGTACATTATGAATATGGCATTTCAAAGCACTAGAGTCACACAAACAGTATAAGATATTAAGATATCATAATAAATTATGTTTATAATGTGGCTAATCTTTCACAACAATCTCATATCTGATTGACACACCCACGGAATACTTCAAAGTATCATCTCCTAAGAGTTAACCAACTTATGACGGAAATTATTATTTAAACTAATCTTAAATCTTTAGATTATAGATATTGTGTTTGTAAAGCGATGTTTATTATATTGGTTGAATGTTAACATGATATTCAAAATGTAAATCAAAATATAACATATTAGTATATATTTGATAGACAACATCTTCATTAAGTATATAATTTATGACAACGCCTACATTAGGGACAGCCTCTCTGCTGCGAGAAATGTTAAGAACGGTAAAATATAATTTAAAGTCACCGAGTATCGCAAAATTAAACTCTTTGAAACTTAGTAAAAGAGAACAAAGATGGAGAATAGCAGTGCATCAAATACTTTCGGATTTGAAATCCACAACTTACAGAAGTCTAAGTGTCGATAGTGTCCGATGTTTCAAAATCTTTTAAGAAAACGGGCCTAAATCAAAATGCGTCGCTTAAAGAGTTCTATAAGGATACAAATTAACAACATTGGACGCATTTATTATGAGAACGCAGTGTCACTGTGGTAAGATTTCACATTAAAACTTTTATTAATTTTATTTGTCAGGACATCGTTTATGAAACTTTCTAGCCGATTGGAATATTTTTAATCTATCTAATACTACTTGCTATGTAATACGTAAAGGAAATTAACACGATCATACTAGTCAAGTGCCTAAATAAAAACTCATGGTTTTATATTCCCATACAAACTTTCATCCTTTATTTCAACCCCTTCAGGAATTTTTTTTCAACAAAAGGTAGCCTATGTCCATTCCCAACGTCTACTCGACCTCTGTACTAAATTTCATCAAGATCGGTTTAGTGGTTTAGGCGTGAAAGCCTAACAGACAGACATACTTTCGCATTTATAATATTAAGTACGGATTACTAACCGCTATCTCTCAACAAATATATTAACGTTATTAATATTCGCTGTATTTTATACCTTATACCACTACCCTTCAACATTGAAATGACACCGGTAAATATTCATAATTCATTCGCAATTAAATGCGTGTACAGCAGCCCACAAAGTGGCGCAAATGAAGCTGCTTAATGAACATTATCCTGTTGCCGGTACGATATCATTTACTATTTATTTTAACGTCCATAATTTTTGGTTGTTTGGAGTGCGGTTGAATTAATTATTTATGTTACGCTTACTGTATAAGTGCATATTGATATAAGCGAATGGCGAGCATAGGGTTTCAGAATTACGCAAGCGCTGTATGTTTTCAACAGTAACTGACGAAAAGCGTGTTTTTTATTTCAATCAAGCGACCACGGAGTCTAACTTGGTCGAAACGTCACACATCTATAGATAAAAATTGTGTATGACTGTGTTAGTTCTCGTTACGTTAATTCTACTATGAATTATGCAATGAAAATGTTTGAAAAGGGAAGTATCTTGTATCCTCTTGATCTTCAATTTCTCTTTGAATGTCGTAAATAAACCGAAGTACGCTGAAGGCATGCCAACTTCATAAAATATCATATGTATGGTAAGTTATTTTAGTAAAGCAAGGTGGCCTTTTAGATGTGTATGCAAGAACAGGCTCTTCTCGTTTGCTCGTATAATAAGAAATAGCAAGGTATAACAGAGAATTCCCTTAACATTTTGAGCATTTGGCCAAGGAAAGTACCTCGATGTGTTTAGGTATCAGTTGCTGATTTGAATGTTCTATGTAATAATATATTATCAGCCATGTTTATGAACTGTCCCAGTGCTGTGGATCACCAGCACGGGCACGGGAGTCTTTTTAGTGTGAGAATGGGTTAGCTAGAGTCCACTACACTCAGTGCGGATATGTAGGCTTCAAACATCTTTGAGAACA
Source organism: Catocala fraxini (assembly GCA_930367265.1). NCBI lineage: Eukaryota > Metazoa > Arthropoda > Insecta > Lepidoptera > Erebidae > Catocala > Catocala fraxini. The sequence goes on along the minus strand of OV884030.1, from coordinate 23,740,078 downwards.
TTATGCAAATCTCTCAGACATTCAGTTGTCCTCACAATGGTATCCTTCACGCATTCTTCTCTCTTAGCCTTTATTATTCCCAAGTCACTTGGGGTCGGCTTTTCTGGTCTAACCGGATATGACTGGATATCAGTTTTTACACGGAGCGGCTGCCACCTGACCTCCGCAACCCAAAGGCTAACGATACCCTAAGGCTAGACCAGTGTCAGGATATTAGAGGGTACTGACTTTCCCAATAACGACTGCCATAGATGTTCATGGCAGCCGGGACCGACGGCTTAACGTGCTCTCCGAGGCACGGAGCAGGCGATAACTGTCAATCAATACGCACATAATTTCGAAAAGTCATATAACTTCCGAAAGTCAAAGGTGCGCGACGTGGGTTCGAACCCGAGACCCTCTGCATTGCAGTCTGTTGGTCTCCCCACTGAGCTATCGCGGTATCCTTCACGGATAACGATAATTAATTATCGTAGTATACATATATACTTTTTTTCTTTTGTAAATATTTACATAGGAACACCCAGACCAAGACAAACATCCATGTTCATGCACACAAATGTCTGACTTCTGCGGTAATCGAACCTCAGGCGTGGCAGTCGAATACACTAGCCCATACGCCATCGAGGCCGCCGGCGTATTGTGTAATACAACTCTGTCTACAGATATTAACTTAATCTGACACTTATAACATATAAGAGCTATATTTTGTACAAGCTTTTGCCCGCGGCTTCATTCACATAAATGTAGTTTAGGTTAAGTTAGTAACAGTACATTTCCTGGATAAAAGTTACCTCATGTCCATTTCTGTTCCCCTGATAATGTGTATGCAATATTTCACGATGATCGGTCGAGTAGTTACAGCGTGAAAGCGTTACAAACAAACAAAATCACATTCTTATTTATAATATTAGTTAGGATGTATGTTTGAAGTGCAACTTATTTGTATTTCCATGATGAAATAAATTATGTGAGTCCATTTTTAAAAGGCACACAACATCATGACTAAGCACTGACGCTCACCAACGTTAGAATAAATTATTAAAATAAATATTAGCGAAGTTTATTTATTTTAACTATTTCGTGTCTCCCACAATATTTGTTATGTAAATATGACTAAACTATTTTCGGTTTAAACAAACTCATTTATTCAAATTATTGTTTAAAGGAAAGTAAGAAATCGTTAATTCAATAGCAAAGATGAGATTTAGTTAACCTACTTGATTATTCATATAAAAAAAGAAACTGCCGCGTTGGTTCCATGGCATAAGTTTGCGCTTATGTTTGCGTGCGATCGTGCGTCGAAGTTCTAGGTTTGACCCCCGGTCTGGCAAAGTGTTATTTAGTAAATCAGTCCAGAATTTCTCAGTAACAGAACGGTTTCTGGAAATAGATTTGATAGACGACTATAGAGTCACCCCCTATTAAGTTCGTCCTAAAAACCTGCGTGCGGGTGTAATTTTACTCTGCCTACCATTTCGACGGTATACAAGCATAAGTTTATATATTCCCAAAAACAAAAACCCTATCGGGGTTGGTAGGAGAGGCTTCGATGGCGTTGTGGTTAGTGTAACCGACTGATTCCCGCACAAGTCAAACATTTGTGTGCATGAACATGGATGTTTGTCTTAGTCTGGGTGTTTCTATGTATAATACGTATGTATATACAAAAAAAAAGTATATATGTATGTTTATCCATTGTCTAGTACCCATAGTACAAGCTTTGCTTAGTTTGGGCTAGATGGTGTTGTGTGTATGTGATAGAATATTATAGAATATTGTTATATCTTCGCGAATAGTAGATATAGAAAACTCTAATGCATATAGATACATCATGACAGATGACCTTAACTACATGATACCATACAACAATAATCTGAAAATAGTAAAAAAGTCAAATGGTAAGTGCGAATGACACAAGAGAGAATCCGTAGTCGCTACCTTCTCCTACAGAAAACAAGTGTAAGTATAGGCTTGTAAACTTCTGAGATCGACACATTGTACAACATAATACCATACAATGATAATCTGAGTAATAAATAGTCAGATAGTAAGTGCGAATAATGCAAGAAAGAATCCATAGTCTAGACCTAGTCCTACAAAAACAACGTTGGTCTTCTTCTTTCTTCTTTTCTTCTTTTCGTGTGGTTAGTGGCCAACCTGTTGTCAAGAGTTGTTCAAAGCGCCCGCTCTGACATAGCTTAACGACTGCTGTCAATTTGACAACAACCGGGACCGACCTTTTACGTGCCCTCCGAAGTACGGAGACGCTCAGATGAAATACCACTAAGCGGTCAGCCATCTATAGACTGACCGCACCCAACGTTGCTTAACCTCGCTAATCCTTTACCGATCAGTGACTGCAACTGGCTATGAGCGCCTCAAATACATACACACATATATATAGCGTATACATACTCGTTAGTATGTATACGCTTGTAAGCAACTAAGAGCGCATTCGACACATTGCAAAATAGATGCATCAATTTCTAACACAAGTATTTAACGTCGTTGGAGGTTAACAAAATTACTCACAACACCTACAATGCTATTTCATAAGTAGCTACATTGCTAAGCCTGCAGCACTATAGGCTAATCCGCATACAACACCAGTCATTATAATAACAGTAGATAGAGAAATTACTACAAAATATGCCTTGAGGCCAAAAGCCAAACCGTGACGACTCTATCACCATAATATTAACTTCGAAACCAGACCGTATAAATGGTAAATCAATTACAGCAACATACATACATATTTATGTAAAAAGCTAACAATATTAATGTTCGCACATTCTGTATGGTTGGCAAGAACTATGTAATTACTACGTTAATAAAGTGTAATACGTATAATGATTTACACACGATGTGGTTGCGGCGGCAAAAACTTGATAAGCGCAAATATACCGCGGGGAAAAAACGCCGTCTACGCATGAGTGCTAGTACAGTGTAACTGGTTGCTGGTTTATGTTCGTCTGTCTGTTTGGTTGTTTGTTTTTGGATTTTCTTCTTTTCTTCTTTTCGTGTAGTTAGTGGCCAACCTGTTGTCAAGAGTTGTTCAAGCCGCCCGTAGGCCTCTGACATGGCTTAACGACTGCTGTCAATTTGGCAACAACCGGGACCAACTTTTTACGTGTCCTCCGAAGCACGGAGACGCTCAGATGAAATACCACTAAGCGGTCACCCATCTATAGACTGACCGCACCCAACGTTGCTTAACTTCGCTAATCGTTTACCGATCGGTGAGTGCAACTGGCTATAAGCGCCTCTTTTTGGATAATTTGTTTAGATATGTTACCTATAGTTGCGGTTTTGGGTAGCGACACTATCAGTATCAAATATGCTGCCCTGATGCTATAAGTACGGAGAAGGTCGCTACATGACATTTGGCTCTCTTTTTTTTACATTGCCACTGAATTCAAGAACCGCTTTTAACCTGTCTAGGAGAATTTTCTATCTACTACCGTTTCTAAAATATGAGCAGGTTTGAGTCCGTCGTTTTAATGCTTACTGTATTTTAAGTCAAAGCAAAAGAGTGTCAAAAGTGGTTGAGATTCTTTTTTATATGTCAGGGCTTTATAACACTCTACTGCCTGTCTGTTCAACAATCTTGTGTTGTGTTCCTACGATGAGCATAGATGTTAAAAGAAGTATGAAATCCTAGGACATTTTAATGCTTTCTCTTAGTGCAGGCTTTGACTCTTTTGTTGTACGTTAGGCAAAGCGCAAATGATACTCCTGGCGTTACAATATTTTGACTACGGAAGCCAGCATGAGACGGTGCAGATCTGGAACTCTCATTCAGCGAGCAAGTCGAAGTGTCTCTGTTTCTACTTGCTACTTCTGCGCTGGTTTACACAAGATGGCGATTCTTTCTCGGGCTGCAGCGGGCTCTACCACTCGTGAATAATGTGTCAGTAATAGACATCTGTCTGGAAATATTAAAACGTTAGTTAATGTATGTATGTAGTAATACCCAGTAGTACTTGCACTAATATTGAGGCAATACCGCGTGTTATCGTTAGTAGATCATAAAATGACTTGTGAATGTTATTGTGCGCACTGGTGTGACGGTTGGTATAATAACGTCGATTAGAATTGGCGTTTCGTATCATTAATTACTTTTATGTAAATCTTGACAGAGCAAATAAATCAATATGACACGGAATTGAATTTCTTTTAGACGAACATGTTTCTCACGAGTGAATCACGGACAAGGTAATTGCTTTTTATTTTTATTTAAGAATGGCTTTGATTGATTAGATTCTTTGAAAATCTATTGCTTATTTGATATCTGAATGTTTTTGCAATTGTTTTGGTATAGCTACGTAGATTAGTAGATTAGGTAGATAGCTGAATTAAATATCAAAATAACTTAAGTTCTTTACAATATTTCTTAAAGGATCACTATTACTTTGAGCAGGACTTTTAAGTAACATATTAAAAACACACAGTCTGTACTTTAAACTTATAACATAGGCGCCATATGAAATTAAAATATGTATCTAATGTTTTGCAAATGGCGTAAAGTAGTTGGCTATAATGAAAAAAGATCATCGAGAAAATTGGACTGTGCTGTATTCCGGGATCGTGCATTTTTATTAAAGTTTAGCAATTCTTTGTAATATCTTGAAGTCTGGTAATACACACAACATTACAAAAACTTAAAACAGCTCGGGCAATATGATAGTAATCGACCAATCCAGACTTTGGTGATATCCAAGAGTAAGTGCATGCATGTATGTTTAATGGGTATGGGTGTTCACGCCAATTCGCATAATATGCACTGCTAACTCGCAAACTAGTGTACTTAACCGCAGATCCACTCATACACTTTGCTATATAATTATTCTTTTGAGTTATTGCGCTCGTTAAAACGTCTAGCAGCTGTTGCTGTTATTATGACGTCACACCACCTACTTTTTTATAAAACGATGAGAAGCAAAAGAAATAAATTGAGTCTAAAATTATATGGGTCAATATATGGGGATAATATAATTGAAGCCTATTAGTTGAGGGAGTGACTTTAACGTTGACTGATGTGTCATAAATTCGCTAATATTTATATGGTGTGCAACTGCTTAGCAAAACTGCAGGCTTATTTCTCTATGACCTTGCAAAGCAAAAAAATAATAATTGTGAAGTGAATAATAATACCTACATAGAGATGTAGGTATAATTATTCACTTCACAATTTTACATTTTGTGGTTTCATATATGATGCTCAATGTCTCTTGACAGTACACTTGAGTGACTTTTAAGTTTGAGAATGATAATCTTAATTGGGTAGGTAGGTTTTTGTTTCATCACATGTTAGAACTAACGTCTAAAATTTATGAAATTAAAACACCTGAGAGTTCTATGAAAGATCAAATGTAGGCATTATTGCATATAACTGAGAATTTTGGTTTAAATATAATTAGATATGCTAAGCAGACATTCTTGATTATTAATCTACATGTAAGTGGATGCTCCTATTTACCATACTGCTGCTTTAGAGGCTACCATCAAATTTTATTAAATGCTTGAGTATGTTCAGTAACAGTTCATGGAGAAATAGTTGCAGCACCTTACAGCTCTTGTGATTTGTAAACAAAAACTTGACGATTAAAAAGAGTGACCATGAGTTTCTTGCCCGTTCTTCTCATGAGCCCTAAACCCTTGCTTTGCTGAACGTGGCAGTAAATGTAAACTCGCAGAAAAAAATTGTGTAAATTTGACATTCATAAGTGTTACCTTGTAACCTAATCTGAATAAGTTTTTGAATTTGAAATTTATTTTGATTTTGTTTTTTGATATACCATATTTAATTTGTTTTCCTTAAGGCAATGCCGTTAGTTTCGAGTTGCGCTTATGTTTCAACTGATCGATGGCTATCGATCAGCACTATGATAGCTGTGTTGAACAATGTTTTATTGTTGAGAAATGTTCAGTAGTAATACAATTGCTAGCAGCATACCGTTAGGGCCAATAGGCTCACTCTCTATAACTTGAAACGAAATATTGATAAATGAATATGAATGATATATTGATAAAGTTCAAAACAACTGTTACATCGACATAGCATTTTTTGTAACTCCGATGCAGCCTAATGCAGTATAATCGTTGCTACTAAATGAATAGAAAACCAAATATACCATTTAACATGTATGTTTTGTTGCTTTATACGTAACGATAAAGCAACAAGAACTGTCCTACGGTTATTTTGTAATACAAAGGTTAGAACCTTTTAAAGTATTAGCCATTTAAAAAATTGTTCATTCAATGGAAAATTCAGAAAAACGTTGCAAAGAAATAAGGTGCTAGAAACTAATGATGTAACAACATGTCATTACTCAATACATTAGTCTTTATATTGTAGGAAAGAACATTCATTTCTTGCCCCTATATCCACTTTACTTATAAGGCATATCGCTTGAAGTTATTCACCGAAAGAAAATTAACAACTTGTTAATTAATTCATAATTGGTAACCAAGTACAGCGGTTATTTTTATAGTAAAAAATAATTAGTTTTGAAAGTGGTTCTGGTGTTTACAACATGTTATAAAAATATTATAATGTTTCATTATTTTTCTATATTTGTTTGTTATTAAGTATTATAATAATAATAATAATAATAATAACGTTTATTGGCATTAAAAGATACAGTCATTTGAACACATAAAAGTAAACAAATAATTTTACCGTCCACTTGTTAAACACTGGTACCCAAGCTAAGATTGAACTTGTGGTATGGGTACCAGGGCTCTCGTACTTAATACATTTTATTTTATTTATCAATATAGTGTATCTTATATTGGCAACATGGATAGATGACAGCTGTAGGTCATTGTGTGTGTCTGTGTGTGTGTGTGTGTGTGTGTGTGTGTGTGTGTGTGTGCGTGTGTGTGTGTGTGTGTTGTATTGGAGATAGGTGACCGAATGGTAACCGATGGTTATGAATATCTATTATATGATTAGGGAATATACGTAGTAGTTAAAATCAGTATGGTACATTTATGAAATTTTGTATAAGCCTTGGAATACAAGTTAGATCTTACCTTGGGTACCAGTGTTCATTAATTACTGTGACTTACTTATTTGTGATTAATAAATTTCATTTCATTTCATTTCAGTATTCCTTTAAAAGCCGAATATACATTATGCAAGTGAGTCTTGCACACTGTACTTAAAAAGCCAGCCATCATAGTATTGTAATAATAAAATTTTCTGGGCGATGAAGCTTGAATAATAAATAAATAAATTCTTTATTTCTCCTCACAATAATAATAATAATAATAAAAATTATTTATTTTCTTCCACAAAGGTATCTTATGCATAAAATTACAAATGTACAATTAGTAAAAAACAGATCCCAGATCCTTTGTGGGAGACTGGTATCTGAACTAGGTTTCCCTGTCATACAGATTACCAGGCCCCCTCAGTGTAAACAAACAATATGATGTCAAAATTCAGATTTATAGTGCTATGTGGAAATGACTTCATGGTAGATTAATAATAATAATAATAATAATAATATAATAATATTCTACCACATACACACAACACCATCTAGCCCAAACTAAGCAGAGCTTGTACTATGGGTTCTAGACAATGGATAAACATACATATATACTTTTTTTTTTTGTAAATACATACATATTATACATAGAAACACCCAGACCAAGACAAACATCCATGTTCATGCACACAAATGTTTGACTTGTGCGGGAATCGAACCCGCGACCTCGGGCGTGGCAGTCGGTTACACTAACCACTACGCCATCGAGGCTGACAAACTAAACTATTAAAACTATTAAACAAAATAAAGATATACTAATAAAAATAAATTAATAGGTAAAAAGAAAGTGTGAAAGTGCGCGCGCGTGTGTGTGTGTGTCTGTGTGTGTGCGTGTGTGTGTGTGTGTGTATGTGTGTGTGTGTGTGTATTTGTGTGTGTGTATGAATCATGCATTGATGAGCTTATATTTGTATTAATCCGCATCAAAGATACTCATTACTCTGCTATCTCCATTCTCTACCTTAGCGGATATTTTATATCATCAACAAAGCATTATTCATATTCCTTGCGCTTCTTTCAAAATACGTATTATAATAGAGCCTAGTCTAGTTTCCATACAACGAAACTTATTTTAAACTTCCATCATCTTCTCCTATCGTCTATTCAATCATCAGAGGTACCCTTTTCTAGTCTGCCTAGCCCGAATACGACTACCGCATATAATTTTATAAATAAATCTCAAACAATAGGTTAAAAAGAATAGGACTATCATCTATCTCCTTACCGTTATATACAGGATGATTGGTGAAAGACTGGACATATTGGAGGAGGGTATTCCGTAATCGATTCTGGACCCGAATATCTAAAAAACATAGGTACTTAAAATTTGTCCTAGTTATCCAATAAAAAATTAATGTGTTGACACTCTTCGCATATACCACAGCTGTGTTACAAACGAAGACCGATTGGCCGTGCGACCTTGGTAATTCCCGTTATTCCACGAAACGCCTCAGTACAGTAAACAAAACCTCCGCCCCCGCTACCGCACCCCGTACTCTCCCAAATTTGCACCCCCGACCGTTCTTTTCTTATCAAAGGTCATTAGCCTCGGTAGCGCGGCATGCACAGCTATGTGCGACCCGCGCAGTGTCCACATTTTATAAATATTTCATAAAGGTTTTCTTTGCAGGTTACAAAGAATTTAATTTTTTTTATACGTTACGTTTGACCATAAATTTTCATGTTCTTAAGTACGTACAATGTGTAACCAGTCACCCTGTATATATATGGGTTAAAAATATTTTTCCACTCAAATGCATGTACCACAAATTTTCGCATTCTCATCCCAACAATGGGTTCGATATTTGTATTTAACGATACTAGAACTGTTTCGATGTACAAACGGTTCAATCAAGCCTATATATAAACGAAATTTGAAAGCAAATCAGGCAATCAATCAGTAAACAAACAGCATGCGAATACTTGCCAGTACAAGCTGTTTATGATGCCAATCATAAAAGGTGTATTCAAAAGGTCCTATCATAGTTCACATCGTCTGCATACTCGTACATATTGCCTATAAAAATTCTACAAAATCCTGTCGGGAGTTCTGCAGTGCATTCTATTGAGGAATGCGTAATTATCGCAAAAACTTATACATCTGGAATATTGCAAATGTCGATGTACAACGTTTTTGCGAATAAAGGTTGTATTACACTATGCTCTCGTGGTATTTAATATCGAATATGAGATTTTAAATGGACTGCAGGGCAGTGGTTTTGTTGGTCCTTCAAAGTATTTTGGCTGCGAAAATTTGAGTGAAACGCTGTTAATGACTTTAGTTATTCCGGCTATGGCTATTTTGTGTGTGTAGTTCTAGTACAGTTTTAAAAAGGTCTGTAAATTAAGAATATTGAGGACAAGAGTTTGTACTTTTATGAGAAAACTAAATGGAGACAAACGTAGATTATACCATCGGATATATTATGATCACTTCTTTCACCAAATACTCGATCGCAAGGAGTTTAACATCCTGTAACCATGACAATGTTTATTCGGTACACGGGTTGGTCGAATTCGCTTCTAGCTTCTTCAGCAGAATTTCAGAATTTGAAATAGCACCTAGTAGATGACAATGTCATAGGCTAGATCTCTGTTAAGAGCATGACCTAGTCATATAAGTGTTGGTTAATGGTATAGGTGCCATCTTGCTGTTGAAGAAATACTAGTTTGAATCTGTGTAATTTACGCGTTTATGTTTTGATTCAGTTTTAGTTTAATAAATTAAGCAACAAACGTGGATACCTCGGCATTATGAACAGCAATGATAAAGTGCCTTAACTTATTCTTTAAAGTGAATAGATGAGTTAGAACTCTATTACCGAGTCTTCTGATAAGATCTTACACTTAGAAGAGATCTTGCCTATTATGTTGTCGCCAACTGGGCGTAATTAGTTATGATCGACATTCATACTTTCTACTCTATGCTTAACAAACTGAATAATGTAGGAAGCAATACCTTCGGCATAAAAACTGCAATTGAACATTCAACCAAACATTCTAAATACAAAAAACTAACAATTTCTTTAGCACATATTGCTTGTGCTTACATAGGTTGGACTAATAACAGTTATACCATAAACAGACGACGCTATGTCCGTATGTCTGTCACACACATAGTACCGGACACATGTTGCAATCACGAGAATGTTATCAACTCCGCTGCACTTTCCACCGAATCGAAAGTGTGCTGTTTGGCACGAGTTAAAGTACAAAACAAGAAACTCGCCAGTATGTTACTAGAAACCCTACGTTTTTTTCTCTAAAAACAATCTAGGAATGTCATTAGGTAACAATTGTAGGTAATACAAATCTAATACTATAGTCGAATTTGAATTACTGCCTGCACATGGTACTATTTGTCTCTCGACATAATTATCGTGAGGTATTCATTCAACATAAGTCAATGCGTTCGAAATGCGGATAAAGATGAGCCATAATTTTAACGTTTTCTGTCAAGTATTTTTAAGAGGCGATACGGTACGATCTTGCTATACCTAGGACAGGGCTAAATCCTATAATTAAATATAGGGTTTTGTCCAAATTATAATAATTTAATTTATTTACAGAAATGAGATTGTAGGTTAACATTGTTTTAGGCTTTAAGAAGCAAACCACAGCTAGACTTCATGATACTTTGAGCTCATTCTGCGTAAATAGAAACACCAATGATTAAATTATGTTCGGGTACTTTGAAATAACTACATTGGAACATAGAGACAACTACCATCTTAGTCTCCTCGTGACCATGGCTGCTGAAAAGCAACCGAAACGTCGGGGAAAGTGTAAAATTAAATTAAATCTAAATAGTTTTAATAATAATTTAATTAGATTAAAAATTTGTAAAGTTTAAAAGTAAAAGTAGTGTAACAGTTTTCAAAATTATGTAATAAAGTGTCAAATAAACAACGCGATAAAATCCGTACATAGTAGTTTAATTTCAATGAATAATATTCGCGTAAACAGAAGACAATATATTGTTTTAGGATGTTATGTGTTACAGGTATTCATTTATACTCTTAGTTGACAATATGCGTAATCTACAATAAGTTATGGGTAGAGTACTGTACTTCTAGATAGCTACTGAATAGCATGTGTTTAGGAGTACATTGCCGGTCCACAATAAACAAATTTTATTTTTGAATGCACGTGTCATGTTTAATTATTAAAATTAATAACAGCAGTAGTAGTAAGTAGAACATTTAGACAATTACATTTCTTATTAAGTAGTGTGTTTGTGAGTGTGTGTGTGCGTGTGTGTGCGCGTGTGAGTGCATGTGTGTGTATTTATTTATATATGAATTCTTCGGTGTTTTCACAATTAAAAGAAAGGAGCAATTTTGTAACAGTATTTTGTAATGATGGTGTGACAATCCGTAGATAGGACATATTGCATTTATTTTGTTATAGAGAGAACGACCGAGATAAATGGCGAATTTTTTAATGAAGGAGGTGCGAGCGGTTTTAGTTTACAGATTCTGTCTTTCCGTCGTTTGGTATTATATTATAGCAAACCAGGCTGGAGAAATGCTTCCAACTTACAGAAGACCACAGTTAAACGATCTTATATGGCGTTTCTGCGGTGAGAAGAGTATACAATGACCTTTCTTGCAGTATAAGCAACACGCTAACCATAAAACATCCTTGGGTAAAAGACTATCTCTGATTTGTGTCTATCTATACATATACTCCTTAGCCTTATTAGGTGAAAACTCAAAATATCGAGCAAAATATGAGTATCATTCTTCTCCTGATTTACGGATTATATTTATGGATTATACGGACAAGATTTAGGTATCATCTGTATGTGATTTTTAACGTGATCACTACAAATGTCCAGACTGAGTCCGCTAGCTTGTAAGTCACACATTTTTTTACGTTCACATTAATCTAATCAGCTTCTATGGACACTTATTTGATCAATTTGCGCGGTAGCTACGCTTATTTCCACCTAAATCAAAAAATAAAATAGATTTTTATGATTCAGTTGCCCCTTATCGAGTTTTCTCACGACATAGATGCACGTATGGTTGTCGATTAGTCTAAATAAGACGTGTTTCATTTTTCCATAAATTGCATCATTTTACTTCTTATATAAGTCTCGTAACTTAGGTAACTTTCATTATAAGTTATTGCTAATTTATTTAAGCAATAGGTTGCTCAATGTAACTTGCTGTTACATTTTTTTACTACCAAGTTTGAAAACGAGCTCACGACCCTCCTGATAGCAAGCACTTGGCACTGCTTGGTAATTTCGGGGTGTTTACTCGCACGTAGTATCTTTGAGAAAAAGGACGTCACAAACAAAAAATGCAGACGTGTATGTGAGTCACCAAATTTCTTATTCACTTCTGCGCGTAGGCTAGCTTATTCGTCGCCAGATAACTGGAAATGGAGCTTCTATTTTACACCACCGTTTATTGATAATTATTGTTTTTATTGTAGCCTGTCATGACTGCACTTCGCATGATGGTAAGCAGTCGCGTAGTCCACGAGCAGAGCCCTCGAGGTGCCGATGTCTCTATTTTGACGGCCTCAGGAGGTGCCTTTTCACGAATCAGGATCTAAGCAAGAAGGAAACTAACATGTATAATAATAGTGTGCAGTTCATATGAAAGCTAAAACAATGGCCCATAGGGAACTGTGGAAGAGACATTTGATGAAAGAATTCTACTGCGCTCATGGAGAGTTACTTGTAGCAGTTATAAATACATTAGATATTGAATCGCGAGCGAGCTTTGTGGTTTTAGACGCTGCCACGTGATTATCATGTAAGGGGTTTCATAAAGCCACCATAAAATTGTTTACACGTCTCCGTAAGTATATACTTAACGGAGGGAAACGTGTAAAAATGTTAATAAAATATATATTTTGAGACACGGTAAACTTTACACAGTCATTGAAACGACGGACAAAAAAAAACTGAGAACAGCTATTTCTACATCAAATGTTTGTCCCATGTAGGGATTGGACCCACATTATTGAGCCAACTATTAGGCGCCTCTGCACATGTATTTTTGTAACGGTGCTATTCAAATATATTCAAGTAACTGCGTTATTAAAAATCTTACAAAATTCTGAACAAAGCTGTAATATTTGACAAAGACCAGCTTGACAATGATTTGTTTTATTTTATTCGTTGAATATGTTTTTACTTTAGTGTTATTGTTTGCCATAATATACGTAAGCAGTGTTATCTCCATCAAAATGGATATTCATATATTCCATATCATAAAAGTTATTATATATATTTGCTACTTAACATTATAAAATTGCGAATTTAAATGCATTTAAAAAAATCCTTATATCCGAGGCCGCGTACACTCAGCTACCAAATTACACTATCGTCGCACTTAAAATACATTAAAAATAATGCATACCGATTCCACATTACCTTATCTATCGAGACATCGTAAAAATTCGATTTAATCGTTACAAAATCGAGATCGCCGATTTTATATCGAGTATCGTATATGAGGCTGGTGTTAAAAACTTGTTATGTGAATTTTACACTTATTGCATACTCATAAAATTTTTAAATACCGCTGACTTGTATTTTTGTTCAAATCAATGTTATTTTTTGTATCGCCGACAATTTAATTCCGCTATAAGGAGCTTTTATAATTTATTTTTGGCGATAAAACTGTGTATGTGGCGGCGTTATTAAAAAATATAGGTTCGTTTACTTGTATGAGAATGCGATGCCAATTACAGGCAAAGAGAACTTTATAAGAAATCCTGTTATGAATGTGCTTCGACACTTTTGAGAATCGCGTTAATGTCGTTAAGATATATTATACAAGGTATCAGGATGATTGTATCTGTTTTCTACTACATAAATTACAATCTGTGTATGCGAATAAAATGTTGAGTATTTGCTAGATAGGGGCACGTTGTTGAATTCAAAGTATTATACAGTTTTTTATTGCTATATTGCACCGTAAATGCTAATCGTTATTATGCTCATTCTTTCTAAACTCAGGACCTAAATATAACTGGCAAAATGTGTACGCAATACTCTACTACCGAAACCTAGATGGAAATACCTGTGAATATTATCTACTTATCAGAAATAAATAAGTTTTAAAGATCTCATGCATTTAATGCATTTTGACACTTTTATTGCATTGATTCCGGTATTATGTACAAAATACTTTTTGACATTCGCGATTGGCGAGATTTTCTCTTATTTATTACATATCTCAAAATTTCTTGCACTCTAAATCATTATGAGTACCTACATCGTTTGATAAATAACAATCTTGGCTACATGTGTGATGCTAGCAATAATATATAACAGTTAAATCCTTAAAATTTATTTAATTTGGTGTATGTTAATCTCTTTTTAACTAAACTGAATGTTCATATTTGGCATTATTAATGCAAGTAGCTCCTACGCCTTAATGTACGCGATGAGCTATATACTTAAAGAATTTTTAAACAAGAAAAGTACAGTTAATATGACGAATTGACTCAAGCAATTATAATAATCATAAAAACTTTGCCGCATTTGACTTCTATGAAAATTCTTAAACTTTTATCGCTTTTTAACTATCTTAAAAAGAAAGAGATATAGAGAGATTTAAATAAGATATGCTTATAGCCACAAACTCTTTGAAGAGGCGAAAACAATTATCAAATTAAAGTAAATAAAACCATCGCGCACGAAGTCGGCGACTATGACCCACTGTTGTATCTAGTTACTGTATTATAAAATTAAAGATAACTATACTAATTTAATACATAATTAACAAAAAAAAAAGAATCATTTTATACAGTTAAATATAAATATTTTTGTAATATAATTCCAAGTAATATAATTATGTTAATTTCAATCGTGTCCTACAAAATTTTAATTACATATTATTTTAATTTGATGTTATCAAGAGCTTATGACATTAATTTTATCTGAGGGTCATTATAAACGGTAATGAGGGGACTAGAGGCTATAATAACGTACTTCTAACACCATTAACAGGTCATCACAATCTGCTGATAGCCGTGAAACTGTAGATGAAGTTTATTTCATAATAATTGGAGGATTGACTACTTAAATATGTACTTGATGATGTCGTAAATCTCGTGAATCGTGACTGCCTTTGATGTTATGGCGTCTTAGCACGAGCGACACTGTCAATTGTTAGGTATTAGGTATAATATTTATATCAAACAAAGTGTTGGATTTTCCTATTAAGAAACACTCGGTAAAATGCAATCTTATGGTATAAACGTTACCGATAAACTGCAAGTATAGCGTGAATCAGTAGTTCTGATGTTAGGGATTTGGATATATATGAATAAATGTATCGTGCACCGCAGACTATACTGAAACGTTTTTGATGTCAAATAAAAAAGTAATTGCGTCAATAAAACAATACTTTTAATTCGCAAATAGATTGTAATTTTGTATAATCTAATCCAAGAAAACACGTCGCAATAAAACAAATTATATAAAATAAAAGAATTAACCACATAAGTTCTAACAGGCTGACGTAAACAAAATAATTGATTTCCATTTCTAAGATTACTTATCTCAAAGTTTTTATTAGCCGGGCTGATCGTAAATTACCCGTTTATCGCTTTATTCGCCACTCATTAAGGTTTTATATTAGAATTATGCGTTATTAATTTTAGAAAACGGCACTTAAATTTATGATCCGCCTCGCTCGCCGTTTTACGATTCTTATTTCTTTCACAGATTATTGACACAGACTGTACATAGCATTATTAACACGCATTGAGTAATTTATACTTTATTCTATGTTTCCAATATAAGTGACTGATAATGTTTCTACTAAAATATGATTTGCAAGAAATATTTGTGGTTAATTTTATTAGTTCTTATTTACTAGGCTTTAAGAATGATTTAGTGAACAGAAAGTCGATCAAGTCTGATTAAAAAAACTATCTATCAATTTTCTTAAAAAGACTGAAATCAATTTACATGAGAAAAATACGATTAAGCTGGACTGAGGATAATTGAGAATACTTTAAATTCTGTCTAGCTGCATTTATTAAACTTGGTCAATTAAAATTTATTTATCTAGAGCTCTTGTGTAATATACAATTTTTGTTACCCATCTACGTAGTCCACAGAATTACTGCCGTTTCCTACTAAGATATGACTTACCAGTTCTGTTACCAATGACTCCTGCGCAAAGAATTTTTCTAGCTTAATTTATAAATAATTTGGTAAATAATATTAATAACCTATCTTACTGAGCTAACATTTTGCCAAACGTTGTAAATCGAAGGAAGGTGAAATAAAAATTACTTAAAATAAAATTTGGAAATATTATCTTATTATATATACATCTCTACGAGGCAGATTCTTTTAGGCACAAAGGTAAGTGAAGATTTCCCGTCTCTATATTAATCCGTGTCCTCTAGAAACGGGTCCATTATAACGTGTGATTTAAGACTGGTGTCAATTGACGTCGTATTAATTCATACAATTCGTATGTAAATGCCGCACTTAGTCAGTTGACATGAATACAGTAGTTTACATATGGGCTGATGACGGTTGCAGCATGAGCATTCTATTAAACAATTTATATCATTGATATTTTTCTAGAAATTCTTGTTCTTTTTTAATATCATTTGTTGCTCTTTAGCTGTTAGATTGCTTTGCCGAATAGCTTCTAAATTGATATGATTATATAGATAAATGAGTGGATTAGTTTCTGTTGTAACCAAATTTTTAGCTATAAGATGCATTCTTTGAACAAAACCAAAATACAAAGCTGTATAGATTTTAGCATGCAGACACACTTGTTTTGATTTATTCATGATTTGTTTTAATACACTGTCATTAGTGCCCTTAACCGGATCTTTTTTCATCATATCTCTGATCTTATTCGAGAAAAATAAATTATTAGGAGTAGTTAATGATGACGGCACAAATGTAGCAATGGTACAAAATAATTCTCGGTACTTAGTACTTTGGTAAGAAAATATCATTAACTAGTTTTTGCCTGCAGCTTCGTTCGCTCGAGAATGGTACTTCTTTTTTAGATGAAAAGTGCCGTATGTCGTTTTTTGTACGTGTATGCGAAATTTTATGATGCTCGGTCGAAGTTAAGGCGTGAAAATGTAACATACAAAGAAACAAAAACACATTGCGTTTATAACATTAGTTAGGATTAGGATGTACTATAATATAATATTTTTTTATAACATGTCCTGCTTGTTTTAGAATATATTCATTGATATACGCTGAAAGTGAGCCAAAGTTTCGATGGTTTGGAGATAAGACTACCATTATATCAAGCATACAAAAATAGGATGCATGTAAACAAAACATGTCTAAAATGAATTGTTCACGGAAAATCGTAAAAATACAAAACAAAACATATACAATAAAATATGGAAGGTAGCAGCTGTCATCAAACATATAGAGAACAAACAAATAACAGTAGAAATCACAATAAACAGGGGAAATTCATTAATTTCCACAAAATAATCGTAAAACGCGACCAAGTTTGATGCCTCTTTAGTTTTGGCTTTATGAGTTCCGTACACGATGTGTTGGTATTAAACAAAAGTGGGAAGAACTGTGATTTTAGTTTTATTGACACTATTTTTCTACATTGACTTGTTATTGCCTAGTGTATACGATTTGACTCCTGTAGTTCTCGATCTGATGTCGTACGCCAAAGAATTATTTTGTTTCAGAGAAATCGCGAAGATAGTCTTCTGTTTTCGTGTGGTAAGCAGTTAGTGTTTTTTTAAGCTTGGTATACGCTAAACTTTAATTGGATGTTAGGCTTTGATTACTAACCAAAATGTTTTTAAATTATTAAATGGCCATATCAACTGTCGATGATGTTCATGGCAATTGGTTAGGATGGTTTAATGTACTCACTAACGTGTGTAGGTGAGTTTTACTCCACCTTATTGACTATATAGTATGTAAACCCGAAAAATATATATTTTTAAAAAACAACTTGTGGTTTTACCCAAATTTAAATTTTACAAATATTTTATGAACCGACAAAAATAATACATATTTTTGAGTCCAAATTCTGATTATCTTGATTTAGTTGCACGCGGGAATTTGCTTAGTATCCCAAGCCTGTATTTGTCAATTAAGTAGAAACTAGTGAAACGCTATGACCGTTCACTAATGGAACCCTAAAATGAAGCAATAAAACTTGTGCGTGGGCGCATCCGTTGGCTCGATCATTATTTATGAAGACATTTAATGGTAAATTAATGAATTACGTTTATTGTATGTTTTCTATAAGTTTCACTAATGGTTATGATAGCTATGTTTTGACACCTACTTAAGATAATTTAGCAGACAAAAATATAGCTCTTCGAATAGAAAGTTAATGTTCTATAAAAATGCATTTGTTACCTTCTTATAATTATTATTCGTGGTTATAACGATATTTTGTATTGTTAAAGAAATAAAAATAATGGGCAGGTTAATTATAACCTATCGATGATTTTCTCACAATTTAAATAAGGTAGCGGATTTTGCGAGTGAAATTATAATTAGCAGTATTCACAGAGCAAGGATTAGTTCTAATATTGATGATTGAAAAATAAACTTATATAGCAAATCTATTTATGTATGTATTTACAAATAAAAAGTATAGGTATATGTATGTTTATCCATTGTCTAGAACCCATAGTACAAGCTCTGCTTAGTTTGGGCTAGATGGTGTTGTGTGTTTGTGGTAGAATATTATTATTATTATTATTTATGAGGAAATAGTTATCTGCTGAACTTTTATTTGCTCCATCCTGCTTTTTCTTCTTATTATGTTTTCCAAAGAATGAATAAAAGGAATAACCTCTTCTTGCGTACTCAACACTATGTGTAGAGAATAAACATCATCTTTAACTATTTTAGTCACGTCAAAACCTGATTGGCAAATTATGATTAATACATTGATTTTACCTCATTTTTCCTTGGGGCAATCCACCGAGGGGACTCATCAGCTCCATGCAATAATTGTCCAATTTTGTGGTCAACAACTATAATTTGACCTTTCTGCTTTTCGTAGAATAATAAAATATATTTACGAATATTTGTAATATGGAGTATTACCCTTGGTCACGTGGAATATGCTTTTATGATTGTCCAGGGTTCGATCGTTCAATAACGCGTTAATTTGTTTGATCACAATACAGGATACAAATTATAAAGGTCTACAAATAGTCTTGCTGTATTATGGTCTTCTTTGTTATCCTGGTTACAATATTTATAACACTGCGTTATAGATAAGGCCTAGCCAAGCAATGTAAATCTGAACAAAAACAAACGAAATAAATAATTAGTTCCATACTCTTTCAGATTATTCTCCACTTCCTCTAAAGAACAGAAGGCTTAAGAAAAGAAAGATTTCTTTTCTTAAGCCTTCTGTTCTTTTTTGTTCATAAATAGAGGAACGCTAAATAAAATATTAATTCTAAATTTATAATTTTAGCTGATATCTGCACAAATTTACCTAATTCTCAAATAAAAATTCAAACGTAATATTGCGTTATATATCTGTAGTAAATTCTGCAACATTAATTAGCACATTTATAGAAAAGCATAAAAATAATCCGTTATTAATAGCTGTTTAATAAACGTTTTATAATCAAATCGAAAATGGCGGTTCAATTAAATTTATATTCTGTAGCGCGAGTATCCGTATTTTATGATTGTGTTAATAACATAATTTAGCCGATTAACTCGTTGATTGATACAAACAATCGATTTATTCATGAATCGCTGTAATTGTAATTTTTTTAGTCATTTGTGGGTTAAATCGATTTTGTAAGTACGTGTGGTAAATTTTGATGTGTGATTGGCAGCTAAATCGCTTTTTCATTGCTTATTGTCGAGATTGCGGCACGTATTTACATGTACCTACTATTACTGACTATAATAACTTCTTAAATTTTAACAAAGAAAAAACATTTCAAGGACTGGGTAAAATACTTTAACTAATAAAATATGTTTAAGAAAAATCTATGCACTACAAAATTGCACAATTTGTATAAATATTAACAAAAAAAATTTGTTAATCTAATATTTATGTTTGTCTTAGTTACTATGGCCTAAATGAGTCAATTTCCTATGTGCCGTTGCAAGGGATCGTAAAACGAACTTTTTAGTTACGATTTGATTACTTTTCTATGTCTTAAATATGCAAATTCCCAAAAGGTATTATACATTTGATAATAAATTTTAATAATTTATGCTACTTAATTTTAATACTTGTAGCAAAGCTGGATTTTCGCATCGAAAGCCTGAAGTTAGGGTGAAACCGTTAGACTGCCACGCAGAAGTCTCGAGTTCTAGCCCAAGGCACGCAACTCTGACTTTTCGAAGTTATGTGCGGATACATCGTGGGCAAACCTATATGTCTGCGAGTTCTCCACAATATTCTCAAAGATATATGAAGTCTGCCAACCTGCACTAGCGTGGTAGACTATGGTGTAACCCTGTTCACCCTTAAAAGAGGCCCATGCTCAACAGAGGGACAGTTAATATATAGGGCTAATATTATTATAATACTGGATACTCCCATTAACTTCTTTGAACTTTCTTCCATCTGTTATTTAAGAAGGCATTTAAAGTATTAGCTATTTTATATAAATCGATTTAAACAATGATTTATTATATGACCTTTTTCATTTCAAGGCCCCTTCACATCATCACAAGTTTTTCACGAACGCTTAATAAAAACATAAAACCAGCAAAGAAAGAAGTATAACATAAGCTGTTTCTTTTCAACATGTTGTCTATTTGTTCAACACAGCGTCACTAATAGCGACTGTGAATGCAATTGCACTGATAATTCCATCAGACATTATCGAATGCAAAACAAATAGCATTACAAAAAACGGCAAACATAATGAATGGTTGCATGCATGTGTAACGCTAGGTTTTGTGTCCATGTCTGCTCGGAAATTAAAAAAAACTTGGCATTATACATGTTTATTTGCATAGCAATACGATTAGTTTTTCTTTGATCGTAGTGTTTGGAACTGTTTTATTTATTGCTTGGGTTTGAGTATAAATAGCCCAGCCAGGGCTGATATTATATTATTATAATTATATATTTTGAGTACAATAATTTATATTTACATTGATTGCATTCATGAATGTTCCTTTGCAAAAATAGTAATAGTAAAACCCAGAATCATTATATGACTGGGGCGAAGCGTTTCGAAGGCAGATGATCAACATTACGACGTCTCTTTACATTTTGTATGAATATTGTGTGGTATACTTCTGTATGCGCCATCCTAAGCCCGCCATGCTAACAAACATTATGCACCCAGCCTTCGAACCCAAGATCTTATAAAATTAGTTTTCATACATCAGCAGTTATATTAATTACTAATTACCGCTGCGCCAGTAAAGTAGCCTTTTAACATACTATTGATATGAGACATTGGAACTAATAGCAAGTATCTTTGCACAGGCAGTCTTGACATGACTTGTCTCCATTTTTGCAAGGTAAATGAGTGCACTTACCTTGCAAAAATGGAGTCAGTGGTATTCCCATACCATTATCCATGGGCTTTAAGAACCGTTGCCTTTATGGTTGTTTTCTAAAGATTTATTTCATTTATTTGTCTTTAGAAAACAGACAAGTAAATGATAGTGGTGAGCTAGATAGCAATGACTGTAATTCACATCACATCTCTTCGACACAGATGCAGCCGTAGGCGGCAGCTAGTCAACAATAAAAATTAATCCTTGTTAACTTATGATCATAACATTTATTATGTCGTTACTTACAAAACCAGTGGTTCTAAACCTTCGCTCGTAAACCGCTTCTAATTATGCCACAATAAAATCAAACGTAAAATGGCGCTTAATTGGTGTAATATAACCTTGTTATCGGTGTTCTGAATTAGTGCTCGATGGGTTTGTTCATCTTTGTACCTGTGTATACATAGACTAACCACGTGACTCACATTTGGCGGAGTTAAGCAGTGGCTACGGATAGTCACTTGCTTAGATTCTCATAATTCTTTAATAAGACAACCCTCGCACTAGGAATAAATTCTGTGTCACGAGGGACATCCAGATTCAGAATAACCATTTGTGGATCACACAAAGTTTTGTCCCGTGTGGGATTGGAACCCACAACACTCAGCACAATGGCTGTGGCAAGGCGACGATTTAAACCACTACACCATTCATGCAGTGCAGCGTAGTTGTTGTACTACCTATTGCTAACCAAGTGTACCAGAAACACATTCCAAATCCTTAAAATAGGCATCGTTATAATAACTTATGCAACGCAATAGCTTAGGTGTGATAAATAAGCTTTTGCGATGTATGATATATTTAAAAAATTCGAAACGGGCTTCAACGCGATCATGCTTATTGTTAACCTTTAGATGTTTGAGGTTTTGACTAGGTTGCACTGGTCGTGGTCACAAGCTGACTCCAGGAGTTGTCAGTGCAGTCAGTACAATAGAAAGATATCTATTGAGGTCCAGAGTGTCAACTCAGGACCTCATTAAGAACATCCTTAGCCATTATAGAACCACAATACTAGTTGTTTACGATCTTTAAAAGAGAATAGATACATCCTGAGTCTTTAAATATTAAAACCTTTAAAATCCTGATGTTTTCCACAAACATGGTACGAAATACCGAAAATGGAACGAACGCTACGTAACAAAGAAGAATAAACCATCTAAATATGTTATTTATGTTCGGTTGTTATACGAATGATGAATGGCTATCGTATACCACTTTTTCGGAACACCACACTAGCTCCACCGCTCGACCAAACGAATATGAGACTTGTATATATAAGGGTAAAAGTTAAATCAATTGCAACAGTCTTTCGGTCAATCCTTTCAGAGGCTATTGTGAATGTTTTTATAGGCCCGAAGGCGTGTAATGGTAATTAATTACGTATGTAGAAATATCTGTGACTTGTTAATTAAATCTTGGTTGGGTGCGTCTTGAACGGGCTATTAGTTAGGTGAAAATTTGTTTGCAACATGAGATTTGTTCGAGACATTCTCTTAATATACGACGTGAGACTATAAGGCGTGGTCGTATTAAATTTTATAGCCTATTTCAAATTCAAAATGTTTAATATCTTTAAATCATAAATGCAATTTTTATGATTTACTATAGCTATATGTTTGATAATATAAATTTAATATTTAGAAATTCTGTATTTCTAAAATAATATTGCTGGCGAACTTTCTCTGGCAAGATCACAGATGTTCTGAATAGAAACTACGGTAAAATTATTCTAAATCGACGAGAAGCAAAAGCTTATGTCAATAGCCATACATTACCTAATTCAGAAATTGTGAAGATTAACGTGCACAAACTCACAGAGAAATATATTAAAAGTTTGTTAAAGATCTTATAACGTATAGTAATCTATAAGTAATAAAATTTTATTAACTTTTTAACAACATACTCTATACGTCAATCAAACAGCGTGCAATCTTTATTATGATCTCATATTTTTGTTACGTATTATATAGGTACAAAACTGGGCCAAAGACTTGCAAGATTTAACACATAGATGAAAATTTAACAGAGCTGTATTACATATAGAAGTTTTATTACAAACTTGTGTATTTGTTTTGGGATCAAGCTTACTTCAACGTACATTTAAATAGTTTATTGTTTTTGTTTTTTGAAGACTAATCCCGCACTAGGAATTATTCCTATGCCGCGGGGGACTTAATAACAATTGAAACAACGGACATAAAGAACCGAAAGAGACTCTCAGTGAACGCCATTCGACTCAGCATAGTCGATATACCCCGAAATGACTATGACCTTTGACGTCTGACCTGAAGGTCACGTGGTATCACGTGACCTTTGCATATTACTTGAACCTTGAATTTTTTCGAACTCTAAGATTTACAGCAATTCATTGCCGACTCTCACTTGTTGTTAGATGATGATGATGATATATACCGACCGATTTTTTTAGAAACTTTTACTGACAAAGATACTTATCGATCCTTACCTTTTCAAAAAGTAAATTCTAGCGCTAGATATTGTTTCTGCGTCACTTAGGACTTTACATACATTCAAACAACAGACACATAGAACTGAGGCAACCATCTAAACTATACGCATGCACAAACACACACATACAGTAACACACACATAATTAGAACATTGCACGACACACATGCTTTAATAAATATAAAATAGTCCATCTTTAAATTGGGTAAGTGAATAGTCTGTTCTTTCTTTCCACTTGTATTTTGTCCATACATCGTCCATATTTTGATTCCACTCGATCCCTAATCCTTAAAGCAATACAGTAATCGATTTGCTAGACTAACTGGGCGTATTTGGAATATCAGACCAAAATCTCTTCCCAGGAGAGTTTTGAAATCCGATTTTCGACATCGGACGTGAGAGATATTGACAATAAGATTTTACCTACACTAAAAATTACTACAGCATCTAACCAAGTACTGTCGATTAATTGAAAAAGCTTAAGCCATTTAGTGAGGATTGCATTGAATTCTGTGTGTGTTATTATCGATTTGGTACGTTTTGAGTTTACAAATGCATTGTTACATATAAAGGTTTTTCAATAAGGGCGGGTAGATGTTCAAATGAAATAAAACAAGCTGTTTGTGAGGTATTAACAACATTCTTTTACATTTGAAAGACCCATATAATATGCCATTTAGTGTGGAATAAGACATCGATACTTTTTTTAACAAAATTATTAAAATAAAATTAGACACAAATTGGAACACCATTGTAACCAATCGTGCGCTGTAGCCAGCTCGTTAACGGTCATAGGTTCTGAGAAATAATCATTGTCAACTCGCTAGGATCCGGAAATTCCCGGACCTGATACAATACGACGGTTTTTAATATCGCTGCTTAAGGTCTTTGACACCTAAGTACAGTTATTTCTGCATTACATGATGTTCTAAAATTTTTTAATTATGAAACCAATAAAAATGTCCTATGGCTAAACTACTGAATACATTTGGTTCATAATTTGTAAATCGTCAAAGAATACCATATAGTATATGTGGTATCAATTAATGTGATAACATTTGCGCCACTTTGTATATGGCCGTATAGAATACATATTTAAGACTTATCCCGATAACTGTCAACCCAAACTCTTTAGCAGTGGCATATTAAAAGCCAGCTGATTTATTTTATATAAGAAACTCAATCACTTTTTAATTTATGATTCAATTCAGATTTAAACTCGTAGTGATAATTACTGCCTAGAGGCATTTTGAATATTATACCCAACTACTAACATTAAATATATATTATTACCTACTATGTTATTACGCCATTGATATTGCGACATAAAACAAGTAATATAATAAATATAAATTTTAAGACGCCAATCAAATCCATCGGTAATACTTTAAGAATCGACAATTTCATTGACTTTTATATCTTTTTGTTTAACGATTCATAAATACCTATATATTGTTAATTAATATTATTGACTTTTATAGCTATTTCTCGATTCTCAGAATATAAAATATGTATATTTTTACGATTGTCTATCAATCGATTGCAGATATATACTGAGCAATCGAATAATTTAGAATCGAAACTTTATATGGATCGATGTCGAATTTTGTCGGTCGTAAAAGTTATTATATATAATTTATGATCGTATTAATTTATCGATTTAAAATGACTAGTTAGTATTGTAAAATGGGAAAATTATTTTAATAGATATAATTTGATATATATTTATAATTAGCGGATAGACAGCAGCGTTATTTTTAATCCGAAGATTCATACTTATAAGTATTCAAATAAGTATTTATTTAATAGATACTAGCTCGTGTTTGCGGTTTCTCTTGCTATATAGCCGTCAACGTAAATTTATTTTAGTATATTAAATGTTTAACTTTCGCATTGTTTGATGTGATATGAGTATCAAACAGTATTAACCGGAACCGATTTATTATGTAGCTTAAGATGTTTGATATGTCTCTTAGATTATACAGGCTAGACGGCTAATATATGACACAGGCACGTAAATGCAAAAAGAAAACAAAATTGTGTTAGGGTATGTAAAGTACCACCAAAATTAAAATCAGTACAATAACTATGTAAGTTTCATGTGAATCTTAAACGCAACAACCAGGTTTTCGAGTGAATGAATGTTCTTACAGAAAAACAAGAAACAAAGGGCTGTCCGTCTAGATTTAAGATAGATATAGAATACATAGATAAATAGAGTTGGCGACTCGGCATTTTTATATAATGAATTAAATATCAATTATATTTTTTAATTGGAAATGATACACATACGAGAAGCATACCAATAGGGACTTCTTTTTTGTATATTAATCTGAAATAGTCAGTGACTTAGAAGACAGGAAAGTACTTTTACTGAATTTGAACATTTCTAACACTTAAGTAAATATTTATGATGGTCAAAACCGTAGAATCGTTGAAAATACACTAATTGGTGCAAACTGTTTACAATAACCTAAATCTAAACGTGGCTCATAGATAATTGTACTGCGAAAACAGTTTACGACAACAATTGTAGTCCAACACAGTACAGTAGACAGTTAGTCCAACTCTTATAATATCAGAATAAAATGGTGACACATAAACAGACGACAGGAAACTATCAAAGCTTCCTTCCTTCTACATAAATTTATAACGTGTTTTGTCAAAACATAATGGCGTATTATAAATTTGGCAGCGCGACAGCCCTGGTTATTATGATTTTTATTACTGTAACCGAGTCACAGACTACCGAATAAAAATAGAGACGGTCTGTCGACCCATAAAATAAATTATTCCCTCTAAATTTGTCCAAATTTATTGCAAAGCGAGCGTTTGAACGTGATCGCTAAATTATTAGATAAAAATATATATGAAAAGAAAATTATATTATGTTAGTAATAAAACTGTCGTAGCGAGGAAATGTTTTCTTTTAAACAAATTATTTATGTGTTTGTTAATCTTTTTGCTTTCATGAACAGAGTTGAGATTATCAAAGAGTGATGAAACTGTTGGGACTCACGTTCGTCGAGAAGTTATTGGATTCTGTACTAATATATTAAATGTAAATTTTATGAATGGTCGTGTTATTCGGTGAATACTAGAAGTTATTTTCTTAAAAGTATACGCATGAATTTTAGGTAGAGATTTTAAAAATATAGGCCATTGTTTTGTCTGTCCTGTAAAGCGTAAATAAACTAGCTTCAATTAATCTGGTTGTAGATTCATTTACCATAATTCGTGATATTTTCATAAGAGCGCATTATATAGTACCTTGTATTTAAAGCTATAACAACGTTTTTCTGTTAAATTTAAATACGTTCGAGCATAAAAGTTATTTAGGTAGGTCTAGTTTTTAAGTCGTGACGCGCATGACTGGTTCTTAGGCAAAAGCTTTTTTGTCGATATCTAATTTATTACTTATAAAGCAATGATTCAAATGGCGCTGCTTATTGAACCACGTTCTAATAATTTTTATTCTACCAATAACATAATAGACAGTCCGATCTTATTTAATTATTGATTTATTGGTTCATAAAAAATAATAATTAAACAACTTAACAACATCTACAGAATCGTTTCGGTCTTATATCTAACGTATTACAAAAAAAAACTAATCTAAAACTTAATAATAAGGATCCTGTCCAATTAAAATAAAATGAATGGAATAAAAACGGTTAGTGGCTCCCGATACATGATTGAGTTATAAATTGAAGTCAGTCGAAACAAGCGGTCAATTATTAGGCCACAATTGACAGTAGCCATATTTCTGACAGTGATTAAGTTGGGTATGCAGATAAGGCAGCGGTCCGTGAGATGGAACGACTACTTATCTACCTAATGTTATTATTCGTCAATAGCATATTGCCGACTGTTGTAGGTGTGATCTTGATATGAGACCAAATGTCAAGTGATTCAGACATTGTTGTTTCGCGTTTTATTGTTTTGTGACCGTTGTTTCAATGCTTGCAAATTTGTATTAGTTAATTTAGGTGTGGGTATTGTATTTGAAGAGGACAAATATATACATAGTCTCACGCCTATACAGAGTATCCGGTAATTAATGGATAACCTTGAAATGTCTTATAGTTGAACTGATGGTCGTTCTGAAAAATATATGAAAAATATCTATCCTAACTACTATAGATATGATTTATTTTTAAGTACTATATTTAATTTTCTTGTACACTACGACCATAAATGAATGAATTCCATCAGTTTTTTGTTGTTTTATCATTAAAGACTAATTATGCTAATAGATAGATAGTCAAAAGTATGGCTAGCTATTGCACTTTTTCAAATATATATATTTTTTTTGTTTGGCCCTCTGTCTACTGTACGTCATTTCAAGGTTAACCATTAATTACCAGACATCCTGTATAACCGAAGTGGTAGGCATTACACTTTACTTTTTACATTGCCACCTAGTTCCAGAATCGGTACTGTTACCAATATTTTCTTGATAGAAAATTAACAGTAATATGTTTGCCTAGAGGTAATGCACAGCAGTTGTATTCTTTACTGGTAATTAGTTGAGTGGTGTAGATATTCACTATCCATGTTTACTCGTTTCGCGCAATGCGTGAGAGTACTAAAAGCTGACATGGACATGCCATGTCCAAGAATCTTTCTGTTTTGTTGTTACAAATGTCCAAAAGTGGTATATTTCTATAACTTTACTTTCGTAAAGCTACAATAAAACACCATTGAATAATTGCAAAGCACAGTGTGCCAAAGTATTCCCATCTCTCAAAACAATCCACATTCGCTGTCACGTCTCCTATATTTAAAGTATTAATCTCTGCCGTAATATTTCAACGTGTATTGCAGTGGCGTAACACCTGCAAGCGGCATCCGCGGCTGATTTATTGGACCGTTTGTCTCCCTCCCCCCTACCCATCCAGGCATCAAGCCCCCTTTGGCATCACAACATCCGGATGTCATCCTGTCAACCACTGGGTTGTGCGTGATTTGTGATGTGAACCTTGAAATTTTGATGAACTGTGCATTTTGAACGTACTGTTTTTGGTTAGTATTTTACTCGTTTTGACGTCATGATGATTCAGTTGTTTTATTAGTTAGCTACTGTTATTGTCACGGTTGAAGTGTTAATTATTGGATACTTAAATATTGTTTTAGTTAAGCAGTACCTACTATGGTAGAATGATTAAGTAGATAGCAGTTAACTAATAACTTTGCATACGTTTAATATTACATTGCCTGCCTGCTTCAACCTAGCTGCCGCTTTGGTATCGAGGTATTATAAGTGGTGAGGTCTCTGGTTCTGCTCATTCGGGCTGTATATTTTGGTGTTCTCCGTTAATATTAATAGCAGCATGGTATCTAGAAATGTGCCCCCAAAAAGGTTTTGACTGATCCATAATTACGAGAAACCTTACTGCCCCTTAGTGCATATACAGATTACGTATACGATAAGTTGTTGAATGTAAATTTAGATAACTATTAAAAACTACGTAGTAATGTGTACTTCTGTACCATTATACAACGGTATTTCACATTAATCAAAGATTATGGTAGATCAAATTTATATAAATGCATTCTATTTCCCTTTCAAAAAGACAACTTCCGCGTTAGAGTTCAATCACTGTATCGCGGGAGATTTTAAAATTATGCAATTTATGGACACTAAATATACCCAGAGTTAATCCAGTGTGGGATTTTATTTAACTCACAACACTTAACAGCAGTGTCGAGGCGACCGCATACTCACTAAGTCACTACGCCATCTATACAGCAAAAGTAATTATTTATGATCTTCTTATTTGTGAATGGCACTACAACTTATTTGCACTCAGACCCGGAATTACTTTTTAGAGTTCGAAAAACTCTTATACAACAGCTTTGTCCGTCCGTCTATTATACAACTTTCAACTCAAGAACCGTAGGAGCTAGAGACTCGCAGTAAACACCATTCGACACAGCATAGTTGATGTACCCCGAAATGACCATGACCTTTGACCTCTGACCACGGGTCACGTGATACCATTTTTTCAAACTTTGAGATTTACGTCAATTAATTGCCGTTTCTCACTTGTTATCTGTTAATCAAACAAGTGACTATTACTTAAAATATTGCCTAATGCGTGAACATAGAGAGTAGCGTTAGATAATATTTCAGTTTTCACTGCGCAGAAATTTATTACGTTTATTGTATGTGTTTTTTATAACATTGACGCAATTTCAACATCAATGTATAATAGAATAAACTCAATGAAGTATATCAAATATTTGTAATTCTTTTACATAAGGAAAAATCGTATATTATTAATATTTATTAATTGAATTGCATTACGTAAATCCGTAAGATATATAACTTTGTAATTTAAAGATTTCACAGCCTATTATGTTCCAAATTTAGTACGCCATGCAACATAAATGCATAACAATAAATCAAAACACAAATAATCTTCACTCATATTGTCAGCCTATTAACATAATAAAATGTTTAGCACCACTGAAATTTACGCATACATATTTAAATAAAAATAAACCGTGCATTCATTGATTTAAAGATTGTTTTTGATTGGTTGATGTTTCGTTTCGCAACCACATCTCCAGGGGCTCATAACTTTGGGTCGCGTGCGCCGGCGGCGTATTATTTTTAAATTATTAACGCTGTAATGGAATAATTCCGATATGCTAATGCTGCGACGAACGGGCTCTGATCACGATATCGCCACAGGTAACGATTAACAGTAGACCAATATACAATTTTATTGTGATGCAAATATTGAAACATGTGTGCATTTGTTTTAAAAGGGGTCAGAATTATGAATTATTTATTGAATTTA
This sequence comes from Catocala fraxini, assembly GCA_930367265.1. Lineage (NCBI taxonomy): Eukaryota > Metazoa > Arthropoda > Insecta > Lepidoptera > Erebidae > Catocala > Catocala fraxini. Next base: position 23,709,239 of record OV884030.1, on the reverse strand, counting down.
TGATTTGTTTGTGGTTTGTTTGAACAGTTTCCACCGCCATGCACCGTTTCATCGGCTTTAGACCGACATGAATATGCACGTGCCAAATTAAACTCTTCCATGTCCATAACTGGATTTTTGTTTTAATTGGACCAGGATTAACTATGTCCGACTAACAGGATTAAAATCATTATACACGTATTCAAAATGTTTTTAACATATAGGTACATACTATAAACTGTAAGTTTATATTTATTCAGTGACCTGTTTCTTATAGCATAGGCTAAACCTAGATATATACACCATATTCCTAGTTTTGGCCTTTACTTTATTTTCTTACAAGAAAACCTTCTTCAAATAATTATGATAATTAGATATTTTTCAATTTACAAATCCATAGTAAGAAAGCAGCAATAGTCCAGTGGGAGACAGTTGGCCTGCTATGCATAGGTCATGGGTTCGATTGCAAGGCACGCACGTCTGCATTCCTTGTTTTAACGCTGATGAAAGATTTCGTGAGAAAACCTGCATATTTAAGAGATCTCCATAATGTTCTTGGAGATATGTGAAGTCTGCGAAACCGCTCTGTGCCAGCGCGGTGGACTATGGCTCAACCCTTCAAACACTGAGAAGAGGCCCGTGCACAGCAGGGGGACAGTTTATATACAGGGCTGATATTATAAAGCAATAGTACGTACGTAGCTCATCGTTCTTATACAGTGTGTCCCAGAAGTCGACGTCAATCCGGAATCAGGTAACGGGCTAAAATGGCTATAATTTTTAAAAATGAACACCACTTATCCTGTTACCTGATTCCGGCTTGACGTCGACTTCTGGGACCCCCTGTATAATTAATAATATATTTAATAATTTTGGTGTTGGACCTTTTTTGACATAAAGACGTTCTTATAATTGGAGCTAGGACACGTATGATTTGGATAGTACTAGAAAGGCGCCTGTTATTTGTGAAATGTATGAGACGTTGTAAAACTTACATTGTAATCTTAGTCATTGGTTATATCTACTTTATGGGTATAAGATTAATTGGATTGTTATGTATTGTTTCTCATTATTTAGCATTTTAAATGCCAGTGTGAACTTTAATTGCCAACGAGGTCACAAAGGTTATCTGGTATCAATAAAAAACTGCGAATCATTGTTTGTAAAGTTTATTTTAATGGCTGCCCTTTACCACAAAGATGGTAAGTAAGTATAAGACCACCTGATGGTAAGCAGTTACCGTAACGTATCAAAGGTCGTAACATCAAGGGAACTATCGAGCATAATTAAACATGTAAAAAAAAATTTCGTTGAGCTGTCAATGTAAGAAACAAAACTAGTAGTGCCTCTGCTGACATAATAGTACCTAAGGTGCTATGAAAACATGCTAATAACAAAAACATGAAACAAGGTGAATGATATCTCGGGTTCAATTCTCCGAACGGCCAAGTGTTTTCGGAGTTTTCCCGTTAAGAAATTCTTAGTAATAGACAATAGACTTGGCCGCTATTACATAGGACTAAAATAATAGTTGGTAAAATAATATAGATGTTTACTAAAAATCTGGATATTTTATCATCCATCGTCAGGTTTAATATTTAAATTAGCCTTTTATTAATTTTGTGATTAAAAATCTAAAATAAGCACCTCATCTTCGTTTTATCATTTCCAAATGTTTTCGAATCAACTGGTTTTTTACGAAGCCTGTGATAAATCTAAATGACTATTGAAAATAGGGCCAACGATATTAAAAGGTAAGTAAGACTAATTGTCAGCATATTAAAGGAATAAGTGTTCATTCACTATTTTCATATTCGCATGTTCTAAGCGTCTTAAGTATTAGGTTCTATTAATAGCTCATTATACTTACACGGAGTGCCACAAATAGAGAGAGATGGAGAAGTCTTGCAAAAGCCGCAACCAACCTTTCAGAAAATCCTTGACCACGACCATTCTACCAAGACTACCACGTATGTACTTTTATGCAACCCCTGAGAGATGCGAGCTTCTCTCATACAGCGAGAATGAAGTTCAATGTGAAGACGCATCGGTTCCTTTTAATACACAGCTCCCTCACTAGTTAGATACTCTGTATCCCAGAAGACATCACGAACAATCAACAACGGAGACAAAAAAACACCAAGACTTGTAACAAAAATTTGTTTATCACATTAATCTTTGTCTCGTGTGAAAAGCGCATCCATTACATTCGATGCAGGCAATGACAAGGTGACAGCTTAAGCTACTACGCCATCCGTGCCGTCAAATAAATAGGAAGCTTTAATCTAGAATCATTCCTGTGTCACGTGATCTTCATAAACAGTCAAACAACCCGGACACAAAGAGCACCGATATTAGAAACAGGAATTTGTGATGTTGTTTGAAAAAGATGCTTTAAAATAAAATAACTCCTGTGTCATGTGATCTTCATAAACAGTCAAACAACACGGACACAAAGAGCACCGATATTAGAAACAGGAATTTGTGATGTTGTTTGAAAAAGATGCTTTAAAATAAAATAACTCCTGTGTCACGTTATCTTCATAAACAGTCAAACAACACGGACACAAAGAGCACCGATATTAGAAACAGGAATTTGTGATGTTGTTTGAAAAAGATGCTTTAAAATAAAATAACTCCTGTGTCACGTGATCTTCATAAACAGTCAAACAACACGGACACAAAGAGCACCGATATTAGAAACAGGAATTTGTGATGTTGTTTGAAAAAGATGCTTTAAAATAAAATAACTCCTGTGTCACGTGATCTTCATAAATAGTCAAACAACACGGACACAAAGAGCACCGATATTAGAAACAGGAATTTGTGATGTTGTTTGAAAAAGATGCTAAAAAAATAAATAATTCCTGTGTCACGTGATCTTCATAAACAGTCAAACAACACGGACACAAAGAGCACCGATATTAGAAACAGGAATTTGTGATGTTGTTTGAAAAAGATGCTTTAAAATAAAATAATTCCTGTGTCACGTGATCTTCATAAACAGTCAAACAACACGGACACAAAGAGCACCGATATTAGAAACAGGAATTTGTGATGTTGTTTGAAAAAGATGCTTTACAAAAAAAATAACTCCTGTGTCACGTGATCTTCACAAACAGTCAAACAACGCGGACACAAAGAGCACCGATATTAGAAACAGGAATTTGTGATGTTGTTTGAAAAAGATGCTTTAAAATAAAATAATTCCTGTGTCACGTGATCTTCATAAACAGTCAAATAACACGGACACAAAGAGCACCGATATTAGAAACAGGAATTTGTGATGTTGTTTAAAAAGATGCTTTACAAAAAAAATAACTCCTGTGTCACGTGATCTTCACAAACAGTCAAACAACGGGCACATAGAACACCCAGACTCGTAACAAAACATTGATGATCACACAAATTTTTGTCTCGTGTGGAGATCATTCGCGCAACACTCGACAAAAACACTGCATAGTATCCACATTAAATCACCACGTCGTTCGCGCAGTTATATAAATATAATCTTTAAATCGTCGTTAACACGTCATTCGCGTAATTATATAAATATAATCTTTTAAATCTTCTCTAAAACTAAATAAATATGTTGCTTTAAAGCATTTAATATACTCGTTGATAGTTGTGCTACTGTTTTACCTGCACTGTGGCCAAGCCGTTAGCATTACCTCCTCAGCTAATTGCCAGCGCTTGCAATTTGTATGCCAGCCAGTTTGAGAGTCGTTCTCTTTACTAGTAATGGATCGTAGGCTCTGTCTCACTATCTATGAGACTTGCTATCTGATAACGTGATAAAAGGACAAGTGAGTAGTTAATTGTGGTTTGTTTGGAACGTATTTTGTATTCAAATGGTAAGATTGAAATTAAACTACTTTATACTGCTTAATTTTGTAGCGGTTTACACTTTTTTTAAAGTGTTTTTTTTAAATTATATGTAGTATTTTAAAACAAGTATTAAACTTATCTTTTATAAACGTAATTCAATACATTATGAAAATAAAATAGTTTATTTTCAACGTGTAGCTTGCCTGCCTCGGTGGTGCCGTAGTACTGACTGCGACTTTTGTGAATGATGTCTCTGGTTCAATACCCGAGTCAGGTAGAGATTTACTAGGTTTTTCTGTAAATTAATTCTTAGCACGGAGTCTGGATCTGATTATAGTAAACTACGGCAATGGGTTCAACCCCTAATACTCGAGAGTTAAAAACATAGTTGGTAAAATGTGAATGTAATACATCTCTGTCTACCCCTCACGGGAATAAAAGCGTGAGGCTATGTCAGTCCTGTTCATGTAAACATAAGACATTATTATGCAAACAGTACATAGTATCTGTATAAACACATAATCTTATACCAAGTATTTGTAGTACAGAACACCGCGCGAGGTTCTGTTTAGTTTACTTTATCATTATTTCATGCTTACGATCTCCGTCAATAGTAAAGTACCGACGTCGATTCTTGGGTACTGTAAAGTGATAATAGTATTTCTTTTATAACATTGTGTAGCTAATGATGGCTGCCGTGACGAAATACGGTCTGGAGTGATCTAGACCGAATTTCGGTCACGGCAGCATATCTTAACAGAGTCTGGCCATCTGCGCAGGAGATATTATAGTGCACAAGCGTGTGCGCAAACACAAGTGCACATTCTGTTCCTTCACTCTCATGATCCGATGAGACGGTAATCCGACACGACCGGAGAGAGATCAGGCGCAGGACCAACGGCTTTACGTGCTTTTCGAGGCACGGGGAGTCTAACACCGCCAACTTCCTAACTCTGAGCTGCTATTGAAATTTCTTAACTGAAAAATCCAATAACTTTTTGTTGGCCCGACCTGGGATTCGAACCCGAGACCTTATGCACAGCAGTCGCATTCACTACCACTGCGCCCCGAAGGCAGTTAGTAGTAGTAAGTAGTAAGTATGCACCCTGGATATATCCCTGACAGACGGCAATAGACTTGCATGTAATTACGTGGGACCTAAAATCGACCGTGGGTGAACTACATCTTACTACACACCTTTTTGGGGAATATTACTATGTGCATCTATCAAATTAGCATCATTGCTGCAAGGTGTTTTAACCTTATTTTGTAATTCTCACTAATTACTTGTCTTCTAAAAATGCTGTCTCACACCTATTATTAGCTCGTAGGCCAGTCTGTGGTGCTGGATTTAATTTTATTGTGATTGCATCGCCTAAAAGCTGTTGGTGTGTCAATATAGTAATAAATAAATAAATAAATAAAGGTCCTGCCGTGTACCGACCAGAGAATCCTTTCTATATCCTGCAGACAGCAAAGCTTTCTTTCACCGCTAAAGTACGCATAAATGACTTTTGTCACGTAAATCTGACTATGTAGCATCCTTGCTACAAGGCTTTTCCATGTACCGGACAGATAGTCTTTTCTATGTCCTGTAGACAGCAATGATTTCTATCACCACTAAAGCACGCAAAATTTTTCTTTTAATTATCCGCATAACTGTAACACAAAGAGGTGCGTGTCATAAATTTGGGCGGTACGTGTGTTTTACGAACAACAACAAAATCTGACTTCATTTAAATTCATATTTTAATATGCCGAGTCACTAAATAAATGCAAATGAACTTTTCAATTCTCATATTATCTAACTGTACAAGTTACTGCGCGTACGCCTGTCAGATTGCGAGATAGCAGATAACTGTGATTTACACACTATTATATGACTTCCTGCGATTATGAAATGATTATATTATGAATATCATTTGAGTAACAGTTCGTTAAAGACTCCAGCTGGGTATAAGCATTGTTTAAACTGATTTACATATGAATGTTTTTTTAACTTTCGCCGCTGTTACAAGCTGACGATACATTCATATGGAGTCTCACGACTATTTCCTCGGAGGGGTAAGCAGGTAGGGATAGATAGAGGGGCATTACACCTACATTGTGTTTGCTATGTTTTTAGGTGCCACATTTTGTTATGAAATTATGTGCGTATTGATTGACAATTATCGCCTGCTCCGTGCCTCGGAGAGCACGTTAAGCCGTCGGTCACGGCTGCCATGAACATCTATGGCAGTCGTTATTGGGAGAGTGTCGACACAAAAGATCCCACTGCACTGGGTCGAAGTATCGCCAGTCTGCACGGACTGGCCCCCACATAAGATAAGATAAATAGTACCAATACTATTAACCGGTCGTATACCGCCGGCTCGCATACCAGCCGGCAGATTTGTACCCGTCGTACGCCGTACGACGTCGTACGTCGTACGTCGAACGCCGCGCGCCGCCTTCGCTTAAGCGAAGGCGGCGCGCGGCGTTTTGGCGCCAATTTGGTGGCTCGCATGCGAGCCACCGGCCTACGACGGGTACAAATCTGCCGGCTGGTATGCAAACCGGCGGTATACGACCGGTTAACTAAATATTTTGATTAATTGTTGTCCTTATCTTTGACATTGTCAAAAATAATATCCATTTTGTTTAAGAATCTCTGTAAACTTTTCTTACACACAACACCATCCAAAATTAGGCCGCAGTCTTCTATAATAGTGTGTGAGTGTTATTCGAGTTACAATCAAATTACACATATACATACATACAACTTACTTGGGTAACTACACAGGCTGTTAAATTAATTACGTTGCCTTGGAGGCGCCCCAGTCAAGTACTAATGTTAATATCCAGTAGCAAGCTCTGACTTCACTAACTGCGCCCGTCACTAACATAGTTACCGTTCTAAAACCATGTACTGGAACACATTACCGTTGACAAGTAAATCAACTGTTGATATACAACTCCATTTCATAGAAGAAAACAATAGTAACAACCTACTATTGTTTGAAATTCGGACAATCTCAACGATTATACGAATAAATGTATAATTTAATTATAAGAATGGTGCCATAATAATTGTTATTGTTGGATATAATTAATGTTAATTACTCATACATATCCTTTCACGCCTATAAAGCTGGGTAATGGCTAAAACAGAAGATTTCTCAACAGTGTTTGAACAAGCTCATTGTAACAGTTTTTGGTGCTGTTTCTTTTTTAAATTCTAGTGTACTGTAATGTTATATTCGTGAAGAATATTTGATTATTACAATAAGTACTCTGGTTTTGAGTAGTATGTGACGTTAGCTTAGTAGTAGACAGTTTGACTGCCTACATTATAAAATCCCTAACTTCAAAGAGCCTAAAAAGAATATTCGATTAAAAATAATAGAACGAGATATTTTGATCATTGCCTTGACATAGCTTCACGTATTTGATATTCTAGCAATGCTTCGTCAACAAATAAAATCCCACAAAGAATAAAAATATACCCGAACCCGGGTAACATAGGGTTTATCTCGGAATAATCTTCTTTTAAACATAGGACTACATATTCATCTATACATAGTAATACTAACCTATTTTTCTTTGCAATAGGGCAACCAGCAGGAATATAGCCTGCACCGCGGCAGACCTTAGAAACATTGAAATAACAGATATAAAAACACCCAGACTTAGAACCAATTGGTTTTGAACAAACCTTTTTGCTACGACCAGTAGTCTTGCCGACTACGAATAAAACATAATAAGATGAAAAAGTTATTACGGGCTATTCTATCTTAAAACATGATCGAGACATGCAACTCCTCTAAAAAACAACGTACTAAAAGATTATTATATGTTTTCACGCTCCATTGTTTGCTTTCAATCAAACAATTTTAATGTGTATATTACCAACTCCGATTGTGTCCCCTCTCATTCCTCAGCTACATCTCAAAAAGGGCGTCGTGGAAGATTTATAATTTAATTAGCGGGTGTAAATAGACGGCGGATAGAAGCCCGTCTGAGGCGGCGTTGATCTTTGTCGGACAGAAGCGACGTTTAAGACTCTACAGTCTTAAACGTCGCTTCGTCTTTTGGTAACTTATATCTTTTTATATCTTTGTCAAGCAGTATGACAACTAAATTGCATCAATTTAAATAACTGAAATTACAATTACGTAAAGGTTTTTGCAGAACATAAAATTATTAAAATATATATTTTGCTATATCCAGGTACATAAAGTTTGTCTAATTTATTATAACAGTCAAACATTGAATATTACTCAAACATATAAATATTTATATGAATTTATAATATAAATTAATAATAACATAGGTATATTATAGTATTTTTATAGACTAACTTCCTGATTCGTAGAACTTAAAAATTGTCACTGGCCACGACTTTAACATACATCGTTAAAGCCATTCACTGCAATCGTATTCACAAGATAATTATGTGTATACAGTCTTAGTTATAATCAAGTAAGTAAAATGTAAAACCATACTTAGTGTTTAATATTAACGTATCTACGATCAAAAGTCTACTCTATGACAACCAACAAAACTTTTATTACACGAAATTCTTCCATTAAAATGCAAGTGGCGGCCATTTAATAAAGTACAATTATGAATCGTAAAATCGTTCCCGTAGTTGCTTTTATGAGTGGTTGCTTGTTATCGCCGCCATCTTGATTTATGTGGCGCGATGCGCAGGAGTCGCGTCCGGTGGATGCGGCAACTTTGATGAGTCGATTTTGTATTGATTTTATGAATTGAATTGTTAAGTGGGTGGAAGTGTGGTATTTATAGGTTTGTAAGTAGGTGCAAATATATTGCTAGAATCATGGTCATGTGAAGTACGAACTATTTTCCTGTTCATTTTTTTGGTTCCGTTTCGTAACTTTTCATTTTGTACTACTTAGGTGTCAAAGAAGGTCGCCTGCCGCAATCTTCTATACGATTCAGATATTTTCTTAAGCGAGTTTCTCCAATACAACATAACAAAATGCAAAAAAGAAAATTCTCTGCTGTATCAGATTAACATAGTAACTTTGTCATCTGTCTACTAAAACTGTATAATCATAATACATACATTACTATAATTTCATGTCAAAACCCTTGAACCAGCGCAGTAAGTAATTCCGATGTTGGAGCATTATTCTCTACTCGATTACTCAACGCCCTATCAGCTACTGCATCTCGTCTCGTTCCGAGTTGTCTGGCTGTCGTTGACAGTATCTCAGCGATACCTTTGATAGATACATTCATGTCAGCTGCTCGCTACTGCTTGTATCGTGCTACCGTACGCTTCCTTACTATTATTATAGTAGCTTTAGCCCGCGGTTTCGCTCGCTTGGCCAATTTTTACTGGGTTATTGGTACTTTTTGCCATTTTCTGTAACCCTAACAACGTTTATGCGAAATTTCGTGATTATCGGTCGAGTAGTTAAGGCGTAAAAGTGTAACAAACAAACTATGTATTAAGATATTATTTCCTTTGCTGCATTATTGTATATTTTTATAAGAATATATTTTATATTTATAAGAGTAATTTTTTCTGATATTAACTCAACTGTGTTATAACGAGGACTATGTTTATTTTACGAGTAGGCATGTCTATTTCTGACTTGTTCTATAGCCCTAATGGTTTGATTAATATCATTGATATGATGTGTCGTTAGATACGTCTTAATAACGACAGTGTAATATACTACAATTTTTAGAAAAATTGACTTTGGCAACTTTCAGTTGTGTTTGCCGCAGGGTTTGTCAATTTACTGCCTAGTCAAAAATATTGGTTTGTTTTTCGTTATTTTATAACTTTTTGCAAGCGTTATGCTTTTACTGCTATAGCTAATCTAACAACAATATACATAATCGTTGCACTGTAGGCTGAGAATTTTTATAAATGGATAAAGACTGCATAAGCTGATTTCATTTGAATGAGTACACAAACACACATAACGCTGAAATGTGAATTGATGAAATCACACAATCACATCACAAAACAAATATAAGAATAAATACTGAAGTACATGCCACATAGTATTCTAGTAACATTCGACGCGCAAAAGTGGGTCTCTCTGTTTATTCTCTCGCCGCGCTGAAAAGGAGCAGTGACTTATAACTAAAATAATCGTGCGCTAGTTAGAAATGTACACGTTATAAGTTGCATTTACGATTTATCATATAAATGAACACATATGAAACAGCTGTTTAAGAACTAAATATGTAAGCCGATGTGTAAACCAAAATGCTAGAAATCTTAAAAAAAATATGTTTCCATCATTAACAGTGCTGTTTTGACTGCATGAATGGCCACTTAAGTATAAGTTATTGGTATGCATGTGCATTTTTTTAAATGTTTGTTTAATTTTGTAATACTTACAACATAATTATGTAAGTATTCTGTTTAGTGAGGGAGTTCATTTTTAGAACAAGAAATACAATATTATCCTCTTAATACTTTTTCATTTATATGCTAGCTTCTGTCCCCGGCTTTTTGCGTCAATCCAATGGGAACGCACACCGAAACAAAAACATAATACATGTTATTATAGAACATAGTATATACGTATTTACGCGACAAACATCTAAACAGGCTCTCACATTAATAATATAAGCAATATATGTAGTATTATCCTAAAGATAAATAAAATGCCGAGTTTGAGATATTTCCGAGTTATAATACCTAATTAATAAATTAAAATTAATACGAGGAATATCAAAAGCTGAAGTTATTATCGATCTATTCATCTCATCTGCACTACTGCTGCAAACTGACAATTATTTACTGCACGTCAGAATGGCTTCGTTTATGATCTTAAGATTGCACAAAATGATACAGGGTTAGCTTCTTGTCATCAAGTATTGCGAGATAAACACTATAAATGTATCATAAATTGATTTGACGTGTAGTTATAAAATTAAACAATAAAAATGTCAGATGGAGCTGTATATTTCAATTTTCTATGACCCAATGGAATTCTGATTAAACTTATTCAGCAGATAACATAAAGATTTTTTAATAAGCTTAGCATATGTATGTCTGATATTTATGAGACAAACACATTATACAGCCTTGTTCTTCTAAAATATTGAAATTACTTTGACTGTACTAATTGCAGAGCGGACAAGCAGGCGCCACGTCCGCGTCGTCGCTCCCGCCGTGTTAAGTTTTGTGGATTTGAAGCCCACGCGGGTAATTGTGTGATCCACAAATGATTGTTTAGAGTCTGAGTGCATTATAGGTCCTTGGATAAAGTATGTTAGCAAAGTCTACAAATGTTACAAATATACATTATTAACTATTAAAAATGTATATTGTACTCGTATAGTTTTTCTTGTTATTGAAGCTTGCAGCGATAGCTCAGTGGGGAGACCAACAGACTGCAATGCAGAGGGTCTCGGGTTCGAACCCACGTCACGCACCTCTGACTTTCAGAAGTTATATGACTTTTCGAAATTATGTGCGTATTGATTGACAATTATCGCCTGCTCCGTGCCTCGGAAAGCACGTTAAGCCGTTGGTCCCGAAAAGACCAGAAAAGCCGACCCCAAGTGACTTGGGAATAATAAAGGCTAAGAGAGAAGGATAGTTTTTCTTGTTAATTCCATTTGAATTCGTATTTTCTTATAAAGTTGTATAATTAAGAAACCTACTGTTCGTTTTAATTTTTTTTGTATTTATTTTGTTTTTCATGCACACGTTTAGATAAATACGAAGATACTGCTAATGACACAAGTAACATTTAACAATGTCATAAGTTTTGTGATTGTTTTTCTGTTATACTGTGGTTATAAATAATTATTCAGTTAGGTTTTATTAAAATTAATAAATGAAACTTAACTGAATAATGCAAGCATTATTAATACTGTTATAAGAAATTGATAATCCTCATCATTTTGGTAGCAGTAGCAAAAACTATTCACGATCGTGCATATTTTTTGTTTTGTAAGTATTCCTAGTAATTTGGACTTCAAATGACTAGTGTAAAACTAAGTTCAATGCTTGGGGTTATAAGTGGGCTCATAGCTCGGTAGGGCAGTTGTTGAATACTGTATCCACCACAGAACAGAATAAAGAGGTCCTTTATCTATTCTGTGGTATCCACGGCCTCTCGATTGTATATCCAATACTATATTAAATCGGCTGCCGCCGCTTATTAATACGTCACTCATTGCGTTATTAATAGGGATGGAAAAACAAAGCCCTTATTTCGTATTAAAATGCTTATTGTATTGTAAAAGAAATTGGGATGGAATACGCTATACTACATATCTTAAATATCCACATAATCTGAAAATCATTGAAGAATGTACAAGTTTGTTAACATTTGATGTCAAAAGTTCTCAAAGTAATTTACAACTGTAAAAAATAATAAGCATAATATCCTATATTAAAAAAATAACTGTGAACCACAGGCGAAAAAAAAGAATGGTTGATTGAAAATATATTTTACATCATACAATTTTTCCATCTATCATCACTTAAAAATGTCTGCCAAACAACACTAATCTATTTTATGTACGTACAAAATGTGTTTATAGTGATGAGCATAAATATCGATAAAATATAGCTTTATCGATTCTAAATCAGATACAGTTTATAACGCGATGTTGAAACTTCCGCCATATTGTGTTTGATGGATGATGTTACGTATCTCGCTTTTTATCATGTTTAGATTATATGTGATTTAATTTAAAATTTAATGGTAAATTATGATGAGAGGTGAGTGAAGGTGGCTTGTTTGAAAAGATTAACTGTGGATTTCTTACAGAATCTTGTTCACGGAAATGTGTTTTTTTAACAATATCTTTATGAAGTAGCTATAATTCCATGTTACAATATAAATTACAGAATAAGACTTCATGATAGTTTGAGCTCATTCTGCGTAAATAGAAACACCAATGATTAAATTATGTCGGGTACTTTGAAATAACTACACTGGAACATTGAGACAACTACCATCTTAGTCTCCCCGTGACCATGGCTGCTGTAAAGCAACCGAAACGTCGGGAAAAGTGTAAAATTAAATTAAATCTAAATAGTTTTAATAATAATTTAATTAGCTTAAAATTTAGCAAAGTTTAATAGTAGTAGTAGTGTAACAGTTTTCAAAATTATGTAATAAAGTGTCAAATAAACAACGCGATAAAATCCGTATATAGTAGTTTAATTTCAATGAATAATATTCGCGTAAACAGAAGACAATATTCGCCAATATGAATTATTACATACCTAATTATCTGAGCTCTTCTACAAACTTTATTGTGACATTATCAGTCCAGGACATACTCTTGATACAATACTTATAGGCGAGGTACATTCTTCTAATAAACAGAGGTGGTACCCAACGTTCGGACTCCATCACGTGTATAGGCGTACTTCTAATAATTCCACCAACTATTCTCAACGTCCAGTTCAGGATTATATCTAATTTAAACAAGTGCCTCTTAGCACCATTATTATACAAAAAGCTACCATAGTCAAATCTGCTTCTTATTAAAGAAATGAAAAATGAAAAGTGTTTACAGTACGTCTACGCAAATTTCATACATAGGTATATTGAAATAAACTATTTTATGTATATAGTTTTAAACGCGTGGGTGTTTTAAAACACTGAATATGTTTCAGTGTTTTAAAACTTATCACTAATCTTAAATATTGTAATAATTTATATAGCTTAAATAACAATAAAGTTTCTAGTTTTCTAAATTGAATGAAATTTAGTGTTTTAAAATGAACAACGCGATACAATCTGTATCTTCTCTCTTAGCCTTTATTATTCCCAAGTCACTTGGGGTCGGCTTTTCTGGTCTAACCGGATTTGACTGGATATCAGTTTTTACACGGAGCGGCTGCCACCTGACCTCCGCAACCCGTAAGCTAACGATACCCTAAGGCTAGACCAGTGTCAGGATTTTAGAGGGTACTGACTTTCCTAATAACGACTGCCATAGATGTTCACGGCAGCCGGGACCAACGGCTTAACGTGCTCTCCGAGGCACGGAGCAGGCGATAATTGTCAATCAATACTCACATAATTTCGACAAGTCATATAACTTCCGAAAGTCAGAGGTGCGCGACGTGGATACGAACCCGAGACCCTCTGCATTGCAGTCTGTTGGTCTCCCCACTGAGCTATCGCTGCTCATTACAGCAATACAATCCGTATATAGTAGTTTATTTCCAAAATATCCAATTCTGCTAGTGGTATGGTAAATAAAACTCTTAATATTATATAGGTTGTTCCTTTCCTATGATTGCAGCCAAGTAAACTTGTGCTCCATATCTGTGGTTAGTAGGAACTCTGAGAGCTTCTTAAGGTGACATGGTGACTGTGTGATGGCTAGCAGTCTATATTTCTTGCACTGGCAGTACAACAACTTAGTGACTGGCATTTCATAGACTGCCATAGCTGCCTATACTCTACCTGGACGTTGTGCTTGTTGCCATATAGGTATCGTGAACACTTTTATAATTTTGCGTTGCAAGATTTTCGGCCAGGTTGCACTATTCCTAATGTAGTTTGTGAAGTTACAAGGGAAAAACAAAGAAGGTGGATTTAGGAACTTCTACCTCACAAACGGAAGCCTGACATTGCTATTACAGTCTGCTTGTTACCATTACCAGTGCAACCTGGCCGAGGGAACAAGCAGACTAAACAACCATGTATGTTAGTACTACACATAATCGCATTTATGCCCATTTTTAGTTATATAAATAGGTACCATCTCAGTCTGAGCCTGCAAGCTTGATTTGGGCAATGTATTTCCGAATTGTTTTGTTAGAGTCTGATATATCTACAGAATACAAAACTATTGTATAATGTCTAGCAAAATTTATTGTATTTTTGCTTCGAGAATACACATCCAGACTATCTAATATATAATTACTACACCAAAACGGAAGGCGGCAAGCAAAAAGGGTGAGCGGAAATTGATTTTATTATAGAAGAACATATCATAAACCATTCTAACGACACTATTAGTCAAACTAGAAATAGACCGCAAGATCTAAATCAGTAGATTCATTATCATTGAATGACGGAAGTGAATGCCATTCAAATGTTTCAACTCACGTTGAGCATGATAATTAATTTGTATAGCCTGACGTGATTTTTGTATAAGATCAAGATGAAGATAAGTTGAAGCGTGTTGAGAATAAATAGCTTGTGTAACCACCTGTCAGTGTTGACGGAAATTGAATGTCAGTTTTTACTGGAGTTGAAATGTTTTAAAACATGATGTTGCTCGAAACTTTGGGCATGATTATGTTACAGAATTTTAAGTTATATATTATGCAGTATATTTTAATTAGTCATATTTTAACTAAATTGTTAAAATATAAATAATATAATAAATAAATACTAATTCTTACATAAAATAGCCAAACCAAATAATACGATAAATTATTTAATCAACAATTTCTATTCAGCTTATAAATTATATAACTAACGGTTTCAAAATTAGTTGTATTATTGATAACCATCATGGCTATTAAATTTGAATCCACAGATTAGTCTCCAATAATGGAGACATTAATACTAATACAGTTACTGTAATAATTTATCACGTTGTCCGGGTCTATGCATTGCTTTTATTCCCGCATAACTGTGCTTTAAATAATTGACGGTATTATATTTAGACTACATTTATTTTGATCAAATATAATTTTGATAACTTAAAATTTGGCCTAGTAGCATTTAGTACTTAAACTGCTTCATTTAAGATGTTCTCAGACTAGTGGTAAAGAAGTGATCTATTGGTGAGGCGAGCTAGCTTATCGCCCTGCTAATATACGGTTGACTATTTACAATTAATATTAACAACACTTTATGATATAGCCGTCTCAAATAAACATACTTTTATTTTAAAAAGCCAACATTTACGTTAGACTTAAAAAATAATAACGAATACTAAAACCACCCAGACTCAAAACAACTATTTGTGGAACATAATTATACATCTTAACTTAACTTAACTTATGTGGGGGCCAGTCAGTGCAGACCGGCGACACTTCGACCCAGTGGGATCTTTTGTGTCGACACTCTCCCAATAACGACTGCCATAGATGTTCATGGCAGCCGGGACCGACGGCTTAACGTGCTCTCCGAGGCACGGAGCAGGCGATAATTGTCAATCAATACGCACATCATTTCGAAAAGTCATATAACTTCCGAAAGTCAGAGGTGTGCGACGTGGGTTCGAATCCGAGACCCTCTGCATTGCAGTCTGTTGGTCTGAGCTATCGCTGCTCTTGCTACATCTTGCTCGGTGTGCAGATTCAATTCACATACTCTTTGCAGTAGATGTTGCGAGATTACTTGAATCACTACACTGTTGGTGCAACCTAACGTTAGGTATTATAAGTATAAACTTAGAAGAACTGGAGATAGTCTCTGTAAAAAATGAAGATCATGCATCCAAAATAGCACAGGCAAACAGCAAATAATTAAAATCATTTGAATTTATTTGACAAGCTTCAAAGATTACCATTACAAAACTTTAGGCATGACTTCATTTCGAAATTAAAAAAGCTGTCTTAATGGGACTTATGTATTCAACTGACAAGTTAATTATGCAGAAACCCTTAATGCACGATTTAAACTGACACGTAGGTAACTGGTTATTTTTAAAGAAAGTACAATATAATGAAAAATATTACCAGTTCTTAAAGGAGGCTTTGCTTGCGCAATTCATAAATGTGTCCTGTTTTTTAAAAGGATGGACGAATGCACTTCGTGGAACTGAAGACTTATTTTGTATTTAAGGCAGTGGACTTCAGTAGGATCGTCGCTTAATCCCGGGATTTTGCTCGAATTAGCGCAGCTTGGCTGGGAGTATTTCTAGCAATGATCTAATGACCCACGTTCCTTGTGTTGGCAGCACTGCTAATACTTCTAAAAGTAACTACGTAAGTGATTTCGCTGGTATCGAAAAGCCTCATCGTCATCGATAGTCGCTTATCATCAATAAAGCTATTTGTCACTTTGGTTTGTAATAAAAACTGTTTTATGGTGACCTTAAATACAATGAAGCAACGAAGACAAATGACACCGGTACAACTATTATTGCATCATATAAATTGTTAATCTTTTCACGCATGGAATCTTTAAAACTGAGCGCCATGTATTAACATGGCGCTGAGTTTTAAAGATTCCATTTAAAAATAATCGCGTGGTGAAATAGTGGTGTTATTAATATATTTTGTTTATGCCAATCTGGAGTAGTGATTTTGATAAATGAAAGAAAATATTTTTCTCGTATTTATTGCAATTCAGTACTGTGCAATAATCTAAAAATCCCAATTGTAATTAATCAATATCTCAATAAAAAGTAGAAGCATTTGACTTAAATTTTTGACTCACACGAATCAACATATAAGACATCATATAAACATATAACTTAAAAGAAAGACGCGACATACATGTCTTACTGGTTCTACATAAAATTGTACATGGGTCCTTAGATGTTGAACTAATTAATAATTTTAATTTTAAAACGATCTGGCGTTTTGTGAGTTATCCCCGGGTATTTGAGACACCTATCACTACCTTGAATACTAACTTTAATAGTCCATTTACACGTATGGTAAGATTGTATAAAGCGAAATCCAATGTATCTGACAATGACATTGATGTCTTCTCTATGAAATTTTTATCATTCAGACACTTCCTACACAGTAATTCTTTATAATCTTTTGTAATTTTAATTTTTTATGCTTTTAATTTTAATGTAGTTAGACTTCGATTTGTGGTTTATTTAAGGTTTAGAGTCACCTGTTATATTTTCACCATAAATAAGTAGTCTCTTTAATATGTATAATGTAATTAAAATGTCATGCATGCCTGTGATTTGTTTAATTACTCTGATAATGTTAAATTAAGAATGTCTCAACTACAAAACATTGTAATTATACAGTTGGTATGCTTAAATTATAAATAAATAAATATCGTTCGACTAGAAATATTATCCTGATTACAAATTCTATTTCTAGTAGTCGACAAAAAACCTGCTACCACTTTTACCACTAATTACATTTCCTTCACACGTCATTAGTAATTAAAATTGGTGTTGAAACTACGTCGTACATATATTACTACAAAAACAAGTACACACAAGTTTACTTAAAACTTGAAACAAGTGCACTAGCCGTGTTAGTATGCTAGCAGCCAAGGTTTAAGTAAAAAGTTTTGTGTGCTCGTTTTTGTAGAATGTTTCAAGGGTGATATACGACTACGAGCATATTCTAATATAAGATATATTTATATTATTATAATTACGACGTAATTTCACGCTTGCCTTCGTCCACGTGGATTGCAGGTCACTTGTGACGTCAATAACATGCACTAATGCATGCAATATATCTCCGGTTCTCTAGAACGGAGTCATAAGAAATGAGGTTGGATTTTAAGTTGAAGCAAATTCTAGTCACATAAAAATCAGTTTAATAGTTTTTATTTGTCAATCCTTTGAATAGTCCATTTCAATCAGTTTTGAAAATTATCTATAGTGTACAAACATACACTCATTATAATTTATAATGGTATTGTAGATTGATGATGTAATTGCTCTCTCTTGTAGGTAGGTACAAGCTCGTGACTAGCAGTTTTTGCACACATTTAACATTATAGGTATTTCCTGATATTTTAGTTTTTAAACAGATAATTTTATTTATTGCCAAAACAATTTCAGCTTGAATGGAGTACATGGGTCCCGCCCGTGCGGACGTCGTCGACATCAGCTTGAAAGACAACATCGTCATAAGAATATATCCATGCTAATTTATTATAATTACGTGGAAGTGCAGTGAGACGAAACAAGCCCGGTTGGTTTTAGTAGTACTATATTACTAAAACATTATCGGTTTTTTTCAGTAATTATTCAGTCCAGAGGTTGGTTCTACGAGAAAAAAGCCTAGCCTTGAAATAAGTAACTACTTAACCCAAAGGAAAAGACTTAAGTCTGCACGGATGTCGTATTTGTTTAAGTGGATGCCTTACTACTGCTGGAGCGTTGGGTGTTATGGGTTCGATACCACATGAGACAATAATTTTATGACTCACACATAGATTTTTCAGTGTCTAGGTTTTCCTTATGCCTGTTCGAATAACTCCTTTGGTGGTACCGCGATAATTAATTCACCTGTACATGCAATCTTGAGTTTGATTCCTAAAATAGGCAAAGTGCTATAGAGCTTTTTCTAAACCTGTAAAATACTAAGATCGCCGTGTTTTACATGGAACTTAAAAATATGACTTAAGAAATCTGGATATAATACGCCTATGCGTCACTTTAGGGGGATATAAGCGTTATATTAAGTATCTAGGTAAATAAATTTTAAGATTTTTGTTTTAAAATGGAGCAGACCGGACATGGCGTGCGCTTACACAATATAATTGCGATCTTAATTATTTTTTATTCAAAGTTATCACTTTCGTTGAATTAATTGAATGTTTTGACAGTTTTTTCATTATGCGGAATGTTGTGACAGTAGATACAATAATTTATAAATTCAATCTGTAAAAGATTATTTGTGTTTTAGTAATTATGTTATCTTTTTTAATACGTTTTTAAATATAGGTATATTAGATTATTTCGTTTTAAAATTAATTATGTTAAAATAGACTAGAGTTAGGTTTGTTAATATTATGTAAGTTGGAAATTATGATTGTAGCTTTTGTACATGTATGTAAATAAAGGATAAGTTTGGTTTATAATATCAGAAATTAAAAATAAACACTGCTATGTAAATAAATTATTTTTATATCTGTAAAAAATAATAATTTTTGTTTTAGCAAGCCAGTAGTAAAATGTATAATTAAATAAGTTTACAATGCTTACAATATGAAAGCATATTTAAAAAGTTATTGCAATGGTATGTAATACACACATATACCTTTTTATTTAGCTTACTAAACTTACACCCTTTCAAAATAATCTAATATCTTCACAAAACCAGTCATAAAAACCGCAATAAGAATAACACTGAGGACTTAAAAACAAAAATGAACCGTAACACTTATTTACGTACCACAATCAAGTTGTCCCCGATCCAATCTAACTCTATCGTAGAATAGAGCTTAATCCGGATAACGGCTATGGATATAAAGTAACAGACTTTATCCTTCGGATACGGCTGTAAAGTAGGAGATACGTAGTTGGATAACCGCAAAGCAAATTGGTGTAATTTGGTGCCAAGGTTTCGACTTCATGTTCTTAAAAGGAAAAGAAAATACAAACAAAACATGTACTTGAAACTATATTCAAGGCTTCTATTCTGATATAGGGGTTGATGACCTCGATGTGTATGTTTTATTTTGTGGCTTTGAAACCCAAACAAAAATGTATGTGATCCAGAAATGATTGTTTCGAGTCTGGCTGTTGAGTGTTAATCGTATGTATATAATGAAGGCTTGATACTTATTACTTACTACGGCATGTCATATATTTAATACTAGATTTTGTCCGCAGCTTTGCTCGCGTATCTGTAGGTTAGGTTAGTAACATTACTTTTTCTGGATAAAATGTACCCCATGTTCTTTTCTGTGCTCTTGACAACATGTGTGCGAAACTTTATGATGATCAGTCGAGTAGTTCAGACGTGAAAGCGTAACAAACAAACAAACCCACATTCGCAATTATAATTTTAGTAAGGATAGCTTCTTTTATGGTAGAATCTATAACTAGCAAAGAATATTGATCAGAAACTCTATCTTAGCCGAAACAAACTTGAAGCACGCACGAAGTTCCTGAAACCACTTCCCTTCTTCTCTCTTAGCCTTTATTATTCCCAAGTCACTTGGGGTCGGCTTTTCTGGTCTAACCGGATTTGACTGGATATCAGTTTTTACACGGAGCGGCTGCCACCTGACCTCCGCAACCCGAAGGCTAACGATACCCTAAGGCTAGACCAGTGTCAGGATATTAGAGGGTACTGACTTTCCCAATAACGACTGCCATAGATGTTCATGGCAGCCGGGACCGACGGCTTAACGTGCTCTCCGAGGCACGGAGCAGGCGATAATTGTCAATCAATACGCACATAATTTCGAAAAGTCGTATAACTTCCGAAAGTCAGAGGTGCGCGATGTGGGTTCGAACCCGAGACCCTCTGCATTGCAGTCTGTTGGTCTCCCCACTGAGCTATCGCTGCTCCTGAAACCACTTCCCTAATATACTAATATTGCAATCAACACAGCAATAACTAAACATAGTTATTGTTTTTGCCAATATTCATAGATTCAGATGATTGGTAATGTCACTGGTGCAAATAAGTTTACATCCGCATGCAATCATTTTTAAAATAGTTATTCAGTGAGATAAATTTATTTTATATTTTATTCGTGAAAGAAATCCTTAAAGCCAAAAGCTTCAAAGTCGTTGTTTTTTTTTGCACTATCTCACATAACACTATACTAATATTTGTTGGCCGGTCACCGTTTATATTGCACACACCAGCGTGTCAATACAATTTAGTTTATCAATATTTACCATCAATATTGCGACAACGCCAATTTGTTGTCGTTTAAGCGAATCGAGATCACATGTTTGTAGTGTCAGATTTAGGCCATTTACCTTAAACCAGAGGTTTAGTGATGTGTATTGTGGATTACGTTTAGTTTTAGTCGATAATAATTTGCTAATTATGAAATTACACGCGAGCATTTAGCAGATTTGCCAGAATTACCTTGTTTAGCAAAGGTATTACAATAAGCTTATTATATATTTAGCATTGACAACAAGGTGTTAAAATTACTCATGTATGTGTCTAATATGAAAAGTAAAGTAATTTTGAAAAGCGTTTAATATGTAAATTTTATACGTTAGATATATAAATGAACATGCTGACACTTATAAAGACAAATAAATAGTGATGTAATGTTATATAATTGTTCAATTACCTATACTGTCCAATAAATGGATTAATGAATTTTATAAATTATTTCAAGTATAATGCTTTTTATTTAAATATTATAAAGTATTAAGATTATTAAAGTGCATATTAAACATCTACACGTAGACGTTGTTTAATAAATTCAAATTATTATTATTATAGAACTTTTTACTCGGACTGTCTTCTCCATAAAAGGTACATAAAATAAAATTTAAATGAAAAACAAATGTCATTGCGTAAGCCTTCAGTGGAAACCAGTATTCAATTCAAATGAAGAAAACATAAAAAAATAACGAACACATCGTCTTTATCAGTTAAACCAGAAGTCTCAACTTCACCCCAAACCATAAAGATATTGACGTACTCAAAACACAAGTTGAACTTATCTGAACGGTGCCGCTAATTACAAATGAAAATCGCTTCCCGCCATTCCGCTGTCAGAGATAACGGCACGTTGTAACTCGCATAATCTATGTTCACCTGCTATCTTAATTACACCAAGCCGCCGACGAATAAATTTTTAATTGAGCTACCTTATCTTGCCGATTACATGACAAATGCATCGTGTCCACCACTATTTTAATTTAGATATTTTATCGATACTTTTTTATAGCGGTTGCACTGCACTATTCTTAAGGTCCGTTTACATTAACACGCTATGCTCGTTTTCGGCACGAACTGTGTGACATTTCGCGTTATTATGGTCATACAATTATAATGTTTAGCACACATACTTATTATATATTTTTAGTAGGTACCAGTTTGTCTGGTATTTTTATAGCGATAAAACTTAAAATTTAAGTCGATAGCAAATTAAAACGGTAACAATAAACATGTCAAGGGTATATATATTATATTGTGTTTGCATTTTACGTCACTTAAATTATTGAAATGCTTTTATTACGGAATAAAATATATGAGCTTTAAGCTTGTATTGTTGCTTCTGGTTTAATAATTCTCCAGGTAAAATGCTTGTGGTTACTATATTTCTGACCCTATAATTTACAGTACAAAATTAATCTAATCTTTCATAAACGTCGCTACTTACGACAAATAACAATTCACAATTAAAAATAAACATATGTACACATTGAGACCTTTTAATATGTGACGTTAGTTATGAACAAAGCTTTTATTCTACACTCGCTATAATCAATCTAAATCATTAGAATGGGCCGTTAAAGTCATTTTAAAGCATTAATGATACGATTACGCTCTTTGTAGAAGCATTACGTAAATCATTGTGAGAAACGGGGCACACAAAAAGAGCAATTAGTGTTGTGCCAACGTCGATAGTTTAGCGGATGTCGATAGCATTCCGCGCGGTGCGACGTGACTGCACACTGAAATGCTGCAAAGATTTTTCCACCTCCAATGCAAGGAATTTTGAACCTTCCGTTGTAAAAAGGAAGGTTGTATGTAGGTGTACAGTGTAAGTGGTTCAGCACAGAGACGTGAGTTCGATTAAAAAATGTGATTTGTGGCTGCCACTCCGCACGTGTTTTATTTTGCGAGTTATGTTCGTGACAGGCTCGTCAAGAGGCCATGATAAAAAAGACGCCGAACGTAAGAGCTTTAAAACGCTTGAAATGATTTCGCTGTCGAAATATTTTAAAACCATTTTAGAATTACAAAGCAGCAGTCTTAGGTACAACCTGTTCACGCAAAAATGCCATTTGCATTGAATCGAAAAAATATTGCTATATTTCTCGAAACTACTTACTAATGTTTTCTTAGCGTCTCAAGTAAAAAAAACGGTTTTCAATGTACCAAAAACAAAACTATTATCTTCAAAGAAAACGTAGAAGCTGTTTGGTGATTGCGTTTGTCAGTCTGCGTGCGTCTAGTCGGCCATCATTCACACCTGTCAGTCAGGGCCTTTGAACGGTGCAGACAGGCGGAGACGGGCCACAACGACTAGTCGATGGCGATTTGTATGGCGCGAGTAAATCACTTTTGAAGTAATTTATGTCTGAACGCTGTTAGTGATGCACGACGTCGAGGTTACATGTCGATGTTTTTATTAAAATTCTGTTTCTACGCAAATAAATACGTATGTATGTAGTGTGGAATAGAAATGAAGGCTATCGAGATGTAATAAAATATTATTACGCATGCGATGCAATAAAGCAACGTCCAGAATCAATACATCTTGTGAATACAGATTTACATTCAATCACTAGATAAAACGTACAAAAAGATCTCGTGTTAAAGTTCCCACAGTGTCAAACAAAAACCAACATTTCAATACGTCTCAATAACTATCGACATTCACGTCACATAAACGTTTGACAGCTTTTGTGTTGACAAAAAAGTGAAAACAAAAAAAGAAACGGCCGAATAATCAGTATGTCTATTAATCATACAGCGGCTGTCACTTTTGACAGGTGACGTATGGTGACAGCGCGCGACAACTGACGTATGTGACAAGTGACGTTTGAGCTCTTTGATGTGTCAAGCTCGGCGCTAATGAGCGAAGACTCAAAGGCCAATTGCAACGGTTTTCTTTGAACCGACGATTGATGTGGTGTGATTATTAACTTTAATGTCTTCGGTTTAAGGGGATGGCAGACTCTGTTGTGGTTTTAATGTTTTATGGTAATGTCTTTTTAGGTAACACAAAGAACCGTTTAAGAAGCTTTTTGAGTGCATATGTGCAAAGAAGTTATTTCTTACTAAGAATTTTCATATAAATAACTGAGCGGTGTTTGTGATTATCTAATTCATTACTACAAATGCTAATAAAAGCTAAGAGATTTTCCATGCAGACTCAATATAACTAGATGCAATATAATTATGTTGGTACGCAAATAGCTGTTTGAGATTATTGTCATTATGGGTTGGATGGTGTAAGATTTTGTGCATAAATTGGACTGATAATGATTGATATTAAATGAATATAATTAAATGAAAAAGCTGACCTAAATACTATTGGTAATAATTAGGCGAGGATAAGGATTGAGAATGTTAATAGAGACAAAAATAATTGTGTTCTAATTTATATTCAAAGGATATGATTATGTGATTATTGTAAAGAGGTAAATTTGCTCAGGGTCAATTTAGTAAAACACTGTTATTTTATTAGTATTATTCGAACATAGTGAATAGATAAAAATTGCTAGAATTGCAAGTCAATGTTTTGCAGTCAACATAGTTTAGCAATGTGCAATTGTCACAATAAAATACCGGAACTTTCGGCAACTGTGAGATCCATCACTGTTTGTCATTTGAATAATAATCGGATATTCTATTTAAGAATTGATTTTCGTTTTTCTCCAGGCAACAGAAATATTTTATCAATAATTTCATGTATAGTGACAAGAATAGAAAAGGGTATGTTAAGCTGGTTTGGGCATGTAGAAAGAATGGACGAGGAAAGACTGACTAAGAAAGTTTATAAGGCTAGTGTGAATGGAACAGTCGCAAGAGGAAGACCTAGGCGAACGTTTCTTGATCAGATCGTAGGCGTTCTGGACAAAGGCCAGGTTAAGAGCACCTTGAACCGACGGGCGTGTATGAGGAATGTGGTGAAAGCGAATGAAGCCAGAGAAGTGTGTCAGGATCGTAGCAAATGGAAATCCGTAGTCTCTTCCTACCCCTCTAGGAAACAGGCGTGAATCTATGTATGTATGTATTGTAATACCAGGATCCATACTCCAACTAACAATTTCGGGCTACAATCATTCTTTCCCTATGTTACCACTTCAAAGTAAACTTAATGCTGGCTCCAAAGTGGGTTCATCTTATTATCTATTCCAAACTTAAAACGACTTACAATAAGCAATCGCAATATTCGTAATGTCTTTTTTTGTATTTTTCCATGTTTTTTTTTTATCTTTTGGGAATGCATGACTCATACCCCTCCGCGGGGACGGGCGGAGGGGTTATGTCGGACTCGCCGGGGTAAAAGAAAGAAAAGCCACTGTCACAGATCCCAAGAAAAGCCAGCCACAGTCGAGCGCCAGCCTGCTATACTGCCTTATGTAAGGGGTGTCACTGACAAGATTGGCTACATCTTGAAGCGAGCTTCAATCAACACATACTTCAAGCCGCCAACGAAGATAAGTCAATTTTTACCATCCGTCAAGTGCCAACTACCTTTACAAGATGCAGGGGTCTATAAAATAGATTGTGACTGCGGACTCTCATACATTGGTCAAACCAAGAGAAACATAGGCACCCGCATAAAAGAACACATAGCTGATGTAAAACACCAACGCTCGTTGAAGTCTGCTGTGTGTGAACATGTGCAACAGGGGACCAACCACTACCTGAGATTTGACAAACCACAGATTCTCGCTAAAGAACACCGATTCCTACCAAGGATGCTTCGCGAGGCTATTGAAATCAAAAAACATCCTAATTTTAATAGAGAAGATGGTTGGAATGTACCACCAGCTTGGGATCCAGTAATAAAAATAGTCAAACCCAAGAAGAAGCAAACCACAGCTAGACTTCATGATACTTTGAGCTCATTCTGCGTAAATAGAAACACCAATGATTAAATTATGTTCGGGTACTTTGAAATAACTACACTGGAACATTGAGACAACTGCCATCTTAGTCTCCCCGTGACCATGGCTGCTGAAAAGCAACCGAAACGTCGGGGAAAGTGTAAAAGTAAAAATAAATTAAATCTAAATAGTTTAATAATAATTTAATTAGCTTAAAAATTAGTAAAGTTTAATAGTAGTAGTAGTGAAACAATTTTCAAAATTTTGTAATAAAGTGTCAAATAAACAACGCGATAAAATCCGTATATAGCAGTTTAATTTCAATGAATAATATTCGCGTAAATAGAAGACAATATTATGTAAAAGAAAGATGTTAAGAAGATAATGTACCTCCCGGAATACCGACTAAACCTACCACGGTGTTCCTCGACAACACCACTATCGACGGGGCCGCGCGAATCACTTACGCATGCGGTCGCGACCCCGTCGACCCTTGTCTTATACCAAGTCTAGTCAAGAACAACAGACATAATTTAAAAAAAAAAGTGTCTAGCTGCCTGTGTGCTGCTGCGGCTCAATAGATTAACACGAATTTTGTCATTATTTATGAATTAAGAATAGCAGTTGCAATAAAATATTTATTTTCCTTATATCAAGTGTATATGCCTTATTCCAGTCAACAGTGTAGTGCAATGTGGGTAGCAGTAAATCACTTGTCGCAGCGGGCGGACGCTGTTCGTTTTGTAAACGTAATTGATGGCTGCGCGTGCACATGATGTGTGTGGCGTTTGCCGGCCATTGCGTTAGATGGCGCTTTTATAAATTTTCTAAGTCGTGTAAGGAAGATTTTATTAGCTAGTTTTATAACAACAACCGAAGGACTACTAGTATTGAAGTTCATGTAAAAGTACAAGACTATGCCCAATTTGCTCGCGTTAATGTAAATTTGTCAAAAAAAAAACATAAAAAATATTCAGATTAGGGTACAAGGTAACACTAAAGAATGTCAAACTTACACTATTTTTTTTCTGCGAATTTACATTTTCTGCCACCTTCAGCAAAGCAAGGGTGTAGGGCTCAAGAACGGGCAAGAAACTCATGGTCACTCTTTTTAATCGCCAAGTTTTTGTTTACAAATCATAAGAGCTGTAAGTTGCTGCAACCATTTCTCCATGAACTGTTACTGAACATACTCAAGCATTTAATAAAATTTGATGGTAGCCTCTAAAGCAGCAGTATGGTAAATAGGAGCATCCAATAGGTTTCTATGCCTCGGAAACAGTACTTTTCTATAAATGAAAGGTACCCTATGTCCTATTTGTTCCCCTGACAACGTGTATGCGAAATTTTATGATGATACGTCGAGTAGTTAAGGTGTCAAAGCGTAACAAACAAGCAAACAAACTGACATTTGCATTTAAAAATTAGTAAGTAGTATTATAAGGATAAAAAAGGGCAGGATTTATTTTTAAATAAACAACTTTATTTTACCATAATATATTATTTGTAACGTAAAACATATAATAGTAGCTCAGTAGCTCATAAGTATAACTCACCTGATAGTGGCACTTAATATACAGTCAATTGCACTAGCACAAAAGTTATCACCATTCTCGATCCCATTAAAAGCCGTTGGAGCGAGAGACAAGCAACGCAGGTAACATGCTTATACCTCCTTAAGCAGTTCTATAGACACTATGTTCTTCAGAAATACAATTCGAGGGTATTTCTTTCTACTTTGATCTTTTGTAACGTTATATTTTTGTCCTAGTTGGACTGCACCACTATAAGCAAAGATGATATTACGTGAATCCTAAAATTAATACCTACGCGAAATGTTAATAATACAGCTTTATTCGCCTTATTTGGGAATATACAGGTGTAAGTATATGTCTGTAAAATTTTTGAATGCATTAAAGTATATTCCCTTTTCCACAACTAACCCAGATTATAATATAGCGTCCTTTCTTCATTTAGGTTATATAAGAGATCGCCGGTGTACCATCCGAAAAGTGTTCAGGAACCAGTTATAGTTATTATATGATAAACATATCTATATCTACTGGGACGTAAAGGCAGAGGAAGGCCAAGGAAAAGATGGATGGACTGTGTGAGGATGGATATGAAAGGAATAGGGGTAAATGATCAGATGACAGGTGACAGAGAAGTATGGAAGCGAAGGACGTACTGCGCCGACCCCAAATA
Source organism: Catocala fraxini (assembly GCA_930367265.1). Classification (NCBI taxonomy): domain Eukaryota; kingdom Metazoa; phylum Arthropoda; class Insecta; order Lepidoptera; family Erebidae; genus Catocala; species Catocala fraxini. Next base: position 23,680,892 of record OV884030.1, on the reverse strand, counting down.
AATTGGGACCAGGGCAAGAAAATGATCTAGATCTACTTTTCAAGTTCTCAATACACATCTAGCCAACAAATCTTGGAAGGGAATTACCCTATTTCCTTTTCTGTCCCCCCAATAACGTGTTTGTGATTTTTCATGATAATTGATAAAGTAGTTAAGGCGTAAAAGCGTAACAAGCGAACAAGTAAACTCACATTCGCATTTATAATATTAGTTAGGAAGTTAGGATATAGCTAAATTCGCATCGAAAACCATCAAAAACTTTCGCTTTGACATCAAAAGTCACTTACAAACGATATAAATCTTCATTCGACAGAAATAATACCATACAAAAAAACGGCAAGGACATCAAAAAACTTGGCACTTCACAATCAGTATTCCGCGCGGCAATAAAATTAATATGTGCATACAACGAAGCGCGAACCCCATTTGCAGTAAAACAAACGCACGCCGCGCCGCCGCCATTTTGTATTGTTTTTTTAGGGTTCAGTAATTGAAAAGGTTAAACGACACCTCTTGGTTTTATAGGTCTGAATATGAGCTTCAAAATGGATGGAAATTGTTTTAGAATTTCATACTGTACTGTGCAAGAACATTCATACAAATTGATGTTTCACATTTATTAGCTTGCAAAGTCATAAATGTTGAGAAGCTAACAATATATCCAAATAAATAAAAAATTTCTACATACCTTTATATGAAATAAACTGCAATGAAAAGCTGTACGGACGAGTAATCAAAATGTTACGTATAGTCAACAGTTATTCTTAGGGAATTACTTACTGGCGTGACCACTGAATAGAATCACAAACCCTAGAGGTAAATAGCGTAACCAAAATAGGATTGAAATAGTTTGATCACCTGCAATATAAGTGGCTTGAGAACTAAGTCAATGTGTGATTAGAATTATTTATCTTTATATAAATTACTTTGTTCGTGAATTGCACTAACTCCATTCACGTCAAATATATTCACTATTATAAATATTTAAAACCATAAAACTTAAGCAACTTTAATATGTGTACGGAACTTTTACATTCTGTACCAAGCTCACCACCAATTTTATTATTTTTGCATTGTTTCTTAAACACGTCAGATTTATGCGAAGTCACGTAAAAATTGTATAATGGCTGTAGGGCAGAGAGTACATCGTCTGCACCCATACGATCTTATTTTGACGACATTCTAATCAGATTTATTATCTTTGAATACGAAATTTCAAATAGCGAGCAGGTTTTGTTGCCGAGACACGACACAATATTTTGGTATTCATAAGATATGTCTCAAGTTAGTAGAATCATCACTTTAACGATGTAATTCAACCGGTGATTGCTGATCTTATATCAGATCCTATCATAGACCATTGCCTGTCCTCTGCTAGCTTGCGTCACAACATTCAGTTTTCTATCTTGCGCTCTACCTTATGCTTATGGTAGAAGTGCGACCACATCAGTAATGCTATAATTGGAATTCCATACAAACTTTTGATAAATCATCAATAGCCTTAGTCATTAGTATGTTGTCTTCTCAGTAGAATAAACCTAATAATGAGATAAAAATAAGTGTGACCCATAAATAGTTATTCCGAGTCTGACTATTCCTTTTGATCAACGCATGCTTCATCCGAGAAGCAGGCATTGTCATTCAAAATTGCAGTACAATATTTGTGCAAGTGTGGCCAGTAACGCACGTTTTTCAAACGCTCAAACATTTGAGGCGAATGGCAAAAATATAGCCCCATTTGGACTCTGCGTATAATAACCAGTCATTATCTAATAAACATGAGACATTAATAAGGGCACATGTAGCTCCATACATCGAGGGTGAGAAATAATTATACTTAATTTATTATAGAACATTTTAACGTCAATTCGGTAGCTTTAATAGGCTACTTAAGTATAGAATTATTTATAAGCATTTAAAAAAAATAGTTGACGCTAATTGACAAGTTGAGTTATGGTGCTAGAATGTCATTAGAGACGATTATTTTATCTTAAATATTTTTTGACGTGGTAATTGTGTCAGCTGCCTGTCATTTGAAAAGTTGCCTGTTGGAAAAAAATGTGATATCGATAAGATAAAATCGCATAGTTTAGGTGTTTGTTTCATAATTTGCCAATTACCTGCCTGCTAATCATCTGATCAATATCATGGTTCAAAAACCCCTTAGTGTCAAAGGATGTCACTTTATTCTTTCAATGGTAATGACTCTTGTCTCGACACATAATAATATACTCTTTATAGAATAATACAAAATTCAGTGTAAACTTTTGCTCAGGTTTATCTATTGTCATACCTTTATGTGAAGTAAAATATGCAGCCCGTATCAATTGTACGATTAATCACGATTTTACGTATGGGTTCGAACGACGAAAGACGACTGAGGTATAAATAGAGAGAGCAAACAGTTTCTTCAATCCGAGAATGGTAGTCTCGGTTAGCAGGTAGACGTGTTCTCGACTCACGTTTACGACATTTGACCAACGAAGCAATCTTAAGCATAAAATTAAAACAGCGTAAAATTCATAAAACCTCGCATAATGAAATTTCTGGGATAATGTCCCTAGGCCCAGTTCTAGTCAGTTAATTCGCCTATAAAACTGCCATCATAGTTTCTCTATAATTTTAGTAAGCGTGAATTTATATAATTAAACAATTAAAATTAGTCGTGCGGGCAGAAAATTTGTAAAAACATATTTAGCACACGCGATGTAATAATGATATTGTTAGTTGACAAGGGAGATTAATCATTAATTGCTTTAAACTACATCGGTAACTTGTATTGATGATAGCTGTTTGGATAGATGAATTATCATTAAAATCTTATTACTTATTAACAAATAAATACTGGTCAGAGATATTATCTCTGATATTATTTGCTGACTATTAAATCCAATTACTGCGTAATTATTACCGTCACAAACAATAGTATGTTCACGTCTATTAAAACACTTAATTATCATAAAATGGTAATATAATTTTATTATTAAAGGTTATAATAACTGGTTATAACAATCTCTGTCGTTGATATAAGTCGAGAATAGTGCAAAATGGCGGCAGTTTTTTTATTTTAATGAATATTTAAGAACTTTACTTAAATCAGAAGCTACTTATACCATAAATCACTTATGCTCTTAGTTATATGCTTAAACATATTACTGTCATGATCGATTTTAATTTTATCATCCATCGAACTTATAATTATACATCATAAATACGAATATAAGTTTGCTTGTTTGTTTGTTAACCTGTCACGCTTTAACTACTCGATCGATCGTCACAAATGTTCGCTAACACGTTGTCAGAAGTACAGAAACCGGCATAGCGTACCTTTCATCCAGAAAGAGTACTGTTCTCGTGCGAAGTCACGGGTAAATACGAGTCAATTATAGTAACAAAAATGGATGACATGCCAACAAAATATACGTCTAATTAAAAATAGCAAGTTCGTTTTTCAGTCAAATATAACTCAATCCTATACAAATGTGCTCAATTTGGTTTTGGTTGCGTTAACCAATCTTCGTTGATAACAATTTTTTTCTTCGTCTTTACCTCACACATGTTAACGTAAGCTATGTATGTTCCCGACTTTCCCCTCATAATTATCTTAAACCTTAACACCAGAATGTGGGCTTGCATTGTTACAAATATTATAAGCTGTTTTAATTACGCCACCATGTTGTTTGTGGCTAATAGCTTAATTTCCCTTTTTTATACATTGCAGTCGAATTATTTAATCGTATGCTTTTTGTATAGAAAATGTTAATTGGGTAATTTACTGACTTATTGAAATTTTCCTGTCACTTGTTAAGGATACTTTATACGAGTCGCGTAAAAGTATGCATAAATATAATTAGACTAGATTTTGGCCGCGGCTTCGCTCGCATACCTGCATGTAGTTTGATTAGATTAGTTACAGTACTTTTTCTGAATAAAAAGTACCCTACGTTCTATTCTGTTCCCCCGACAACGTGTTTGCGAAATTTCATGATGACCTGTCGAGTAGTTAAGGCGGAAAAGTGTAAGAAACAAACAAACTCACATTCATATTTATAATATTAGTAAGATGTCACCGATTATACAAAAATACATGAAACTTACAGGTACAATACGAATGTCCAATTTCGTTACATAATACACAGTTCCACGACCTAGGTCGCCTTAGGTTTCAAATGATAGTGGCGAGCCTATGTCTTACTGATTTTATCACACTTCTTGCTACTACTGACGATTAAATATTAAGACCTCATGCACAACAGTCACATTCACTGCCGCTACCCAACCGAGGCAGTTTCTAGTAGTTATTACAAACACTTTGTTGACTACAAGGATCAATGGGTATGGGATAATAGGGCTTGGAGGGCTTTGGCAACAAAGCAGTTGAGGTCTTAAGTAATATTTGGGCCTGACGAAAATATAATTGAGCTAACAAATTAATTTTAATGAGATACCCGAAGGCTTTTTGAGGCGTCTCGTGATTGAAGCTCCTTACTTCGGTCCTGGGTATCGCTCACAACAGTCATCAATACACCATCTAGAATAGCTATTAACAGCAATCTTGTCACCGGTTTCCAACGGCACCAGCACAATCATCGACAAGGTGTCAACGTATGGACATGCTGGCGGCAACCTCTGATCCCTTTCTTCTTTCTTAGCCTTTATTATTCCCAAGTCACTTGGGGTCGGCTTTTCTGGTCTAACCGGATTTGACTGGATATCAGTTTTTACACGGAGCGGCTGCCACCTGACCTCCGGAACCTGAAGGCTAACGATACCCTAAGGCTAGACCAGTGTCAGGATATTAGAGGGTACTGACTTTCCCAATAACGACTGCCATAGATGTTCATGGCAGCCGAGACCAACGGCTTAACGTGCTCTCCGAGGCACGGAGCAGACGATAATTGTCAATCAATACGCACATAATTTCGAAAAGTCATATAACTTCTGAAAGTCAGAGGTGCGCGACGTGGGTTCGAACCTGAGACCCTCTGCATTGCAGTATGTTGGTCTCCCCACTGAGCTATCGCTGCTCTTCCAACCAACAACCTCTGATCCCTGTCATCGGCAAAGTATTGCTTGTCTGTAGCATAGGTTATTTATTTAATGTGTGCTTATTGTTTGGGATTATATCTATACAATATAACTGCAAGGATGCTGTATCTGTTAAATAATCAAAATATTTTCAATTATCATTTAGTTTCATTATATTTTTAAACTGATTTGTTTTGACTAGTTCCTTCTTTCTGTATCTAAAACAGGTTTCTTTTTTTGTCTATCTGACTTCATTAATAAACGGATTCTGAATTCGTTGTGGGAAAACCAGGGTTATATAGGGGACTTCAGCTTATAACTTAAACTGTATTTTTTCTAATTCTAGTCATGAGAATCGGAGATATGGTGAATAATATGAAATGTTGTTAGCAAGGATAAAGTTGTTGCAACATTAATATGTGGTGACGGACATAAATTAATTATTGTTTAGGATACTGGCAATATGAATTAGATTTGCAATTAAACATGGTTTAATAAATAAGCTTTACGACTGTTATTTGAAATAGTATTAAATAGGTAAGCTTATGATAGTGTTACACTGCACACGATCACGATTTGCTTCAGGCAGTATGGGCACGATCAGGTAGCTCGGCAGTGCCTTAGCCAAATTTCAGACGTAGGCGACGAAAGTCAAGACATGCTTTACAAAATCATATCCTTTTCACCCAAATCACTACGCTAGTCTTGTTACTCAATTCGCTGTCATGTTTTAAGCAAACCATTTAGGATTTTATTGTTTTGATTGAGTTTAAAATGGTCTATATATGATAATATATAGGTATTGAACTTTCTAAACTCTTATAGAATTATATAGAACTTTTTAATCTTGACGCCTGTATATCTGAAAGCAATTCAGCTAAGGTAAGGTAAGATAAGCAATCACACTTCGCCATTTATGTGTAGGTCTTTCTAATAGCACGATTATGGGCAAATTTCGAAAACCGAGTTACAATTTTCTCGATTCACGAATCGAACAGCAGACATTACAAACGAGGCCCTTTGTTTCAAATAAATTACAATACAATAATACAATACAAATAACTTTATTTGTTCTCTCACACAGTTTTAAAAAAACAAGATAATAGTAGGTATCTAGTTACATATTATTCATAATATAGTACAATCTGTGTGAGGGACTGGTGTCTGTACTAGGAGACCTGTATTACAGATTACCAGCCTCTTCAGACTCTGAATAGGTGGAGCGTGTATTGAGTGAAACTAGTACGTTTTAGTTAACATTAAGCAGTGAGAGTGCGTGAGTGCGTGAGTGTGTGATTGTGTGTGTGTATGTGTGAGTGCGTAAGTGTGTGTATGTGTGTGTGTTTTTGTGAGTATGTGTGTGTTAGTGTAAATGTGTGTGTTCATGCCTGTATGTGTGTCATTGTGTGTGTAATAGGTGTTCGTTTTTAGGTGTTGGTTAGTTAACCCTACGACCTATGGTCTTGGGATCAGAAATGTTAAAGAATAGCAGATCTGTTAACATTGTGTTGTATACATATGAGTAATTGAGATAAAAATGTAAAAAAGATAAAAGTAAATAAAATAAAATAAAATCTTACCAAGCATAATTGGCAAAGTATTACTAATTAACAGGTTTATTAACAGGAAATCCAAATCGAATGTCGCCCTTTCAAAGCCAGCTTGTCGCAACGTAAGGATAAGTTTACGTGTTAATCAATATCGAAGATAAGTTAAACGTGTATAAAAGCACTAACGAAACAGCAAAACAATTCTCGTGACTAGATAAAAGCTTAATTTACGGCCCGTTTCTTGAATAATTTAATAACTAGTTTTATTGCACATAATAACGGTTATAATTTTACTTTAATATACCTCTATCGTTTATACTAGTAGTTATTTATTCATATGTGTTGTGGGTATCCTATGTGAATTTGCCGGCCAAATGTATGGAAAGTTTTATTCAAGGAGGACGCTGAGATCCAATTGTAATTTTTAATAGCAATCACATATAGTTATGAGTGGTAGAAGCTATTGTCAATTAATCACAGTATCGAATTCCAGCTGCCCCAAGTACTAAGGTGTTATAGTGTACATAAGAAGAATCAAAGGACACTATTGCTGCGTTCCACCCTGTAAGAAGTAGCTCCGTTGGCTCACATGTCTACCTTTGCATTCTTTTAACATCTCATCCATAATTTCGTTCCACTAAGTTTGGTAACCAGTGCGTGACCCTTGGTGTTGTAAGTGATCGCAGTACTTACGGTAACCGCTTATAATTAAGTGGGCCGTATGCTTGTTACCAGCGATGATAATATGAACCAAAACTAGCATGGCCCAATAAAAGTTACGAGTCTGGATGATTTTGTGTCAGTTGATGTTTGTTAATGTTCCCTATTACATAGAGTTAGAATTCATGATTGTGAGCGTAGCTTTCAATAAAGTATGAAAAAGGAAGTAATCTTTCCTCAGAATCATTTAAACCATTGACACAGCGCACACCTAGACTTTATCAAGTCTAGGTGTGCGCCGTGTTAATTGTTATATCTAACATTTCTTTTAGACTTATACCATTACGTAAAAAGAGCAAAAGGAAAATAACCGACTCTAATTCGTAAATAGTTTCCAATCAGTACTTGATCACTTAAAATCTCCATTTATTATTGTCACGACATATAACCCACATCCTCTATTAATTAGAAATTTTCAACCCCAAGATCGTGAGCACCCAATACTCATATAACCAACAGCCCATACACATCAAATAACTTGTCATATCAACACTCCATACTTGACACATCGACAGTTGTCGCATTGTTGTCACGTCGCGTCACAGTATGTCACAGTGTTACTAGGGTTGACACTTGTATGGGAAAGACCCTCTAGTACAGTTAATAAATAAAACTAACCCTTCAGTTCACCCTTTTAGTTAATTCTGGGTCTTGTTGTTTAAATGTTTGTGGAGTCACCCTCAATTCAGAAATAAATCCTAGCTATTGAGAAAATAATCACGTCTTTTTTATGATTCTTTATTTTATTGTATTCCTTCTCCTTTGTTATTCCCAAGTCACTTGGGGTCGGCTTTTCTAGTCTAACCGGATTTAACTGGATATCAGTTCTTATACGGAGCGGCTGCCACCTGACCTCCGCAACCCGAAGGCTAACGATACCCTAAGGCTAGACCAGTGTCAGGATATTAGACGGTACTGATTTTCCCAATAACGACTGCCATAGATGTACATGGCAGCCGGGACCGACGGCTTAACGTGCTCTCCGAGGCACGGAGCAGACGATAATTGTCAACAATACGCACATCATTTCGAAAAGTCATCAGGTGTGCGACGTGGGTTCGAACCCGAGACCCTATGCATGCAGTCTGTTGGTCTCCCCACTGAGCTATCGTTGCTTGCTTTATTTTATTTTATTGTATTGACATTAGTAAATATTTTTTTGTTCTTTTGAGGTTGTCATCAGTTTATCTTATCTTTATTACCCTTCAATATACTAACACAAATCGCTCTATCTTTCATTGTGCAGCATATACAAATATTTTTGGCAGCCCTACATCTCTTTGTCACGTCATCATTGTTACATGATGGGCCGGTGTGACGTATAGACTAGACGCTACTTTTTATATTTATTGAATAGGTAGTCGTTTATTGTAGGTGGATACTTGACTTATTGTTGGTGCACGTGGCTTTGATTACTAATAATAAATAATATGCGCTTAAGAGGCTTGTAAATAGAATTCTTCAGGGTTTATTTAATGCGTCCATGAATAAACAGCTTTTTAAATAACAGTTGATTTCTAAAAATCATGATTTATTTTAATTTCTCGCTATGGAACGTGCGAGCGAAGTAAGCCACTTCTTATCATCCCTATGCACCTAAACATCATTAGTCTTCTGCTGGCACAGTTAGTTAACCGCCTTGTTTCTTATTTCAGTGAAACATAATATTAATAGATTCTAGGATGAAAAGTATTACGCAGTATGTATTTTAATTCAAATTTTGTAACCTAGCTATGTGTCAAAGATCAAAATATGGTCATGAGTTCGGCAATTATTGCGTAGCAGAGATTCAAAAAGTGAAGTCCGTAATCTTGTTATTACGGTAATTTCAAAATTAGTAATCAGAACAACACATTGTGGTACACACATTGACTGACTGATAGCCGATCTGTATATCAGTCTTCTCGAATTGCCGAATATTTTACTAAAATAACAGATCTTTAAACTTCTAGGATGCCAGTTTGTTCTACCACATGCAATTAAATTATATAAGATATTACGTAAAACATATATATCTTAATGTATAAATAATTATTCAATTATTTATACATTAAGACGACTCGATGGCGTAGTGATTAGTGTAACCGACTGCCACGCCTAAGGTCGCGGGTTCGATTCCCGCACAATTCAAACATTTGTGTGCGTGAACATGGATGTTTGTCTTGGTCTGGGTGTTCCTATGTATAATATGTATGTATTTACAAAAAAAAAAAGTATATATGTATGTTTATCCATTGTCTAGTACCCATAGTACAAGCTCTGCTTAGTTTGGGCTAGATGGTGTTGTGTGTATGTGATAGAACATTATTATTATATTATTATTATAATTGACATTTTACGTATTTATACCATTTTGTAATTAGTGTATTGCAGATATGCAAATGACATATTTATGCCACAGCTAATCAAACTCCGTATTTTCGTATTCAGGCCAAGAGGAACTTAGTTATGAAACTTTATAGACATGTTAAATTAAATTTGCCCATAAATTTTATACGCCTCGTGTATTTTGTGTAATTGAAATAAGTTAGACGACGCGACGTGTAAAATAATGAAATGTTCCGATGAAGGGTTAGGTAATCGACCTTTTTCTAAGGATTAGCAGGTTGAAAGGGCAGGCATATTTGTCACAGAGCTAATAAGCTAGTAGCTTTCTATGGAGAACGCGACATGGAAAATATAGTATAAGATGTCTTGGAACTTCAATATCTCTTTGCATCTTCCATTTAATGATATTCAATACCAAATTACAAGACAAGCAAATTCAAATCTGCTGTTGAGCAGAAACTGAATTATCTTTAGACGCTTCTTCTATAAAGCTGAATCAGTGTCAATCGGGGTTTACACTTCGATTATTTTTCGGTTGATCAACCTGATATTGCTTACATATATATCTGTGATTTCTATCACAGCTAAGTTGCTGCATACTTCTTCTCTCTTCTATCTTAGCCTTTATTATTCCCAAGTCACTTGGGGTCGGCTTTTCTGGTCTAACCGGATTTGACTGGATATCAGTTTTTACACGGAGCGGCTGCCACCTGACCTCCGCAACCCGAAAGCTAACGATACCCTAAGGCTAGACCAGTGTCAGGATATTAGAGGGTACTGACTTGCCCAATAACGACTGCCATAGATGTTCATGGCAGCCGGGACCGACGGCTTAACGTGCTCTCCGAAGCACGGAGCAGGCGATAATTGTCAATCAATACGCACATAATTTCGAAAAGTCATATAACTTCCGAAAGTCAGAGGTGCGCGACGTGGGTTCGAACCCGAGACCCTCTGCATTGCAATCTGTTGGTCTCCCCACTGAGCTATCGCTGCTCGACTATACAGTAAATCCTCCAGACCCAATTTCGATCATGGCAGCCAATCTTAATGGAGGCTACTCATCTGCGCGGGAGATTTTGACAAAACGCAACAACAGTTACACTCTCTTTAACAGTAAGTATTTAGCAAGAATAATAATTAATTATCTTGATTTTACCAATATTTCTATTCTGAATTGCATTGATATATTACATTGAATTGATTATGGCAGCAGTAGTAGTAGTTTATCTTATATATAATTGCAAAGTTACTTAAATTACAATCTGAGTTATTATTTTTCTTAAAACCTATTATAAACCATTTTATTCTGCTACGGAAAGACATCGGTATGAGTAAAATGCCAAGTACATCCAGCTTGGAATTTCAACCTTTGTATATAAAATCTACGCACGAGCTTACAAAACAAAAAAATATTATAAAATTTATACTTTATCATTACAAAGTCGTTTCTGATATCCTTGACAGGTTAGTTAATATTTCAGTACGCGTACAGGGTCGGTATTATGCTCACCCTATAATGAAGCATAAGCACCCTGTAATGTCTTCATCGATGAATGTTTAATACAACATCAACCAGTAATTTTCTATACTTTAACGTAGTTTGATTAATACGAACATAAGTTGGAGGGTCTGTAATTTTGCTACGAAGTGTATGTATTCTTTTTAAAATATAAATGGCGTTAGTGATGGAGGGTTGTCGAAATCAAAACATTTCTTACATTTGTCGTATAATTTGTAGTTTTATAACCGTGGTTACCAATAGGTAAAATTTTCATTCTCCCTTCATGCTATTGACTAGAATGTCAATTTTAAAACTAGGTAATTTGTACCTAAGGGAATGTGTATTGCTGACGTCACTAGATAAAGTTACTTTAGACATGGGTTTTCTAGACTAATCTTATGCCTCGCAAAGAAATTTAATTGACATTGAAAGATTGGAGTCACGTGAATGTCATTATAAGATTCAATTTTATAGGCGTTAAAAATTGCGATTTACGTAAGATTTTAGCATGGTAATAACCTTCTGCAAGTGTTCTTTCAAGGCTACCGGTGAAGGTATCTACATAAAAATGGCCTTGGCTGCTGACTGTCAAACTGACTGTAAATGATCAGAATTATTTACAATTTTGTCTACATTCAAGGATAGCAATTACGCACTAGTGCATAATCGCTTCATACGTGTGAGTTTACATATCTCCAAGTGAAATACTGGACGGATATAACAAAGATGCATAACACTATGTAACAGCAATAAATATACATAGGTATATAAGTAAGAACCTAGTAAGAACTAAATAAATTTTGGCGTTGCTATTGAAATGCTTTAATCTGAAAGTGCACTCAATGTAGAGCAGTATATCTGCCTCCTACTGTCTGAACTTAATACAACCAAGCAATCAGATGTTATGTTATTGCAATGGAACGGATTTCTAGGCCCCTTGAGAAGGGTTACTGTTAAAGTGTGACGTTGGTTGGCCACTTTCACAATGGCGCAATAGAATGGCATACACACAAAAGTTATTAACAACATGTATATACATTTAAGTCACAAAGTAACAATTATTGATGTAAACGTTTAGTGGTTAGTTTAATGAAGAAGTATTTAAGTCAGTACGAATTTAAGAAAACAGTCTTGAGCCTATGAGAAGATACTTGAAAGCATAAAACATAATAAGCATAAAACCCATGGCCACGTATTGAAATCGTCATTAAATTAAATACATTTCTCTTAATTACTTTATTATAAAAAATTCAATAAAATTTTGCTATTTACATAAAACCATATTATGCATGCAAAAATACCCTTACCTTTTGGTTAAAGGAATTCACCCACGCAGAAACGTAAGCAATTCTTCAACCTTTAAAATAGGCAGTCAGAGACCCACATCCACACAACAACCACACACACACGCACACACATACACATGCTTATAAACACACACACATTATTTTATATTATTTATTTTTAATATTCTCGTTTTCTTTATGTTTTTCCTATTTAAATACAATTTTTCGCATTGATATTAAATGTAAGATTGTTATTTTTACTTTAGTGACAGGCTGTCTAAAATTTTTAAAGATGTGGAAGAGTGGTGCCTTTTGACACAAGTATTCATATACTTAAAAGAAGGCCTCTACAATGTTTGTGTTATAACCTGTTGATAACGAAATAAAGTATTTTATTTTGTTTATTATTATTAATACCATACTTTATTTACTGTTCTCTGATCGATTCTTCCATCAAATAGTCTAAGATCACACACATTAAAAATTTAAATTACTAAAATTTCAAACCACAGCTTCCATGTCTACACCAGAGCCTTTATAAAACACCATCGCCATTTATAAAGCTAAGTAAGGCTGTACGAAGCCAACCTACCGTTTTCCATCTCAATTATCACTCTAACTGCTGATCAAGTTGTTCCAAAGGTGTAGTTGGCGAAAAGTTTCAACCTACATAATTATCACAACGCACTTGCAATATACGTGAAACAGTAGCTATAGAAGCTGGCGCGGTAATAAACCATGTGCCCTTAATTTTGTGTCATAAACTAATAACCGGCGATATATACCGAGTATCAAGCCATTAAATATAGCTAGGGCTGCCACTGAGCTGTTTTATAATAATGTAATTTAATTTGTCAATGTAAATACTTACTTACATTGACTAATCTCTACGTTTATATTCAAAGGAGTAGGTATATGTGTATTATAACCATATTTCGTTATTTTAAGTCTATTGTAATAGATGGCAAGTGGCAAGGAGCAGCGACAGCTCAGTGGGGAGACCAACAGACTGCAAGGCAGACGATCTCGGGTTCAAACCCACGTCGCGCACCTCTGACTTTCGGAAGTTACATGACTTTTCAAAATTATGTGCGTATTGATTGACAATTATCGCCTGCTCCGTGCCTCGGAGAGCACGTTACGCCGTCGGTCCCAGCTGCCACGAACATCTATGGCAGTCGTTATTGGGAAAGTCAGTACCCCCTCTAATATCCTAACTAGTCTAGCCTTAGGGTATCTTTAGCCTTCGGGTTGCGGAGGTCAGGTGGCAGCCGCTCCGTGTAAAAACTGATATCCAGTCAAATCCGGTTAGACTAAAAAAAGCCGACCCCAAGTGACTTGGGAATAATAAAGGCTAGGGAGAATGTAATAGATGGCAAGTCTATTGTCGTCACGCTGGCACATTTTGAAACACCATGTTGTTATTGAAAATGTCCTATGATCAAACGACTTTGTTAGAAGTTCTCGATTGGATTCTTTATCTCTTTAGTAGGTGGTGGTCTACAAATGTCCATCAAGATTCAATGATAGGACAAGTCTCAGTTAACTTGGTTATATGTATTTTTATATAAGACGTTAAGTAAATAAAACTTTTTAAGAAGTAACCTACAAATTAATTCTTGTTGTAACTTGAAGGTACTAGAGAATTCAACCAAAAACACGAATGCAACTTATTTTTTAGCTGTTATGCTGGGCACGCGGTATCACTTTGTTAAACAGAATTGCATCTATAGATTTTGCGGTAAATACTTTCATGAATTAGATAGCCATAGATAGATGACTCAATACCATGCGCCAAAACGTATGCAAACGCGATGTCTCTCGCGTGTGTGCGTTTGTTTAGGCACTCTGAATTGAACCGGCCATCTGTTCCTATTTAATTAGTGAGCTTACCATTTGGCAAGCCTCGTGCTAGTTTTATCTTAGTAGCTAGCAGATGACTATTGATGGGTCATACTGATGTATCGTTTTGAATAGCCACATAATATGAGCTGTCACCAAAATCCATTTATGAATAGAGTGCTCAAGGTATATTACTTAGTAATAATGTGACAATATACAAAGCACTAAAATGGCAAAGTGCTATCAAGCCCAATTGTATTGTTATGGAAATATGGAGTCATAAAATATAATGTAATCTTATAACCGTAGTAAAGACTTACAATGATACTAAGGCTGTCAAGGAAGTAGTAATTTACAGAAATTATGTAATTCTTCGTCAATTAATAAAGAAAAACAATCGGTAGGCCTGATACTGTGTTATTTATTCGAAGGTTTACAGCAGTTTGAGGCAGAGCGGCAAGTTTAACTTTATACACAATTGTCGTTTCGGTCTTATTAAACATAATTTATTGTGTATTAATTTTCACTTCGTGCTTTAAATTAAAAGTAATATATTTTGTTGATTTACGTTAAGATAAAAGCGGCTGTGTCTTTAGCGAGAATTATTTTTATTACGGAACTGAAATATTTTTATTCTCGCTACATCCGACACTAAGAAATACTCTTTGAGGTAGCGGTGTAAGGTTACACGAGTAACGCTTAGAAGTGAATATGCGGTGAGAGACTTTGAACGTGATGCACGAAATCGATCTTTTCCTCTTGAGTTTTCAACACCAACAATCGCAATATACCCTACTTCTCCTAATTGAGGTACTTCTGTGATCGTGTAAGAATATCAGGATAGGATTAGCGGGTAGCAATTAAATAGATTTTACATCTTTGTGTTACCAAAATCTTGTCTATAATTAAATTTTTTTATTTATCTTTACGTGCTTAAATTAATCGATACTAACTATATTGAAACACACATCTCAAAACAATTAATTTCTTGACTTCCTTGTCCCTTTTATATTTATGAAATAAATATCTATTTACATCGCAATCTTCATACATTACTTATTCGACAGAAACTATTAGTATATTTAATAGCTAGAATATTATGTTTATTAATATGGCTGTAGAATTACATAATTTATCTATATTTCCAACCATACCTAGGCGTTGCCCAGGGCAACTTATAAAAACAGACATTTGTTAAGAGCCACACAAGTGGTGTAAGCTAAGGCTTATTCTATATATAGAGATAATGTCTTTAAAATTTATATAAACAGAGATACAGAGGTACTTCAACAACTCGTAATATTAGTACAAATTATTTTAATAAATGTTTTTCTATGTAGAATCAATAATAAAAAATTATATATCCTATCAAACCAACATGTCTTCCACTGTATTCTTAAAAATAATAAGTATGCCTCCATTATTCTTCAATAAAATCAAATATCATTATTCTTCAGTAAAATCAGAAGTACATAATATCTCAGATATAACCAACCATTAGACACTTTATAATCTCGTAACATTTAAATCGTCAAGAACACATTCCCATCGTACCCAAATAGCCCGCAAGCTTACACGATTCGTATAAATAATCGTCATTATTTCTGGAGATAATTTGAAGCATGTCCGAGAGGCCGACGAGTGTCGTAAGGCGGTAACGAGTACGGTCTATGCGTGGACATTAATCATTATGTGCGGGGTTCTACTGACAGCGATGAGCGAGTTACCAGGATAAGCATAACTAAAATGGAGATTGTATTTTCGAGAGGTATTGCATATTTTATATATCGTAATATTTCCTAAAAAGTTACATATAAACGTTTTTATTTTATGTTGTCTATCTACCACAAAGCCTACAACATCTTGCCCATCTGGGAACTATCTGTATAAAAATATACCTACGAGCACTAGATCATATAACACTAAGCTCCTGAAACCGTGTTACTTTGAATAATAGGATTTAGAAACGGACCAGTGATGTTAATAAAACGCCAGTTAAAATAGAGAGAAGACTCGAGCTCTAATGAGATAACATGTGAACATAATTACATCTTCTTCTCTCTTAGCCTTTATTATTCCCAAGTCACTTGGGGTCGGCTTTTCTGGTCTAACCGGATTTGACTGGATATCAGTTTTTACACGGAGCGGCTGCCATCTGACCTCTGCAACCCGAAGGCTAACGATACCCTAAGGCTGGACCAGTGTCAGGATATTAGAGGGTACTGACTTTCCCAATAACGACTGCCATAGATGTTCATGGCAGCCGGGACCAACGGCTTAACGTGCTCTCCGAGGCACGGAGCAGGCGATAATTGTCAATCAATACGCACATAATTTCGAAAAGTCATATAACTTCCGAAAGTCAGAGGTGCGCGACGTGGGTTCGAACCCGAGACCTTCTGCATTGCAGTCTGAGGTCTCCCCACTGAGCTATCGCTGCTCACTTAATTACATAATATACATATATACCACTCAAACTCCTTACTTAGAGTAGCATGCATGAAAACAAGGCACTGCTCGTCCAACAAATCATTCTTACATATAGGTTTTACCGACAGCACCTCACACCATTAAAGCGGGTACAGACTTACGAAATGTAACATGCAAGGTAACACGCAATGAAAGAATTTACCGTCCACATTGTCGCAATGTATCATGCAGTGTAACAAGAAACGAGCATTTCATAAGTGTGGACGCCTTGCGCGCATGAACCGTGCACACTACGCGCACGAACAGAGCATTTCAATACGTGCGCGCGACGATCTACCATTTGTCGGTTTTTTCGCCGAACACAAAGGGGCGCGCAGTGTGCACGGAGCGCCAGTGTGCTCGGGTTGTGTGTGACTGTACTGAGAAACGCGCGCAAAAAATGGAGGAGAAGAAGAAACAGCAACAGCTACGCGCGCATGCTGGAAACAGATGCGAGTAGGTACATGCTCGGTTCGTGCGCGCGCTGCGTCCACACTTATGAAATGCTCGTTTCTTGTTACATTGCACGTTACGTTACAGCAGTCTGTACCTGCCTTTAGACTTGGCGTAAGTTTGTTTGTCAACATGATGGAATAAACCCGAATAAATTAAATTTAAATGACTGAAAGAGAAGAGTCACACTTGTTCCAAAGAATGTAACTAAAGCAATAACAAGAAATTTTCGGAAACTGCAAACAATTTATTGCGAGTAAGGAGCAATACATTTTAAAATCAGTTTATCGCTTCCATTCGCACTACGCTTTTATCTGGAAACGCGGTTCGTGTATTAAATGACATCGATTAATGTTTTAATTCGTGTCCACTATAATTTAATAAACTCAACCTCTCGTGGTTCTCGATAATTATAATTATTCTTTTAAACTGACAACGTTATACAGGTTTGATAAATGTTGTGGGTTTGTGTGCCAAATGCCTCGTTCATTATATTTCACATTACATAATATCGTAGAATTAAGAATGTATTGGAGATTTAAATCTGTGGCATGTTGAAATCTTAATCATCCTTTATAATTTAATATTATAGTCTATGCCCGCGACTTCGCCTTCATAGATCGCCCATAAAGTCATTTACGTAAGTAATTCTATGAAACACGCCTCTTTTTTTTCCCTGGATTCTACCGACTAAACCCGCCACGGTGTGCTAACTCGCTGCCTTGAATGGTGAGTGAGTCGCTGGAACTGAAACTACATCAGTGACTTACCCAGCAGTGCCCAACTCAGGCAAGAAATGCCTGCGGACGAGACAATTCTTTGGCGACGCCCCGACACGACTGAGAGTACGCTCCGACTCAATGGCTTGCGGGCAGGAAAACCCCGTTGTCTCGCCCGCAACCTTAACTATGGCGGTATAAGGCGGTTCAGATCCGGAAGAATACTTTCCTCACGGATCCGCTCCGCCGCCTCCTTCCGCAAGATAACGTCCTCGCAGAAGGATGCGACCGCTATCCAGTTCCTTTCGCTGTCGACCATGGCTTTGATCACGGCCGGCAGCGAGAGGTCGATGCCCAAAACGTCGACGAGTTCATGGCGCTGCACCGCCCAGGCAGGACATACCACGAGCGTGTGCCCTGAACGCCTCCTGGTTCAACAGGATGAAATTAAAAATTAGAATCGTCGCTCGCTTCGATTTTAAGTTAAAACGTGAACCTATGTAAGCCACATCAAAATTGATGTAGAGGTTTTTAACTTACACCGGCACAAACAGACAGACAAGAATTCTAAAATATTTAGATGGCCTGTGAGAATTTTTCGTGGCTCATTGTGGCAACATTTTGGCAACATTATATAAGTCACTTAATTAATATAATCACTAACTGACCTCTATAATACGTTAATATGTTCCAAAGAGTAGGTGTTTTAATTACGTCTATTAATTAAGCCGAAATGGACGCCATTTTAATCATAAAAACTAAATTATTACAACCAATAAATAAGACGTTAATTACTACATGAACAAGTAATTATTTTAACATAAACTTACCCGAGAAACGATGTACAATCGTTACGGCAGTCGTAAAAATTCTCTATTAAAAATATAATTTCTAAAATCGAACAACATAAAATAATTTCACGATTGTAGAATCGATGAATCAAATATTAAACGATACACGTGGAAAACATACCCAAGTTCTATTTGTAGGCATTGTTAAGTGGAACGTGTATTACAAAAGTCATATAATAATTATATGATGATTTCTTTAGACAGTAAAATCAATAAACATTGTGTATTATATTAATAATAATATACGTAATTATATATAAAATAATGCAATATTACACACAATACTACGTTTAAATACTGAAATATATGTAACAACAACTTATTTTGTAATAATAATAATAATATATATTTAAAATGTATTTTTTATTGATTGATGATAAATAAAGGTGATAATAATAATAATAAAAATATTCTACCACATACACACAACATCATATAGCCCAAACTAAGCAGAGCTTGTACTATAGGTACTAGACAATGGATAAACATACATATATACTTTTTTTTGTACATACATACATATTATACATAGAAACACCCAGACCAAGACAGACATCCATGTTCATGCACACAAATGTTTGACTTGTGCGGGAATCGAACCCGCGACCTCATGCGTGGCAGTCGATTACACCAACCACTACGCCATCGAGGCCGACATGTAATGTATCTTAGTAAAATCGCAAAGTTATTTGTATGTGCGTTTGTGCACGCTAATCTCTAGAATAGCTGAACCAGTGTGTTGTGTTCTGGTTAGTGATATATTCAGATATATATAGGTTGGTGTTAGTAGATGATACAGTGAAGCTATTGGGCAATTTGCATATTTCGTGATGAAGGCTTTCTATAACAAATTAAAATAATTACGAGCCAAAGACTATTCTTATATTGGATAATATGAGTGTAGACTTCGAGTTATCCAATTCGAACTTGGCCTTTGCACTGCCACGCACTAACAAAACCTCTCTCCTCATAATAACATAATTCACGGCAATCTATTCACAAAGAATCGTATAATCGTAACTTTGAATCGATTCTCGAGTGTTTACAATCGTTATTACTATTGATGATCGGTAAGAACATTATAGTTAGATTTATTGGAGCTATTTGTGTACAAATGTGATGTAATTCGTGGAGGCGCGGTGAGTAATTACATGTCGTGATCGCGTACGTCGTGGACCATGGACGCTCATGAGCATTGGTAATTAACTGGTAAATTCTGTTTGGGAACCAAAGGTTGGCGTTTGGTTTACATTATTCAGTATCACATTAAAAAATTCGTAAAATAAAAATTGGCTCGTTGTAATTTGAATGATAGTTCATAAACAAAAACGTTGAGCATGTCCCAAAAAAAAAACGGAATGATTTGATAAGAAAACATTATTTATATGACCTACAACCAATGCACTGCCACGCAGAGGTCTCGAGTTTGATCCCAAGGAGCACATCTCTAACTTTTCAAAGTTATTTGTGTATTAAAATAGTTAATTATCGCTCGCTTCAAAGGTGAAGGCAAACACTGTGAGGAAATCTGCATGTCTGAGAGTTCTCTGTAATGTTCTCAAAGATATGTGGAGTCTACCAACCCGCACGAGGCCAGCTTAGTGGACTATTTTTTTTTGTATTTTTTTACGTGGGAACATGCGTTTGATGCATACCCTCTCGCCACAAGGGGAGGTAAGAGGGCTATATCCGGCTCTCCCGTTCTTCGGGCCTACGGACCAAAACCACACGGTATGCAAGCTCGCTGCCTTTTATAGTGGATGGGCCACTGGCAAAAGTTACTACCTCAGCGACCCACCCAGCAGTCTACAACTCCTCGGCGACGGCCCGGCACTACATAGGGCGCCGGACCGACTCAATGGCTGGCAGGCGGGCGATCCCTGTTCTCTCGCCCGCGGCTTTCATTATGGCGGCATTGGTTCGCTGGCGACGGCTCGGATCCGCAAGGATACTTTCTTCACGGATCCGCTCCGCCGCCTCCTTCTGCGAGATGAGGCCCAACCCTTCTCATACAGAAAATAGGCTCAGCATTGGGTCAACTTAATATAGGACTGATATTATTATTAATATAATTAAGGCTGTATTTTTAGAAGAATTACTAACCCAAACGAAATCAATGCTAGCACTTTGTTTAACTAGCTGTCCCCTATAGTTTCACCCTGGTTTATGATTACTGCTTTGCTTCTGTAACTTGTAGCGTGATAATATGTAGCCTACGTTACTTCTGAATAAAGTTGCTAGTTCTAATGATAAAAAAGATTTAGAAACGTTCCAGGAGTTTTTGAGTTATTTCATGACAAACAAAAATATATTTCCTCTGTATAATATTAGTATATCGCATTCTTAATAAAACAGCGACTTAACTCGAAATTTGAAAGTAAGCCAATTTGAACTCTAATTGTATATGTTAAATTCTAATATTATATTTGTGTTAAATCTTTTCAATAGAGTTCAAATTTGTTTAATCAAAAATATTGAGATACACTGCCGGTCAAAAGTTTGAGACCACCTACATCAAAGTTGCAAATGGATGTAAAACTCAAAATAAAAAGCTAAACATGAAAGGATTTATTGTGATATTTATTAAGTATGGCAAATGCAATTAAATATAAATAAATAATATTAAATATTTCGACAATTTAACTTAAAATATATGTTGACAAGCTAAACAGCTTTTTCATCAAAAAACCCTCCCTTGCATTGAATCACTTTGTTGACAAGTCTTGGCATGCGGGCAATCAATTTGTCGATTGTTTCTTGTGAAATATTGTTCCAGCTTTCTTGCAATGCTCTCCACAAATCTTCTTGTGAGCTGGGACAACAACTGCGCACGTTTCTGTCCAGCTCTTCCCACAATAGTTCTATAGGGTTAAGGTCGGGGCTCTGAGCGGGCCACACCATGTTTTTTAACACCCCTTCTGCTTCTTTTGTATCTAAATAACCCCGGCATAATTTGGAGCTGTGTTTAGGGTCGTTGTCTTGTTGGAAAATAAAGCCATCTCCAACTAGCCGAAGTCCCGATGGTACAGCATTACACTCCAATATTGCTTTGTACTGCTCCTTTTTCATAATTCCTTCGACTCGTACCAAATCTCCAGTTCCACGGCTCGAGAAACAACCCCAAACCATAACGGAACCACCGCCATGCTTCACTGTGGGCAGGACACAGTCTGGCATCATCTTTTCCTCGGCACTCCGCCGAACAAAAACACGTCTTTTGCTCCCAAACACTTCAAATTTGGACTCATCTGTCCAAAGAACTCTTTTGAAGTCTTCTTCACTCCAGTCTCGATGGGTAAGGGCCCACTGCATTCTCTTCTTTTTGTTTTGTGGCCTTAAGAGAGGTTTTCGCACTGCTACGCGACCAAATAACTTAGCGTCTCTTAGTCTTCTTTTCACTGTGGTCAATGACACAGGTGTAGACCGGGATTTGTTCACTTCAGCGCGGATTTCTGGTGCTGTCAGGCGTCTATTCCGCTTGCTTGTTACCACGATGAACTTATCCTCGCTAGAAGTGGTAGCTCTCGGCCTTCCCGACCGCGAACGATCTTGATTATTGCCAGTCTCCTTGTATCGGGTTATTGTGTTATGAACACAAGTCTTCGACAACTTGAGCTGAGTAGCAATCGCACGTTCAGATTTGCTTTCGTTGTGTAAAGCAATGATGACAGCACGAGTTTCACCGCTAATTTGGCGTACTTTTCCCATAATGAGATGTCTTCACTGTAAGAACGACGAGCTCGGACTAACCAAGATTAAGAAATATTTACTCCATGGAAACTCAGGTGTTCAGTGTTTTAGGAAGTTAAAATTTCCTAAAATTCTGTTAACACAAAACAAAGCCCAAATAATGAATAATAGTCAGGTAACAATAATATTACAATGACTTTAGCGCGCGGTCCGCACGCGGCGCCCATTGATGTTTCTAGACAAAAGACCTTTGTACGATGATTACATAAAAATAAATAGAAATAATGACTTCGAAAAATAGTTAAATATCCATTGTATATGCAGGTGTTCAAATTAATTGTTTATCATATGTATTTTTAACAAATTTTATTGTGAAACAATATTTTAACTTGTGGTCTCAAACTTTTGGCCGGTAGGGTAAGTCTCTGTTTTATTAAGGATGCGATATATATGACAGTTAAATACTCATATTTGTGTATAAACGAATACTAACACTTAATAGAAAAGCAGTAAAAACTTACAATACGGATTTTATAGGGACAGAATATTTTGACCACCTAACATTGTTTATAATTATCAAAGACCATAATTTATCAAACGAAATAACACAGACACACAAAACAATTTATGATATCACTAATCGTTAGCAATATTGATGAAATTATTATAACAATCTTCGATCTTTTATTTTTGCAATTTGGTATTTTGATAATTGGATGGAAGTTTATTACATAACTTGTTTAAAGATTTCAAATCAAAAATATTGAAATATTAGTTGCTGGTCTGACAGAAACAATCATACTGTAGATATTATATACCTATTACGTTGCCTATTTATCTTTCTTAAAAAGGCAACTCCCGCACAAAGAAGAATTTTATTTCTGTATAGCGCGGTACTTGACAAACATCTGAACAACGGTAACAAAGAACATTTACATATATACAGAATGTCCCAGAATATGTGAATCAAATTGTAACGGGAGATTCCTTAGGACCTTACAAATGCACTAAATAAAAAAAATAAAGATTAATTTTAAGACTTTTTAACTACAGGTGCTTCGTTTATGCCTAATTTTCATGTCTTTTTCACTATTATTATTTGTGAAGGATTGATTCGTCAAATTACAAACGATTTTTTTTAAACTGACTTAGTTTTGAAATTGCTGCATTATTTTGGTGTATTTTTTGTACCAAAGAAAAATCTTGTAAGTTTGACCAACAACACAACATAATGTTTTTTATATTTAGCCCATTTGAAAATTCCTTACCTAAGGAATCTCCTGTTACAATTTGATTCACATATTCTAGGACAACCTGTATATATTCGAAACAACTGTTTGTAGTGTACAAAATTCTGTATATATTCGAAACAACTGTTTGTAGTGTACAAAGTTTTATCTCGTATGAGGATCGAACACACAACACTCGGTACAGGCGCGAATGCAAAGCCACAATTTAAACCACTACACAATCTGTGCAGTCAAGTGCAGGCACTATAGGATATTGAAGTAGAATATCAGACGAATCAACTAATTTAATACAACTGATTGATAAATTATTATAAATAATAAATGTCCTCCTGACCGAATTTCGGTCATGGCGGCCAATCTTAACGGAGACTAGCCATCTGCGCAGGAGATATGACAGTGCACAAGTATGTGCGCAAACACAAGTGCACTCTCTGTTCCCTAACTCTCATGATCCGATGGGACGGATAATCCGACACGACCGGAGAGAGATCAGGCGCAGGACCAACGGCTGTACGTGCTTTCCGAGGCACGGGGATGTCTGACACCGCCAACTTCCTAACTCCGGGCTCGTATTGAGATTTCTTAACAGAAAAACCCAATAACTTATTGTTGGCCCGACCCAGGTTTCGAACCCGAGACCTCATGCACAGCAGTCGCGTTCACTACAGTGCGCCACGGAGGCAGTCAAAAAATAATATATAAAATATAAATAATAATAAACAATTGAACATTAATATACGACCGCAAAAGAAAAATAATTCAATCATCTTCAACACAGCAAACAAAAAGTATTTATTTATTTATTTATTAAATTAAAAGGGTTACAATTACAACCAATAACACTAATCGGGTATTTACATTATATAAATTTAAGTATATTTTAATGATGCATTAGTAAGGAATATTTTTATTCTTTCAGAACATGTTGTTGACGAATAAAAGTACCTTTTTACATTTTCTAACTGTATGTATTACAACATATTATATCGAAATTACCCGATCAACCAGATTTTATTGGTTAAGCTGCCACTAGCAATAAAAGTGAAAGTTCTAGTCGAAATTTTTTAAATCATATCCGACATGTTCTGACAAAAGAACAAGTCAAGAGCTCACTAAACTAAGATGTGCGCATGAAAAATATGATGACAGTGTCTAAAACACGTTAGCCTTGGCCAATCCTTAGGGGAAATGGACATATAGATTTCTACGTGTGTTGGATAATAAGGCTGCAATAGTGCCGTCATAAGGAAAAAGATATATGTGGCAAAAATTAAAAAAAAACTAAATGCCGATGCGTCTTTTTTACTGATTCCAAATATGTAAAATCTAAAATAAATAAATAGTCTTTTTTCCTTACGACTGCAGAATAGGCAATAGCATAAGGAAAAATATTTTCAATAGGTATGAAAAGTTAGTGAAAGTTTTTTAATGTTTGTTACTTATGATTAAGTAAGCGTATGCTGTCAGATGTATTATCAACTTGAGCGACGGTTGACCATTTCAGAAAAATTTTCGCTTGCACATGTACGGGTACACGTATTGCACGGGTACGGGTACCAAGTGTTGGCCTGCTATGCGATTTTAACCTTAGGAGTGGTCATCCGTCGCTCAAGTCGATAGTATATGAAACTTGAAACAGAGATAGACATATCCTATAATAATATAATTATGAGAACATTTTGTTCTGGTATTTGATTCACACAGGTGAAGCTAAAGGCGAAAACTAGTAGCATTTAACCTCCACAAAGTCAAAGCCGATTTAATATAGATTATGTTCACTTTTTTTTTCATGCATGTGCAATTGCATCTTCTTTTTTATTTTTCTTAAATGACATAAGCCTTTAGTAAGATATTATGTAAAAACCCACTTAGTAAGACAGGTGTGATAAACTCTTCAACTCACATTTTAAGAAAAGCAGATGCAAATAGAAGGACTTTACTGGAGACAAAGTTGATAACATCTCATATATCTCTTAGTTTGGGCTAGATGGTGTTGTGTGTATGTTGTAGAATATTATTATTATATTATATACTACTAGTTTCCTCGCGGTTTCACCCGCGTAAGTCCCGTTCCCGTGTGAATATCGGGTTTTACCCCTTTCACCCCCTTCCGGATGGAATTTCCAAAAATCCTCTCTTATTGCTCCCCTACACTCTCCAAGGAACATACATGCCAAATTTCAGCCTCTTGCGTTCAGTAGTTTCGGCTGTGCGTTGTCTGTCAGTCACTCAGTAACGGAAGAGTTTTATATATATAGATATTAAATTATGACTGTCATCATATAGCGGTATATTCAGGCGCCTTGAGTATTAAATACAGGCATCGTTAACCACATAGAATAACTCTTGGCATAATTGGCGATGTAGCGCACTTTATGTTCATGGACTTTTTATGTTGGCTAATTTAACGATCATTGGATGGATATAGTAGTCTATAACTTGCCATATTATTTACTTTATAATGACAGGCTGCCTACACGATACTTAACTGATACCGTAGATATAATGGTCAGCTAATACAGATCGATAAAAACCATTGAAGCAGAACGTACAAATTTAAAACACCTTATTATTGGTAGCAACATATAATATTACTTTGCCTACTTTTTAGTTCATGATTATTATGTGTTTGCTTTATCTATTAGGACATTAGTTAAAGATAATTTGTTGATGAAATTTTTTTAACGTTGCTTGAATAGCGACCGGTTTGCCAGAAGAACACGAAGGCGAACAGCGCATATCTTTAATATGTGTGCTATAGATTTATTCTCCATAAGCTTACACTATCATAGCATTTATTATCAAACTTTGATCACAAATGTAATAAAAGAGTTCTCTTTATAGTTACTCATAATAATTCCGAACTCCCGAAGCCATAACCACGAAGTCATCTCACTAAAATTATATGTGATCTGTAATATCTGAAGGCAGCAATCAAGCCTCATCATAATCGTGTTTAGCAGCGCGCCGTACCATTACGAGTTGTTAGTGCATATTATGTTCTGGGCACATATTATATTCGAAGTGCATATTATATGCTTCAACCGTGTTATAACATAATGCAGTTCTTTGTTCAATTTTAACTCGAAATCTTTGAGATGTGGCGGGAAGTTTCACAGATTTGCAATGCTAAATCTTTTCGTATGCTGTAATTTATTTCATTGCAGAAACAGCGTAGTTATTTGGAACTTCATTTTGAAAATAACGGAGGTATATTATTATTATTAGAAGATTTCTGTCAAATATTTTAATAATTGCCATTATGAAATTATTTTTGCATTTTACTACTAAAGGCTTTGTATGCAAAGCGGCAAATTAAAGTAATTTTGAAACGAAACTTAAATTCACGCAACCTAGCAAGTTTAACAATAAATAAACATGAAGGCAGAACGCTTTTATTATAGGCTTGCGTTACAATCGGACCTAATAACATAGGGGTTAGTAATGAACAGTACTTCAACGTTACTATAAGTTGAGCCTTTACTCGGTAATGTAAGAACAAGAACTATTAAAATTATAGGTTACTGTTGTATATGGTATGCATTTATTAACCAGCTGGTTTTTATCACCACAATGATAGTACAATAATAACTGACTAAAGAGCAAACAAATAGACTGCCTCGTTGATTCGGAAATGTAAGTACAAACATATGCGCCGGCTGCCAGTTTTGGAATTTCTAAGTGAAGAAAGGACATTAGAAGATGAGTTTCTAGAACTGGCCTTAACCTTGCGACCAAAATTTACATATGTTATTGTTCTTCAAAACATTTACAAATATGTAGGCAGATTATCCATTATTAAAAGCTCATGTTTAGTAAGCTCTTCTGTCAAATGTTTACTTTGATGAAAAGACATAAGAAAGAATATTCAACTAATTATATATTACTGATTTTAAACCGTTAAAACGAACACAAGTTTTGTAAATTAAGTAATTTTAATTGTAGAAAACGTAATTTGAGTAAGTACAGAATAATTCTGTAAAAAAATCATGTTGAACGTAATTGTTCTGCAATCAATTCCAAATCTAAAAACTTGATGTGAACACAAACAAAAAATCATGTTAATACGATGCAAATAACAGCAATTATTTAAAATCGATTTAAAATATGCGGACGGAATTTGCACACCATTAACATCAAACAATAAATATTTTGATACCAAACAAAAAACTTAATCAAATATATTGAATGAACTCGAATGTAAGTCGTTAAATTCTTCCGAGTGAACGATACGGTTCGCGTTCACTCGTTCATTCAGTCAAAACAATAGGCAGGTGAATAAATATTATTGTTCGGTCTATTAGACATGCATGAGAAGTGTTTGTTAATAATAGTGTTCCTCTATCGCCTTTATTTTGTTTATAAAGAAAACAGCGTATTAGCATGAGGCCATTGAAATGAAAGAAGTGTAAACTTTGTAATAAAATAAACTCTACATAATAAAGGATGAAGTGAAGGTGCAAGGTGTACGACCTCGATGGCGTAGTGGTTAGTGTAACCGACTGCCACGCTGAGGTCGCGGGTTCGATTCCCGCACAAGTCAGACATTTGTGTGCATGAACATGGATGTTTGTCTTGGTCTGGGTGTTTATATGTATAATATGTATGTATTTACAAAAAAAAAGTATATATGTATGTTTATCCATCGTCTAGTACTCATAGTACAAGCTTTGCTTAGTTTGGGCTAGATGGTGTAGTGTGTATGTAAAAAACAAAACAAAAAACAAGGTTTTTGCTTGTTTAAGTAATTTTGAACATGCCTTGAAATTATTTTAATGGTATGTTAATGGTTTATTGGGATGAGGTGCAAAATTTTCATCAAATGAAGTATGCATTTAGTTTTAATTTTAAGTTTGTAAGTTATCAGTATTTCAGGTCACGAATTAAACACTAAATAATAATAATAATAATAATAATAACGTTTATTTTCTCACCACAATATACACATATTAAATAAACAGTATTACAAATATTACATAATTCGGTTTACAACATATATTGTGGGAGACTGGTGCCTAAGCTAGGCTCGAGGCCTGTGTTTCAGGATACCAGGTCCCCACCCCTTGGTATAGTACAAAAGTATATAATAGTACAAAAGAGGACAATAACAATAACATGAATCAAATAAAAATAATAATAATAATACAAAAAAGAAAAATGGTATTAAAGAAAAGTTACTAAATTTGATAAAAAATACAAAGTAAAAATGTAAAAAATGTAAAAAAGTCCTCCCTGTTTGTGGAATGAGGATGATTGTGTGTGTGGGTGACAGTGAATAGAAGTCTTTGAAGCTGAAGCAATATTACGGTATTTATTTTAGGGCTTAGTTCATTATTTATTTATTTATTTTAGAAAAGCTTACAGTCTAATAAGTACATTTGATGAGTTACAATTAAGTTACACATGTTGCTAATTACAAGCTTTCACATAATAATTAGTACACCACTTGTATAACTACTCTGGTTTCCTATGAGTTAGTTATCGTATCTTCAACTAAACTTCTTCTCTCTTAGCCTTTATTATTCCCAAGTCACTTGGGGTCGGCTTTTCTGGTCTGGCCGGATTTGACTGGATATTAGTTTTTACACGGAGCGGCTGCCACCTGACCTCCGCAACCCGAAGGCTAACGATACCCTAAGGCTAGACCAGTGTCAGGATATTAGAGGGTACTCACTTTCCCAATAACGACTGCCATAGATGTTCATGGCAGCCGGGACCGACGGCTTAACGTGCTCTCCGAGGCACGGAGCAGGCGATAATTGTCAATCAATACGCACATAATTTCGAAAAGTCATATAACTTCCGAAAGTCAGAGGTGCGCGACGTGGGTTCGAACCCGAGACCTTCTGCATTGCAGTCTGTTGGTCTCCCCACTGAGCTATCGCTGCTCACTTAATTACATAATATACATATATACCACTCAAACTCCTTACTTAGAGTAGCATGCATGAAAACAAGGCACTGCTCGTCCAACAAATCATTCTTACATATAGGTTTTACCGACAGCACCTCACACCATTAAAGCGGGTACAGAGAGACAAGAAAAAACACAGATAAACATAACAACAAAAAAACAAGAAACATAAAAGATCAATAATAATTCATACACATCAGCCAGAAAAACATCGTGATATAATGAAGATTTCTCAAGACCAAAAAAATTACAATTAATCCGGTCAGGACAAAATATTCAACCTTTCATGATTTAACTGTAATATCTTGTGCCATGTTAGGTGGTAGTGTAAATAAAATAAAGAATAAATTACTGTAACTGAAAAACAAACGTTTTTTTTCAGGTGGGAAATTATTCATCTCTGCCTGTTTACGGGTAACCCTAAGTGGGAAATTATTTCCCTTTGCCCAATTACGTCTATACATATGATTACATTTCCTTACATTTTTTTAAATTACATTTTTGCATTATATATTATAACAACGTTATACAGAATCTAATAAATTATTCAATAACGAATCAAATACCTACTTACTAGAATCTTTTCTGGAAAAACTTCTTAGAATTATGTCTGCACCACTTGGAAAACGCGCAATTTTTTCAAACGTAACGTTTATCTGACTCTGGTGTTGACATTTGACATCTGAATGGGTGGGTCAATAAAATTAATCAGTAATTATCTAAGATTATATTGGGGTAAAAAATAGAGTCTAGAGAGTTGTAATTTAAAAAAATTATTATGTTGCTAGCTATATTGATGGGTGGGAAAATAGTTCCCTGTGCCCGATTAAGGGTTCGATAAAGAAATCTTAAACAACTTTATTTTTGATTAAGTTCGAACTTGTACAAAATAAGTCAATTTCCAATTTCGATGATATCTTGTTAAAACTCATTGCACTCCGCGAGAAGAAAGTATTTCGTCTATAATTAGTAAGAGAAAATGGGACTACTAACAAAGGACGTTATAGGCTATCTTAAGGCTTCTTTATACGCTAAAATAACTTGCTTACTTATTTATATCAACAATTGCTATATTATTTTATTTAAGCCACATGTAATGACTTAAATAAAAGAATATGATAAAATCCTGTACAGTACTTTATGTGAACCATTTGTCTCACTAATCCAAATCATCTGCATTTTCTTTATATAGGTATTAAATTTACTATTTTATTTAATTTTAATCTAGTTAGTCAATGTATTCGTTCTATCTACTTTTCTTCTTTTTTATACAATTAAGGTGACAAACAATCATACGGCCCATCTGATGGTAAGTGGTCACCGTAGCCTATGGACGCCTGCAACACCAGAGGCATCACTTGCGCGTTGCTGGCCCTTTAGGAAAGGAAGTGGGATGGAGTAGAAGTGAAAAGGGGGCAAGAGGGTGATTGGGCCTCCGGCACTCTTACTCACCGAACGATACACAACGGTAAAAATACTGCTATTTCACTTCAATATTCTGTGAGAGGGTAATCCTTCCCCGGTCAAGCCGGCCCATTCATGCTAAAATCAGGGAGGCTCTACTACTCAAAAATTACTTCAATTGAATTGTAACGTACATACATACACATTACTTTAAAAGCACAAACGAGCATATCCATTGAATGTAAATGTTAATCTGTGCTTTAAAAAGACAAATAAATCAACCGTATTAATTAAAAATTAACACTAATAGCATCAATAAAGTGCCAGTAATGGTTCTCTCACCCTAATTTTAGAGAAAGTTATAAAATATGTGCAGAAAGTTCTAAGATGAAGTCATTATGTATAATATTATTGCCACAGGAATGGCTTTTACTGTTATCTCAATGTTTTGTCAGTTTCTTTATAGATAAAAGTGAAAATGATTAGCAACATTAAGATTGAGGAAATCTCAATGAGTAACCGTGGTTGAGTACGAGAATACAATGTTTGAAATTGCTCGTCTAAATAATAAATGGTCTTTCGGTTACCATACTAGGGTTTGTTACTAATAACCAGCCTACTAACTAACCTATTAAAGCTAGTCTACTATACCTACCCTAGAATAGCTTGGCTTCGGTGGCGTAGTGGTTAGCGTAACCGACTGCCACGCCTGAGGTCGCGGGTTCGATTCCCGCACAAGTCAAACATTTGTGTGCATGAACATGGATGTTTGTCTTGGTCTGGGTGTTTCTATGTATAATATGTACGAATTTACAAAAAAAAAAAAGTATATATGTATATTTATCCATCGTCTAGTACCCATAGTACAAGCTCTGCTTAGTTTGGACTAGACGGTGTTATGTGTATGTGGTAGAATATTATTAATATTATATAGAGCTCTCTCGATTTCTTTACCCTAGGGGAAGCAAAATTTTTTAAACTGACCACGAATTGGTATCACAAATTACTAGTATCTTTGTTAACCCCTGCAGCTGAACTAATATGCGTGTGTTAGGAGTGGGGTTACATCGGTAGTGATTTCACTACCGAAAATCGAGAAAGAAGTCATGAATTCGAATCCTACCCTAATGGGTAGGATTCGAATTCACGACTTCTCGATTCCAATTCCGACGCCTGATCCATTGAGCAAAAAAAGGCATGTGTTAGTTTGATAAATGAGTGCCCACAGAGTGTGAGAACCACAAGACGAAGTATAGTAACAATTGTTATTATTTATGTACTCTTACGCTAATTAGTTAAAAAGTTCACTACTACTTCACAAGGAAAACCAACTCATTTATACCGTCACCAAACAACTTAGCAGCATTGACTCTTCCACTCATGATACTATACATATGTACTGTATGATATGCATGCAGCTTAAATATATTCTACAATAATATTCTGGAACATTTTAATACCAAATTCAGTGGTTTGGTTATTTAGTAAAATGTGATTAGGCATCGTTTATTTATATATTATTTTTAAAAAAAGTCTATCATATATAATATAGGAATTAAAACAACAACATCGTTAGCTAAAGTCTTACGATGTTTTATCTTTTAAAACCACTGGCCAAAGCATCCTAATTTGTTTTGGAAACATTTTAATAAGCTACCATTTTACACGCAAAATGAAATTAATATTTTAATAAACTACATAAAATGCATTGAAATAATAAAAAACAAAGTCATTCTCACTTTGATATTTATAAAATTCAGTAGCGCGAAACTTTATGCAAAATATCATGAATCACTGAAAAACATACTGAATAATCCGTTTCATAATTCAACTGAAGCTCTTCAAAGGGATGTCGAATGGAACAAACAGATGAAACCGTCCATCACTGCTTCCGTTATTTTGTTTTTGTTGTTGTTATTCTTTTCTGAATTTATTATAGTTTCAATTCGATTTTCAACAGTGAGTTATCAACTAAAAATAGTACTACAAATAGTTAAAACATTTGTCAAATGTCAAATATTTTCGATATTTGATTTAACTGATAATTCTTAATAAAACATTTTTGTCATGTCATGATTTTTTATGAAACATGAGTATATTTTTTATACAATACGAGCTTTTTCCCGCTGCTTCGTTTAATACAATACTTTTTTCTGTATAAAAGTTGTGTCCTATTACATATCCCTGACAAAGTGTATGCGAAATTTCACGATGACCGGTCGAGTAGTTAAGGCGTGAAAGCGTTACAAACAAATAAACACTTATTAGGATTTATAATATTAGTTAGTATTGTAAATTTATATATGTTATTACTGGGTAGTTTAATTATCTAAAGCACGTGAGACTATGTCAGCACATTCCAACATTCGCGTGTACACAGAAAATCTTGCTAAAATATCATTTACTTTACATATAATTAAATTTATCTTATCTAACCTTCAACCCTTCAATTAACATTATATGATAAAATATACAAATTACTCCGACGGTAAAATACCATTTCATTCGTCAAATAATTTTTATTCCTCACTTTTGCACATCATCTGGCAAACCTGCGTCTGCATCATAAACATCTACAAATATTTTGTCTTAATCTCCAGACATTGTACCATCATATATTCAACCATCGTTACCACACAGAGCGAAACATTGTAAATTACAGTCCGAATCACCTTCCCGTCATCTGTTTCCTTAATAATTTCATCAGATACTTCTAATCCTCTAAATTTATTGATGCAGTTAAAGAGATCTGATGATTTGTAAATAAGCGTTTATAAACTATTACCCGAGTTTACATTTATAGGTTACATTACAGTGTTTCTTTGATGTAATTTTTTTTCTTAGTAATAAATTTTTCAACGTAGCATAAAGAGAGCTCCACGCGTTATTAGACATGGAAATTTTGTGACACACCGTTCGTTGAAACTGATAATACCAACAAATTTAAATTGAGAAATAATTATCGTTAGACATGTTACAATTATTACAAATTCTTTTATGTCAATTGTTTGAAATACAATATTTATTTACATTTAGCTGTGCTATTTCTATTGTCTCTGTGAGTGAGTTTTGTCAGCTGTTGCCACTTTAAGATAACAATAATAGCAGCATAGAGTTACAGCAACATTAGTTTTCTACGAATGCCTAACTATAAATATGGATCCTTAGTCCTTAGTTCACAAAGATTTGTTTTCACATAACAGACATAAAGTGCCGACAATTAGTCATGGAATTCGCAAATCGTTTGAAGTTTGCTCGCTTTCTTCTGCATCCGTATGTCACATCGACTTCACACGTCGCCTCTTCAAGTATAAATCTGCCTTTACAACTGCATAAATTTGTCGATGGAGCGATTTTCGTATCCGGTCCGACTTTATTCGCCCCGCATCCTGTTTGCTGTGTTAGAACGATTTTCTAGGAAACTTTTGCTTCAATAAATAAAAGAGTACTCTATTTCACACGAAAATTATGTACTATCAATCGTAGTTGCACGTTTTAGATTTAGATCATCGAAGCTGAAGTTGCTTTCAAACGGAAAATTGATTTGATGTTCGAATTTTTAGTGTGAGTACTTATTACGAAATGTAGTCCGTGTAGTCAGCCGTTCAAATGCGAATTTAGACATTAATTACATCTCACTTTTGACGGATTAATTACTGTTGTATATTTCAAAGCTCTATTTATGTCAGAGGTTAAGCTTAGGATGATTTGTTAGAACGATATAATATTAGTTGATACCATACGTATACGTTTGTGACAGTAACATGCTAACGGATGTAGCAGTAATTATACTGCTTTTTAACAACCTGTTACAAACTCTGTATTCTGATAATTGATAGAGCTGTGTGTAATTACGCAATATATAATCGTATAAATAAATTATTAGCTATTTAATTAGTTACAATGTGGTTTTAATTAATTACAACAAGAACCTTTTACTAAGCATCCACTGCACTGCCGGTGAATGCTCGTTAAAACATCTTTAATATTTGCTGGCAAAAATATCTGCAGGAAATTACTAATGCACTAAAAAGTAAATATTACGTAAAACAACCAATCAGGCGTATTCGAATAAATATTAAAATATTTATTTATTTATTAAGATTCACCAACAGTTACTACAATATCATGTACACATAAAAGAAACATGTTGAGTCTAACCAATTGTATAACTAATTACAGATGAATTCAGCATGCATTACATTTTAAACATTACATAAATAATATGACATAAGAAACAAAGATAAATATTAAAAGTGACGAAATATCAATATTAAAGTTAAGTTTAACAATTAAACTACAGTCTTGTTACGGCACTCGTACGAGGTGATCGCGTTTTATTAATTAGTGTTAGGTTTTACCGCGCGGGTCTATTTCTTTTGTTCTCGACGCACGTGTGCATTTCGCTCGGCTCAGGTACCTTGCGGCCGGCCGAGCTACTGATAACAATGTACCTCGATCTATACAAATATAATGGATGATATTGAAGTTGAGAACGTAAATGAGTTTGTTTCGACGCGTAATGATGCCAGTCTCAATGAATTAGAAACGTTTACGAATGATGCAGTACAACACCATCGGGAAGATTCATCAAGTATGAAAGTGCCGATAGAAGAGCCGTTGAGAAGTAAGAGAGAAAGAGAAGAAGATGATCAGGAGTGGGAAGTAGCAGGAGAAAAAGGAAAGAGGATAAAATTAAAAAATGAATTAATTGAAATATACATATCGTCTAACAAAAAGCTACCTAAAGTATTCGGACTGGCAAAGATATTTAAGTCTCTTGGCTTGGAAGGCATTGTAAAAGTTAAATTTCTGACTGAATACAAAGTTCGGGTTGATTTAAAGGATGAGGCTAGTGCCTACAAATTAGAGAATAGTCAGGAGCTTAAAGATAAAGAATGGAGGATCAATCGTGCTATGGAGATGAAAATGTCATATGGCGTTATAAAAAATGTAGATATCGACATGGATGACAAAGAAATATTGAAAAATATTACGTGTCCTAATGATGCTGAACTACTTTCTGTTTATCGTCTTAACCGTCGCAGCGGAGCGGTACAAAGTGGATGGACTACCAGTGAAGCAGTACGACTATGCTTCAAAGGATCGTTTATTCCCGGATATGTCACCGTAGACGGGTTACGTATTAGAGTTGACCCTTACGTGTTTCCAGTGTCACTATGTTCAAAATGCTGGCAACTCGGTCACACAAAAAAAAGGTGTCCTGCAAATAAAAAGACTTGCTCAAAATGTGCAAGCTTCGAGCATGATCTTTGCGAAACAACCAAATTTAAATGTGTAAACTGTAATGGACGACATATGGCACTTGCAAGTACTTGTCCAGCTTTTGTTAAGGAGAAGCAACTGAGAGAAATTATGGCCGAGTATAATTGCACATACAGAAGGGCATTAACTATGTATGTTGCCCCTGATTTAGAACAGCGTCAAGAAACGATACATCATTTAGACGACATAAAAGTCTTTGCTACCGAGCAGGATGAGGCTTGTCCACAGACATTTAGTGATAAACCAACATTTGCCGAGGTAACAAAGATTAAAGGAATCGTCCGTGAAAAGGTACGTACTTCGCATAAGACCAGTCAGCGTAGACCTCCTTCGCCATACGTGTGGTCAGAAGAGCCTGAGTGGAACTTATCGCCAGAGCCACCCGATCATCCATCAGAAAACCATCCTGATGAAGAAACTAAGAAGAGAACTGTCCATTTCCGAGAACTGTGGGAGCGTTTAAAGGAGATTCTATTTCTGAGAGGTGCAACACTACAAATTAAAGTGAAGATGGCTGTCAAGTGCTTCATAGAGTGGATTGTATTATTGATAGCGGATGTGATTCCTGAGTGGCCTATATTGCAGACTGTTTTAGATTATCTTTGCAACAATGGATAATTCTAATAAAAAAATAGTCCGACTGAATATTATCCAGTGGAACGCTCAAAGCTTAAAACCAAAATTGATTGCATTGGAACAGTTCTTATTTCAAGAAAATATTCACATTGCTGCTCTAAATGAAACGTGGCTAACATCTAAATGTCAAAGCAAGGTAAATGGTTACAATATTTACCGGAAAGATAGGGATGATGGCTATGGGGGAGTTGCAATTTTAGTTCACAAATCTATTAAATCTAGTTTGCTTAATTTGGTCACTACAGTTTCTAGTATTGAAGTAATAGGAATTAGAATATACAATTGTGAACAAATTAGGAATCTTGTTTCTGTGTATTGTGCGCCATCAGCTCACACTAATCAACGGGATTGGGATACTTTATTTTCTATCCTAAATCGAAAGTCTTTAATAGTTGGTGATTTAAACGGGCACCATCCAAATTGGTCTTCTAAGACTGACCGGAGAGGGTCACAAATTTTCGATGCGCTAACTGATAATGCATTTATTACACTAAATAACGGTGAACCAACTCGTATTAAGCTGGTAAATAACATATTACAACAGTCTTCACCTGACATAACTTGTGTTACTTCAGACATTGCTTTAAAATTCAACTGGTCTACTCTGAATGAAAATTTAGGATCTGATCATATCATTATTAAAATTTCCTCATATTTAGATAATGAAATCCCAACAAAATTAAGAAGAAATTTTAAGAAAGCAAATTGGTCTGCATATAGATCTCAATTAGATAAGGCTTTTGATGGTTTTTCGATATCAGATGACCTTCAACAGGCATATGATACTTTTGTTGAATATATTAACGTAGCTGCAGATAAACATATCCCGAACATTAAAATAAATCCAAATCCTAATTCAAAATTTGCTTCAAAACCCTATTTTTTTTTAATAATATAATAATATTTATTTAAATAATAGGTACAATAATTTATAATAAATGACTAATTAATTTATAAAATACATTTGTTGTTGTTTGCCCGAACTAGATTGAACCTGTGGCTCGGGCGAAGAAGTGCTTACAAACTATTTTAGCAATATAAATTTACATAACTACAATTCAATAATAACATTTTAATAACCTGCATAAGCAACTAGCAGTACCGGTAATAAGTGGGTCAATAATAATGATGCGTTAAGATAGATCAGCAAAATTTTTATTTGCTTACTTGAAGTAACTGCTCAGTTTGCTCATACGACAAAATTTGTAAATAATTATATAATATGTTCTTACAGTTAACATAATTTAATTTATAAATACTTAACTCTCTATTTAATTTATTATATAAAAATGGACCTAGGAAAGAAAGAAATCTATTTGAAAAAATGAATTTTGAAACTGATTGTGAGGCGCAGACTATATCTTTTCGTCTTTTGTTAGTAACATCTTCGTGATATGTAAGCAATGTGTGCTGTTTTAGTACTGTGTGATATATGAAAATTTGGCGGACAGTCATCACCTTGCACGATTTATATAACATAATTGTGGGAAAAATGAAAGGTCGCGTTGTGGCTACTTTTAGAATTGCTCTTTGAGCTCTTTCTAGTGGCAGTAATATTGTTTTTAGTGCTCCACCCCATGAAGTTATGCAATATTGGATGATAGATTGACATAAAGATAAATACACTTGAATGATTGGATATATATTGGAATACATCTATATCTAAAATCGTGGCCGAACGTCGTTTGGCTCTTTCAAAATTTCGCCGTAATCCTACCCCAGATAATTTAACCATTCTACAGAATAGAATAAGTGCAGCTCAAAAACTTATTCGCCATGAAAAAGCAAAATCATGGCATGAATATTGCTCTTCAATTATTAGTTCCACATCTCAAAGCGAATTTTGGCGTAAGTTAAAGTGGTTTAAAGGATTACGGGTCTCCCATGCTAATATTAACGAAGATAGCGCCTACCAGCTTCTTCAAAACTTGACACCTGATTATTCTTGCATAGCTGAACCAGTTTTTGTATCTAATAACATTGGGTTGGAGGCCAAAATACTGAGACAGGAGGTAGATCAAGCTATGAAACATAAAGATACATCCCCAGGAAATGATCAAATATCATATTCAATGTTGTCAAATCTTCCAGACAATGGTAAATATATTTTAACAGCCCTTTATAACAATTTTTATAATTATAGTTTTGTTCCAACACAGTGGCGTGAGATTACTGTTGTTCCAATTCCAAAACCAGGGCGCGAAAGTCAATCTCCTTCAGCCCTTCGACCAATTTCCATGATTTCCTGTGTGTGTAAAATTTTTCACAGCATACTAATCAATAGATTAGAGTGGTTTGTGGAGAAAAACAATATTTTGTCTTCCAATACTACCGGTTTTAGGAAAGGGCACTCCACCTTGGATAATATAACTACTTTAGTTTCACACATTCAACTGGGTTTCTTACAAAGAAAGTCTACGATAGCTAGTTTTATAGATGTTGACAATGCGTATAACAATGTTAATATCAGTTATTTGTTAGACCATTTGGACAAAATAGGGGCAGGCATTCAGATATGCCGATATCTATGGGCTTTTTTGAAAGAGAGAAGGCTAAGCATACATTTGGACAAGATTTCTGTTTGTCGACACACACAGAGTGGGCTGGCGCAAGGCGATCCTTTTTCTCCCCTCCTTTTTAATATTGTGACTTCTAACATCTGTAAAGATATTATTAACGTGAATATCTCGCAGTACGCAGATGATTTTGTACTTTATGTAAGCTGCAGTAATACAGATGAAGGTTCTCACGATTTGCAAATAGCATTAAATAAATTAGAACACAACCTTAAAAAAATTGGTCTCACTATATCTCCACTCAAAAGTAAAATATGTATTTTTACCAATACTTTTTTCAGGAAATCCGTAAATATCTCGATTATGAATACTAAATTAGAAGTTGTAGATAATTTTAAATATTTAGGTCTTTGGTTAGATAAAGCGTTACGTTGGGGTAAACATGTTAATGAGCTTAAGGAAAAGATAGCCAAAGTACAAAACGTGTTTAAAATACTAGCTGGACCTGGCTGGGGAATGCACCCTCGCAGTCTCAGACGTCTATACATAGCTTGTGTACGTAGTAGACTAGATTACGCATGCTTTATTTACGATAATAGTTGTAAGACTCATCTAAGCAAACTGGATAGGATACAAAACCAGTGCATGCGTGTTATTGGGGGCTTTATACGAAGCACTGCAATACACGTCATGGAGTTTGAACTTCATTTGCAACCATTAAGTGTGCGTAGGTTTTATCTTGCCGGTAAATATTGGACAAAGACAAAGTCTTGTAATGATAAAATATTAAGTTTAATAAATAATTTAAGTTCTTTTGAAAGTCTATTGTGGAGAAATAGAGTAAATCCAGTTTTAATTCAAATTCACGAACATTACAACACTTTGTCTATATATCATGGCCCCAAAAACGAAATGTACTCGCTAGAAAAATGGGTTAGCAGTGTGGATGTATCGAGTATTAAATCTTGTATTGAGGTCATTAGCAAACCGAAAAATAGCTATGATCCATATGTTATTAAAACATTATGCGATAATTATTTATATGATAAATACTTTAATTATTATAAAATTTACACGGATGGATCCAAAGATAATAATGTTTCGGGTTTAGCCATTTTCGATCCTCAAACGAGTGGATTCGTTAAAATTAAACTTAATGTCAATGTAGCCATAATGTACACAGAGCTTATAGCAATTGCAGAGGCTACTTCCTACGTTGAATCTTTGGGGAAAGGTAACTACGTTATTTTAACAGATTCGAAAAGTGCTCTCCAACATTTGAGTCGTTGTACAACAAAATTTCGTGGCGCACCCATAGCATATAATATATTGAGGTCACTTGATCAATTGTTAAATTCAGATAAACGTGTTACGCTTCAGTGGATTCCATCTCACGTTGGTTTGTTTGGCAATGAACAAGCAGATCGGCTAGCCAAAGAAGCCCTCGTGGATGGTACAGCTTTAGAATGGTTGCCCTATCATACTGATATTTTGTATTCGATCAAAGAAAAATGTAGGGCGAACTGGCAACAATATTTTGACGAGAGGTCGCTCACTAAGGGCATATGGTATCGTACAATTCAACCTCACATAAGAAAGTTACCCTGGTTTGATGGATCGGATATGTCTAGAAGTAACATCGTAACATTGATGAGGCTTCGCGCTGGCCACATTCCATTAAATAGATTTGC
This sequence comes from Catocala fraxini, assembly GCA_930367265.1. Classification (NCBI taxonomy): domain Eukaryota; kingdom Metazoa; phylum Arthropoda; class Insecta; order Lepidoptera; family Erebidae; genus Catocala; species Catocala fraxini. The sequence goes on along the minus strand of OV884030.1, from coordinate 23,639,755 downwards.
TCATCTAATGGGTAAAACAAGTTCACCAAATTGTACTGAATGTGACATAGTAGAAGATGTGTATCATATTTTGATGGAGTGCGTTCGGAACGAAGCAGCAAGATTAGAATTTGTTAAAAAATACAACATTAATTTATATATGATCGGTAAATGTAATGACATTCTAGCTTTTCCGTTATCAGAGGAAGCTGAGATGTTAATAAAATTAGTAAATCTTTGTATAAAACGTAGAAGGTGATTGGTAGTAAGTGTCTCCTCGAGGGTGACATAATCATTGTGATTAAACCCTCTATAATAAAAAAAGAAAAAAAAAAAAAAAAAAAAACAATTAAACTATATCAAAATCCAGTAAATTTCATTTGTTTTACAGTCACATAAATTTGTATGAATTACTTTAAATAATGAATTCTAATTACATTAACAATCAAATAGAAATATAAAATTAATAATGTAAATATATTGTAAATGTTATATTACTAATAAATAAAATAAAATTAGGTACAACAATTAAAAATAAAAAGTAAAAATATAAAATCTATTACAATTAGAACTAATAATAAAGTGTGTAATTGAAGTTTGTCAATATTCACACGCAAATGTTATCGTAGATTTTTTTTGTCACTGCTATAATATATAAAATATAATCTATATCTACTACTGCCATATCCATATTATTATATTTTGCTTCTTTCATAATTTAATTATTATAAGGGTATCAGCGCGGTCATGTTATCTAACAGTATTCTATCTTCATACAAACGGTCGGAACGCGAGTCATACTTACGCGCCTCGAGGTTGGTATGCACTCAGTACGTAACCAGTCGCGAATGTCGTCGCGGTTTTGTAAGCAGTAAGCGTGCGATTTGTTAATATTTGATTGAAATAAGTACAAGTACTTACATAATAATTATGGCAAAGTGCAATTGTAAATAAAAGTATCTTTTATTAAAGTTTTTATCCGAATGCGGATTTTTGTACACCTGCTACTAAATTTAACAATAAAGCTTTTTCGTACGTCTCAGTTGAGACGCAAATAATTTTCAGTCTCAAATATATAAGATTGCTTTTATTAAATCTACACAACACTTCCTATTTCATTCACAACAAATTTCATGTTTTTTAATTTAACATATAATATTTACAATCACTAAACTAGAAAGAAACTCAAGTAGGTAGATGCAATTAAAATACTGTAGGTGGGCAGCCTTCTCGCGCGTTCACGGACCGCGCAGCTGTAGGAAATTATTTCAAGGACATAGCCAAGATACAATACTGTTAGATAACATTACTGTGGTATCAGGCACCTTCAAAACTTACATAAATGGCACGGTTTTACTGTTGTTTACATAAATCCGGCGGAAATGAAACGATACTAATAAAATAAATACAAACATACAGATATAACTTAAATGCTACTTATATTGTTTATCAAAATTGTTTTAAAATTGGTTGTGTTTTGGATAAGGGGGATACGATGTAGTGATTCACTAGATTTAATCAGTCCAAGCTTGCTATCTCTTTTGCACATTGATATTTTGTTCGGGCTCAGAGTGACAGCAAGAGTACTGTCAACAACCTTTATTTCAAAAATGTTGATACTCGCATTTCTTCTTATTTGGTACGGAATCCTAGGTCCGTGAACCTGATTTGCACATGACGGTTTTATCATTTGCTTCGTAACTGATTAGTTTATCAGTATTAAAGTTTCTTGAAATAGCTCCTCAATTCTGCTTATAGTATTCTAGTGATTAATTTAAGTTGATAATTCGCTGTAAGCTACCTCTGTCACACTAAGTGACTGTGTCACTGCTATAATACTTAACTAGCTGTTCCCCGTGGTTTCACCCACGTTTGTTATTACTACTCCACCCCGTGGCTCATAGCGTTATATAAACCATGTTGCTTCTGGATAATTGAGATTTCAAATGATGAAAGAATTTTAAAATCGGTTTTGTGGAACGTACTAGTATTATCAGTTTTATACTTAAGTGAAACTTCAACAATGATAAATATAGTAGAATTAATTAACTGTGAAACTTATGAAGTATCAAATTTCTGTAATCTTGATTTAAGTTTTCTTTATTCTACAAAATCATAAGCATACAATGTGACTTTTTGAATTTTGGGTGTTTTATTTAAATATTTATAAGAACGTTCTATTCATCGTATTTCATCTAACTCCATAAACTACTTATTTAAAAGCGAAGTTCTGCCTTACGGAGGTTGCCTTAGCAATAGCATAGGCCTCCAATAATTAAATCGTTACATAAATATAATCAGTTAATGATAAATTATTTTAAGCGCAAGCATCTTAGCCTTCGTACCTCGAAATTTCTTCATTCCCTTTCACCTTGACGTCATAGACATTTTTTGATTAACGATCCATCTCGCGGGTCAGATCTCCATTGTGCCCCCTTTGAAATTCCGTCACTCATTTATCAAGCTTACTGTTCCGTTCTGAAAATTAATGCGTCGGTACAATTTATAAACTTGTGTCGAAAAGCAAACAATTTCGAGTTCATATGTTTTTGTAAATCAATATTTTTAATATTCTCGTTGACGCCTCCAACCTAGCTAATATACATGTATTATATTTTTTATTTTTATTTTATTTGGAAGACATACAGATACAATTCGAAAATAATTAATGTTCAATTTAACTACACTTGATCCAAAGCAGTTTCCACATATAAATATACAGTGGCGCCAAAAAATATTTGAATTTATAATCTAAAATAACAAATGCAAAAGTAATTAGCGTAAAAATAGAACAACAAAAAAAATAGTATTTTAAAGAAGTACAGTGCTAGGAACAGAGTTACAAAGTTATAAAGTTATATTATTTAATTCAGTTTCAAAAAGCAGGAACAAGACAGGCATGGATAGATTTCTTGAATTTTGATAAAGTATTAGGAATGAGTTCACGTCGGTAGCTGAATAAGAGAGATTAAGGCTCATGACCACTCGATCGTCAATCCGATGCTTTATACATTAGAAACCTGCCACTTTTTATATATGTTTTCTTTGTAATGTATAGATATATCCATATTAATCATTAATCTAACAATTTATTTGGTTTGTTAGAAAATAACAATTTATAGTACTAGTTAAATATATTATTATTTTCTAACGTATCTTCTAATATTTTCAATGTCTTTACTGCATAATGCGACGGAAACTACCTAAGTCAAACAACCTGTAAAGCTAAGCAAAATGGCTGCCATCAACTAATAAGTCATCCAAAAGAATAGTAATAATTTAGTACTAAATCATAATGTTAAGTACGAACTATCATCTTACTACCTCATTTAAAATTGATATTCAGCTATATGTAGTATTATTAGTGTAGCATTCAGTTAACTAAGTTACATTCAACAGACACTGATTACCTCCCAAAATGCGAATTTGTAGGCACGGTTCACTGCGCTCGCACTGTTTAAATGCGGGTTGGTAAACTTTGAGAATATACCGAAAAACTTTTAATCATGCAGGTTCCTGCTCGATGCTTTCGTAAGCAAATAAAGCGAACTGTAATTAACTTTTTGATAGGCAACTAGTTAGCCTATTAAGCTTCAAACATCAGTATTTTTTATTTGAATTTTGGATTCAGTAATTAAATTACTGAAATAAAGATATGTACTGCTTGATTTAGCCTCAAATAAAGAGGTATTTATATACAACACTAACAAACAGTAGTTTAAAGTTTTAACTATATATTTAAACAGGAATTTTTGGAACGTACTTTCTAGGTTTAATTTAACAGCACTTTAAACTTCTTATGTATTCTGAAGTCTATTTAAAAAGACCGTAATATTCAATCGTTTTTCTTACAGCTGTGAGTTCATAACTTGGGATACAGTCGAGTGGTGAGAGGCGTCAAGCGAAATTTACGCGAACACTGATTTTGACGTATCGCCTTATGGGGTGGTTTTCATGAAAAATGATTTACCGGTGAAAAGCGGGCGGGCTCTGTTCATGATTTTTGAAAGAGCTTTAAATGCTTCAGTAATTATCATCGAGATTAATTTTTGAAGTAATATATATTATTCATTTAATTCTACATTTGGAAAAGTTTGTGCTAGAGGATAAAAGGGCTTTCATTGTAAATATGATGAACGTTAATTGCTAGTCTCTGTTAGTTTTATTTACATTAGAACGTGAAATTAAAGTAAAATTTATATCATAATTATTATACAAAACTTATTATACATAAGTTAAATGATGGCATACTGTTTCAATGCTCAAAACTTTAGAGACACAACAGAATTATCTATCATAAAATAACACAGACAGAAAATTAATCAAATGTTTTATTTTATTTAAGCTCAAACCAATGGTCTATTCAAAATCAAGTCAAAATTGAAACAGAGCAGTACCTCGAAATGTCTACCTAACTGCAAACTAAAATCTCTCAGACCGTGCGTTCATTCATTACCCACCGACTCCCAAGGCACGAGAAACATCGAAGGCAGGTCAGGTCTGAATTAATCAACTCACGCTTGCTCCGTGTCACTTGACAACCGGCTGTCCAGATCAACGATTTGACTAGTCACTTTATATGAACCGTATGCCTTATGAAATAGAGCAGATTTTTGATTAATTTCAAGTGCAAGAGGTGGTTGTACCCAATGTGTACTGTCACGGAAATGTTGGGAAGCATGTTAGTAAACAATTGCATGAGACAGTTGCGCTTGATTGATATAGTGTGTATATATGGAAATTGTTTGCTTTTCCAGAACATTCAGACAGATTGATATTTAGTATTTTCTGTAACAACTTACAGCAATAATGACTTGAAAAAACTTTGTCAAACGTAGCCAAAGCACTTTTGCATTTTGCCTTCATCTAAAGATCAAGTTTTGTAAAAATATTAATACAAGTCTCGTTGGCGAGGCGGTTGAAATATGACTGTTGTGCACGAGGTCTTGAGTTCGATCTATGAGCAATGTGTTATTGGGTTCTTCTCTCGGGAAAACGTTACCTATTACGTGGGATCTTAAACCATACTTGGCGAAATGTAGGTATAATAATAATATGCCTTTGCCTACCTTCTCCAGAATATAGGCTTGAAAATATGTGTATGTTCAAAGGTCTGTCTTTGTATCTAAAGGTAGAAAATAAAGTGGGTACGAAATGATGCAATGTCGTTATAAACTAAGTTGCGTACTAGCTTTAATGGTAGTTGATCAGTAATGCAAGTGAATAGAGGTTTTAGTAAATTAATCATACCCATTCCTATTAAGTGTAACAAAAATCGAATAACCACCATCAAAGTAATCAACCCGCAATGACAACGCTAAAACTCACCCTCAAAGTGTTCGCATTACGGGCCCGTCTCAAAATAAACCAAACAGTATTAATCATACTTTCCCCCTCCCCCACTCCTAGCGCGTACACGATAATGATATATGCGATATTTGATGATAAACAATCAGGGTCATTTATTATCTGTCCGTTATTTGACAGGCGGTAGGCAGATGTCATTTGTCATTTTCCACGATCCGTGGGTCCCTTCGTTACGCCGCCGCCGCCTCCAACAGTGGTTAGCTACCAACAGATATAACGTTTACCTTCAAGCAAAAGTTACACCTAAGACAATAGTCGTAGGGTCCGAAATAGGGTGGAGACAAATCAATCTTGATTGTTTTCAGCATGAACGATTATGATAGATGAAAGAGTTAGCGCACACACAAAGCCGATGAAACAATATCAACTATTGAGCTTTGCGCCGATAGTCATAAAGTTGATTTTTGTGTATCTAATCGGTGCACACACTCTGGCTCGTAGAAACGTGTTATTGAAGATGAAACAGTAATGGATGAGGATACGGAATGCGTGAACGCTGTCGGAGATGTATTGTTATCTGCCTTGTTTATCGCTATACGAAGATCGTTTCTTTAAATAATTACCTTTTAAAAAGTATATCCCGTCTGAGCTACTGGTAATATATTCATTATATCTGACATCTTACAAAGCGCCATTGAAATAAATAAAAATATTTTATAGTCGGACACAGATCATGATAGGATCGTTTCTTTAAGAAGACATATTTGGAATTTTGACTGAATCATTAACGTCTGAATCATTAAGGATCATTTTAATTTGTTGTCGAAAACATTCTGAGATTTTATGGCTTGCTCTCGACCCACGCTTGTGGTAAATATTCCCGCGTAAATACCAATTAAGATTTTAAATATAGTGTTAAAGGTGGCATAAAATATTTTGACAAGACTTGTGAGATTCAGTGCCCAATAACTCAGACAGTTTCGTAATGCGAAATGCTTGTTGAACATTTTTAAAGGCAAATGTGTGTGAATAAATTTAGGGGCGTTCCCACGGGACGTCACGTCGTCTGCGGATGTGTCTAGTAAATCAAATGTTTAATTTCCACAGTGAAACAACGAGCATTGTGCGGTTCACCCCTTTTTAAAAGGATGTAAGCTCGTTCATGTGTTCAGTCTTTCCGTTTTATGTATTGCGGCGAAAATTTTTATTACCCTTGCTTAACCAAAATTTATTGTTCAACTTTTTGAATTCGTAAGTAGATACTTTTTTGTTTTGGCACAGGTTGATTTATTTTTAAAGACTAGGAGTTACTTTATTTTACTTTTATTTTATTAGACTTTTTTTTAATATCCATGTACGGACAAATCACCCGTACATCGCGGTGTCAGCATTATGCCGACACCTGTCACTTGTTTTCTTTATACATAATTAAATATAATAAATTAGTACCTAACAAGCATCGTACTCAATCGGTTGCCCTAACAAGTGTGTCATTGACCGTAACATATCATATAGCAATAATATAGTATTAGATAATATTATATTTTAACATTACTTTGGTAGAGATAATAAAAGTTATAACAAGTTAACTTATCTCTATCATTTCATCACCCGTGGCGTATATACCATTTATCATAATTGTCCGTACAATCCACAAAGTATTTGAAGGATTAAATTGAGGTCATCGTGTACTTTAAAAGTATTAAGTCATAAGTTTGACATTTTACAAAATCATATAATAAACCTGTATTGAAAAACATCATTGTAACCAAATCCATTATTTGCATTACTAAAAAATCTATTATGTAGTCTTCCATATTGCCAATTCTAGTCCCTTAATTCCCAAAACGGGTGCGCTCTTTTAAAAATTCAATAGAATGTACTGTAGATCCTGCTTCGCTGTCAAACGCATTATTTACTTCATTACTCTCACCTTGACGTGCCTGTTAATCTTTCATTGTGTTTGGATAAAAAGAAGCTTAAACGTGTTTCATATTGATTTTTTAAAGCTGTAATGGAATTGTGTGAGTTGCGCGTTCTGTATTGATGGTTAAGGCGTTCCCTTTGTTAAGCTAAGCTTTGGTAATAAGTTATTGGAAGATAATGAAATAGTTTATCGCCTCTAAGCTGATGAGAAGACAGTAAGACACAATGATATGATATTGAGAGTAAAAAATTGATGACCGTGAAATTAAATCTTTTGTATAAGTATCAAAACCATTCAAAAGCAATGTGCTTTAAGTTATACGTAGATATTTATACTGTTATATTAAATAGTTATCCAAGGTACAAAAAATTGATATACTAGTAAATAAATTTATTAAAATACGTCAGTAAAGTATTAAGCTTCTTTCTACATACATAATTATTATATGTACATACGCTTTCAAAACCGGTTTAATTAAGATACATCTGAAAAAGGCAGGTCTAGGTAAAGATAATGTAGTTCATCCAACAAACAGTAATACAGTGAAGGGCTTCAGACGGAGGCAATTTTTCGTAAGCACCTGACAGTGTCGATCCATCGTGCAGAGGCTGTATAAAAACGTCAGCCGATGCCGACACTGACTATGATCAAGTATGCCTGCTTAGTATTAGGGTTACCGAAGGATAAGATTGAGTTCCAGTCAGAAATAATCTAGTCCTGCTCTGTAGTAATAATCTTCTAATAACATAAATAAAGATACATAAACATATTATTACATATATTATTAATTATAATGTTAGAAGATTTGTTTATTATCTCTCGATAAGATTGGAAGCCCATTTGCATTCGTAATTATGTACTACTAAATAAATTAAAACTAACAATTTATTATAATCAAGATGTGTCCTATGTCTAATCACCAACTTACACTAGAACCATTAAGATGGTAATAAATTAGTATATTTTATTTTCTCTGCAATAAATTTGCACACCGAGTCAAATTTATTCAAAACCATTAACAATATATATAAAAACATAAACTTTACAAGTGACTATTAACAGAATTTCTATCCGAATGATAAATGCATCAAATAAATTATAATGAAATTTAAATAATGTCTGTTGATTCTTTAATAGGATGCGAACGTGTAATTAATTAACAGTGTCGCTAACAAATTTTGTCTCTAGTCGACAGTCGGACAAAAACGGGCATAATTTATGTGTGTAGCAGCCCTGGCCACCCCGCGCTCCCCGTTCCTCGCCGGCAGGTTGAAAGAGTCACGGAGCGTGATTGATGACGGCCCCTCCACGCCCACGCGCCCTAACAACCGCCTAGAACTGACAAACTATCGCATTGTTGGCCGCAGGAAATCATAAGGCGATTGGCTTCAAATTTATTGCCTTGTTGGTACCACACGTTTAGTTACGACCGATGAACGTGAGGGACGTACAGATCGTAATCTCGATTAGCACGATAATTACTCGTCTTTTCAAATAAATAATAATTACCTCGATGTAATATTGATATCGATGCACGTCTAAATTTCTAATCAACTCACATCTAGATTACGTGCTAAGGTTGACGCCGTCCAGTCTAATACTTCCAAATTCTACACAGACACCCTAATAGAAAACAGTACGATGACGCGCATGTTTTGTGTCAAATCATGGCATAATGAAAAATATGAATTCTTCGAGGGCCCCGACCGCATTAATCTCGGCTTGTCCAATGAAATTCGTTCCTAGACATTTAAATACAAAGGTCGATAGAGTGATAAATTATGAATGAAATAACAATTCCGTTTTCAATAGCATCAGCTCGTGTTTGGAGTCGAACAACAAAAAGCGCTTGTGTGTACAACAATAGAACTATAAATATGGGTTTCTGTTGCGTAGTGCTTTAAGCTCGACTCGCCTTCCGCTCGATACGGCTTGACGATGTTTTTATCTTCATTGTTATCGAGAAATATATTAATTGCTGTCTAAAGCGCCGCAGCCCTGAGTGAAATTTCACCGAGAGTAATAATTTATGCATTTGAAGCGGACTCAGGCATGCCGCCAGCGTGCGATAGACCGCTCCACGTTATATCTCTAAATGCATCTGACACAGTTAATCCATATAAAGTTATTATTGCCTCGCCTTTCAACCGACTTAATTGGCCGCTACCGGCTAGTGTAAACTCATGTGTTAACGATAAAGTAACTGAATAAATTGTGGTTTTAAATACTGTTCACGTTCGTTGCTCACGAATGCGAATTGCACGCCCGCTTGTTTTTATTGCCCTCGTGTTTACCTAAACGATTTTTCCTTCGCAACGCTCGTAAATATGGAATACAAAGGACGCACGTTCTTTATGCGATCTTGATAATATTGTTCTCGGTTTCTCGAGTTGAAATTTTAATTTGTCAGAAAATTTTAAGCCAAGTTTAATCTTCTTACGTCGGGGTGCCGTCCGATGTCCCGAATTAGTCCGCCGAGGCGTGTAGGCCATAGATTAAGTCGGATCTCGCCGCGAGACCGTTGCCAACGTCTCAATAAGCCGCTCTACATTTTTACGGCCCCTATATCCGTTTCACTGCGTAAATACACTTAATGACCGACATTTCGTGAACGCTTTTATTGTGAAGTTTTTATTATCGAGAAAATCATTTGTTTAGTCTACGTACGGTTATTGCGAGGCAACTCAGTGCGTTTCGGGGTTTATTAGGGTTACTTTATTACCCCTTTTATACTCCGTCTTTAATGCAGAAACATAGCCTGTGAGCTTTAAAATGACTGAGCGGCCGGATGGTAATAATTAAATTTGATTTGATCTGCGAATATGATTACATGCTTCGTTATTACATTGCAGCCCGAAAGCCTTATTACAGCAAAAGAGTTACGACCGAATCAAAAATGGTTTATCTCTGATTATTTCCTTAATAGTTGTCGATTAGAATTTTTATCGAGGTACGTAGTTTGAAGTATCTAACAAGCAATATCATTCGATCTTAACGCGTGAAACCAAATCTGTGTAATTTAAACTCATGGAATTTCCTACCAATACACAAATTAATGTATTCAAGCAAAAAGTCAACACCGTAATCTCGCTGGCCATAAAGCAGTGTCAGACCACTATAATAATTTTGAAACAGTCTATTAAGTGAATCTTTATGATAATGTTGGAACAGAAGTCGCGGCCGCGAACGAGCTGCCTGTTATTTTGATACATTATCATATTTAAACAATTCAGATGATAATAGACACGTCGGGCGAAACCCTTTGGTAATATAAATGGTTGTATTATTATTTATTTATGGGTTTCCTTCCTTTGGGCCGGGGGCGATGTGGCATATTTCATTGAGCGAAAAAATGCTTCGGAGTCGTGAGTTTATACTGACTGGGATCCGGTTTGAGTACCTGAAACGACTGACTATAAGCTTGTTGCCGCAATAATAAAGATTTATGCGACATTCGGCAGTAGCGTGTTTTGTTCTGTTACGAGCCGATTCGCTTTCTGAAAGATCAATAGCGCTCTTTATTGTATGCGGTGAATTATCGTCATCGACCGTTCTTTTACCTTCGACTATAAATTCTTTGGCCGTATTCGATATCTTATTATCGCCTCTTACATCTTCACCGTCTTTACGATTCGCGTTTTGTTTTACTTCAATAGCGTTAAGTTCATGTTTTACGATTGTTACTTCTTAATAGCTCTTGTCTTTTATCTTTTACTTGTTTTCGATTGTGAAACTGGCAGTGGTAGTTTCGATAACCTCTGTGTTTGGGAGTATATCGATTTACATAATTATTTGTCGATTTTGAATGGTATTTTATTAGGAGAAAGGTCATCATTTTCATTCCGTATAAGTGATCGTATCGTTTTGTTAAGATAAAGAATCATTTGAATATTCATGACTATAAAGTTTTCTGGTGATAAAAACCTACACATTCTAAAGTTCAAGTAGTATAGTAAACAAATTAAAGTCAACTAGCTCATATCACTATAAAAAACCATAACGTAAGCATGTCAGAATAATCGCACATAGAAACAAACAATTATATTTGCGCGGAACATCCAACAATTACGCGTAATAAAAGTATCATCAGCATTGTAAACGTCTAGAGTTTTATCATTCCCATCTCGGCTAGCGAGCGTACTGTAATTTTTTCAAGTAATCTCATTATTACGTACTCGGCCGCTGCATAGTGATTAACCACTTGATTTATGGCGTATGCAATTTGCATCGGAGTCGATGCTATGGCTTTTTGCTCCGAAGCCGATGATTATCGTTCGTATCGTGTCGGTCTTAATGATAGTTATTTCATGACCCGCCAAGCTCGCTCGGGGACGTTTCATTAAAACCCTTTACATACATTATTTCGACGAATGTGTCTGATTATGTTAATGCCTTCCTTTGGTCGGTATCTTGTAATGGATTATTTGGTTTTTGTATAATTTTGTATAAGGATTTATTTATTGTGTGTATCATCTTGATCTTTTGCCGTAAAAAGGGAGCGGAAACTTAAGTGTTAATTTGTATAAAGTCACGCAAAGGTAACGTGTTGGAAGGTAATGGTTTTGTGTCAACGGAAAGTAGCTATAATATAACTTGATATAAGAAAACAAAATTCATTTATCTTATGCACTTATATCTTATTATAATTAAACAATTAGCAGCTTGAACACGTCAGGGTAAATGAAACAAATGGATCACATTTTTTATGCTTGCGGTTTTATGCAAGCTAGCAGTCTACTAACTAACGCTCATGGATATGGCTGTGTTTCCCTAGCAACGTAGAAGAGTTACCAAGAAAAGAAAGAGAGAGAGAGCCTTCTCTTAGTCTTTTGCTTCATCTTGCTTACACTAGAAAATCTGCTTGGTGACTGATATAAAAAGACTGGTGGTACCAACCTTCTCACAGCCAGCATTAAGTGAGAATTCCTAAATAATACACAGGTCCTGTATGATAAAGAGTACTACCAGTAAAAGAAAGAGGAGCATAAAGAATGCCAGTATCGCAGATAGGACAGGCAATGACTCAAGAAGTCACATACCCATCAAACCGAGTCACTTAGTATTGCAAGGTTACTATCAGGCAAACCCTGTGGCTATCATGAATAAACAATATAATAATAATAATATAAGCCCTGTATTAAACTGTGGGATAGTTTAATACAGGGCATAGGATAGGCACGGGCATGGGCCTCTTTTCAGTGTGAGAAGGGTTAGGCCATAATCCACCACAATGGCCCAGTGCGGGTTGGCAGACTTCACAATTTTTTCCTCACGATGTTTTTCTTCATCGTTAAAGCGAACGATAGTTAACTATTTAATATGCACAGAACTTCGAAAAGTTAGAGATGCGCGCTTTTGGGATCAAACTCGAGACTTCTGCGTCGTAGTCCAACGGTTTCTTACTAGGCTAGCACTGTTTCATGAATAAACAATAACAACATCTGATAAATTGTAATATTTTGATATTTAAATGATAAAACATATGTCAGTTTGATTTGTTTAATAAAATACTGCTTTAGTTAACATGAATACATAATATTTTAAGCGTAAAAGGACAAAAACCAGTATCTTTTACTACTCTGGTGACTGTAAATTTAAGTAGGTAACTTAATTTTAAGTAGAAACTCAGTCATGTGGTATGAATATGAATGGTTTTATTCAAATGGCGTATGTCTTTTCCAACAACAACTTGAGCAAGAGTCTAAAGAAAATGTAATCTAAAGAATCTGGTTTAAGTGGTCGTCTCGCCGTTAACACTGCGCCAAGTGTCGTGGGTTCGAATCTCTCATGGAACTAAAAATTGTGTGATCCACAAATAGTTGTTCCGAGTCTGGGTGTTCTTTGTGTCCGTTGTTTAAACCTTTGTAAAGTCCCCCGCGACACAGGATGGCAGGCGAGAGCTGTCTCTCTTAGCTTCTTTCATATAATCCCTTTATAAAAAAAACCATGCGGGGCAGTCTTTGGGAACTGCCGAGAAGTGAAAACTAAGTAACTTGTGAATTGTATCGTCGTGCTATTAGATTCATATTTTTGAATTTTGAATTATGACGTTCGGTGACGATGACGCGAGTTTCACGCTTTTTGTTCACCCAAAAAGTACACATATATACACAGTATACATATAGCTCATGGAAAGCGTTCGGTGACGATGACATGAGTTCCATGATTTTTGTTCACCCAAAAAGTGCTCAACGCGCCTAAAGAAGTTTTCACTTCAAAAACTTTTTAGAACATTATGCGATAGATATACATTTATCGTATAATGTTCTAAGAAGATGTTTTACATAAGTATGTGTAAATTTTTATGTATGTACGTACTCATGTATTAGTCACAGATGTAATACATCACGCATAAACATAATACAAAACCAGGCACATGTTTACATAGCAAACAAATCTTAGATCTAAGTCAATGATTACATCATATTTTCAACAAAGCAAGTTGTTTCGTAATATGTGTTTCAGATGTATGACAATGTGTTGTATTGTATTCAATAGTAGCTTTAGTAGCATATAAGCGTAGTACCTTGTCAAATATTAAACCATTGTATATAAAAAATGTTTGAAGTCAACGTCGATAGATGGCGTTGTTCAATTCCTCTGAATCGCGCTATGGTTTCGTTACCGAGCACACTGTATAAGCCCAAGTTATTTTTTAATAAATTCGACCAGCAGGACAATTCAGTTCAGAATACAGTTGTTTTATTTAGAACACCTAGTGTTTTTATCCAGTTTAGGTCAACAGTTCAAATACCTAATTCAGTATTTAACAACCTACATATTGCGTTTTATTAGGAAAAGGATATTTAAATGGATTCAATAGTAAAGAGAAAAAAATTGATTAATATTATTAGTATAAGTTCTTCATTTTATTTCAATATGCAGCCGTATTATGTGTACAGATAAACTTACATATTAGGGTTCATACAGTGTTCACAGCAACCGATGCTGTCCTACGTACAACTATAACTTCCTTCACGTCTGTCCTATTAGTTGTAAGGCTTATTACGTCTACACTGTAAATTCTACTTGCTTTTAGCACTTATGCAATCTTTCGCCCATTAACAATTAATAATAATAATAATATTCTACCATATACACACAACACCGTCTAGCCCAAACTAAGCAGAGCTTGTACTATGGGTGCTAGACAATGGATGAACATACTTATATACTTTTTTTTTGTAAATACATACATATTATACATAGAAACACCCAGACCAAGACAAACATCCATGTTCATGCACACAAATGTTTGACTTGTGCGGGAATCGAACCCGCGACCTCAGGCGTGGCTGTCGGTTACACTAACCACTACGCCATCGAGGCCGACAATTGTAGATTTCGCCTATAAGAAACCGCTGCAGTATACCAGCGCAAGAGACAAAGATCTTAGGTCCCCTTAAAGCAAAAGATAACTAGGTTGACAGCCATCTTTTAAAAGAAAACCTTGTACATATTAATAACATTATACTTCTCAGTGTTTTACCAGCAATCCACAGACAGTTTTGTTTGTTTCATTATTTAATTTTTCTATAGCTTTTTGTTCTTAATTATATAAACAGTGCTAGTAAAAGTATTCTTTCATTTCCCCATTGACCTGTGACGTGTTATACCACGTTTAGTCAAGGCGTGACAGCGCACATAGATAATATCGTACATAAAACTAAACGCCGCCGCTGAATTTATGAATCGGCCGGAGCTGCCTTCCACACAAAAGTTGTTTATTACCACCGTAGGGTTGGTAACGATTTTATTTTATTGCTATACGTTCTTAAGGGATAACCCTTTGCGAGGTTGTCTAAGGAAGTTTATATATTCTCCATCGGGATATAGACTTTAGAAAACCTGACTTCATTTAATGCAGGTACGCAGAAGCTATAAGTTTTCAGTCTTCCTTTTTTTAACCTAAATTTAACCAGTAGATGCTTCTTGAGACATAAAGTAAGCAAACTCAATGCCACACCCAGGCACTGATGATGATGGTAAAAAAATATTAAAATTAATAAAAATAAATAAAAAAAAACCATCATCATCGTCAACTCAGTCGAAAGTCGTCCAAGACAATTATTATGAACAATTTGAATAAATAATTAATATATTTCTAATTATCTAGTTACAAGCCTTTATTAAAATGACTGGTTGTAGCTCTACAGTGTTTGCTAAATGTAAATGTAAGATAGCGTACATTTTTATAACGTTAATTCTATTGTTCATATAAGAAACAACAGTAGTGAAATAGGTTGGTGCCCCTAAACTGTATTTATAGCTCCTCTTTGGTACAACGGATATAATAATTTATTTTATGTTATTAGAGCGAGAACTTTAATAGCGTTATGAATTATATGAAAAAAAGTACCCCGTAGCGCCCGCAGTCAATTTAATCGCTATTATTTATATCGATACAATCACCTAAAAGAAAAATCGATATCAAATCTTTCTCGATACCTCACTTAAAGAATGATTAATCGTTGTATTTGTTAATTCATTCGTGATCTTATAAAATTCTAATGCTCACTATCGTGACTTGGTTGTAACGATTTTTATCGGAAGATGTACGAGTTATATCGATTAAGTAGCGATCAATCATGGGCGAATAATATTAATGATGTATGTCATGTGCTAAATTTGGTATCGATCATCAGTGGTTGACGAGATATAATTTATTTTAGTTCGTATATGGATGAGGATTAATAAATATGTTACTCTTTGCGCTTATTAAAAATATGGTAAAATGTGAAAAGGGTAATTGATGTAAGTGGTTTTAAGTACACACCATCGTACTGCACAACACGTCTATGTTACATTAGATTAGGAAGTCTTCTTGCATTCATCACTTGACCAAATATTGAAATTGTCAAAGACTTCAATATCATTTTCAAAATACCTATGGTGTATCTGGGAAGCTTTCCTTGATCCATTTATTAAAGAGCAAAGGATTATTCTAAGTAATTTATTTTGACATTTAGTATATATAATATGTATTATGATTTTAAATATCTCAGAAATAAATTTATTCTTAAAGCATTTATGTGATCATGTTACATAATAGCTTTAATGGTCAACATAATATATTAATTGTTAATTTAAAATAAATCGCAGATTGATACTATTTACATAAAACAGTCATTACTAACTCTTAGTCGAAATCTTATATTTCCAAATGGCAAATTTATTGACTTGATAAATTAATTGAATAAAATAATCATTCCAATTAATCAAATACTTTTTAAGATGACATTAAAAATATTTGTTTAATTAAAATTTTTCGAAGTTTACCAAATCATGAACGGCTATATATTAGGCTTAGTATTTTAAGAGATCACTTCTGATACACAAGCTTACATTTCCTTTTAATTATACGTTAGATGTGTGTATTTCATCGCGATCGTAATCTTAATACGTCTTATATCATATGTATTATACTATAACTATTCAAATTAATATGAAAGTTTCCTAATCACTTCGTATAATCTCATTACCGTTTTAAGAACCATTCTTATCTTGTGTTCAGTATAATATATCTACGTTTGATGGTATTAAGTCTCGCATCTTATGTGATTCCACTCTAATTAATACAAATTATATCTGAGTGTCGAATTGTAGATAAAGAAGAGATAGATTCAAAATTTCGAATCTTTTATTCATAAATGTTACAAGGTAATACTTATGATCGTTGAAAGTTACATTAACGCTTGTTTCTTTTTCTCTCGGTCTTTAATATTATACAACAAATATGAATATTAAATCATTGAAAAGTTATAGCTAGTAGCAACGTAACTGCTGATCTATGGGTTTCAGTAAAATACTAAAAGTTTATCGATTAGGAAATAAAGAAAATAATTAACCCAACCCTGCTAGGGTTTCACTGCTTACCTCAGTAACTAACACAAAGACAAGGCTTTGGATTTTCACATACCATGATCCTGGCAACCTATACATCTTCTATTATAAATTTTTTTGGTTTGCTGTATTTCTAACCTAGGAGTTAAGAAACTGGCTTAGAATGACATTCTAAGCTTGACGTCCTTAGTCCAGTTGTTCCACGTTTGAGTAGTTTATATTGTGCCATCAGACTAAGTAGCAAACCATTGTTGCAGCATTTTTAATGCTCTCTCAGTTTGCACTGAAAGAGACATCGAAAATTTTGAGGCAAAGAGAAGATAAACTTTTGATTTTACTTTTGATAGGTCACTCAAAGTTCCAGTCTGGAACTGGAACTGGAACATCGAGACAACTGCCATCTTAGTCTCCCCGTGACCATGGCTGCTGAAAAGCAACCGAAACGTCGGGGAAAGTGTAAAAATAAATTAAATCTAAATAGTTTAATAATAATTTAATTAGCTTAAAAATTAGTAAAGTTTAATAGTAGTAGTAGTGCAAAAATTTTCAAAATTTTGTAATTAAGTGTCAAATAAACAACGCGATAAAATCCGTATATAGCAGTTTAGTTTCAATGAATAATATTCGCGTAAATAGAAGACAATATTAGGTCACTCAAAATTTAAATTATTGTATATAATAATAATAATAATAATATTATATCACATACACACAACACCATCTAGCCCAAACTAAGCAGAGCTTGTACTATGGGTACTAGACAATGGATAAACATACATATATACATAGAAACACCCAGACCAAGACAAAAATCCATGTTCATGCACACAAATGTTTGACTTGTGCGGGAATCGAACTCGCCACCTCAGGCGTAGCAGTCGGTTATATATGGCATATTCTTTATATTTGCATATGCAGTCGCTATTTGGTAAAATGTTGGCGTATTAACAACAACAAAAAGAAGAGCAGATGCGATGATTTCTATTTATTTACTTACTGCTGTACTGTGTAATATCTTATTATTTCTATAAAGAAAATAGTCTTGTTAAAAGCCGATATTGTCTCAATTAACAATCCGTTTTAAAATAAATGCTTAAAAATCCAGGGCACAACACTAATTCACATAGCGTGTATATAAATTAAGTAAATTAATTCAAAAAACTTCAACGCCATTAACATACCTATTCAATTTAAAAATTATATTAAATTTTTGCACAAACTTTATAATGATTTATTATTTATTCTAAACATTTTCATAATCTACATAAAATTTGCATATTTTTTTGATTATGAGAACATTAAGAAGATAATTCTTAATAATAAATTTTATACTTAAATTAATTTTATAAATTAGCCATTTATATGAAGTAGAAGAATGTCATCATAATTATTATATGATTTTAGATTAAGGTGTTATTTCCGGTAAGAATAACCTTCTTATTAATCGTTGTAACAGGTGACTAAGAATTATAAAATAATTAGTCCACTTAAAGTGTCCGGCAAAGCGTTTGAATTGAATGAGAAGACACTGTCCGAACTAATATTATTCATGTAACATTTGTTTATTTGTCTGTTTTTCACCTCGAAGTATAATGTAATAACTTAATATTTTCATTTTAATAAAAGATGGAGGCTAACATAGACTGATTTATTGGTAGAAATATTTATTGGATATAACATTGGGTAAAGCTGAATGTAAAAGTTGATTCGCATAATGAATACAAAGATTTCGTTATTTATTCACGTTAAAATGGAAGTTTTATAAATTGGTACCTTCTTAGACACTTGGTCACGACCCCCAACTTTAAATAAGATCGACAAGATTTTAGCTATCTAACTGTGGGTGCATATGACATGGTCACTCATCTTCTACATCACTGTGAAGAATTCCCAGAATTCACAGGAACGTAATGAGCCGTTATTTCAAAAATTAATAATTGTCTAAAACACACCTCACTTTAGAAGGTTTAAAAAATTGTTAAGAATTTGAAACAATTCAAATCAAACCGGCGGCAGGTTAATTTTTTTATGATTTGTGTAGCCCCTGTATTTATATTCAATACATTTACGTTGACAAAGGTATATCGAAGAACTCGCCGTGCATAAGCATTCAAGAACGTAACCACTTTCTCGTGCTAAATGTATTGTTTGCATTCTTATTTATTTTCTTAAGCAAATAAATGCACATTCATTCACACAATTGTAGCAACAAGACTCACTCTTATCAACGCAACCATTTTTCAATTTCTAAACAAAATAATCTAAAATACTCTGCACACCCTACGTTCAACCCTGCCGCCGGCGGCGGGACATTAATACAAGTTGAAATATGGCCCACTAAAGACTATATAACGTAAAATTTACAATTCATAAAACAGAATGATATATGCGGTGGAGGATTGCCGTTGTGCTGAAGTTTACAGCGAGCCTTAGTTAACACCACGACTATTCTGTTGATAAACGTATTGCATATCTACGAGGTTATTTACGTGTTCGTGATCTGAGAATTAGTTGAGAGTAGAATGAAAGAGAATACGGAATGCTTGGACGTTGTCAGATAGGGTTAAATTATTAGCCAACCGAACGCTATATTTTATTATTGAGTAAGATACATAGACAACAATTTATGTGATATAATAAATAGATGAGTTACGATTTATGTCATACTTAAATCTTAATCATAGAGCCAGTGCTTTTAAATTAATGTTTCACAATTTATTGCACTGTCTTATGGATTGAATTAATAGTCAATATGTATATAATGTCTCAGATGCAAAAATAAAGTTTGCTATATTATACTATGTAATTTGTCTGCAGCAACAATCTTAAAATATAAATCAAATTTAGACATCGCATCATATCTTGGCTTCATTCGTTAAGTTTAAACTGTGTATTAATTAAAAGCTATTCATTTATACTAATAGTATACATGTGAAAGTATTTTTGTTTATATAGTACGTTTAAGCAAATTTTATAATTAAATTTGGTATAATGATAGCTCGAGTCCTGGCAAAGGATTATCTTCTGTAATGTTAAATCCATGCTTCTTCTTCTTTTCTTATTTTCATATGGTTAGAGGCCAACCTGTTGTCAAGAGTTGTTCAAGCCGCCCGTAGGCCTCTGACATGGCTTAACGACTGCTGTCAATTTGACAACAACCGGGACCGACTTTTTACGTGCCCTCCGAATCACGGAGATACTCAGATGAAATACCACTAAGCAGTCAACCATCTATAGACTGACAGTACCCAACGTTGCTTAACCTCGCTAATCGTTTACCGATCAGTGAGTGCAACTGGCTATGAGCGCCTCAAAATCTATGCTACAAATAATAAATATAATTATACAAAACAATTTAAATTATCGATAAGAATAAGTGACGAAACATTTGCATGACTTTGTCACTTCTTTCATCCTTATCAAATGCCAACAATTTATTGAACTAGATTTAAACAGAGAATAATATTAATGAAATGCAGCACTGTTCCGGAATCAAGGAAAAGTAACAACTAGACATGTTGTACGACAGCGACATCGGGACTGTTCTTACACCTGCATCTGATGGGTTAAGTACAGAGCGCAAAGATTTATTCAGTTGAATATTATTTTTAAACTATAACAAAAATAAATAAATTTTAGTTTTGTATTGTATGAAACATTTGAAAGATCTTGGGTGGTTAGTAATTACTTAGTATTTGACATGTTCGAAAAAATGATGTTATGACCTATTAATAAAAAGTAATATTTTACGTGATGTGACACCATAAAAAGTTATAGGTCCATTAGGTGTTAGTATTAGTAGTTTTTTATAGAATAAGTATTAATGTATGTAATAACTACTGGATGTCCATGTTAATAAATAAATAAATACACTTTGTTGGCTAAATCAATTGTTCGTGCTGTAAATGTAACCACTAAGATATTTTTGAAAGACCCATTATCGCATTTTCTAACCCAAGGCTCGTAACAAAGATCAAAAAGGAATCTTAAGATCGTCATATATGATTATAATTACCTGCGCTCTAGGAGCTCTAGGGCTATGAAGCATCATAGCGTTATTAGTAAAAACTAATGACAAATAGAACTGAAAACAATCTAAAGACTCATATGGTATAAGAGTGGGCTATTCCACTTACTTATCGGGACCTCATATTAATTTTCGTTTTGCATTTGCAACGACCAAGAGCTAAGTAAATTGAATTACCAATCCATCGTGAGTACGCATCCATCAATATCGCTAGTTTGCCGTCAAACTAACAACATCAGTTCCCACATCGACAAATATGCCGTATATCAAAAAACACGTCACCGGAAAAACCAATACAGCTCTTAGTACAAAATGGACATATTTCTCGCAATATTTTTTTAAATAAATATTACGTCCAACCACGTAATTATTTCCATAAGTAATTACTGTACCTTGTAAGGAGGTAGCGTGCAAATATGTTAGTATGTAATTACAGAAATACTGGCGCCATAAGGTATTTTAAAAATTGCTGCTAACATTGCATTATCTTAACTAAAGGAGTTACTTAAAGGGTCTTGTAATAGATAGGCTTATAACTTTAACGATAGATTTATTATATAGATATTGTAAACTGTTCGTTGATAACAATCGGTACACGTATTTCTACTCGATAATGCAACGATTTCCAAACATTTAACTTAAAATTAATAGCGTTCATTGTTCTAATCTGTAGTGCAAAGTGTACATACTTTTAAGAGCATGCTTTCTTTTTAAGATTAATTAACTTATCAATTAGTAGAAAAGGAGTCGTATTGCAAGACTCACTATCATGAATCACTAGCATTAAATGAGGCACTCATAGCCAGTTGCACTCACTGATCGGTAAACGATTAGCAAGGTTAAGCAACGTTGGGTGCGGTCAGTCTACGAATGGGTGACCGCTTAGTATTTCATCTGAGCGTCTCCGTGCTTCGGAGGGCAAAAAGTCGGCGTAAAAAGTAAGTACTGGTTGTTGTCAAATTGACAGCAGACGTTAAGCCATGTCAGAGGCCTACAACTCGGCTTGAACAACTCTTGACAACAGGTTGGCCACTAACCACACGAAAAGAAAGAAAGAAAAGAAGATTAACATTAAATGAAATACTTATCTTTAACATTGCGAATCTTGATTTCCACTTACTAACAGTCCTATTTACTGATAAACTGTAGTGTCATTGTTTAGCTGAAGAACCAGTTTTTCTTTCCCAAAAAAGACAGTTCCCGTTTTAGAAACAATTCCTGTAACGAAAATGATTATAATGCCCCAAATGTAATGCATGACAATCATTCAAACAACGGACACATTATTGGTGGATCACACAATTTTTTAAGCTGACATAAGTTGTGCAAAAAAGTTACATAAAAAAAATCATCTTAAGCATTTGTTGCAATTACTGACTTTTTATGGTACAAGTAATCTTAAAACGACATATTGCATACAAACGAACAATATTGATGTGGAAATAACTTCAATAATTGATCATATCTTTCACTATAATATTAGAAATGAACAGTTATAGGCTAGCTTATACCAATAGTTAGACTTAACTAAGTCCTGGCCCACATCAGTATTAAAACATATAATTACTAAACAGTTCTGCTGACTGTACTCACAGTGCGAGACGCGCGGGGGGCGTTCGGAAGTAATAAATCAGGTGGTAACGTCGACGCGGCACGCCATCACTCATACCGCTGACAACCGTTCGGTCACGTCATACAACGGTACCCTCAGGGTTGGCAGTGGGGGTTTTAATTGTGCAAATTTATTATATATGAGTTTTTGATTTATATGTATTTAACACGATATGAAAGGAATGGACGCTTTCTGTTACTGATACTTATGCAAAATTGGGTAGACATGTTTTATAAAACAGTCAATAAAGAAACGATATCAAGATAATTCTGTAATTTAAGTATTAAATTTATTTGTATGCATGTATATGGAGTATGTTAATCTCTCAAACTATTGAAAAAAAATCGAGAAAGTTATACTAAATCTGCATTACATAGGCTTTATTATATTGAGTCGGTACGTGAGTAGAGTCGTAGACAAAAGCTTGTAAATACACACTAAAAATTAAAAAGTACTAATTATATATGGATATGAAATAATATACCTGAACCGTAATTACACAAAATTGAACACGTAAATAGTTTGTAGCTACATTTTTTTAAATTATAAATACTCTTGGAAGTTACTTACAACCTTGGAAGTTAAATTATAGTTACTTTACAGTGCATTGGCACACCAGCAGCCAGCCACAACAGCTTTTTAATTACATCTGGTATTCCAAGACTTGACAGCTTAAGTTCAGTAAAAAAATGTCAACATCTTGTCAGACTTTCAAATACAACTGCCAGCCCTGACAACCATAACTAGTGTGAATCATGAACTCAAAAAGGAGTGGACGCGCCTTTGGTAGCGACAGCCGACGACATCGCTGTCTGTACTCACCCTTAATTAACTTGAAGAAATGATACATAAACATGAACTACTAATTGGAGAGGATACCATGAGCTGATGATAATTTAGACTAAGTTAGATGTGGCAACTTATTAGGAAAGAAATGTTCTAAGTAGTAGAATTTGCTTTAATCCGCGATCTCATCTGAATCTTAAAGTGTTACTAGATAAGGAAATAGGTAACAATTTAGTAGATTTTTGTAGTACTCAAATATTTACTTAAGGCCTTGGTAAAACATTATAATGACGGGATGTTAATTAATTGACGTTCTTTAAGGTGTTGAGGTTTAATGAAATGCTGACAAGAATATAATTTATTATAAATTATAATGCATCTACTTTTGGCGTAATGTAGGCAGCTTATTATTTTCATTATGTTGAAAAGATTTTTGTACACGATAATTGTTTTATACTATATTTTAAAATTAAATTTACGTAATTATTGCGTTTTTTTAATTAGAAGTTAATTATATATATAAGAAGGCAACACATCAACATTAGTTACCTAATAATTAAAGACGTATAATTAAATATTAACTAGTATGCATTTTAAAATTAAATATATTTTTGTACAACTACTTGCTTTTTAATAACTAAGAGCATTGTATTAGGATTTATAATATTTATGCAATGCCAGATAATTATAACCCACACGTCACGTATGTATTTAATTAATTATTTATAAAGAAACAACAGCTCTGTACGACATTATTATTTTATAAGTTATGGTACAAGTAATGATATAGTTACTTAAATATCCATTCCAAAAATATACATGGAACAAAACTGGAAATAGTTGTAATCACAGGCGGATTCGGTTATCACACGTTCAGTCATATTAAAAATAAAATAAAAAAACAACCCTAATTTTCGCCACAACACGTTGCATGCGTCACGTCACACAATGCGACGTGACATGACGTTGTGACAGCCACTGTCACGTTCGTCACGTGACTCGCGCGCTAAATTATTTATCCGCCGCGTCGGTGCAAACGGACGAGCTAATTGGTCATAGTAATATAGGCATGTGTTGGAATTGGCAATTATTGATGCGGAGGCGGTAAATTGTTAAGATTTGTGGTGCTTTTTTATTGGTGGGCAAAGTTTTTGCTCGTATTGCGCGTGTTTAACTTTTTCTCTTCTTGAAATCATTATTCTTTGTTATGACTACTATAGCACTAGCTAGTAACATTAGTTCATTTAAGAGCGAGAGAGAGTGAGAGTGAGAGAGAGAGAGAGAGAGAGAGAGAGAGAGAGTTAGAGTGAGGGAGATAGAGATATAAGCTCGTGTTTGCCAATGCTTCATGCGGATGCTCCGTGTACAAGTTTTGACGACATTTGTCATGTATAGTTTATTCATTAATGTGAATTTACAAATAACATTATTGATGCACTCAGATGATTTTCTTAAGTAAAAACAGACCTGATTGTACTTTTTATTATAATTATCGATTACACAAGACCATAGGTTTCTCTCTGATCTTTATTCCTGAGAGCCAATTCTCGTAATAAAAACTGTTTAAATTAGATTTCTGATCCGGTCCTAACGTTATAAATATCTCAACTAGTCTCCTGAATTAAATAAACGCTAATATGAACATAATTGCATTTCAGTTTACATTTTATAAGACTAGATCGGATGGCTCTATTTTGTATAGTTTCTATTACGAGAATTAGTCCTGAGATTTGAGTTGCTATTTAATTCAAAATAATATTGGTAATCTACAGATCCGTTAAGTAACTGTCACACTAATGGACATACGGCTCTTCTCACCATGAGAATATTTAAGACCACCACACTGGTCCAATGCAGGTCTACCTGCACTGGGCCAGCCTGGAATCCTGTCTACAGAATTCACACATCTTTAATTATATTATAAGCAAGTTGCAGATTTCCTTACCCCTTTTGGCTTTTAAAACGAGCGAGTATTTTTATATCCCAGATCAACTTTTTATGTATCTAGATTTAAACATGCATGAATTTGGACATGTAATGTTTCATTAGAAATTGTTTTTCCTCGTTCTTCTTTATGCTTGATGCAGTCACTGATTCAGTAATTATTGCAGCAGAAACTTAGACAATTTACAAACCAAATTAACATGATAATTACACTTTTAACATAAAAACGAACGGCGGAATATCGCTCTGATTACTACACATATAAAGCCAAATAAATGAACACATAAAAATTAAATGAGGACATAAATTTTAATTATGATATCGTTCACTGACAGATAGCAAACAAACCTTGAATAATATTTCGGCGTCCTTACTCATAATTATTGCGAATGTTAACTGTATATGACCACAATAAATATAAAATTATGAAAATTACTCTGTAAGTAAGTATAATAAAAATGCTTTCAGTTTTATATAACCTCCATTTCGGTAGTTGTGATTAAGCGTTGATAAAGCGACATATATTACAAGCAAAAATATGATTTTACAACTGCATTTAAGGCTCTTTATATATAACTGCTTTTAAATTTGCACATTAATATCCTTTTGTTACTACCACCTAATAAGGAATGATGCTTATACATAACACTAGTAGCTTACGAGGGCCATATACACTAAAAATCATACCTGCTCTTATGCGAGTGGATCGTGGCAGTGTACACTTTACCTTCTGCTAGAATGAGGCCAACTTTTCCCTTTCATTCTACGAGAACAGATTTTGCTGGCCGTTTCCTTATAGCTAGTAAAAGGGTTAGAGGTAAACGTGTTAGCCAGTGTTACCTACGCTTAATTATTTGTTTAAGCACATTAAGCGGTCGTATTCCGCCGGCTCGCATACCAGCCGGCAGATTTGTACGGCTATTCGTAGCCAATAGGCAATCAGTTTTGATCGGCAGGGTTGGTAATATACGGTTTTAAGCGAAGGCGGCGCGCGGCGTTTTGGCGCCAATTTGGTGGCT
Source organism: Catocala fraxini (assembly GCA_930367265.1). Taxonomy (NCBI): domain Eukaryota; kingdom Metazoa; phylum Arthropoda; class Insecta; order Lepidoptera; family Erebidae; genus Catocala; species Catocala fraxini. The sequence goes on along the minus strand of OV884030.1, from coordinate 23,613,311 downwards.
CGCATGCGAGCCACCGGCCTACGACGGGTACAAATCTGCCGGCTGGTATGCGAGCCGGCGGAATACGACCGGTTAATACCTTTTTATTACCACCTAATAAGGAATGATGCTTATACATGACACTAGTCGTAATATAACGTTTTTATTGATACAATGTCTTTATTATGTATTATTTATCTTATATTATCTGTTTTTTATTATTTTCAAGGTACTTTTAATTCTATATGTATGTATACATATAATTATTATATTATATAGATACCAATATTATTATTTAGTATGAAATTACTTTCTGCCATCCACCTTCTGCCTAATTTATTTAAGTTACGCTTTTTTTTGCTTTTTGATATTTTGTTTTTAATTGAGTTGTATGTATGTATGTTACTGCCTACATGCACCGAAATCATTCAGTGTCTGCGAGAATACCAGCGTTGTGGATATACTGCAACATTGCTGACGCAGGACCTTATTTGTTCTATATGTACTTTTGGTTGTGTTTTCTGTTACCTTATATAATGAGCGTGGAACAAATAAAATTATTTTCTTTCTTTCTTTCTTTCTTAGTAGCTTACGAGGCCCATATGCATTAGAAATTATACTCGTTTTTAAGCGAGTAAATCGTGTCGATGATTAACACAATGTATACAACCCACGTAAATATCTTCATTTGTACATGTTACCCACATCGTATACAATAGCTATATGGACAAGTCAAAACCACAGAAAAAATCGCAGCTGATATTACATTCAAAAGTCTGTAGGCACGTTGAAGAAATGATCGCCGAATGTTTAATTTGCTAGTAGAACTGATATTTTGAAATTTCTCTGGTAGGACGACTGAATCTTGTTTAGCTGTCGTATGGCATGTAATATATTATGTTATGTATAATTTACATCGTTTAACGGTCTTCGACAACGCTACTTACACGCTCTAGCCAATGAAATGTAATTATACATTCATTAATTCAAATCCTACAAAAGCAGGTTACTGTCATGTATTTCTAAGTATTATATTTGGCTTCAATGTTGGTTCCAACATTTGCTTAAGGAAATGCTAGTTGGTACCAATTCTAATGTCACGACATAATACTTCAATATCATTATCGTTCTAATATTATTTATAGGAAAATTATATACCTAACGGTGAAATAATTAACATTTTGTGTAAATATGTATTATGATTTACGATTCTATCATTGAAGTAAATAGAATAATATTCACCGTCCCTTTTTGCTACATTTAATTTCTGTTTATTCTTTTTTCAATTTTGGAAATTTCTTCTATAATTTTTCATCTCATAGTAGATGCTCAAATAAATGAGCCACAATTGTTTATTTCTGTAATTGAGTTTCAGCTTCTCTTTCATTTTGTCATAATGTGTAAACTTTCGAGATATTATAATAATTTAATAGCTTTGGAAAGTATCTGCCCTGCTTATTACAAAGAGGTGTTATCACAGCTAATTCAAAATACGTAACACATAATAATCAGAAGACCTATAGTGGGATCCCTAAATAGCATATTTACCAAGGGTTGGCACAAACCTTGACCAAAGGAAACATTAGATATTTTCTCCCCACACATTGGTCTAAACATTTGCCACACGAGGGCGTAACGTGCGCTGACACTTGACAAGCATGACAACTGACATATTGCGGCCGCGCACAGATTATGTCACGTCGCAACAAATGAGACGATAAAAAGTTAATCCGTGTGTAGAAGGCTCATTGTGTCGTGAGCGCTAATTAACTGATTACGAAGGTGCGGCTTTAGGCCGGCGACACACTTCCGGTGTAGAGTATTAATGAGTTTTTTTAATGAATGCGTTTGCGTTTTGAATTGCATAGTGGAATTAGTGCAACTTTATAAAATGTTAATTTAAAGTTTATTGAACGTGTTTATTAAATCGGAGTGATCGTGTTAATGTTGTATTTAAATAATTTTTATTGCATTAACCGGTCGTATACCGCCGGCTCGCATACCAGCCGGCAGATTTGTACCCGTCGTAGGCCGGTGGCTCGCATGCGAGCCACCAAATTGGTGCCAAAACGCCGCGCGCCGCCTTCGCTTTAGCTTAAGCTAACGTAAAACCAATTTGGTGGCTCGCATGCGAGCCACCGGCCTACGACGAGTACAAATCTGCCGGCTGGTATGCGAGCCGGCGGTATACGACCGGTTAAGGTTTTTGTTTGATGCTAGGTGCCACAAAATCTCATCAAATTTATATAAAGTATACATATATATTAAAACCTTTTTCTTACGTTTATTAAATAATGTATACCAAAAAGTAATAATAACTCTAAATCGAAAGCACGACTGTCAGAATTATAGTTCCACTCTCGATTCTTAAACATGCCTATTTTAGGTACATCATAGAGTGTTGAACAACTCGCAATATCCCAAATCTACCTTTTTACAGGACCTAAACTAAAAAACAAAAGATGTAAGTGCAGTACACCACTGCTAACATAATAGCCTATAATAAAAGAAAATACGATACTGGTATCAACAAAATGTCACAATGATGACAGGCGTCAGGACCTCAATAAAAACACCACAAGCATTAATCCAAAGTTACACAATTGTCTCATACAAAAGGTGAGATGTAAAAACTCTCTCAAAAAGGGGCGGTAATAATCCACCGTTTCCAGTTTCACGGATTACACTGTCATTCGAGGTGAAAATGAGACCTATAAGTGAGAGAAGGGCTCACATTCTAAAGGTTTCGTAGAGCAATATTATCATGTTATGTATAAGAGAAAATTGTATGTCGAATAACAGATAAAATTTGAATTCGGCTTATATGTTTTTGATTGGTGACAAAACATATAAGTGTAAGCTTATTTAAAAATGAGGGATTTAAAAATAACGCAAGTTAAGTAGCGAGTAATAACTAGTGTTTTATTAATTAATATGCTAATACGCCATTACACCCGTTAATGTAACAAACTTTACAATATTTGTGTGTAATTGTAGTTTAAAACTATTATAAGACAGAACTTTTATGCAATTTATTGCCACGAATATCAACTCTCCCACTATTGAAAGTCTTAACTGTTAGACACATGTATTACAAAGTGTTCTTAAAAGGTTTTCAATTCTACTTTATAGGTAGAGAACCCTAAAAACAAAAAAGCCGATGTAAAGCCGCCGGCATCGCGGTGGGCGCACTCATGCGTCATGATTTTGACAGCCGGCTTGACAAGCCTGGCTTCACAAGCCGACAAGCCACGGCAACGCAACGGATTATATGGCTTGATGGATTAATTTGTAACAGTATTCACTTTGATGCTCAGATTTTAATCAAAATATAATGAGGTTACTTTATAGTTTGAATAGTTTTAATGTTCAAGAGTGGGAGCTTACAGTTTATTGATACTAGTTACATACGAGTAATTGATTGTACATTTTATATCAATACGTTATTTTGATGGTCTTTAATTAATTCGAGTAATGGTTTTATTTATGTGTGAGTATTAAATATGATGTTTATTTACGTTGATTTTTACTGGTAATCGTTTTAACTGGCCTTGGTTGTACAAGTGGGTGTCATACAAGATGATCAAAGAATGTTCAGAGCATGTATTTTATCTGTGAAGTTTTTTGTCTGTGTTGTAATCTACTACTATGAAGTAACCATTGCCAGTGTTCCTTTACGATGGCTGATCGCTTATTAGCGCAAAATACAAACTTGTGTTCAAACAGTAAACCAAGTTAATGTTAAGGAATAGCAGATTTATTATATTTAAACTGATTCTGCGATAATCTATTTAATAATAATGCAATAAAAAAGCTATCACTACAGACTCTCTTTAAAGTTAGGCTCAATCAATCCAGTTATACGCTATGATATCCAGTCTTCCGGTTTTTGCATCCGTCTTTAGTGACTAAAAAGCCTTTAAAAGTCAGTCTTACTAAGATAAGATTTAACATGTATTATATTAATTCCAAATTAAAATACAAGTTACAATTTAAATACAAAATAAAATACATTAATCTCAGTGAACGGAAACTGATTGATCTCCTTTGAAGTCTTTTCTCCATCTCTATACTCCACGTACATCTTCATGTATGCACGTAGAGTATCTGGCAGAGGTACTAAACGAATGGTATGTTCTATTTTGACCCCCTGGGTGATCATAGGCGATTATTTTCACAGGTGATCATTGAACACTAAGTTATCAAAGTGGAAAAAGCCAAACGGTAGGCCGAAAATCGCGCTTTGTGACGTAATAATGAACAGGCCTATGCTCAGCCTGGATTGTGTAATGCCGTCTATAAAATTATCTAAATCACTCGTAAAATAGGTAACTTAATGCACATTAAAACAATCCAATAAATCTTTCCACAGGCTCAGTACCTACTAATAAATCCACATCCAATTACACAACTTTATCACCCCAATCAATAATTTTCACACAAGTGCAAGCGCAAATAAATTTTAATGTTGCAACATTCATTAATTTGAAGTCAACGGCTTATGAAATTCGCCAATTAACGTTCAAACTTCTTGATTACACTTTGATTTATTGCATTGCGCAACACTATTTAAATGATGTCTGTGAAAAATGTATACCGATTAATTACTAGTAATGGCATTTTTATCAACTTAATTATTAGTATTGATGACTTAATTATTTTAATGATTTTATGGTTAGTGGAAATCTAAGACAGTGTCAAGATAGTTGGCAATATACATATGTAATCGTTCGATGCTTAAAAGACATGTTTACAAAATTGATCTCATGCTATAAGTTCGTCCTTTCTGTTGGCTCTCAATGATTTGTTTCTGAATTTGATTGAAAAATTCACAAAAATTACACAGACTCTGGTATTGTGCTCGGTAAAACAGAAATGACGAAATGTAGGTGTCATGTTCCTCTGCATCCTTCGATATATACAGGCGTGAATATTAAATAAAATATGATATTATAATAAATTCTCTTCATAAACTGTAATAACAAAGTTCAGGATTTACCAGCAAAATCAAATCTACAGTGTACTATAAAGCCGATTGCGAACACAGATCAGTCGCTGAAGACGATTATATTCAATCAATTATAGAGGAAGGCCACGACAACAGCATGATGAAAGTGACTGAAGATAGATAGATACGTCAATATCGTAAAAATGTAAATCCATAGTCTCCGCTTACCCCACCGAGAAACAGCCGTAAACATATACAAACGTCTGCTTGTATAATTCTCAAGTCCAACCTTTTGAGCACAACCACCCATCCCTACTCCATTGCCTAAAAGTCCCAACAACTACAAATAATATTTCGTTATAAATGTCAAACAATAGACAATTGATGTGAGCATCTGCTTCATTGTAATAATTTGATACTTATCATAGACTAAAAAAAGAAGTTTAAATATAAACTATAATAAACGACCTAGCTTAGAGGTTTATAAGTAATTTATATACAACTCAAATTACTACACAAACATACACAGACAAAATTTTATAAATATTCATAAAACAAATAAAATTCAGCTTTATAACAAAATTATTTTGAAAAAAATAAAAGAGGCTCTTTTTACACAAAAAATAAGTCTATAAACACAATTTGTATTCATTATTACATACCATTAGCATACAAAATTGCTATCGTCATCAACAACCCACAATACACAATAATACTGTTATTATGATTACACAACCCACGCGAAAAATCACACATTATTCAAAATGTTCAGTTAACTACTACAATAGGCTTCAATGAATACAAAAGTTCCCAATTTCGCACCAAACCATTTAATTTTTAAACTTCAATTTTATGCTTGTCAGAGCATAATGTGAAGACTGATTGTTATCACTTGTTTGGCCCGAGTGCACACATAAAATAGCAATCATAATGATATAATAAAATATTTATACTATGTAATTCATTTGTTGTGATTTCAGGGTTAGCTATGTTGGTACAATGACTTGAGATGTGACTGGTGTTATGCTATTAAATGTCCGGTCAAAGTAATCTCTATTAATACACGGCGTTTAAAACGCGGCAAAGATGTAGAAGAATACATACTATTTAAAATACTGTTATCGCCACGTCACATTCAATATAAATCGGTTCAGTGATTTAAGGACCAAAATTATCATTTACTTTTCAAACTAGTTTAGTAATAAGCTGTATTGCGATAAATTATATTTATTAGGTTATTAGCTGGTATTAATAATATGTACATTATATTAATTTTGATATATGAAATTATTGCATGATTACTAGACATTAAGGTATGATTAATTTAATAAGTACTTCTAACACTTTGTTACCTATGAGATTTAGTTAGATACGTATTTGTCAAGAAGCCAGCAGGAAAAAGTCTTTCTTACAGAAAATATAAAACGCAGCAGAATAGGCGTTTCACTATCCTTTGAAACCATCAATGTATGACAGATTAAAAAGAGGCATAAGCATATCCAATAGAAAATTATAGATTCATTTGACTTTCTTTAAAATAATTATATAGATTGGCTTCTTTTGGATGAGGCAATATGACATAAAAACAAGAATATTTTTACATTGCAATGGGAAAGTCCGTTCTGTAAATAGCAGGCTTTTGAAATATGGTAAGTATGATAATCAACTGATTAAAGAATTCTCGCAAAGTGATAAAAGCCACAATGGTCACAGGTAACCGTCAATTTATATAACTTTAATTACAGAAAGTTCCCAGTCTCTTAATGCAAATTTCAAAACGCATACGTCTTAGCCGGCACGGCGCTACGTGACTCATTTTTCAACCACAAATAATTTGTTTCATTACTCAAACGACAGTATTCGAAACAATATTCATGGGAAACAGTGTGTTCGACTACCGATGCTGCCAATCGATTGTGGCCGCAGTGTCGGTAACCAATTGATTGATATGCCGCCAATAGCGGCGGCTTTGTTGATGGTGAATAGAGGAAATGGGTAGATAGATGTGTAAGTGGCAACATTAGTAAGTGCTAATTTAATAATGCTACAGATCAATACAAAATTACTGATACGGTTTAATCGATTATAAAATGAATTATGAAATAATTGCAGAAACCAATATCTTTTATTTTAGTCATAGAATTTCTATGATCAATCTGTTTAAAAGATAATGAGCTAATAATAAGACTAAAGTACAAATATTTTATGGGATTCGGACTCTAACTTGCTGATATTCTTAAAATGTTGACAGGCAAATCTACCTAGCATAATATCAATATAATAAATTATGTATTAAAATATACGGCTATGACTTATATCGGCGTATGAGCTTGGTAGATAATGGTTTCAAATATTTCATTTCATTATTGTAAGATGAAAAAAAAATTAAATGATTTTACGTCAAATATTCTACATATTATATACTGGTTGAGTTTTAAATTTGATATCTTCCCGAAATTTCCGATGATATGAAATGTTCAACTAAATAACCAATCCAACGTATTATCATTACTTACGTAAATTGAAACGATATATCATCAGACTGAAAAAGAAGAACACAATGTGTGGTTTGATTATGTAAATTGGTGTAAATTAATTTTCTAAAATGTAATAACTTAAACCCAGTGATGTCATTTACATCATATTATTCTATCGTGTAATAAATATTTACCAGAAACCAAACAATAGCTACTCAATCAATTGTATCCGCTATGAGTAACAAATTAATCGGTACCGCGACAAGGCGGCGAGTTTATTGATGTCTAACTAGTGTAAATCGATTCTGATGCATCGGTTCCAAACCTAATCGCACTTGGTGATAGGGATACTATTTTTCTCGAAACAGATTTGAGACCTTCTGGTAGAAAACGCTCCATAAAAATATATATTTTATGTTGTGAGAATCCAATGAGAAGATACCATCGCTTCAAGTCTCAATGCACATCTTGAAGAGATCATCTTATCTAAAAACGATCTCAAGTATTCATTACTAATTCTGTGTTCGGAAAACGTGGTCATTGAAAAAGATTCTCATCATTCCATGACATCCAGCTATATGCTTTTATAGACCTGCCATAGCATATGATAACCTCGTATTTAATACCTATAAACACACAAACGTTTTATCGCAATTCAAATTCAAATAAAATATGAAATATACACAAAAATACAAAAAAATGTTTTTCGTAACATAGTAGCTTTCAGAGCCGTATCCTAAAATAATAAACAGTATAGAATAACTAACATAAACATTCAGATTTCGGCACACAATCCTATACAAACAACCGAAAATGACGGACGAAATAGTAAATTATTTAAATAAACATAAGAACACTTTGGCAAATAAAAAACTTAAACGAAAGCCATTACGATTGAGGAATATGCACATTCATTAAGGTCATTATTTTCTGTTGATTTTAAATGGTTAATTAATTACCTACTTATTTATTTAGCGGCCATCGGTTTGTGGCACAGACAATCATTACAATAAAAATATAATTAAAAATTACCGTCCAATGTTAAATATAATTATGTTGTAATCATTGATCTAGCACCCATAAATACGTACCTACTAACTTTTAAATACTAATAACGAGATAATACAGCGTTTCTAAGTTACTTAAGAATGAACAGTAATCAAATCAATTTCCCAAGTCCATAACAAAATCAAAACTAGATTGACCAAACACAAGGACTTGATTTGTAGGTCGTTCATGGTAACCCTACGAGGTATAAGAAAGCGGTGTTAATGAATAATGGATGTCGCCAGACCCACGCCGGAATCCAGACTGCGGTTGTTAGACGATACCATTTTTTGATGCAGTTACACGGCGGCACTTACAAGGTGAATTGATTGGAAATTCTTTTTCTATAATACCCACTTTGTCATCATATCATGAGTTAAGTGACAATAGAATACTACCTACTGTGTCATCGAATTCCACTTAAAATGACGATAGAATAATGTGCGTTTTGGGTTAAGAGTGTGATAGCAAGTCTCTGTTTAATTTTGGAATCAGAACATTATGTGTTATTTTATTGCTATGAAATGAGCCATATTTATATCTTTTACCAATACTGGTTGTATTAGACGATTATATTGGTACACACAATCATGTTTAAATCTCATATTGAGTGAAAATCAGTTGAAATTAGAAATAACTATCAGCTGAATATGTCTGATCTAAATTTCTATATAGCTCTGGTTCGAGTATATCAAGTATTGATTTTGCATTAGGTTTATCACAGCATGCATGCCAATATGCAAGTAAAAACACTTCTTGTAATGCGATGTCCTCAATATACACTCTAAACTTACATTTGTAAGTCCATATTTTATCATTGTAATACTCATTTTAACATAGCATACCGATTATCATATCATTGGAATAGTTGAATTAATTTCACTAAAATCTTTCATAGATTGTCATAATTACGTCTAAGACAAAATATGGTCTGAATGGAGCCAAACCTGTTCAAGCACTCACATTACACTCCAATAAACCGAATATTTAAACATTTGCGCACAAACTATCAATTCGCAATAATGTCGTGTGCACGGCTATCTCAGAATAAAATTTTATGACATCGTTTTGAAAGGCGTAGAGGTTTAAAAATTCATAAAGGCGTGGGCACTGAAGGATCCAAATTATCTTATTTGCATTTTAATACACGCTAAAATAGCGTTCGTAGACTATTTAATTTATTCTGCTCATTAATACTAATGAGACAATCAGTAGTCGTTGGTGAAGCAACTAGCTGGCCAGCTGACCCCTCAGTGTTAGTTCAAATCAAATCTATAGTTACGTGTAGGTGTCGATGAGTTTCCACTCATAATAATAGGTAGATAACGTAGACTAATGAATGGTAAAACTGTTGTCTGAGGGTTTGGTTGTTTTATAAGAAATATTATTTTTATCTTGACAGCAATCAAATGGATGTTTAAGATCATAGTTCGCGTAGTTTATAGCTTCGCTTATTGTTTTTACTAACACAGTTATTAAAATTATTTCTAACAATATTAATTATGTTTAATACTTCAATTTAGTAGAATAGCTTAAAATTGATTCTCAGAGAACTTGACCGATTTTTTTATCTCACGTGACTCAGTAATCATTATCTACAGTCTTATGCACTTTCTCAGCTTACTGCAAACACCAAACAGTCTGCCAATTAGAGCAATTAAGGCAAACCTTTCCCAAAAAGGCCATGTCTGAGTGACAGACGCCTGCCAAAGGCAATTAAAAATATGAAACAAGAAACAGATGAAGTGTTACTTGATATATGTAAATACAGATAAGTCCACTTTTTTCTGGTTTTTAATTAAAACATTTTGTATGCGCTTATGAATAAACCACTACCCGTCTATTTATGTTATTGAAGAGAATATACATCGAGAATTTATCTGCGCCTGTTGAGACTGAAACTGCTGTACATCCACTAGATGAATATAAAGAGTTTTTTTATATTTATTATGTAAATTCCAGCTACTACTAAGCTTATGAACTCAAGTATCTCATATATCCGGCAATATTAAAGGGGTTTTGACGTTAATATGTGGGTCGTATCGATCATTTCGTTTCCTCCACTATTTAATTTTCACAAGATCATTCGTAACACAGGAAGCCATAATCTCTACTAACGCGAAGCCCGGTTCCCTATCAAGATTTATTATTTTTTATGCCATACCAAATGAATCGGCACATAAATTTCAACATCATAAACGTTCTGTAAAATATATTGCGCTATTTTGAATGTGAAAACAGTTTTATTTCTCAATTCCGTCTTTTCATTCCTTTCTGTTTCTGTCGTAAATTTTACTGCCGGCACTGTACCGAACATGCGTCCACATAAATTCGCGGCCGATTTCCGATCGAGAAAATTAAAACGCATTCAGCCAAAGACAAGAAATGTGTGTGAATTAACATTAAATGCGCGTGAAATGACAGGCGAAACATAAAAATTTCTCCTTGTAAAATGCGGCTTTTGAGACCGTTCTCACCTTGAGCAGGTTCAGTTTATTGAGCGACTCGATTAAAGTGTGGCGAATCGGGCTGTTAAACTACCGACGGGGACAACGATAGCTCTCACTTATGTAACATAATCAAATTATTCAATAATAAACTTTTAGAATCTTAAAATAAAGTTGAAATTTTCGAAACCTAACGCACAGTGTAAGGTCCTTTTAAAAATGCGGTCATCGTGACGCTTGGGTGAGCATTTTGTACGTTGATTGGCATTTTGCCGCGCGAAAAGCAACACCTTTGCGGCCATGACATGTCGTCTGATTGATTGTATAATTAATTTTGTTTTAAATTCAAAACGCCAGGCAATACATGTCAGCTGTATGAGCTGTCAATTAATTTGACAGTTCTTGATGAAGGTAACCCATAACGAGGTGTTTTGTAAGCTCCGTTTTTTTTTGTGGTTGGTCATTAAAACTAGTTGTCTTGCTTCTAAAGGATAAGTTGACAGCTATAAAGTGCGAATGTTTATTTTCATATGTTTTTGCTCGTGTATAATTTGTTGCGTAATGAAATAATAAAATGTTAGATTTGATTTGTGAGTTCCTAATAAATCATTGAATAAAAATAGTATGCCGTTAGCCAAATGACGCAAGGCGGTTAAATATTATTAGTCACGCTTTTTTAACAGAAAGTTTATCTTCAGGCTTTTTGTAATTCATAATTTACCACTGTATGGGAATTTTTATTCTCAAGATGAATTTATAAAACCTGACTATTTTTGGTGTATTTATCAAGCCGTGACTAAAAGCATCAATGTTTCAGCTGATTGATTTTCGACGTAACTTTAAATAACGTTGCACAAAACGGTAAATTTGAAGCAGACATTACTAATATTCTAAACGTCTCACTTCCACAAAATATTCGTTATGCTAAGAAACAAAGGCCACATGATGAATGGTCCTTGCCCGCCATACATCATCCCGGCCGCGATTGCCGCTAATGATGAATAATTAGCACCGTTTGTCTCGCCACACTCCCTTTGTGTAGCCACAATGCTTCGTCTGCCGTCTACCAGTTATGGTGTTACCGTCACATAATATCTTATCTTTGTACTGCTTTTAAAATGACTGTCAGCTGCTAAAACTAATAAGCTTTTGTTAAAATCAAACAAATACCATAGAAAGGTAATAAAGCTTTAATTTGCGATAGCATTTTTGACTGCAAGTTTAATGAATAAACATCTGTAGTGATAAAGAATTTTTCTAATGAAGTATAAACATTTTTCTAATGAAGTTTTATATACTCAATTAATTAATAATTTCGTTCAAATTTTAATGTAGAAGTAAATTGATTAATAGTAAATATACTCCATAAATTAAAACATTGTTAGTAATCATTTCATAATAATGACTGCAGCTTTTTTATTATTTGTGTTTGCTTTACAATGTTAATAATCTGAGAGATATTTCTTCCATTCCCTATTATAATTGTACCTTCCATTGAATTGTATTTTAAATTCACGACCAAATTGCAGCTCTATTACTCGTTTCATACTTCAATTCAAGCTGTATTATTTTTATGCAGCCCATTATAAATCCATCGTCAAATTCGAATTCCCATCAAATCGACAACAATATCAATCTCTGGTTACATTTCAAACGAATCGTAAATATACTTTATAATCCATTCAAAGGCAATAGAGTTGAAACGTCGGTCGGCAACAAACAGGCAGCGGTTTCACAATCAATCCTCTACAATAAACGGTATTCACCTCGGCAGTGCATAAAAGTGCTATTCATTACCATCCATCAAGTATGACGAACGGGCTTTGAATGCTTTGTGGTTTTTGGTACAAGTCATAAGCATTACATTTATACTTAATCATTTTGATATCCCCATAAAAACTGTTTTGCATTTATTTTCTTACTGCTATCTTGTCAATTGTATCATTTGTTCCGTAAATACATATATGTAATTGAATGTACTCTGAGACGTAATTTTTATGGTACCGTAAACATTTGAATATTTAAATCTGTCTTTCAACATAAATACTTTCAACATAATAATAGTAACAAGCGAATGTATCAATGAGGATAGAAATACATATTTATAGACGATTAGTAATGAATAAATTTCATTCGTAACGGGCTAAGATGAAGACGGAAATATTTTAAATATAATCATATTATTGATAAGCTGTCAAAACATGATTCATGTTGAAGATTTAAGATCACTTTGGTAAAAATATATGAGCAGTATTATGTTTGCGATGTGGAAAATTCAGCAATAAATTTTTTTAGTTTGTTTTTTGTTGGCCTCAGATGGCCTTGACAACTTTACGCGGACTGTGGGTGAGCGCAGAAGGCTCCCAATCCGTTATAAGGTATACTAGACAACTTTAACCCCGAAGGGCGGACTCCCACGGACCTCGGCTTGGGGCATTGTCGGCAACGTGGATTTAAGGTGATCCATGAGATTAACGTTAACGCGACGCGTATTCCAACCTCTGTGGCGAGGGCGGAACCGTGGACGACTTTGTATAGTTTTGCGAGCCGTGTATTGGTCTTGAGCGAGTGTAATCCTATCATCTGGTTCGTCTAATATGTGCCTAGTTCTCCTAACTTTCGACATCCTAGATGCAGTGTAGTTTATCGCCGCAACCACTAGCGGGTTGGGGTGTGTCGGAGCAGAGTCAAAGCAGCTACGGGAGCACTATTTCATGAATTGCCTGATGGTCAGCAGCTCTAGATCTATGTGTAGATTTTCGTTGCGCTCGAACCACGGTGCTCCCGTAGCTCTGCGCATGATACTATTTTGTAGTGTTTTTAGCCTATGGATCCTGTTTGGCCTAACGTGTGCGAATATTACACTAGCGTACGTCATGATAGGTCTAACACATGCTGTGTAAGATAATGAAGCTGACCTAACACAAATGCGGCCCAGTTACGAAGCAGCCTTAGGTGAGGTCGGAAAGAGAGTCAATCATCAAGAGTGACACCTAGATATTTGGCTTCTTTAGCCCATGGGATAGCGAAGCCAAACATCCTAATTTGTGGGATCGCAGCCGGAGGGTACAGGTGAGATGGTCTCCTGTGAAACAACTTCGCCTGACTCTTCTCGGTATTGACCTTTATCCTCGATTTCCGAAACCAATCGCCTAAGGTGTTGGCCGCAGATTGGAGTTTCCTACTAACTGAAACTGGGTCTTTACCTGAATAATAAATAGCTGTATCGTCTGCAAAAAGTGCTGTCTGCACGAACCTATGCATCGGTATGTCGGCGACGTACAGAGAGTACAGCAGCCGAGAGAGCACTGAGCCCTGGGGCACACCGACGCGTACAGCGTGAGCTGGTAATAAGGCACGTAGCGAAAGCTTCTATCAGACAAGAAGTCTCGTATGATGAGTACGAGCTTGGGAGGGACATCCATGGTGAAAATCTTGTACAACAAGCCGCTGTATCACACTTTGTCAAAAGCCTTCGCTACGTCGAAGAAGAGGATTCCGGTGAATTGATTGCGAGTGAGTCTCGCACTTATGTACTCAACTATACGATGCACTAGTTGGACGCACGAATATTTAGTTCGAAAACCAAAATGTTCGTGGGGTATGAGCAGCAATACGTCGGCGTACGCTTTCAGCCTAACACACAATAACCACTCATAGACTTTCTCTAATCTTTTAAGCAGAATAATAGGTCTATAGGCGGCTCGGACTTGGGTTTGCCGGGCTTCGATATCCTAATGACCACGGCTTGTTTCCACTGCTGTGGAAATATATAATATGTGATGGCGGCATTGAATATGCTAGTCAGAAAGACTACTAACGAGTATGGGAAGAGCTCAATGACCGTATTACTAATACCGTCCGAGCCGGGCGCTTTTCTAGGGTGTAAGCCCTTAATGACCATCCTAACTTCGTCGGCGGTGATTAAGGATCTATTAGAACTATTTGATCGTCATCTGCTACATCGTCATTCTGTCTGTCAGGCTTAGGTGGCAGCGGGAGAGAGGCTCATCATTTCACCTCGCTATCTTCCTTTAAAATGTGATCTAAGTCGATGTGTTGGTCGCTTAGAGTACATTGAAGCTCAAAACTTTCTGCTAGGTATTTAGTGTTTTCGTCATCGTCGAATGCTGGAGGGCGGTTGGTCTTTAGTGAGCGATCGTGACAGCTGCCAGAAGACGAGGTGCGTAGGCCCTAGTTCGCTTAATGTAGCATCCCATCGAGCCTCGCGCATTTCTTGTATGCGTGTCTTGACGTCACGCTGTAGGGAACGCATCCTAACCCGATTTGCCTCGCATGGGTATCTGTCGTAGAAACGTATGGCGGCGTTCTTTCGCCTCAACAAATCACGTACGTCATCCGGTAGGTTCCAGCGACGGTCGTCCGTCGCAGGAATTTCCCGAAAACAATCATTAACTAACGATTGAACGTGATCGATAGCCGCCTCGGTGTCTGTTCGCCCCGTAAAGATGTCAGGGAGTTGTTGTTTGATTACCGATGAGGTCGACTCGAGTTCTCTCTCGAGCCGAGCCCAATCGGTAATCATCCTAGTGTGTCTAAAACCTGTTTTAGGGGGACCTAACCTAGGTGCAAAGTCTATGATAACAGGCCGGTGGTCAGATACTAACTCATGTAACACTTCTACAGAACCAGCCTATCATTACGAACTATATCATAGTTCGCAATTTTAGTGTTTCTGTATGCTGAATTTAAGAAGGTTTCTTGCATGAGGAGTATGTCTAAGTGATGGACCCTAATAAACGTACCTATCTCAGCACGTTGTGACAAGAGGCCATTGGCGTTGAAGAACCCTAACTTGAGTGGTCGTGGTTTGACTCTGCCTATAGTGTGCCTATCCATTACGGATCTACTCTAAAGTTGGCTACCGCAATTAATATCCATTTCATCCTTATATACATCATTGTCAATCGTGATAATGAATTCATCAATATCACCATTAAATTCATATTTATAAATAAACATTAATAAATTATCAATCAATATAATAACCATATCGCTGATTCTTGTTACACAAACCTCTCCTTCTTATTTTTCCACTCCCTTCAATCTAGCCTCAGTTTGTTTATCTAAACAATACCTCGGACAATTTGTCTTCGCCGGTTCTAAATATCCTTCATTGTCTTTGAGTAATTTTGTTAATAAATTCTACCAGTCAAAACCCTCGAGCATTTCTTGGGCAATTTTCTTTTGTTTATCGAATATTCTCAGACCAGATGATTTAGGTACGTTCATTCTTTTTATATCAACATCTAGACTTTGACGGGTATTAATTAATAAATCTCCTTGAATTATTGCTTTGTTTAATGCAAATAAATATGACGTATATTTGAAAATTTTATGGTTGCTTTTTATCTCGATGTTAAGATCGTTCGATCGTATCGTTCGTTTTATTTTATGTAGATTATAATCTGACAGATGATAGGATCGATCGCACGTTCGGTGCTTTTTTAGTTTTATTTTGTAATTTTGCCGATTATGACTCGGGCCATTATGATGGGGCTTAGTCTGTCTGAATTTATAATGAATTTAGCAGTTGTTGATGTGGAATAAAAATAAGTGTACACATAACAATGTAGAAGCATTAATATGAATATATTTACTATATCTAAATGCATAGAGAGAACAGAAATCCACGAATAACTTTTAATGTATAATTAATTTTATTTAAAGCAAATGTTATCCATATATTTTAATGGCGATCCCAAGATAACCAATTAGTTTTATCCTAATTCTTTAAAATTTATAGAATTTAACTTTAATTTTCAAATTTAAACATCGAGTTCTAAATACATTTATTATTATTTTAATATTTTATTGACGTCAAGAGCAAAATTATTGACATGTTCAAGGATTTAGAAGAGCTTAAAATTCAGTTATCAAATCAAATGTATTAATGTATAATATTAAAACGGATACACTTAGTAGGAACTAATAAATTTAGCATAAATTATTATGTAAACTAATAAAAATAACTATAAAATTTTACATATATTAAAATATAATAAAATGTTTAAGTTGATACCTGATAATGATAGGTGTAGTCAGTTTATCGAAATATTAGTTTCGGATGTAATTAGTACACGCGATGTTGATCTTTTGCTATCAGCTACTTGCCATCTAGTGGAGTGATATAGTGATATTATAAAGCATACTTTTATGAAAATATTCATAGCCAATCAAAATATGGAATGAATATCCTTGATGATTTTTCTCATACCCTTTCTTTTATGTCCATAAATACTTAATATAAAGCCACTTTAAATTCTGTACGCAATAACTATAGTAGCTCGTAATTAATGTCATGTCAACAACTAATGGAAGAACAAGCCATAATTACACATCTTGGCAGGCCCGTTGCTTAATCCAGCGTGGTATTATTAATCAAATATATTGCTGCCTACTTTAATTTATAATACCCAAGAGTATTGATGAATGCAAGAATCATCCGATAAATAACTTCAGAAAAGCTTAAATTAACACAAATCGTGAGATAGTTTTCTAAAAGAAACGATAACAAAGCAATACGAGTAATTCCTTTCATTTCAGTCTAAAAGCCATCCATAAAATATAAGTGATTGTTCCCACTCAATGACACAGCACACTCACAAACAACTTATAATCAACACGATGACTACAAAAATCTTCTTACACCGAAGTAATGAGACTACCGATTATGATTAACACCGAATAGGGGGCCATAATGAATAAGTAGATGATATTCAAGATCTGGCCGAAGACCGGCGCCGCGGCAAATGTTGATATACAAATTTAATCTTAATACGCAATCAAGCGAAAATAAACTTTATGTTCACGTGGTAGAAGTTTATAATACTGATGTTAATAAATTTGTTGGTGTGTAAGCGAAGCCGACAGCCGTCAATCAGACGGTAAAAACCGGTAGCCGTCGAGTCAGACATTACGGGCTAACAAATGGCGTGGAGTGGTTATTACGTTGGTATATTATTTCCGTAACGCGACGTGATTTAGAGATTGTGATTGATTTGTACGGTTCGGTTCTGATTGCTTCCGTTGTACGCGACAGTTATATTTAATTATATTTGCATGACAACTTAGAAGGTCAAATCTAGATATTTTTATTTTGAGAGATCGCGATATAAAATTTATCAATTCATTTTTAAAATAGAAGTTATGGCAATAGTTTGTCGGTAAAATATAATAACAAAATATATTCTTAATTATTAAATCTATTGTTATGTATCTCTATTTTAGTTTTATTCTTTATTAAACCCACTGATGCAGTTTACAAGCTTACTTTTTTCATCTTCTAGGTATATCTTCAAAAACTTGTAGCATAGTGTATTATTAATAATTAGTTATATTTCATTAAAAAAATTGTAATAATAAAACTTATAACTATCAATTAGAGCAAATACCATAAAATAGAATACAAGAAATCTGGACAAATATAAAAATCACCAAAAGTAAGACAAACGGTAGCTGACACCACTCTCCACACGGCGGTAGGCGAACATTTTTATCTCATCATGGGCGGCGACTTGACAGCCTAAGGATTATACAACGCACCACAAGAACAAAAAGTTCCCAAATAAATTACTGTGGAGGGCAAACAAAAAACGCACCTCAAAGATAGAATAACAATAACAGGCTCTGATATAATGGAAATAATATTATAAAAGGAAAAGGATAGAGATGAAATTTGAGAGTGTGTAAACGTTAAAACATTAACTTTGATTCTTGTTAGTCGTGTAATAGGTCAAGGATTAAGATGGTTATCGTTTCTTTTCCGTTATAACTTGAGTCATGGACTTGTAGCCTTGGCATATTCATAAATTATTAAGTATATTAGTTGTGTACAAATAAGGCAATGCTATCGAAATCTAATCTAGCTATAAAGATTTCAATCATAAATAAATATAGTTCCATTAAAATGAATTGAAGGAAGCTATATTATAGCTATATCATTTAAACGAAGTCGCATTACTCGTAAATTTATATCTAGCTTTAGATGATATAACTCATAGCAAAGGTTCAAAACAATAAGTTTTCAAACATATGAAATAATCAAAACGAATTACATCACAAATCAATTAGTTTCAATAAAGTGTTTGTTGAACAATAAGTGATTAATGTTCACTGACACTGAAGGTCGGAACTTAGAGAGCTCGCGACTGATTTATAACAATTTGTTTTTATTTAATAACGCTTGTTGGTTCAATGTCGAAATTTACATTTTTATTATTGATTGCGATGTTTATTTATATGGCGTATAAAAATGACGCAAAAAGTTTTAGTATGATGGTATAATCTTTAGTTATTAATAATAAACTTTATTTATATGCTGATTGGGATGTGATTCTAATCAAATAATTATAGTGTATATGTGAGGTTTATTCGTCTTCAGAACTTGTTTATGAATAAAACCAATTATTATTCGTCTTTTTTGTTTATTATGTATAAATAGCTAAGACAATCAATTTAGCTGTCTATAAATTCACCTCAAGAAATAAATTTATTGGCGATTTTATCTAAACGTATCCTATAAAGATTAAAAAAACATAGGTTACTTTGATTCTTACACTAAAACTTATGATTAGCTATGAATAAACCTTATCTTACAAAATAATTATTTTATCCTTTCATATCCAAATTTCCTAATACTGTCCATTATCTAGCATCCTTGGCTAAGAAATGAAAAGGGCTAGACATAATAAAATAATAGACAGGCACTGAATAGGCCATATAAATCTATGTCAGGTTTTGACGTATCGTGTCTAGCGTATTAAAATATATGAGCTATTGTATAGGCTGCTGTAATTTGAACATATATCCATGTCAGCATGATTATCTGTTATTGACAGCCTCTTCGTGTTTTGTTATTACAAGAACTGTGACAAAAACATTTGTATTGATTATAATATTACGTAGTATTAGTAAGGATCTAAATCAACAACAAAAGAACCTAATTTAATAATGCTTATGCCTTCATTATAAACATGTGCAATATATTATGGAGGCTTGTCTCTTTGATTTCAATAACATCATTACTATCAGTTGAGTTTTTTTTAGCTATAAGTTTTAGTAACGATGGAAATAAAAATACTCTGTACTATATTTTCCACTTACAAATTCATATTCTCTTTAATAGACAACCCACTTCCTCTCGAACCTCCTTCAACAAGAACATATCCAATTCAATGGCTCAAAAAACTCGTAGCACCCACACTAAGGCTCTCGTTTCAAACATATCAGGTATCATTTGAATTCTGCCCTGACTCTCAGATAGACTATTGATATCTGACAAACGTCCATCTGGGATCAAATGCAAATTCCGAAAATGACTATCGTCAAAGGACTTTCGACTTTCGAGTAAAGAAAGAGAGTTTGAAATTCTTTGCATTGATAATTTGGTATTCGGTTCAAACATGGTAAGTAGACTACAGATTTATAACAACGGTATAATTGTCTGTCTGTCTGTTTGAAATACAGTTCGGTTTGTGATGCTGGTCTATGTAGTTTGATTATATTATGTACAGTTTTTAGTTCGGACTGCAGCCAGACATCTAGAATGTCGGGTAACGCCAACCACTATACAAAGCTATGCAGCTATATTACAGTTAAATTTCATATATTATCGATACTAGAACTAGATATAGTCAGCTGACGTCATAATTGCATAATTAATAAGCTTTGTCAAGTACATCGTATCATAAGGACCACGTTCAAACTATAATTATGTACATAATATAGTAATTAAAATAGTTCACTAAATAAACAGTCATAAATAAAACAACCATGTTATTTAATTATTCTAATTTATAAGATAGTATTAGTAGTCAAATAAATTAACATAATTATTGCAGTTTTCATAGGATTAAATTCTGTTCCAAACTGATAATTTATAACAAAATTCTAATCCTTATCATAATATTATTTAGTCTAAAGTTACGCAACGACTACATATAAGTAACGTACATCATATAATTTGTTTCTTTCAACATTTGTAATGAAAAACAAATGTCAAAAAGAAACAAAAAGTATTCCGATACCGGGAATCGAACCCGAGCCTCCTGGGTGAGAGCCAGGTATCCTAGCCACTAGACCATATCGGACTTGTGAAGTAGGACGAATTTGTTGACCTATTTTGTACAGACGTTGGAATTATTTAAAAACCTAATGTATTTTAGTTTATTTTAATTACTTTCGCCGCCTTTACGCAAGACGATATGAACTTATTGGAATAAAATAATTATTAAAAGTATTTATTTAAACAATTTGCATTAAATCAAATGCAACTGAAACACTCCATGGCTGCTTTCAATGTCTAGGTCAGATGACGCCGTAATGAACTCAGACAAATCCGAATTTTAAAATGAGACTCACAAAAAACGAAATAGAATTTATTTGAATAAAAACTACATTGGGAATTCGTGGTGGAGCCGCCATTCCACTTTGTTAATACGCGACTTATTATATGGTAAACAGTGCCATTAGCATGTCTCGCTGCACCGGCATACCTGTCTGCGAAGGCTGTCGATCAACGTCACTCAATCGTCGCTGCCGACTCAAGCCGACGACGCCCGACATTTGCCGACAACCCACGATCTACTATCCCGATGTTATCCCATCGGAGCTTTGTCTGTCCATAAACGGCAGCTGCATTCAATAGCTTTTGTTGATGAGAGACAATAACTTGGTTTTTTCTCAAAGACGCCCGATGTAAAAGGTATTAATTATCATAAATGTAAGGGTTTGTAATGGTAATACAGAAGGTAATATTAGAAGCAGTTTATGTGGACGTGCTTTGGTCAAATAATGTAACTTGTTTTATAATAATAGAGGATTTTTTCCAAGGGTGAAATAATTGGAATAACTTCGTTACTGTTGGCTGTGGTGTACAATTTACTAGTATAATAATGCCCGTATTATTTGATGTTACAAAGGAAAAACATTGTTGCGATGTTATTAGGCGATAATTATGTTCGCAAGTAGTTATTATGTGGTATATACGTAGTTAGGTTAATCAATAAGTGGCATACTTACAAAGTTACTAAGCTATTATTATCAGGGGCACGCAATGGCTATGGAACTGCTCTAGTTGAAACAAACAATTGAAATCGATGTGATTTAAAAACTCTTTTCTAAAAGCTCTTTCTGCCATTATAATATGGCTGAGTCTAAATTTGAAAAGGAAATACTATGTGTGTGTCAATTTGAAGAGTTCCTGTTATTCCAACGTGACTTTATTTAACAACAAAAGTTATAAAACTTCGTACTTATTTAAATAGAAAAAGATTTGTAGCAACAGCTTCAATCATTGTTCAATACACTGGTAATCTAACTAGATCTGATCCCACTCCTTATGTTATGCTATTTCTTTATTCTGTTTGTAGCTACCTCAAAAAGATGTCACCAAAGCTAGAAGCTAGTTTTCAAAGTCAACGGTCGATTATTGAATTAGAAAACTCTTGTCAAAAAATCTACGATGACGTCAATTCATAATCAATCCCTATCATGCTTTTAACTCAGAACCTAATACCGGGTTGTTAGTTTTCCGTTTTCTACAGCTTTCAGCATTCTGACCTGTATTGCTCAGACAAGACATATTTTATTAACATGCATACATAGTAGACTTATGCTGGAATATCCATCTTAATCCACAGAGGTACACAGACGAATACTACTACTACTACACCAAGATTTTGACAAGTATCTTTCAAGTTTCATTTAATACGGAGGCAGCCTATTGCCTGACTCCGTTCTGTTCCTAGAAATTCTTAATTAAAAAACCAAACCAGCACTAACACCGACACTTAAAGATCAGTCGTCACATTTTCCATAAAACCAATGAGACTATTTCTTAATAATATCGGCTCTGTAAACTTCCTCACTACTGGGCAGACCAGGCCAGGATAGCTACTCAGTGCGAGAAGGGTTAGCCATAGCCATAATCCACCAGGTTGGCTCAGAGCGAGTTGGCAGACTTCACACATATTCGAGAACATTATGGAGAACTCCCAGACATGTAAATTTTCTCACTATGTTTTCTTCCAACGTTAAAGCAAGCGTTAAATCAACTAATTAATTTGATGTGAAAATAGTGATAATTAGTTGATAGGTATGTCACCATATATTGTTTTAAAGTATATCCAATTTATTCCTTACACGAATCAATAAATGTAATGTAATCCATCTACATTTTAATAACCGGTTTTTATTTATATTAGACACAACTTTTGAATACTCCGTATTGCCATTTGCTTCTACACGCTAATTTACACTGAGCGGTGATCAATGTATGACAAAAACCCAATTTATTATTCAATCAATTGACGAATAGGTACCTAAAAAGGCTAGTAACGATTACATTAATGTCACGACAACTTGTGGGTTAACAAAAGGCCTTGTCATGAAACCGATCACGATTTGTCATTTAATAAAATGTATTGTCACGGTATATAAGCTAAATGGCACTTGTAGTGACACCCAATGATTGACAAGCAATTAACGACATGATAGAGAATAGTTACAGTGTTGTTATCAAAGTGATATTTGGTATAAAACCTGTATAGGTCACTTGTAGGTCAGGTTGTACTCGCTTGAACAGAATATACTTGTGATTAGTCATCTTCAGACATAATACTGATGTCTAAGTATCAAAGAATATTGCTGAACTGCAATACATTATTAGTCTACATAAAGTCATACCGTAATTTTCACATTATTTATAATTACTATGTTTTACTGAAATTATATATACTTTGCTGACATATCTATGAATTTAACACACACAATATGGTCAGTCTTTGGACAAAAAGTTTTCATCTGGCACACAATGTCAATATGGCAACTAAACCCTTACTAATATTATAAGCGCGAAAGTTTGTATGGATGTATGGATGTTTGTTACTCTTTCACACAAAAACTACTGGACCGATTGCGATGATACTTGGTATGTAGATAGCTGGAGATTTCTACAGATTCACACATAGGCGCGGGTTAAACCGCGAGGAAAATCTAGTTATAAATATATATATTATTATCATGGTCACTCATATTGAAAATTGAACAATATCATTCTTTATTATGTAAATGAAATGAGTGTGAGCTCACTCCTCTTAGGTGAACATTTTTCTGTGCAATCTAAGTACTATACTCATCTATGTTTTAACTGTTCGAACAATACAGTCATCCACTTTTGTTAAAATAAAATAATATATATTCTATAGACAATACTTTGACCTGCCAATACTAGCTGAATCATTAAGCCATTCACACGTGCATAGTGTGTCAATACAAAAAATAGCTCGCCAAAAGATATTAAATTTATTCCGCAGCGGGCGTGATCGCGTATATCAAGTACTGAGTGCCACAAAATAGGGCTGTGTTCAGAATTTGTTTGACATGTGACGCCTGTCATAACAACGTCACACGCACGTCAGATTTTGACTTTATCGAGTATTATGGCTATTGAATGTTGGTCTATGATTAGCTTGGAACGTGCATAGTTTGGCGTATTGATTTTTTATTCATGTTATGTAGAAGGTTATATTTATATATCATCAAATATATCATATTGATATATCATATAGTTTGCATTAGTTATAATATTTACTAATACGTAAATATTTACTCTGTTTCCGAAATGCTATTGTACTGTTTATCATTATAATTATTATTAACGCTAAAGCTTGGTAATGTTTTCTCTAAAATAAATTTATTTCATGATAATATAATGATTTACACACATGCAGAGCAAACATAACTGCATCATCCTTACAATTTATTTCTCAGTTATATTTTACATGATTAGTCAAATAGCATGTGAAATTAAAAAAAAACTTCTTTATTGATGAATGTAATAAACAGCGATAGCTCAGTGGGGAGACCAACAGACTGCAATGCAGAGGGTCTCGGGTTCGAACCCACGTCGCGCACCTCTGACTTTCGGAAGTTATATGACTTTTCGAAATTATTTGCGTATTGATTGACAATTATCGCCTGCTTCGTGCTCCGGAAAGCACGTTAAGCCGTTGGTCCTGGCTGCCATGAACATCTATGGCGGTCGTTATTGAGAAAGTCAGTACCCTCTAATATCCTGACACTGGTCCAGCCTTAGGATATCGTTAGCCTTCGGGTTGCGGAGGTCAGGTGGCAGCCGCTCCGTGTAAAAACTGATATCCAATCAAATCCGGTTAGACTAGAAAAGCCGACCCCAAATGACTTGGGAATAATAAAGGCTAAGAGAGAAGAAGAATATATTAAACAGAATCTTTACTTTTTTTTTCATGAAAGTACTCTACTAACTATTTTTTGTAAACTATATAATATAGAAAAAAATATTTCAATAAACGTTTCATTCCAATAAAACCAATCACTCGGCAAATTAGTATTTCAGTAACCCTGTGTCTGCTTGTGACACATTCGTATGCAACACGTCGCTGCAAGCGTACGCGAATTTATGTTCTATGCTTTTGTTTCTACGAAGCGGTGGTTCGGCTCACTGGGTGGCCATGTCAGGTGTTTTGCTGATGACTTTATGTGATTACGTGTTGTATAAGTCTTTGTTTTGTTCTTATTACTCTTGGCCAAAACACAGATTTATTTTTTGGCCGTGTCGATTTAAAAATGTTTGTTGTTTTAGGTATTGTAAAATCGAAGAATCAGCTACTTACTTATTAATGAAAGTAATAATAATTATATTGTATTATAATATAAGTAAGGTTAATCGTAAATTATTTGTAAAAGTTGTTCAAAACAACTGAAACCTTGACGTTAATACCAACCAGTAAATCAGTTTAAACAACGCAATTTAAATTTAACTGCTTATCTCTTAACGACGATAATAAGCATGACGATACTGTTGTGTGAGAATAAGTCTCTCATAATATAGTACAAACAGGATGCTTTCATTACTTCCCAGCAAATAATATTATAATACGTTGAAAGTCGAGTTGAATATAAAATATATTTTTATAATATTATTTACAACGTGAATAAGTACTTAACATATTAACATTCCCCTAGTCACAGTCTATTAAAGAATATTCTGGGAACACGCACAATATACGCTTATCAAGGAACCAGTTAAACTGCATTATATCCGTAATCTGACGCGTCGACGGAACTATACGGAATTAAGTTTAGCGAGAACCGCACATTGTATCGTCGAATAGACTCTGTATTCAATTACTACGTGAATTAAGCCCACGGTGCCGGGGCCCACTCCAGCTAATCTTCCGACCAACAATAGCCCGATTTAAACTAAACCCCATTGTCACAGCCAACAAAGATCTTGTCAATTATAATCTCCACGAAATCTTTCATCGCCGACCCGTCAAACGGTAGCGCACGGTGAGCCAACTGCCGCGAACGCTGGAAAAAAACTTTTTAATAAATTATTTGCGAAACTTGTTTGGAACCCTTCTCAAAGGGCGGCGAGGAAGCGAAACCGATTGCTCGTGACGTGACGGCCTTTGTGACCGTCGAGTATTATGTTGTCAAAATACACGGGGATTTTGTTATTATTTTTGTGTTTGCGAGCACACTTAGCACCCTTTTGTGTGGCGCGGACCTTCTCGGAAGAGGGGATGTGTGAGCTATAAACTGAGCGTCGTAACTCCAATCTTTCCATGAAAGAGGTCCATGTGAATGGAATAGTAATAACATC
Source organism: Catocala fraxini (assembly GCA_930367265.1). NCBI lineage: Eukaryota > Metazoa > Arthropoda > Insecta > Lepidoptera > Erebidae > Catocala > Catocala fraxini. The sequence continues at coordinate 23,586,743 of OV884030.1, read as the reverse complement.
GGTTAAGCGGTTCACGAAAACAATACGTAATCTCGCATTATCTAGCATCGCGTTAAAAAAATGATGAGACAAAGCAAATTTATAAAAAAAGGCTCGGGAATCACATTTTGTGAACGTTCCACGACGTGCCCTTAAAAAGTTAATAACATTTTTGTATACGAGAAGACGTCGGCTCGAGTTACGCGATCTGTGCCAACTGTAACTGCCAAATTACACCATCACAACGCATAAACACGCGCGGCTGAGCCCGCTTTTTGTCACGTCACACGTATGGGAGTCTCCTTGATATTTATTCAAATTATTATTCGTCGTCGCCCTCTTGTTATGTTCCGAATGAATTTTTCATACACACGTCGCCCCGAGCCTCGGTAATTTCACTTTGAGTTTGCTCCACGCCAACGAAAATGAGTTTATTTATGTTAATATTTTTTCCAGCACGTCTACGGTTTAATGACATTGGGCGTTGCGCCACAACCTGCCAGATATTGGACGTGTAAATATTTAAGCACGATAATTTGTTCATGAAATACATTTTGCGAAGCGAAGATTTTTATGGCCTTAGATGTGAATGTATTGTTTTAAGAACTTGTGAAGTCTCTAGGAAAGGCTTTTCTTAAGAAATTCAGTTAAAAGTCAAAAATAGGATGAGCACTTTTTGTACTACTAGTGCAGTAGACATCAACGTCAACTATATTTTTACATTTTGTATTGTACGTGTACCACGTAGAAGTACAAATCACTTCAGATACATAGGAGAACTAACTTGAAAATACACAAAAATATAGTCCATGATAAAATGGGCCTCTAACATTTTTATCTGTTTACGTCACTAAATTAACTTGTCATGCACAATTCAACAAATATCATTAAACACGTTAAACCTTTAGATTTACATAATATCAAGGTTCACAAGAACAAACTATTTACAACTACGTTATCAGACGTACAAAGCCACCGCATAGTTATTGCCTAAAACATTTTATAATCCAACTGTAGCCCTGACTAGCCCATAATTCCTCTGCTTTACCACTGTTTGCTGGACCTTGATGATACGCTGATGCTTCATTAATCATACTGCCAAAAGTACTTTCCTACCACACGTCATGATCTACACTCGCTTATCTCTACCTAGTTAGAAAAATATAACATGTACAGCGACCACGACATCATGGTTCTATTCATCATCCATGTCGCTTTTTGTATTATTTTTATTTTTAAAGCTACTATCAAATCCACCAGTGTGAGGTACATCAAAATATTCAGCGACAAACAACCATTTGTCTAGGTCTCGGCAATGGATTCACAGCAATAAATTTCGACGAGTCTGTTGACACACGACACATAATATTTGCCGACATTATTTCACGACAAACAGAGTTGTCACTGAACAAATTTGTTGTGTTTTATTTAGATAGCGTTGTTTAATTAAATTATATGCGGTGCGATTAAATTATTTGTTTAAAGCTAATGGTGTTCGGTTATTTGTTCGAGTTGATAGCATTCTTGTTTGTCATGATAAGGAGTATTTTATATGAGACAAAAATAAGGAACGAGTTTCCATTTCTTCCGCATCTCATGTACTTGAGATCTCTTGAAAAGGCTCCCCTTATATTGAAGTATGCTTATTACACGATTAAAAACAAATGATCAGTAATTAAGCTGACAACTCCATCCGAAAAAGTATTTATTACGACGTGAAACTTCAATAAGCTCTCACTTAATTACACAAGGTATTAAAGTGGTTTCACAATATTTATATGTGAGAAAGCGAAAAATAAATGGCATGTCATGTGATTTATATTATGATGGTATAATGATAATGACACACATGTAATATGCTTAATTTATGATAGGTTGTTCTTTGATAAATGATGGAATTAAACATTTAGAAAAGCAACACTTTATTTGGCACATTTTATTATAAAACTGAAAAGGCCATATCACTAATTCTGATAAAGGCCTTGTGTGATATACTGGCACAAATAACATATTTTTAACATGAACATGTCACGGGACATTAATTTTACTGAGCCCAACATTTTTTTAGAACCCATTCGTTACTATTAGCGTAAGTCGTAATGTCTGTCATTTTAGTGTTACCGTCTATCTGAGACCTCCCATAAACCACCCCCTTAATCTAAATATCGCCCTTTTATCTGTCTTTAACAATTTCGTAAACTCTCACTAAACCGTAGCTGGAATATAAATTACATAGATGCAACACACTGTTTACCTCTACTTAAACTATTCGCCTCAGAATTTCAACCTTATTGCGTTTGATATAGAGGTTTCCATCAAGAAGATTTGTGGTTTCTGTAGTGTGATCAGCATTTGGTAAAACTGGTAGAATACATCGTCTCAAATTGCCCCCTGCCAATAAAAAAGGGGAATGAACCACAGGGCTGAATTTTGTTTATCGCTATCTTTATGGTGGGCGCAGTTTATTTATACTGTATTCATGCGTGTACGACATGTAATATAATACGTTTCGGAATAAACGTTGAGTTAAGGACGAGCCATTTGGATTATTGATGTGTGAAGAAACATATCTCGAATACTTGTATTGAATACAAGGTATTTAGGCACCCTTTTTATATTTACTAAGCATGTTTGTTCAAATAATTATATTATAAGTACCTTTGTAGTATATATATATTCAATGTTATTAATCCAGTATTATATTATATTAAAACAGAAATTCATTTTGATTTTCTTTGTAGGTCACATATTCTGCTATTGGTTAATTTTAATATCTGCATTGCAATGGAAACCTGTCACATATTGCAGTTACTTGGAAGATTCATTGTGAGAACGCCACAAATAATTTTCAAAGAGCATACTTATGGTTTGGATTCCTAAGTTCAACAAAGATTATTAAATGTTCCTGCCATGGATCCATTCTAGGCTTTGTGGAATACAAAATGCTATCAATTCCAGCTATCATAAACTTAAATGGCAGTTGTAATGAATATTTAGGTTATTAATTTAGAAACTGTTTTTCTGGTATTTTTAGTTGTTATGAATGTTACGATACGAACACAAGGTTTGTCTTTCTCTAAATTTCAAATCAACGCAATATTTACTTTAGACTTGTCTCATAGTCCAATCTCAGAGACGAAGAAATTTCCTGATTGAATAATCCAAGTTGTTAGATCAAAATTAGATAAAATCCTTTATTCCATTTCAAGCATACCCATTGTTTTAATCGTTTAAACAACCAATTAAGTTTTGTCATCCTTCGAGATAGATAAGATTCAAATTTAATCCATGCTCAATTTTCCTTTCAAATAACAAGGATTATATTAGAGTACATAAGAACAAAGAATTTGGATTAGAACAGGCACTCGTTTACTAATCTTGGATTATAGATTGTGAATTAACATTTATCAGTTAATTTTCTTCAGGAGATTTGGTTTGTAGAAAACATGAGATTATCTTTGTTTCTCGCAACTTGAGAATTAATGAAAAACTTTATTTGATATTTATTTTTTAATTTATGCAGAATTTTATGTTTATAATTTTTATGTTTTATGTTTTCCATGTTTATTTCTTTAATTAAGTTGTTAGTTTAGTTGTAATTATAATTTGCAAGCTGTGGTTTCCTGTAATTGAGGGACTATACACGTTAAGAATTTAATTATTTCTTTATAATGTACTTGTATGTTGTTGTATATTCCTTTGTTGGAAATCCTTAAATAAATAAATAAATAAATAAATAAATATTTGTTTACATAAACTTAGGTTTCATGAACGATATAATACTAGTTGCCGAAACTTTCTGTGAAAACTATTTGCTAAAGTGATTGAATGTATAAACATTTTGCGGTCTATCATCTTACAAATACCTATACTAAATGAGAAAATATTTCAAGGCGTTTGAATATTTGTTATTGAATAAGCGTTTACTATCAAAAGGATTTGCTTGAAACTTCTTAGTATACAAATAGAGTATATCTTAGATTTAAACACGTGCGGTTCAAGCATGCGATACCGAGTGCAAAAGTTAGTAAGTAATATACTATTAAGGCTGATGTTACCCGCTATGTTCATGTACAATTTCTAACAGAATACACATGACTTTTTGCAGAATGAATTAGTTAATCTCTTAGCCTATTACGCTAGTGAAGTGCAGGTTGTCAGGTTTAACATATTTTCTATAACGAATGAAGAACTTTCTTTGTGTAGGAGTTTCAATAGTTACTTTTACTGTATAAAGTAATAACTATAATTCTTTGTTAAATCCATACATATTATGTTAGTTTGAAAAATTTAGATTCATTCATCATTCAAATTTAGGCTCATAAAGATTTGGTGTTTTAAACTTTGTCTGTCTGATCCAACAGTCTCTCTATCATCATACGTAAAAATGCATATTAATTCACAGTAACCTCCCCTTAAACATATTATAAACAACCCTTTTAACACCACAAGAATTGAAATAGAGTGATTTTTTGTCACCCCCTGTTCCTATACTTTAAAGTCATATAAATTTTATTACGAAAATCGTGCATTGCATAGCCCTCTAACAAAATGTTGAAAGCATTTGCAAAATTTAAATTGTCTTTTAATTCTATAACAATAAGATTGGAATTTAAATGTATGGTGGTAAATAAATGCATTTCTTGGAATGTGTTAAAAGTAGTTATTTATTATGCGCATGCGGTCCGTTCGGTCGTGTTTACATATTTTAATGTTTTGTTACGCACTCGCTACTGGTGTTTCTGTTATAATAGTGAAATATTTATTCAGTAGACGATTTTGTTTTATATTTATCGGTCTGTGAGGTCTCGTGCGTGTATTTTCAATTTTATGTATTGACGGTATTCGTTTTGTATTCTGCATTTTTTTAATATTTCGCTGAGGTAGTATTGTATTGGGTTTATTAGTTTTGTATTAATTAAATGATGTTAATATTTTAAAAGTGGAACCACCATGTTGTTTTTTACCTGTCGCAAATAACTGTATATCAAACAAAGCCGCACTTTCTTTTAAATTGGACACATCTAAAGGTACGAAATGGAAACAACCTTGAAATGAAATTGGCAACAATTATGCCATTTTGTTCCCGCCATAAACTAGCGGGTCGTTTGACGTAGCGCCATACACAAAGTTGCTGACAGCCAAAAACTTACGATACGTAATCATTATAGCCGTAGTTAAAGTATTGTCTTGTCGTCCTTTGAGTTTTGCCGACTATTGCCGGGCTTTGGAGTCAGCGGGAAGCGACAAAACATCGGGTACTTTGAAGTCCAAAATAGAAATGGATAGTATGGTGTCACTAATCCAATGAAACACAAGCTTTACTTTTTTGTTTAGACGAAACCGGTGAAACGACATGAAACGTGAAGGTAGCTAGACTTGATGATTCATATGAATTTTTTGCGTGTTACACCTCTATGTAAAATTTAGGTGTACACGTACTACAATTTTGCGGCTTTAGTTTCGGTATGCTTTAAATATTATTTGGTCGATTTTGATTAAAACAAAGTAAAAAACAAAAATTATAGTTTCATTTACGTCGCAAAGTAACACTTATGAACATCAAAATGTATAGGTTAACGTGTTTACTAAGTTACTGAAGCTACATTTACCTTAGTTGCTTGGTTCAGACAAAGGATTTTATCTTATATTAACTAAAATAGTCTTATATAGATTTTGGAATTAATTTTCATTATCATCGTTGCATAGAGGTACAATTATAATAATGCATCACTACAAGTATAGGAATCGTGTACGTGTTAAAGGTATGTAACAGAATTTAAAGACTGCAAAAATAAACACTGACCTTGTATTGACAACAAATTGAACACAGTAATTTACAGAAAATATATAAAAAGATGATACCAATTCTTATCAATAAATTATACCCGCTGTTTTGTTGGCCCAACTTAACAAGTGTTACAAGGCAACTTGCGCACAACGAAATTATTTACAATGCGCGGCGTTTCACAAAAGCTTCGCTGTTTATTGCCACCATAAATACTAATACAACTCGAGGGAAATTTATTTCGTCTCACCTTTTATTTACAACTATAGTGCAGTGGCCTGGTTTTCACGTGCACCAGTTTTTTCTATCACCTTCAAGGATTTGTTTTGATTGTTCTACTGATATACTTTAATTTTTTTGTCAAAACAATACTCTTTCTAGAATATATTCAAATCTTACATGGAGACAAAATTATTAAAAGATTTTTACATACACGTGATAATTTGTATGATAACATGATTTTATCTTCATTTTCAAGAAAACCCAGAGCTTAATGTTATCTTTGTTATTAAGATTTAACTTTACTTGTTTATTCTTATCCTTCAACTGGTAAGGTTTTCCATTAAGATAGCAAACAGCTTTATGATGTCTATATCAATATCAATTATCCTAATCTAAACGAGATTAGCAACAAATCTGCAATTGTCGAAGATAATTATTGTAAATAACGTTGACATATCTTGGACATTCGAGACCAATATTTGAGATTGGCTAGCCTTTACAAATGCTATTCACAATCAGATATCTGAAACTAAAATATAGGTAAATAGGCTGAAGGTTTATTGCTTAGATAAAGATTTTGTAGCAGACGGTTGAAATCTTTATCTATAAGTTAGTTTTAATGCACAGATAAGCGTTTACAACGCTAATAAATATCGCAATTAGGGGTTGGGGAGAATTGTTTTACGAGCGGAATAGTTCTTAACGACTTGTCGGTGGGAGGTCCTGGGTCTCTGTTGTTCTCTACACTGGTACAATTTTGTGTAAAACTTAGAATAAATATAACGTGTTACTGTTACTTAAATTAGTAGCTGTAAACATACTTGTTGTATTTTTAACAATGTTGAAAGCTTAGAAATATGCCGCCAAAAGGTGTACTTTATTAGTCAGAGCAATAAGGAAAATTTGGTACTTACAAATAAAGACAAGATGTACTTACAAATACTATTTTACACTATATTTAGATATATAAACATTAGTATTTCATTTTTCATTGTAGACGAAACACGATTCCTACAACCCATTATGCTACACAAGGCCCCATTGGTCTATCATCCGCCATCTAATCTAATCTAATTTGAGCCTAACCCATTACCTTCTAACAATGTTCCATCAACATCAAATACGAAACGTTCCTAAACACAGGCACAGGAATCATTTAAAAGCACTCTTCAGTATATTGATGACTCATTAACATGTTCTTGATCATAACAGAACATCAAAGGCATTGAAACCGAAGCCCCCGTGTGGGACCCGTCAACGTTTTTACACCGTTGGTAAACAGTAATTTGGTACTGTCGGTCCGCACTTTGATGTTGCCGCATCCGCTGCGTACAATGACTGTCTATCTCAGAGATTTCACAGTAGAACAAGCTTGATGATTGTGCCATTACCGGTTAAGCGGATTCGTGTGCAAGGCTTAGTGATTTTTTGCGTTTATTCATGCGGAATTTTGTAATTAAATTTGTGGTTATTGGTTGCGTTCATTTCTTGTTGTGAGCTGGTTAGATTTATATAGTTAAAGTAATTTTAAAAATCTATTTGACGTTGGTTAATCTAAATATCAATTACATCGAAATTCTCTCAACCAAATAAAAAAACTTAAGATCCAATAGCTTGAAAATAATTCAACTTATAACGTGGTAGTAGTCGAATGAGTTATAAATTAATATTACGACATAGTCAGCTGTAGAACATAAGCGACCAATAATTTTTTGCAGTAACCGATACTGCCGATTTTAGAGTAATTATGTAATAAAGTAACATATATAGTTATACTCGGATCGATTCATTCACAATATTTATGAAAAGGTTTTGATTGACAACATAATGACTAGCTTTATAAAACACGATGAATAAGAGTCCATAATAGTTAATTTTTGACGACCATATCCCAATAACACTAGTATACAATTGAAGTCAATACATACAAAAATTTGATAATGTTATTTGAGCTGATATTTCGAATACCTTTATCTTCTTAAAACATAGCTTTAAGGTTATTGCTTTAAATAGAAATGTTTCTAATATTAAGTTTCTGCGTTTGTCTTTTTAATCATAAGGAAAATACTTAAATTGAGCATATATCTAAGCCAAAATAATTATTTTGCTTCAATTTGTTCCCAGCTGGGTAAACTTTTTGCGTGACACCGTCATCATAATTGTGGTTGTTTACACTCGGCTGGATTTCAACGTACCGGTAATTGGGCCAGGAAATTGTTTTCCAAATCTCTTTAGTAGCTGATCGTGCGTACACTGCTTTGTTGTTGATATTTTAAAGGCCTAGTAGGTTCTCGTTGTGGTTAGATAATGTATTTATAGAAAATGTATAGAGTATAATTATTGTGAGAAATGTTTTTAATGGTATTTCGGGCTCGCAATCAAAGTATAAAATATCATCTGATCACTTAATCTTATACATATTTAGAAAAACTTTTCATTGTGTATTTAAATCGTAATATCGTCGTTGCCTCAAACACATAAATCCTGTGAGTGCTCTTAACATTCTAATTTCCCTCAGCCCACAGCCTTAGAATACGTAAAGCGTTAAAAAAGTCTCTACCAATAAACATTGCAGCATCACAAGAGAATCACGTGCAATCGAGCGGCATAAGTAAAGTCTAGCCGTAAGTTGTTCGGCTCGACTCAACACTCCTAAACAAACACTAAAACGCGGCGTGCCTAATTTATAGAACAACATCGACCGAGCGGCGAGCGCCGACACCGGCCCGATCTCGCAATAAACATGTTTTTTGTTTCGCATGTCCGCGCACTGTCAAATATATTACAGCCCGCGGGGTTATTTACGACCTCTGTCGTCCGCCCATACGTTATACTTAGTATCTTTGTTTGGACACAATAAGCAATATTTCTAAAGGGCCCCGCCGCCATCGCTCGCAGCTGTTGATATGGGTTCCCAAATTGACATATTTAATTTGATCGCAACGGAGGGTCCGACTCGCCCGTTTGACAGGTTTTAGTGTCGGATTAACATTAACGTTATGGACTTAGCGATGTCGATAAACTGAAATATCGCCTTTTGTTACGCTCAATGTTTATCGATTTACATGTAAACGGCTAAAGTTAGCGCGCGTGTTGACACATCAAACGGTTTCACGGAAAGCTCCCGTCTCGGGGAACAGATCAATTTTCCCCTTTGAACCGGCACCGATGCATCCCAGAACAAAGCGTGCTCGTAAAAGAGTAAGTAGTTTCGAATGTGTCAGCAGTAAAGTGCGATGACGCCGGGAAAGAATGGAGCTGCGCCGTTGTCGGGGGCGTAATAAAAGTGGCGTGAAACAAAAAGCTGTGGAGCGCAGTGGTGCGGGCGGGCGCGCGCCCGCTCTCCGCCGAGCGCCGAGCTCAGGTAGAGCGCAGTCACGCTCGCCACGGCGGCGGCTCAAAGCGCTGCCCGTCATGGGTGGCGAGCCACCAACACCATCGCACGTCTCAATCCGCACCCGGCTGCCGACCATACCGCCTTTCCTTTTTCCCCTACCGCAATGCAGCTATGTGTCGTTTCCGCTTTATTTTTTATTACCGTGCGCTGCAGCGGTGAGACATAGCGTTCTCCCTCTAATGTTGACTTGAGATATCGCTGTCTCTGTCTTGCGCGGCGCGGGGTGAGGGAACGGCGGAACGTCGAGCACTGGTGGGGTCCGATCTCTCAGAGTTGACTCGACCGCCGCTTCGAACACACGCGCTTCAGTTTCTGTTCCGCGTTCCGGTGGCATAGAGTAGTTGTTGCCAGAGGCGTTTCGTGACTGCACTGTGAAGTTTCTAAGTGATCGTAAAAGTTATCTCCCAAATGGTGGTGCTTGAAGACGGTGGAATGATGACTACCAATCCTAACCAATATTTACAACCTGATTATTTGACTCCTCTTCCTTCCTCTGTAAGTATAAATATTATTTTAAACTTAATTTTTTAAAAATAAATTTTACTTTGTGTATCCATATTTTTATTTTATTTCAAACATACTTATTTGTGATTTCTATTGTTGCAGTTGGATTCGAAGAAGAGCCCGCTTGCGCTTTTAGCGCAAACATGCAGCCAGATTGGCGTGGACACATCTCCAGCCAAACCGCTGCTCCCGCCGCTTGATAAGAAGAAAGTGAATAGTGTTAACAGTGATACAATGAGTCGTTCGTCACCTACAAATACGGTGACCAAACAAGACAAACCGCGTTCTACGCCTGACAACAAACATCTAGCGTTTAAACCATATGAGACAAACGTCGTTACTAAGAAACCTGAAGAACGGCCTTCCTCTAAAGCTAGCACAGACAGCTCGGATGAAAAGAAATCTGGAAAGAGCACACCTGGACGCAAATCCACACCGCCTACGGCAGAAAATGGAAAAAGCAGTCCTAATGAATCTAAATCATCTCCGGCGGGTTCATCCGGAACGAGCCCAATTATTCGCTCAGGATTGGAAGTTTTAGGACATGGCAAGGATCACCTAGGCGCATTTAAGAACCTGCCTGGTATACCTGGATTCAATCCCCTTGCCGGACTTTGCTGCCCGCCGGGAATGGAACAACATGCCAACCCGGCATTCAGACCACCTTACGCCGGAGCTCCATTCAGTGCTCATCATGCTGCAATGCTTGCTGCAGCTGCTGCATTTCCTGGATCTTCTTCAAACCCATACCTCGGCTACGCGAGAGTGAAAACGCCCGCCGGCGGTGAAACACTTGTCCCAGTATGCAAGGATCCCTATTGCACAGGATGCCAGTTCTCAGTTAACAATCACCATTTACTCATGAGCAATGGATCATGTCCCGCTGGTTGCACACAATGCGAACATCAAAAGTACAACTTAGCAATGGCGATGGCTCTGTCACAGCAAGGGGCCGCAGCCGGCGGCCTACCTTACCCACAACTGAGTCGCCCTTATGTTTGCAATTGGATTGTCGGTGAATCGTACTGCGGGAAGAGGTTTGGTAACTCAGAGGAACTCCTGCAGCACTTGAGGAGCCATACTACGGACGGATCTACACCTGCATCAGTAGCGTCCACACAAGCCTCGCTACTGAACCCTTTGAACCCGCTTTTCACAACGGCGGGCTTGCGCAGCGCCTACCCGACGGCGCCACTCAGCCCGCTGTCAGCGAGTCGGTATCATCCATACTCGAAGGCTGGGCTTCCCGCGAGCCTCGGTGGATCTCCCTACGGTGCCTTCAACCCAGCACTTGGACCTTTCTACTCTCCGTACGCTATGTATGGCCAGAGGCTTGGAGCCGCCGCCGTCCACCAATAAACTGTGTGCAGTGCAAACATGGACTCTAATATATTGTCCAATTTTCTTCTGTGATATCGATAGACTATTCATGTACTAAGGCGCGACCCGCCATGACAAATTTAGTGATTAGTGCAATTTAAATATAATTATTTATAATAAGTGAACACGCCGTCGGCGTTGCGACACCATGTCGCGGACTGTACAGCCAAATGTTTTGTGTAAATAATCTCTATGTTAATATTAAATGAATTATTTCAAATATAATATCTACCTACCAATCATAAACAGTATTTTTTTTCTTTTCATACTAATTAACGCCTTACACTTGAAGCGAAAAACATGATGCTAGTTAAATAACACAGACACACACATATAGACAGCAAATTTACAAATGGCAAATATAAATTTGATACAATTTATTACCAGGTAGAAAGTGGATAACGATAAAATAAATATCAAATGTGTTATAAATTTAACGTGCAATCAACGTCGTTAGAGAGCTGCTATACGATATAAAAGCGCAATAAACTTAGTCCATTGGCTAATTAATGTTCTAACAAGCATTAGATCCGTCAATCTAAGTAAGAAACAAGACGGCAATCACGCGAACACCACCCATACTGAGCAAAGACTAACAAAATAATTTATTATATTGAAAATACACGAAAGAGGTCGACGTACATCGTCATTAATAACAAAACCGTGAGCCGTCAGCTTTAATGTCAAGTTTTTTTTAATAAATGCTATTTTGATTAGGCCCACGTCATGTTGGAAATTCAACTGTCAAAAGGCGTAATTGGTCGGTCGACAGAGTAACATGAAACAGAGGCGACATGGCGGGCCGAAAAATATTAACTAGCCGTCGCGTCGGACCAATAGCTATGGGCTAAGTAACAGTTAATATATGTTTCTGTTTTTTTTTTCAAATATTTCTTTTCACTTTCTAATCAAGATTAGAAACATCCTTTTGTATACAAATTTGGTTTTTGATATATTCCTTTGGTTTTTATGTTACTTTCAATTTTACTATCTTAGATTAAAATTTTAGCCACAGTCATAAAATTTATGCTAACTATATAACTTTAGCTTTGCATATAAATATGTTGCAATTTTAACATGTATACTGGCTCTAAAATTAAGTTGAATACAAATTTTAATTAATCCTCATATTTTACGAGATTAATATCTATAATAATCTGACTTTTTCACTTCTGCATAACTTTGAGAATAATTTAAAACGCGCAGTAAAATCTGTTTCATAATTTTGCCAAAGCTATCAACTATCTTTTTGTAAATGGGTTTCATGTTATTAAAGATCATTGGTTACAGGATAAAAAGTTTAGTAACTATTTGATTTTTTGTTTGATATTATTGTAGGTTTTATCAGATACTTATTGATACTTCTACATGTCTGGACTACGTAACAACCATATAAATATAAATAAATAAATAAAATGATTTATTTTCATTAACTGAGCTTAATCTAATTACAATATTGTTGGAGCGCTCCTTTTAGGCATAACATTGCCTGTGTTAGGAGGCCCCGCTCTGCCGTCTACAAGTAAGCATCCATTGATTAAATATCATATCACAAATATTTTTCTGAATTTGTTAAAAGGAAAATAAAATAAAAATGAAAATATCAATATCAATAAAATAAAAATATCAATTAAAACTAATTTATAAATAATTTAAAATCATAGCATGCATGGTTTGTGTGTGTGTGAGTGTGCTTGCACGAGCGCGGATGTGTGTATATATGTATATATGTGAGTGTATGTATGTATGTACGTGTATGTGTGTATATATGGATTATGGATGTATGTATGTTGTGTGATGTTGTACAACCATATACATATTTGTATGCTCAAAAGGATCTTAAGAAAACTACTTAAGGAACGGCAACGTAGCCGAGCCTTTATTTAAATGAAGACCTTATAAAAATGATGAATGGTTACACAATTATTTAAAGTCCATTTAAAATTTTTTAATCTGGTTTATTATTGGTTATAAATAAATAAACGAGTAATAAATCAAATATATTATTAACTTTTCATCCAATGATGGAATGGTAAGTACATTATATTCTCTACAAATTTAATTTCTAAGCGCACTGGTGCATAAACCTAATCAATATAAACACTCAATTCTTAAGAATTGAGTGTTTATATTGATTACTTTATGTAAATGTGTGAGTGTTTATATTGATTGATTTATGTTTATGAATATCATAGAAATGATATTCATAAACATAAATCAAATAAATTAAACGAGAACCATATTGACACAGTCCATGAATAGAAAATAAATCGGCCAGCATTTGATAACAGTTTCGTAATTAAGCAAAGCTAAAACTATTGGAAGTGATTGATAGTGACATTTATATCCGCTCTGATTTGATTTAATAAATCACTGTTATTATAAAACACGTCGTTTAGATATGACACGACTTTGACACAGTTTCGTGTTGCAGTTTTAGTTAGAGCATACTAGCGCCATCTAGTTGAACTTTGCGGAACTAAAGGAGTGGATTTATTTGTGTTGCACATAAAACTTATGTTGATATATCGTGAGTACTAGTGATAATAATATGCACAATATTTAAAGAAATCTATATTTTGTTAAAAGCGTTAGCTGCATTCTTGTATAGTATTTAATTAAATTCTTGAAGTAACAAGTGTCACAAGTGACATTTTACTGGCTAGGTTTCAGTTTATGGAAGTAAAACGTTAAATCCTATTACATAAGGTACACATTAATCTTCATTTAAATCATAACGCGTAAATTAATATTTTATTCAAATGTAAAATATTATTTAATGATTGCGGCAAATCTTGGAAAACCGTCTATGGACAATTTCATTACGGTGTCACGTAGTAATTAACCCCCCAAGCGCTAGGTGTGTCTCGAAATGTCAATGTGTCAAAAACGCATAAAATTTATACCCCTCGCGCTGTGTTTTTACGCGTTGATCGTGATTAATTGTCACATTAAAAATTTAAAAGGCGACATATAAATCTTGAGATATTAATTGAGATAATAATGTAGATTTTATTAATGCCGCCAGGGCACGCCTTGAAATATCACTACATGTTTCTATATAAATGACCTCTCACGGTGGGATTAACTTTGACAGATGCGTAGCGAAGATTGATGCCTTACAGCGCTGTAATCCGTGCAGTGAAATAACCAATTACGATTAGCATAAACATAAGGTGGAGTAAATTAACATATTATCAGCGGATGAATAATGCATACTAAGGTATTATGTACCCGCACATCAAATTAGAGGGTTATGTTACCCTTCAACGCGATGTATTGTCAAAATCGGTTCAGACGATCCACGTTATTATGTTAATTTTATGTTTTTGTACCTGGATTTAGTTTATTTATGAATTATACATCAGTTCTCTATTTTGAAAACCTAATGTCAATACAACAAATTTTATTGGTGTGTTTATTTTTTGTCGGCCGTATTGTAACCCTCAAATGCAGTGTACGGGTATTTGTGACGGTGACGCGTCAATGACAGGAAATTTGACAATGCGTGACCGAGTGAGCGATCGGTTCATTTGATAATAAGTTCGCGTTTAGAATATTAAAAGCTTAAACGATAGTTTATTGTGATACGAGTCGTGACAACGTTGGGATCTCGTTTTTTTATTGTGCTTCTTTATGTGAGAATTACTTGTTAGTAATGTAATAGGATGGGGACTACACCTATTTTATATTTAATAGCGTTGTATTGTAATAGGGACTTTTCTGACAAAAAACGCCGTAAGAGATTACTCGCATGGATAACGTTGTTTTGTTACAAAAACCGTTTCTTTTCTAAATTTCAACTTCAAAAGAGAGCATTGAGAATAAATTGCGCAGTCTTTAATACTTCGTACTAATGTAATATGACAAAGATTTACGAGAAACGCTGTGTCTATTTTATGAATCACGTCGTGTTGTTTTACAAATCGTAGCGTGGAATAATAAACAATATTGTCTGTGTAAAGTGTAGTCGGCTAACAGATCAGCGATCTATCTCTAGGAAAGTCGGAAGTGGATGATGGAACACATCCAGGCGATTATTTATTGCGCAACTAGAACAGACAACGAAGTACTATAGACTGTGTCCACTGTGGGTAAGGTGTCGTTTATTGTGTAATATTTTAGACGACAATCTGTGACGTAGTGGATATATGAAGATTTAGTAGTGGACAACATTTAATAAATATAGTATACAGTAGATTTGTCTTTAATTACTGATTTTATCTATCAATGTAATGTGATGTTTAGTATGAGTCGCAGCGGCACACCGGAGGCGTGATAAAACAAGTTTATAAATATGTCTGGCATTCCAACAATAGATAGGTTAAATGTATAACAAGTTGATAAGAAAGAGCACGTCCACTTAAATATTGGAGAAAAATAAGAAAATGTTGGCTTGTGTAAACTAGAGCACACTTCTAATTTTTAAATGTAGTATGTATGTTTTCATAATAAATGACTTACATCGGTTTTGGCCCTGTTTAAAACTTGCATACTGCTAGCCAGGAGCTTTTTTTCGAAAAGAGTTAGGCAATACAAATACGCTGGCTCTAACCGGATTAACAGGTTGCATACATTTTCAAATATGTTATTGTAAGGTGTCAAATGTACTGGTTTCTTAACATTACATGATTGATTCAGCATCATAATTTAGCTTCATTTATAAAAGTAACATGCTGAAACAATAAACAATAAACTCCTGCAGTCATAATTATGTTCATAATAGCTCTGTATAAAACATTATCTCAAAATAAAAAGATTCCATCATTAATTTGAGCTTCATAATAACTTCATCAGAAATATATGAAATAAAAATTATACGATATAAAATTAATAGACAGATATAACTCAAAACATTATCATTAAGTTTTATAGCGAACACATTAAATGTCTTATTCGATATTCGAATATTAAAAACAACGTCACATATAATTTTATTTATTTCGTTTCTGAAACTCATAATAACTAAAGTAACAATAAACGAGCCAAGATGGCGAGCAGGTGTGACGTCACATGATAAATAAAAACCCGCGTGAAGTAATTAAAACTGCATAAATTCACATATATTTTCATACAAACGATAAATTGTGCACATATTTATATTGAATAATTGCTGTTTATGTTTGAATTTACAATTTAAAGCTATTATTATATTATCATAAAACACTAGATACATAATAATATATGTATATAATTATACTCGGTTTTAAATTACAGATATTTTAATATTATAGTAGTATTCTAATGTTGCTTTGTCGTAAATAAGACAATTTTTATCTAGTTGACTAACTAATTATAAAACATCATCATTACGTGAGGTTTAAATTCAAGCGATAAAAACTTTATGATTATATTAGCATATTCTGTCATATTAATTATAATTAGTATAGCATGCTAATGTCTGTATCTAAAGAATTTACATCAGACTAACGATTTAGAATATTTTGCTAATCTGTTTGAATATGATAATAAAAATATTTTGTATAATGAAAATGAGAATATTGTGACACAAAAAGAAAAGATAAGCAGTTTAAAAATATTGTCAGGTATATCACTTCTTTTTTATTGAGTTTCTCATAACGAACTCGTTTCAATTTTAATTGACTTCGTAGTGGACTACCGGAATACTACTTAGCAGTATGAGTAGTTGCATATGCATATGTGTTTCGAACATTAGCATTGGCATACTATGTAATAGGTATATACCTATTACATAGTATGCCAATGCTAATGTTCGAAACACAGATACCAAAAAAAAGGTTTAAAGGTTAGGTTTTCGGTCAAGAGCTTGTCAATAGTAGCCTGGAGTCAGGAAGAAGCTGGTGCTATCACCACCGTGCCTCGTAAAGCATGTAAAGACGTTGGTTTTACACCTGATCCAGTGGCGTAGCGTTGAAGTCAGCCGCCCGGGGCGGCAGAAGATTTTGCCACCTGGGGCGATATAACATTTTCCGCTCTTTTATTTAGGTATTTTAATTAAAAACATTATAATTATAAAGTAATTCTAAATAACTTTTCGGCAAGAACAGCTATCATTATTGTGTATTGTACCCATTCTTCTCGTTCATCATTAAATCAAATATTTACAAAATATTATTATTATTTATCGTGAAATTTTGCCGCTCTCTAAAAGCGCCGCACGGGGCGGGCCGCCCCTGCCGCCCCCACTACGCTACGCTTCTGGCCTAATCTCTCTCTGGTCGTCTTGATTTGCATCACAGAGTGAGTTAGGGAATAGAGAGTACACTTGTTTTTCCAAAAACAATAGTGCACAAAAACTATCTCCTGTGCAGATGAATTTTGGACACGGCGGCTAACCTTAACGGGCACCTCTTCATTAAGTTAGGCGCTGTGTCCAAAATTCGGTCTTGAGGCCCTAAGAAAATAATATTGCATGGATGGGTTGTATTGTCACCTTGCCTCTACGGCGTTGGATATTGCGGATTCGTACGAAACAACAAATAAGCGTAATCCAAAAATATTTAAGTCTTAAGTCTTCTTTGAGTCATTTATACAATGGTTTGATAAGTCCCTTGCGACACAGAAACTATAACAAGTAGCTGTCTTAAAAAATAATTATTAAATAACATGTATTACACTCCTATAATACAATTGTTGACGACCTCGATGGCGTAGTGGTTAGTGTAACCGACTGCTACGCCTGAGGTCGCGGGTTCGATTCCCGCACAAGTCAAACATTTGTGTGCATGAACATGGATGTTTGTCTTGGTCTGGGTGTTTCTATGTATAATATGTATGAATTTACAAAAAAAAAAGTATATAAGTATGTTTATCCATTGTCTAGTACCCATAGTACAAGCTCTGCTTAGTTTGGGTTAGATGGTGTTGTGTGTATGTGATAGAATATTATTATTATTATTATTATAAATAAATTCAAATTACCAAATTACATTGACATCTATAACAAAAACACTTATTACAAGCAAATTATAGAAATAATTAATACAACAAAGAAACAATTAAGCATTGCTTCCTGTTATATCAATAGGTACAACAGATTGTTGTTTCAGATATATTATAACGAAAAGAGAAACTTAATTATACGACATGTGACGCGGATAGTGGGACATATTACAAGGTTAGTTTAGTTTGGGTCTAAGTAACTAAAGTATAAACTGTCTTATACTTTAGTTGCTATAACTAAATCGTTCAGTAGGATTAAGCAGAAATAAACAAATCAAAAATATTTATGTTGTTTTTATAAAATATTATTATTGTTTTATAGATTATATTGGCACGGAACGGATTTAAATAAAGTTGCGTTTTAGTTATTGGGAACTATATCTTATATTCTATGTCTCATTTTATTAGTTACTGCTGGAAATCAATGCCGCAGAACACATGCTTTGCTGCAACTTTTTGGCTGACCTTCTAGCCAGTGTACACTATTATTTGTGCATGAGAAAAACAACTATACAATATCTATTATCAATAAGTACTTTTTTTAAATACGTCCCTAGCATTAGCATCATCTGTCGTGGAGGACTTTTCTATAATTAATACATTTTGGTGACTTTTTCCATCTAGTTTTTATTGCCATATAAAATTCATTTTGTTTTATCTCTTATGTAAATCTATAATGAAGTAATCATCAAGCTTCTTAGTAATTTTTAAATAATTATAACAAATGTATCTTTTACTAATAAATTAATTAAAAATACTATAAGAAATAATGTGATTAGAGAGAGATGCGGCATGAAAGTTGATATAGTGACAAGAATAGAAAAGGGTATGTTAAGCTGGTTTGGGCATGTAGAAAGAATGGACGAGGAAAGACTGACTAAAAAAGTTTATAAGGCTAGTGTGAATGGAACAGTCGCAAGAGGAAGACCTAGGCGAACGTTTCTTGATCAGATCGGAGGCGTTCTGAACAAAGGCCAGCTTAAGAGCACCTTGAACCGACGGGCGTGTATGAGGAATGTGATGAAAGTGAATGAAGCCAGAGAAGTGTGTCAGGATCGTAGCAAATGGAAATCCGTAGTCTCTGCCTACCCCTCTGGGAAACAGGCGTGAATCTATGTATATGTATATGTATGTAAGAAATAATGTGTTTATCTTTCTCGCTTTCATCTACAACTTGCACCGTCAAAATTGCTATAGTTTAATTGGTCGCCAAGCTGTCACACGTACGAAGGTCTACAATGTAATTATAAAGATCCAAATTGTACGCTTCACTAGTCTATCCCGCGGCGTGGGCTATAATTTACAAAATTACACTTTGAATATTGGGTTATTACGATGATTGGGGTATAAAAAAGGGAGTAGTCTACTAATAGGGCCTACCTGAAGTGGTTTGGTATTACAATAACTAGAAATTTTTGTTTGAAACTTGGAAAATTAAAGTCAAATGATTCCTTGCCTCTAACATAAACAAATTAAGTGATACAGTAATTATCATGATCATAGTCTTGTTATTTTCAAGTATAACGGGGTTGACAATCTAGTCTAACCAGATTTGACTGAATATAATATTCTACTGTACGACTACTGACTGACATTTTCAACCAAAACTGATAACGCTATTTAAATATTAACTGGACATATAGAATTTTTAAAGATATTGACTTCCTAGCTATAATAGGTGTTCATGTCGGTCAAGATCGACAATTACACATCGCACCCTTAATAAAACAGAGACTTATCTCAGTATTTTGGATTAAACAAATTTAAACTCTATTGCAAATATTTAACACAAATATAATATTAAAATTTAACATTTACAATTAGATTTCAAATTGCCTTACTTTCAAATTTAGAGTTAAGTCGCTGTTTTATTAAGAGTGCGACATGTCAAGTACCAGGATATATTCCTGGTTCTTTATGAAGTCTTATATAAGTACTAGCTGCCAGGACAGACTTCGTTCTGTCAAAAGTAATTTTTCTTTTTTTATATGTTTACTTTATCACTAAAGGGTATGAAAAATAGATAGTAGCCGATTTTCAGACCTACTTAATATGCATATAAAATTTCATAAAAATCGGTCAAGCTGTTTCGGAGGAGAATGGTAACTAACATTGTGACACGAGAATTTTATATATAAGATAACGCTAAGTCTGAATGTTGCTTCTATATCATGGGACCCTCTTAACTTCTATAGAAGACTATGAGCTTATGCTTTTAGTATTCTATAGAAATTAATGAACTGCAAATTATCAAGAACCATAAATCTTAGGTAATTGATGTCATAATCAGAAGTAGTATTCATATGGTATACAAAAGAGTAAAGATTAGGTTAATCCGTTCAGGATTAAAAACGTTAATCTACGCTTCTATAGAATTTATTCGAATTACATTTTACTTTTAAATTGTAAAGATAATCTACACTTTTCGTCGAATTCTAATACTATATACTTCTTTTATTGGAATAATTACAGTCGCATAGAAGCCTGCGTGGCTTCTATAAAACAAGATTAGAAGTATTTAACTAGCTCCAAAAATCCATTAACCTCTGGTATGCCGGAACGTGGATCTACGCGAGACACAATGCTTTTTCTATTATGTCTGGTATTCTGGCATACAACAGGTTAAAGCTGCTCTGTTTGGTATATATAATTACAGGCAAGTGATGACCTGCCGAATCGTCTGCCTGGTGGTGAGTGTTGACCTTTTTAAATTTCGTGATTTTCAAATGAACAAGACACATGATCACCATCATTGACTTACCACCAAGACAGGCAGACAAGTCCTAGAAATAAAAATATTTTATTCAAAAATATGAGTTTGCATAAACTTGCATTCCGTGTTCGACTGACAAGTTAGCAATATTATTATGTGGGTTAAGATTTTATTAGCAGCACAGAGTGAAGAAATGTGTCCGGAAGGTGAGATAAAAAAAACAGGCGGGGCAGTCTTTGGGGACTGCCGATAGAAGTGAAAACTAAGTAACTTGTGAATTGTATCATCGAGCTATTAGATTATTATTTTTTAATTTTTCGTTCGGTGACGATGACGTTAGTTTCATGATTTCTGCTCACCCAAAAAGTGCTCAACGCGCCTAAAGAAGTTTTCACTTAAATAAAATTGAGACCTAAAAACTTATTTCCAATATGAAGTTTCAATACCCAGCAAACATAAGGCCATTAATAAAAAAACGGCAAGTAATCAATCTGCTCTATTTTTTCAAAGTATTGACGGAATTCAATAGTCTCAGTAACATTGTCAGTTATTAATTTTGACACTATCGAACTATGCGTATCGCCCGTCACTAATATCGATCGACCGTTAATTGAATACTTATCTCTGATGTATGTAACGTTTTGAATTGGCGCAAATGTCTTATATTTGTTTTTATTTTGTATCTGTCATATCGATAATGTTTTTAGAAAGTGTTCTATATCTATCTTGAATTGAAACTGACTTAGCTGCTACTTATTATTGGGTTATGGCATAATTTATCTTTATTAAGAGTCTGGTGATGTAGTAAATGTTTAAAACGAAGTCTGATTTGTTTTAATTTCAGTAGGATTTTCTTTCTCTTAGTATCAATGCACTGGTCTTAAATCTAATCATGTAATTAACAGTAATTAAAAATAAATTTAATTAATGATACAAGATTATAAGATTATTACAATAATTTATAAAATACATATTTTAGTCTAGACTTTTGAATAATGCAAACACTGCTATTAAAAATAATAATGGCCAACATTTTTGAGTCCGCTGCCAGCTGTCTCGTTTTCACTAACAAATTAAAATAACAATCACAAAATAACAAAAATA
Organism: Catocala fraxini; assembly: GCA_930367265.1. Classification (NCBI taxonomy): domain Eukaryota; kingdom Metazoa; phylum Arthropoda; class Insecta; order Lepidoptera; family Erebidae; genus Catocala; species Catocala fraxini. Next base: position 23,564,732 of record OV884030.1, on the reverse strand, counting down.
TCACATATGTCATTCTAATTAATGAAAACACAAAAGGTATATCATATACTTATCATAAGGCCATTATTTTATGAACGACGGAGCGGAAAGCGTATATTATGCATTGTCTTTAATGTAGTAGTTACGCTTACAGGGGATACCTCAGGGCACTTTTACTTAGGACAAAGCTTCCATTAAAAATCGCTCCGCTTTATGTTTCGCTTTTCGTTTTGCCTTATTAATACATACATAGATTCACGCCTGTTTCCCAGAGGGGTAGGCAGAGACTACGGATTTCCATTTGCTACGATCCTGACACACTTCTCTGGCTTCATTCACTTTCATCACATTCCTCATACACGCCCGTCGGTTCAAGGTGCTCTTAACCTGGCCTTTGTCCAGAACGCCTCCGATCTGATCAAGAAACGTTCACCCAGGTCTTCCTCTTGCGACTGTTCCATTCACACTAGCCTTATAAACTTTCTTAGTCAGTCTTTCCTTGTCCATTCTTTCTTTCTTTCTGCCTTATTAATAGTGGCCTTAAGTGCGTTCACATGCATTGTCGAATTAATAAGCGACCTAGTTACGGACATTTTATTGTTAAAATAAGTAATTATAACGTTTTGACAACTCATTGTCTTTATAATTACTATGTGAATATAGCATTGTGTTTCGCGAAAGTTTCCTAGCTGAAGGTAAAAATAATAACAAGTATTTTATATATATTATATTATGTGGTGTTATTGTTTAACGAAGACAAAACTGGGTTAATAAACATTAAAAACGCGTTTAACAATAGTAGAATATTAGCATAAAATCATTCTCTAATAGATTATTTAACGCAAAGAGAAAACTCAAATGGAATTTATGCATATGATAGAGCTGGCTCTATCATATGCATAAATTCCATTTGAGTTTTATGATAAATAAACCAGTTTTATGATAATAATAATAATATTCTATCACATACACACAACACCATCTAGCCCAAACTAAGCAGAGCTTGTACTATGGGTACTAGACAATGGATAAACATACATATATACTATTTTTTTGTAAATACATACATATTATACATAGAAACACCCAGACCAAGACAAACATCCATGTTCATGCACACAAATGTTTGACTTGTGCGGGAATCGAACCCGTGACCTCTGATAGACCAAGACTATTACCTCAGTACAGCTACAAACTTACTAGGATAAACGTTTCAATACGACATAATTATTGTTTATTGAGCAATGACACTAGACCATTGAATAGACAAAACCGAGTAAAGTATAAACATTAGACACAAATGCTTCAAACTATAACTCATAATGTATGTCCTCTATATAAACAATGGTGTGACACTTTAGTCAATGTCTTTTCACCGCGCACCTGTTACACCGTTTTGTTTAATACTTACCTTGGTATACCTACAAAAGGATTTAGATGAGAATTCATTAGTTTATGTAAGACATTTTTCTTTCAGGTATTACTTTGTATATTACACTAATGGAATTGTATGGAATACAATAAAATATATATAAGATAATATAGAAAACAAACTTTCACTCTTAAGTTTAGGTATATTGCAGTAAAAAAAGGAAGCAAATTTTTTTTTTATTATTGTCACGTATGCGAACTTTGGTTTTCTATCATTAAATTAGTCACATGAAAAATTTGCGGTAGCATAGCTGTCCATTGACAAGACTGTATCCTATATCAAAAATTCTTGCCTTTTCTATAACATAATTTCAGTGAGTGAATTTAACTGACAGAATTTTAGTAGTCTCAGTGACCTTCAAAATTGTATGTTAGAGAAATACCTTTGTTCTGGTTTCGTGAATGCTATGGAGCAATAATAATATTTAATACTAAGTTGTCTATAGAACCAATATTAGCAAACAGTGACTATGGTGACATCAGGGGCAAAGACAATTTTCTAAAATTTACGTTGATTTTAGAGAAGCACTAGTCTTGAAGTACTTAGCTGTATCTTTTTTTAGAACCACCATAAGGGTTTTTCTGCTAGTTAAATAATAATACATTACTACTGACACTGAAAACTACTATCTATATCACAATAGTCATCAGCAGCAAGAGAAATGAATGCCTCTTATCTCATAATATATGTGAATGGTCAACTTTACTGTTATTCCATACAATCTACACTTACAATCTAGACATCACTATATAAAACTCTGATCATCGTCATAAATCTTACTTACACTGCGATAATTAGAACAGCACTTAGGTATGTCGTTTGTCTGTTACAAGACAGCATGAACGATGTCTCTGAAAGTACTTTGTTTGGATTACTACGCGACAAGCAATGTTTTCTACGCTTACTAGTGACATATGACCGAGCTACAGAGTTTTGTCGCCAATGTTGGAAATATTTTTCGGGGAATATGGGTTATTGGTGACATACGGCCCTCGAAAATCTTGTTGTGAAATTGAGGAGAATTTTCTTATTCAGCAACGTTTTCTTATAATTTTTTGACTGGTGTCAATTGTCATGGAATATATTTTTGTCCAACAAGAGTTTAGTTGAAAGATTAAATCTATGAAATTAAGAAGTTCGATTTAAAACGTGCCGAATTAGATATTCAGATAATTTAAAACAACTTAAAATAGCAGTTAAAACAGATATGGTGTTAGTATTTTGTGAGTTCGTTCCCTACATAAACGAAAACATATGCTCACTTAATTTTATCGCCGACAATCTCGATACTAAATCTCCTTTAGCAGAATCCATAAAATCTGCCCACACCTTCAAAACGCCTATTAATTTCATCGCGGACAAAGCGCAAAGTCCGAAACAACGACAAAGACAGAGCAGTGCAATATCTTCATCTGCCGTTTCACACGGTGCATTACTAAGATTAATGGCGCAATAGAGGCAGTACAATTTGAACCCCAGCTCCCGGCTCGCGCAGGATACAATATTTTATGTTGACAGACATAACAGCGCTTATACGACCGCTTATTCTTTGTGCCCCGTATTTTATTCGCTTTATGACGGTCCCTGACCACCTTGTCAACTACATGCTCAAAATTGTATTTTATTCTAAACTCAACTTTATTTATACAACATTAGAGTTTGATGTAAGTTTTTGTGAAAGCAAAATCCTTTGTGGCTTTATAGTAATGGTCGTGGATGCCGGTTGAACGTTTGTTAGTATTTTATTTCGGGGCGTTCTCGCGTCATAAAATAATAGCGTAATGCAGTGTTGTAAATCAATTTTCCTTTTGAACGATGACGTTTATAATGAAGGTCGGTAGTTTTGAATTAGTATAAAATATTTTTTATAAACGAGCGTGATTATTATCTGTGTGGTTTTATTAATGGACGTGGATAGTGTCGGCTGTCGGAGATTTCTGTTGGTGCAATTGGAAATAGACACGGATGATACATTGTATATCAAGAAATGAATAATGATACTGTAATTTATAACAATACAAATGTTGTTCTTTATTATATTAGAACTGAATGCATTATTCTGAACTGCATGTCATTTATAACTGACTTTATTTCATGTTTCACAATATAAATTGAGTTTTTTGCTAGTCACAAGTTATCTATTACGTAAAAATATTTTTTGCCAAATTTTACACAAAAATCAACCAAACACACTCACTTGACTCCAAAATTACAACAAACAATCGTACACTACATCAACAAAGTCAACAAGGAAACGACAAGAATGGTGACAAATAAAATAAACATTCTAAAAGCATCCCCTACGGGTGGAAATTGAAATAAAAATGCATGAATTCTTATCCAAGCATCGGTTTGTGAATAAAACAATACGCATACGACGTCGCACAAACGACTCGGATCAGTATGCTTAGGAGAATAGTCCTTTTTTTAGAGGGAAAGCGATTTTATATTTATTTTTCAGAATTCTAGTAGGTACAGGTCAACGAAAATACACATGTATATCTGTAATTGATATAAACGGTGCGCTAGATTTGTTGATGGAGTTGTTTTTGTGTAGATTGGGTGTAGGTGTGATAAATTAACTTATTGCACTGTTTCTAAGCCTGTTGTCATACGAGACGAAATGTTAACACTGCAAATTTTAAGTTGACACACCTGTCAAGATTATGAAATGTAACTGTAGAAAGATATGGTATATCGGTTTATAATTTATACTGTTCTTGCAAAAGCTCACTTTGTAACAAATTCTCATTTGAAACATATTTCATCCGCTTAAAACCTCTGTCCATTCACACCATCCTCTCAACACAAACGAATACAATATCCAACAAGGGTGGCAGCACTGACATCCCTGCTCATCCACTTCTCGCTCGACATGACGCGGCTTATCCCGCCTGTCGGCCATAAATACGTAATGAGGGGATCCAGTAGCTTCTACTACGGATAGCTGACACACTTTTACAATATTAGCACGATCTCTGAGGATGTTTAGATTTGTATTTGATTAAGTCGTTAAATATGAAAGGAGATATTTAAATTACGATTTTATTTAAATATGCATAATGTTTTGTAAAAAAATTGTAATTCTTAATATATCCATATTAGGATAAACAAAACTTTTGAGATACTTGAGGAGAAAACGAAGTACTAAAGTTCTAATCATAAGTATTCTGCCAACTTTCTTTTTCAATACATGTTTTTGACTTCATAAGATCCATGTGTCAAGAAAAGCACATAAAAGATATCTTCTTACAGAATCATAATATATTATGATAACGACCACCACTTTTTGCAAGATTTTCTTATATGGCATTCGAAATTGGATCTAAGATGAGATTGGAATGAGACAAATAAATTAGGTAAGTATGAATTTTACGATGTAATAATTGAGATAGACATCTGAAACCATAAAATATGTTTGACGATGATAATAAAAATAAAATACTTTGACTGTTAGGTGCTAAAAACAAAGCATTAAAACATGTATATATAATTTTAAACGTTGACTAACACGTTTTGTATAAACAACCAGAAGTCGTAAAATGTTTTTGAGTCAGAAATTAGGTTAGTATCAGAAACTCGAATTTTCTGTATATTAACGCAACATAAACAATTTTGTTTGGTTACCAGAATTACATAAACGTGCATAAGTAATAAACAGTACGTTAGATAAAGTTATGTTTTAAACTTCGTCATAAAATTATTAACAAAGTAGAAAACTGTATGTGGTTTCGACCGAACCATAGTACCGGGTTGTTCATAAATCTTCATTGCGTCCCGATGACACGCCGCGACACGTCTCTCTGCTACCGCGCTACCGGCAAACGCCACGATACTAACAGCTTACAACACCTCATTTACATCAACCCATTTTATACTTTAGCTGCATGCAATAAAACGTATATCCCTTTGACCCTTTGCACCTGGAACTAAGTCACATTTTCCAACACGAATAACTCGACAAGTTGACGGTCGCAAAGAATTTTGAAGCAAGTGTTGACGCAATAAGGTCCTATTCGATTCGTACAATATACTGTAGTACTTTGTTCTTTTCGTTAGAATTCTCATCGCTTGAAACAAAAATGTCATTAGTAGAATTCACAGTTTCAGTGAAAACAAAACTTTATATCCTGGTAATGAGGTTTAATTTTGAATATATTAGAATATTTAGTGTGGCAACAACATTATCCCTCTGTGACAAGCAACGTCAGGCTGTCGATCATTATAATATATGTGCCTGGCTGTCAGCTGTCTTAGCGCATGAATGATTCACTCCGTGATAAATTTTAGCTTATGATTACCTTTCAGACGTACGTCAATATGTCTGTTTACGTAATTACAACTTCTATATTTAAAGGCTTTCAGACTATTTTATGAAGAGACATGGCGGAAGGCGCTTCGCTATGTGTACCTTATAGTATTCGTGAATGAGTATGATTTATAGCTGTAACGGTACAGAATGATAAATTGTAGTCGTATCCATGGTCTGTAAATATAGAAAGGTGGTCGTTTATTTTCTTTACATGATCATCAATTTTCTAACTGTCGATTGCGAGATCATCAATATCGTTGATTGTTTAGTATCAATCTTGAGTTTGTTATTAAGAACTAAGTGTAATGAATACACTATTATTCATATCTGATGGATTAAGTTTATGGGGTCCGTTTTATTTGCTTATTTCTAAACAGGTACGTGTATTTAATTATCATATTTTATACGAAGTAGCTTTATGTGGATATACTGGGGCAGAGTAAGAGTAGAAAGGCTGACTCTGCTATCATGTAGGATATAATCATTCTTAATAAAACAGCGACTTAACTCGAAATTTGAAAGTAAGCCAATTTGGACTCTAATTGTATATGTTAAATTCTAATATTATATTTGTGTTAAATCTTTTCAATAGAGTTCAAATTTGTTTAATCAAGAATACTGAGATAAGTCTCTGTTTTATTAAGGATGCGTATAATCAGAAAGGGTGTGATATAGAATTTTTGTGGTTATATTTGACAAATGGTTACAATATTCCTGTTTCTTTATTTATAATTAATGTCATTCTACTACGATCACCAAAGCTTCGCACGAGAGCAAAAATCTAATAAATACGATGAAAATAGTCTTTAGAAATCTTTGTAATAATGTATATACAAGAACCATTTTAAGTTGTTTTAACTTACGTAGATATTTCAAGGCTTAATCTATATCACTCGAGTAAAATCGACAGTATCCTGTCCAAATAAAAGATACTTTATTTATACCTCGAGATCGGTATAAAATCTTTATTGCTGGTATACATCATTGCGATTAAGCCTTATCGGGGCAGAGCCAGTTACAATCTCCGTCTACTTAGCATTTTTTATTGAACGTATTAAGATGGCAATGTTCAACTAATATGATACATTTATCACTTAGGAATTACATATTAATCATCTCGAATCTGACAAAAAGTAATCTTGAATTCAGCAAACTATGGATCGTAATGAATAATTTACAAAAAAAATATAGAGCTCATTTTAAATATCAAGATGATGTAAACATTATTATAAAAAGTGCAATTAAATAGAGAAGGAACGACACTGTGATCATAAAGGATGAAATCATCTTTATTAGCAGGCAATAAAAATATTGAATATCAGTTTAATATATGACTCTGGGGGCTATAGACATATTATTAGTTTACTGCCTGCAGGGCCCATAATCAATATAATACATATTCATCGTATAATCATACGATACATCGTTACTCGTACTTAATCCTTTAATGCATGCTTGTTTATTTTGGGTTTTATTAATCTTTTTTTTAAATATAATCATAAAACTTAATAGCCAGTCATAATTCAAGAGTCAGAATTGAAAGTAGACATTATTATTTTTGTTTCAATTTCTCCCTCGTCCTAATATTTTTTATTCCTTTATTTATAAACTAAAGTTTTTTATTCTTCTCCCACTAGTTGTGTAGTAGTGTCTTGTTAATAAATATTACGTACAATGTATAAATTAAGTCAAAAGTCACATTGCTTGACGTTCCGCACGGGTAAGGCGTGATACGTCAAACAACATTGTCAGTATGTTTAAATGATAGGAAAATTAATGCATTTCTATATTTATAGGCCTTGTGTGGCATTTACTGAGTAACTCTAACAATATTAAGTCTACAAGCTGCAATAAGAATATCGATAAATAGACATATAATTAATGATGTATGACGAAAAAAAAACGTAGGATAAATATATCGCTTTATACAGGCAGCTGGATTGTAATCTGAACGGTTTGGCATATCGACAAACTTCTGCTTAATATGGTCCTTTCCCATAGACTAGTAATTCAAAGGATGCTGGTAAGATTGACTTCACGATTGTCAGGTGATTTGGTACTCGATCTGCTTGCTGAACGTAGTAATCATTATAGAACCTTCCCACGACCTGCGTTTGTCTCGAATCTGCAAAGTAAGATAGATTGGATGCTTGAATTACGACCTGTCAGATAATAGTATTATATTAGAAATCTGTAAAGAAATATCTAGATAAAAACGTTGTTTACTGAATAAATCTTTCAGATATTGTATTTGTAAGCTTTCTACCATAAATACAGAAAAATAAATATATGTATTTCTTTTTAATACATTTCTGACTCATAGAGGACTATTAGTGCCCACACTTATGTATGGAAGTGAAAGTTGGGTATGGCAAAAGAAGCATGAGAGCAGAATAAATGCTGTAGAAATGAGAGCGCTGAGAAATATATGTGGTGTGACTCTGAAAGATAAAATAAGGAATACTGTGATTAGAGAGAGATATGGCATGAAAGTGGGTATAGTGACAAGAATAGAAAAGGGTATGTTAAGCTGGTTTAGGCATGTAGAAAGAATGGATGAGGAAAGACTGACTAAGAAAGTTTATAAGGCTAGTGTGAATGGAACAGTCGCAAGAAGAAGACCTAGGCGAATGTTTCTCGATCAGATCAGAGACGTTCTGGACAAAGGCCAGGTTAAGAGTACCTTGAAGCGACGGGCGTGTATGAGGAATGTGATGGAAGTGAATGAAGCCAAAGAAGTGTGTCAGGATCGTAGGAAATGGAAATCCGTAGTCTCTGCCTACCTCTCTGGGAAACAGGCGTGAATCTATGTATGTATGTATGTACATTTCTGACTTAGTTTGGTCTAAAAATTGTAAAAATACAGTTGTTGTTTCAATAACTTATTGAGTGGCAGCGACCAGGAACAGTTAGTTTTTAACTGTTTGGCATTACAACAATTGACAGATTAATGATATTGAATTAAAAATACAATAACAAAACACAAAATGATAATGAAAATTGGATTGTGGTTTTATTAAACTATTAATATTTCAACAATTGACAGGTTAATTATATTGCATTTAAAGTACAATTCAATGCACGATTTGGCAGAAAATCTATTATATGAAAATTGCAAAGGAGAAACGCATTGTGTTAAACATGAATACACTACTCAGACGAAACGCAAAGCTAAAACTAGTTCGGTAGCGAAGCGACAGACAGACGTACGCTTATTGAAACGGTTGCAGACACGTATCAAGATGCGGCGCATACATCAAAGTCAAGTCTTATCTCGAAGTTGAGCGCATTCACACAGTTGCGGGCTTCAATGTTCGCGGCTTTCATGTTAAGTGTTCTGTCGGTTTTATTGGACGAAATATGGATAGTGTGGTTTGTGAACATGCCGAGTGAATAGCTCTTTTTGTTTGAACGTATGGTTAAGTGTCACTCATAGCACGGATAATCTTGTTACTAAATATGGTTTCATATTAAATACTTGAAACTTTGAGTTATGCCGTTATAGGTCGACGCTTTGACCAAAGTGTAAGCTTTGATTATAATTAAAGAATCCACTTAAACTAAAATCTAAATTTGTAAAGGGAACTAGTCATTTAAAATGTTCCGACATTCGTTTCTGTAGTAAATGCACGTTCGACAGCAAAAGCGGAGATGAGGAATGCGATACAACGTGATGCGAGCATTGTCTGAGCTCATGACTACTGATCAGATGCCTCCGCACTCACATCCAGCGACGAACAAAAACCATCCATCTAAATAAAAGTTTAAAAGACTCACGACCGCTCAGACAGATGCACAGATAACCGCATTTCTATCCACAGAGAAATAAATTTTATTCCCCCAACAAAGTAATATCGTATGTATATTTTGTTAACGCTACGAGAAAAACCAAACAGGCCAGATTAATACTCTAATATTGCGAGGTTAAAGTGCTCAACAAATCAACACAACAACAAATGTACCGATAAAAGAACAAATGACGTCGATATAAAATACTATCCCAATTATTTGGGACAATTCATTAGAGAGCCCCTCGACGCTTTCCGATTGCCGCGATCCGTCACACCGCTCGCGACAGATGGGGATCTATTCCGTATGGAGTGCCAGGAAGAAATGGGTACAGTAAATCAACCGTCGGCCGACAATCTCGCGCAGTCGCCGTCGATACATCAACTGTAATGCCTCGGATACCGCAGCCAGATAATCGAATGTGAGCATCGACTCGTTACGCTGGAAATAAGATGAGGTTTGTGACTCTACGTCAACGGGAAAGACGTAACTCGTACACCATTTTAACGAACTATAGACGGTATTGAGTGCAGCTGTTTCGCTGGAGGCACATTAATTTCCTCGAGAGTCGTTCGATGGACAGTAACAGATGGTTTTATGGCGCGGTGCTGCTAAGGTCGGTTTTAGTTCGCGCACGCGAGTCGCTTGTCCCCAGCGAACGAACGCTGATAGATCTGTAAAGTTTGCCGCGGACAGGAATATATCGAGTGGTTGCCTCCGTTCGGCTTTATTTATACATAACATCTGTTTGAAGTTGAATCTACCGGCGCGGACGGGGAGCGCATTACCGGAGATTTATTCCGCGTCTTAATTGTGAATCGATGGGTTAATGAAGATAAAACCCGCGGCTGTGTTGTAAATTAGCTCGCGTGTCGACTCGTGGCTCCGATAAAGGCCTTCTTTATTGCTTTGTTTGTTTTCTCGGGCCGTACTTCAAAGGGTACGGAGATAAACTCGAGTTTTATGCGAATGTATTTATTGGCGAGCTTTTAAAGTTACGCCTTTACTCAGAAACGGACGTCAGGTGGAAATAGGAAGCCGGCGCGAATGACAGCCCAGAGATAAATGGGAGCCGAAGAGAAATTAACGATGCGTCGACGCCCGCCGTAATTAACTAGGCTACTTATAAATCAGCTGTAACCTCGGTCGTCTGTAACAATAGCCGCAAAGTAAGATAAATCGACAGGACATCTCGGCTCATACAAGTCGATATTGACAGGCGCGGTATTCCCTTAAGGTTGTTCAGATTTGAGGACCCACCAATAAGTCTCGCGCCACAGTTGACATATTTCTGGAGTACAAATTTATCTCTCTAGTGATTTCCCGTTTCTAGCGTACGATATTTTACTATACTGTGGCACTTCGGTGTGGTGACGTAGCACAGTTTGGACGTGGTTTACCCCACGCGGTCACACACTCTCGTCTAATGGCCGTGATTCGACAAGTACAAATGGCCTCTGTGACAAATGGCCTGCGGAAGACCCCGTGTCGAATGTTGTGTCGTAAGTTCAAGCGCTTTTCAAGCCAATATAGAACTTACTGCTTTGATTTTAAATATTTAACATTGCAATGAACGTTTTAATTTTCTAGTAGAGTTTAGCAAAATTTAAATAACAAGCGATTAAAAAAATACCCTACTGACATTAATGTTTTGAACGTGAATGTCAATTAGAAAATATTTTAATTTAATACTATAATAAGTACCTTAATATAATTCAATAAGGCTCAAAATAGTCTGTAAAAAAGATGTATTAGCGATGAATGATAAGTGAATACGGAAAGTGTCGATAGCTTTCTCAGTTCGCCCTCTGATACCGATCAAAGGTCTTATCCAGCGTGGACCTACGAAAAACACTCTTATAGTGCACATTTGGAGGAAATGTCGAATGTTTTTCGAATGGCGATCTCCCTTTTGCTAGTTCATGTAGTGTTGGATCCGTTAGGGGAGATCTCTTATGAACCGTTTGATTTATGACTCGTATTGCTTCCAATGTTGCTTTGGGTTCGCCAATATCATTTCTAACAGTTTTGACATACGATTTAGTGATGACGCAAGTGCTACGATATTAGTTTTGTGTAATATTTATAGCTCTTGCCGTGAGTGCGGATGAATTGATATCTTTTGTGTAAGGAGGGGTGGTAATCGCGTTGCAGTTTTTGAGATGAGTTATTGGTTTTTATGTTGACTTTGCTCTCGAGCTGAGCCTAATATGACGTATATTTCTGAAAGTCACGTGAGGTTACATTTTGCCACGGAAATCTCGGAATGAAGTCCGTTGATAAAATTTGGCTTGATTTTATTTATACATATATCTGACATTTTTGTGCGACATAAATATAATTTTCGTGATGGACTTTGTCGGCAATTGGAATGTAAAATGGATTTAATCCTGCTTATATATGTACATTTTAAGGTCCTCCTGTTGAGAACAGCTACGAAAGTCTTTAAACACTGCCCCCACAATCTTAACTAATTTTGCTAGGAACTTGTGAATGAAATAGATGCTGTTGATGGGGATTCAATTAATTCTATCTTCTATCATTAGTTAATAATTAAAAATTAATAAAATTTTAACTGACAAAATACCAGTGTTCAACTTGGTTTACTGTACGTGAATCAAGAGCACCAATAGAGAATTAAGAGACTACTGATACATGCAAAAAAAAAACAATCGTATAATACAATCATGTATCCTAGTATAAACAAAGAAGATACATCGTACGCATCACCGGTCTCTGATCTAGTGATGAATTAACTCTAGCTCATCCTGCTTAAAAAGAAAAATCAGTAATGCAACAAAGTAATGTAGTATGAATTTATATAGACTTTCTAATTCAAATTTAAATTAAATTTATTCAGATTAGGTTACAAGGTAACACTTATGAATGTCAAAGATACACTAATTTTTCTGCGAATTTACATTTACTGCCACGTTCAGTGAGGCAAGGGTTTAGGGCTCATAAGAAGAACGAGCAAGAAACTCATAGTCACTCTTTTTAATCGCCAAGTTTTTGTTTACAAATCATAAGAGCTGTAAGGTGCTGCAACCATTTCTCCATGAACTATTACTGAACATACTCAAGCATTTAATAAAATTTAATGGTAGCCTCTAAAGCAGCATTATGGTCATTGGAGCATCCACTTACACGTACATTAATAATCAAGACAAGGCATGATTGTAGTCCGTAGTTTAATCTAACTGTTTAAATAAAAATGTAGTAAGTAAATCATCGAATTCCACGATACCAAGGTCGACCAGTCACCACAAGTAGCACCCGTTCACGAGTAAGACGCATGGGCCAGCCATCGCCCCTATATTCATGGATGCTGAAAAAGTATTACAAATATCAATAAACGGTGTTCTCGACCAAAAGGAGCTACCATAAGATATTTTAAATACCACTCGACTAGTGAGCAAATATTGCCCAACACATGGTAAACAGTTATCGTATTCTATGGAGACATGCAACAGCAGGGCAGTGAGAAGCAACTTGCCGACTCTGTTAAACCTCTTAAACTAGGATTTCTTGGGATATGGATACGGGACAGGTTATAGAATAATAAATACCATTCCATAACCAAAATATTTGTGGATATAGATTCCTCTGAATCTATTTAAAAATTAGGTATGATTATGATGTAATCTTTCATAAGACAGTCAGAGATGGTGAGAAAGTTGGCTACATTCGCTTGCTTTCTTCAAAAACCTAAACCCAATATATGTATGTATCTTATGTGGGGGCCAGTCAGTGCAGACCGGCGACACTTCGACCCAGTGGGATCTTTTGTGTCGACACTCTCCCAATAACGACTGCCATAGATGTGCATGGCAGCCGGGACCGACGGCTTAACGTGCTCTCCGAGGCACGGAGCAGGCGATAATTGTCAATCAATACGCACATAATTTCGAAAAGTCATATAATTTCCGAGTCCAAGGTGCGTGACGTGGGTTCGAACCCGAGACCCTCTGCATTGCAATCTGTTGGTCTCCCCACTGAGCTATCGCTGCTTAAACTTAAACCCAATACATAGTATCTATTAAAAAAGTACTAATATACAGTCAGCCTTATTTCTCTTTGTATTATAGTTCATACGCCGCCGCCGTTAGCAGCAATAAAGTGCTTGTGTTGCCTTGCAAAATCACAGTTAGCTATAGTACTTGCTTTTAATTATGACAGCTCATCTCATAACACTAAAACAACAAGCACCCTTTAAACTGAAACTAACCATTTCAGGTTGATGCACGATCTTCCATCAAATATTCACTGGTATCCATTCACAAATGGTGCAATTACATCGTCTCTACAGGCTTAGATTTATTGTTATTACCCCACATTTCCTGCGGGTAACGTTTTAATTACACAGATCGGCGATAAAGCATCGCTGGAGCGCACTTTTCTTCATTACAAGATGGATGGTCTGCATCAACAGCGTTATTTATTGTGGTGAGCTCTAATTGTGGAGTGGTTATCGGTTTGCGGTTAATGTTACCATCTTTGAATGGTTTCAGCTAGGACTTTCATAGTGAGAAAAGTAAAAGTTATTTTTTAACTTGCCAAAGCTAGCTGAAAATTAAAGAAAGTAAAGATTTTTTATTTGTTTGGAACACATCTTGATTTATTTTAATTATTATTACTATTATACTTACCATCCTTACTGTAAAAGCAACTCCATGCTTTGTTGTTTGTCCTGTTTTCTTATAGCATCCATTTAGTTGTTAGTACCTACTTTGCATAGGGGATTGTTTATGAACAAGAAGGTGACATTCCTTTTTTATCTTGACCAAATACACGGATTCTCAGTGATAGACGTTGGCAGCCTAGGAAATCAAGCCACGGAAACTATTTTATTATATACGCAAAATTTGTTCTTTCTAGCTTTGTGACGTTTTGATGGTAAAGCTGCTGAACTGATTTTGATAATATATGGCGAAGCGGTGAGGGAGAGAGCATAGCTTGACAGGGCTCAAACGGGAAGCGGCGAAATAAACTATGTTATAAAAACATAAGTGGAATCGCGGTTACAAATGTGTGTATTTAATAAAGGACATTGTTCAGCTGCCATGTATGGCATATATATATATATATATATATATATATATGGTAATAATGTATTATTAGCCTAAAAACCAACAGCCACAAAAAATTATAAATATGTGGTTAAGGATGGCCACATTCGATTTAATGTCAACATAAGTTACGGACACTTCTCAATATTGCATACTAACTGAAATACTTATGTTTTTGGGGTTATTATTTGATTTGATTTATGTGTTTGGCAATGCAGGTCGCATTTGAAATAAGGATATAATTTGAGCCATTATGGCCTAGGTAGGTTGGTGCCTTAAGGCCTACAACTGCAATCAGTCAACCAATCAACTAAACAAGTGTGTTGTTCTTGTAATGTCCTATGACTCATGTCTAGTTAATCTTATTATAGCTATATTGGCATCAACTTTAATCAGAAAATAAATTCTAGCTTTTTAGGTTTCAAAATAATTTACAATAATCTACTAAAATGTAAACAAAATATCCTTTTTGACTTGTATGCCAAGTTATTGTGTCAATAAATCCGTAAATTATAGCCGGAAGTCGATATTTCGAGAAGAACCAAAGTCACTTGTGCAAGCGAAGTCGTAAATAAAATCGTTTAACATAAAATGTCGCAAAATAAGATATAGGTACTCAAAGTACACGCGCGATAAGTACAATAACATTCAATCAATGACTGAAAAGCTGCTGAAAATACAGATAAAATAAAACGAAAAATGTTTTTTGTTGACTTGGATTAGTATTGCCATGCTTGCACTATAGAAAAACGTATAATACCGAGAAAGTGGTATTTATTATGATCTATTACATAAAACTTAATTTATGACTTTTCAAGAAATTTTTCGTATCTATGATGAAGTTCAAAATAGTATTTATAGAATAGCATTCGTATTAACTACGTAAGAAAAATTACAGACAAGCTAAATAGGGCATAATTTTTCTGATAAAACCGTACACACATTGTAAAAACTGTAGGCATGGCAACACTGCGTGTCTCAGATGTAAACAATGGATGCCGATGTATTTGAAATCGCGTAAATACTTTTTAAAACCAAAATACGTTTCGAAAGTGTGCGTGAGATTGTAATGATTGATTATTAAGCCATAAAATAAAATACAAATTATTGTTTAGGTTGAATGTGTGTTGATTCATAGGCCAAATTGTTCATTGTCCTTTCACTACTTCTCTCGTCGTTTCTTGTTAACTCAACATAATGCTCAATTGCTTAACATGGTGTAATTTCCACCAGAGCTATATTGGCGTTTTAAAAGACGACTCCCGCACTACAATTTAATAAACATTCAAACAACGGACGCTAGAGATACCCAGACTCGTAACAATTTATTTGTGGATCACACAATTTTATATGGAGATCTAACGCACAATACTTAATCCACTACGCCATCTATGCAGTCTCGAGATTTATGTAATGCTAATTCAAATCTATAAAATTAATGAAATGATAATTCAAATTACTAAGATTAGCTGAAATCGACCATCACTCAGGAGTGAATCAATTGGTATAAATTATGGACTCCTCATAAGGCCACTCACGTAACATATTTTGTGAGAAATAACTACTAACTAATAGAACCAACCAACACAAATTACTAAGAGAACGAATACTCTATAATAAGGAAATACATTCAAACACTTGAAGCATTTCTCTAAACAACCTCTGTACACACATTACATAATGTCGTATTGTTAAACTAAGGCTAAACTAAGATGTTATTAGCATAACTTAGCATACAGGGTGTACCGGTGTCGAACAAGTCGTACCTTTGTGTACAGACATTTGAATATGCAATAGATGTAATGATTATTACTTACAAACTGCGTATGTCCTACGCTGTTTATACAAAAAAAATTGTTTTATTTTATACTCTGTTAGAATCTTGGTTGGCACCAAATATGGTAGTAGAGTCTTGTTTATAAGGTATGAGGTTATGCTCGCGGCTTTGCTCTCTCAGAAACCGTACTTTTTTTCTGGATGAAAGATCTTGCACTAGATATTTTTCAGTACTTCTGAAAATGTGTATGCGAAATTTTAAGTAGTTAAGGAGTGAAAGCTGAACAAGCACACTCTCTCATTCTCATTCGTATTTACAATTTTAGTTAGGGTTCTACTCACATTTTGTATATTTTCTTTTTTTAATAGGGTTAATGCAGTTGGTAATTTTTTTTTATTTTGAACACATCTCACGTCTAGACATGAGCTTGTTCTTGTAATACGATGCCTTCAAAACATTTAAATAAAATTCCACAATTAACGCGCGATTGAGTAACAATCTGGATGACTGGTAATCAACTCTAAAATTTCCAATAACTTTCTTTTGTCGCTTGCGGTTTTTTTAACGGTTGTGAATAACTCTCGTAATATCACGAATTACAAGAACATTCAAGTGTAACCCTGCTGTATGTATACACATTAGTCATGCAAGCAACAGGAGGCGGTTAGAGGGATCGATTCCAACATTGCTGTCCTCTTGAGGAAATTTGCGCCGGGGGTCTCGGATCACCGACATCCCAGAGCAAATAACCTTGTAATATTGAAGATGTTTTGGAAATAAAACCTTAATCTTTGATCATAAAGCTCTGGCTGCCTGGACCTGATAGGCTCACCAATGCAAGTTAAGCTTGAATACCCGTTTTGATTTCTTATTTAACGATTCTATAAAGAAAAATAACTGAATACAAGGCCCTGAACAACTTTCTTTAAGGCATCAGAAGAAGTACTTCTCTAAAAAAGGTGTACAAATTTTTATGTATAGGTAGCTACAAGCTACCTTGCGGTTTATATGCTTTACAAAAACCTTGTTGTATCCTTTTCTTTATATTGACAGCTGATTTAATAAATTAATTTCAAACTGATATATTATACATAATATGCTTCTCCGATTTGTGTCAACATCATTATTTAAAAACAATTGAACTACTCAGATATTTATGATATTAGTTCATTATTTAAATTCATTACGTTATTATAAATGTAAATATATCACAAGAGACTTACGAATGTTGAAACAACATCAGACTGTATACTATAATCTGTACATCAAACGCTCACGTGGATCAAAGAGATATCTGATAAATATACCAAAAGACGAATACAGTAGCTATTTATACATTTATCCACCTTCAATAGATGACTGTCTAAAATTACTAGGACACGAAAATATTAATCGGACATAAAATTGTATTATAAAATTATTTACATAAAGAAAGCAACAATCATAATTTACAACTTAACTAATATTAACAAAACTAACCACTTATAAATAGAACAAAATGAAGAGTAACAAAATATGGGACTACAAAAATTAATAAAAAGGGATGGTCGATGATCGACCGGGAGTGTACCCAGAAGACTAGCATAAAATTAAAACTAAAAAATAAACATTTTTTTTCATTTACGGTCATATAATAATAATATTCTACCACATACACACACACCATCTAGCCCAAACTAAGCAGAGTTTGTACTATGGGTACTAGACAATGGATAAACATACATTTATACTTTTTTTTGTAAATACATACATATTATACATAAAAACACCCAGACCAAGACAAACATCCATATTCATGCACACAAATGTTTGACTTGTGCGGGAATCGAACCCGCGATCTCAGGCGTGGAAGTCGGTTACACTAACCTCTACACCATCGAGGCCGACTATTAAGATATATTTTGTGCTTTTTAATTTTTTTTACTAATAAGTAGTTAGCTTTGTTAATATTAGTTAAGTTGTATATTACGATTGCTGCTTTTGTACATGTAAATATAACTAAAATATATTTATTACCACTGAAAACACGCCAATAAATTATCATTGAGCACCGGTAATCGTGCTACACGATGCATTTATAACAGGATATCATAACTATAAAGATAATATGGGTAGGAGAGTCAATATTGTTGCCGTTATCAATTCAAGATTAGCGTGGGTTATAACTTTGTTTATTGCAGTTATTTCAAGAAAGGAAAACTGTGTCAATTGACTTTTGAAGGTAAATGTAACGTCTGAAATTACAGACAATCTAATCCATAACTTTTGTATTGACCAAGCAATCTACAGAGTTATATTTCTATTGTCATTTAGTACGATGAGTAACAGGACAATCGGCTTCGGAGAGCAGGTCTTCGCAGAGCAAATAAATTAAAATATGTTTTAAGATCATAACATACATGTAAACTACGAGGATAGTATGTGATTGAAGTCGTGCCTGCATTTTGCGACGTCAAAAAGAAGTTAACCGAACAACTTTGTCTACAACTTAAACCAATTAAATATGATCAGTATTGACTAGAGTATCACCGTGAATAAGATAATCACAGTTATCAAAACTATATTGGAATATAACATTTACAATATATTTATATAATTAATTTTAAAACGAATTAATCTAATATATATTTACAAACGTATTAAAAAAATAACATAATAATATCTGATTTATATCTCAAGTTCCAAATTTTTCAAGTTTTAGAAACCATTCTTACATAAAACTGCACTCGTGGCGTTGTAGTTATAGATACACACGTAAAAATAAAAATGGAAAAAGGAATGTTGGTAACTCTTGAGAGCATTTCATCTAGCTGCCATACAGGCGTAACCTAAAATATAATATTATGATGGAAGCGGAAAACAAATTAGATCCTTAGATAAATTAATATTATAATCGTAGGCCTTGCCTTATAGATTGTCTATGACGCGGTTTCGCGAGATCGCTGGTTCAAACCAGCGACCTCTAGAAACCGCGTTGACGCTTTAGCAACAAAATTATAAATTGTTTTACGTCAGAGATAATAATTTTACTTTTGTATAATCATCTAATGCGATGATGTAAATGATTTGCATTTTAACTTACATACGAAATACTTAAACAATACCTACCTATAGGTATTTAGATTTGGTATTTTAATAATAATAATAATAATATCAGCCCTGTATTAAACTGTCCCACTGCTGGGCACGGACCTCTTCTCACTGTGAGAAGGGTTAGGCCATAGTCCACCACGCTGGCCCAGTGCGGGTTGGCAGACTTCACGTATCTTCGAGAACATTATGGAGAACTCTCAGACATGCAGGTTTCCTCACGATGTTTTCCTTCACCGTTAAAGCAAGCGATAATTAACTATTTAATACGCACGTAACTTCGAAAAGTCAGATGCGCGCCTTGGGATGGCACTCGAGACCTCTGTGTGGCAGTCTAACGGATTCCCACTAGGCTATCGCTGCTATGGTATTTTAAATATATGCAAAATATTATTAAAAACTGTTTCCTTTCTCTTAAGCAGTGTGAGTAAGTAATCTATAGATCTAAAATAATAATATTTATATCTAATGACGTTCTTTAAACCGCATTTCAGTCACAGCAGCCAATTTCATCGTAGGTAAGTCATCTGCGTAAGCTATATTATAAGTATGCAGGTGTAAGTACAAACACAAGTGTACTCTCTATGCAACCACCCTCATAGTCTGATGAGAAGGCAATCTTACCCAACCGGTGAGAGGTCTAGAAATTAAGGCTATATGTACTTTCCGAGGCATAAAAAAATCTCGGGATCTCTACCTCCTACAAGACTGTCACTAATGCTTTTAATGTTGATGAAAGTAGGCAGTATCATCAAAATATCCTGCCAAACGTAGTCAGACAAATTCGCGCTAAGCCTAATAAAACAAGATC
This sequence comes from Catocala fraxini, assembly GCA_930367265.1. Classification (NCBI taxonomy): domain Eukaryota; kingdom Metazoa; phylum Arthropoda; class Insecta; order Lepidoptera; family Erebidae; genus Catocala; species Catocala fraxini. The sequence goes on along the minus strand of OV884030.1, from coordinate 23,544,473 downwards.
TAAATAATGACTTTGTTACAGTATAATCTCCTTGTTTTCCTTATCTTCCAAAAGACCTGCGTTAGTCAAAGTAAACATTTTACTTTAGTCTTATCCTAAAATACACTTTAGACCTGAAAATACTACAAAAGCTCTCTGTACGGCAACTAAAAGCAACAGTTTAGAACATGTTGACAAGTAATTAACAAGGTACAGTCGCGGACACCAACAAGACCGCGCGCTCGTACAATCGCGAACACTGCAAATTGTCTTACTAATAGTCTTGCGGAGAGTATCTGAACGTGGAATATTGCTCTCCTTGACAAAGTATTTTAGTTTTAACTGTCGTATGAGACAAATGTTAGTATTAATTGGTTGGTTGGGGAATTGGAATTTTAGTTTATCCGTCAACTACCAATAAATAACATGTAGCTCCTTAGAGATTCTACTTTGTGTGAATAGCAGTTTTTGTATATGTGATTCGGTAGAATATATTATATTCGTGATATTATATTTAACTTTCTTGACGTTATTTTTTATAACATAACGTTGAGAATTTATTTTGTATAGTTTTTTTGTACTAATTTGTGTCTCATAGTCGTCCTATCTATTCTAGTTATATTTATATTAAAAGTCATTAATAAAGTTTCTTTTAAAACGTTTTATATTGATTATTTTATTTATGAAAGTATAGAAATCTTACAATAAACACTTTAAAAAAAGAAATAAACAACAAAAAATAATATCAAATATCAAGGTAGAAAGCTTATCATTAATTTGGTTTAGGCAAGCTAAAAATATATATAGATATAAGATAATATTTTGAACGCAGAGAATAACCTGTTTAATTATTTAGAAATCAACAAATAATCAAAAACGCTAAAATATAGTAGAAATTGTTAACTTTTAAACTTTTTTAAGATCAAAGGAAACCGTTGTTTTGTAATCTAAGAATAAATTTTCGCAAAGATATTTAAAGACCTCATATTAAGCTAGCGTTATAGATTATGGATTTACCCTTCTTATAATAAAAAGAGGCCCGTGCCAAGGAATAGGACAGTTTATAAACAGAACTCAAATTATAATTTTTCGTAGTTTAAAAACACTAAGGCATCTTTATTATACTTAAAAGTAAGAAAGACGATATTAATTATAATTCACGGTACAAAACGTGAAGTGCTTTCAACTGTAATATATAAATATTTTCATGGCTTTCACCTGATATGTTGTAACTTTCATTAGCGTGAATTGTTGCACCTACATTTTCTTTCAGTATTATTCTAATTATGTCATTTACAGAATCTATCCTAAATCAAATTAATACTGATACACAATAATTTCAATAAATTGCACCTTTCTATGTAAAAACTTGCTCTGTCCATATTAAATGAATATGAAATCTATGGAAATATTACTCATACTAAAAAAAAATTATATTTCATTATTGAATTGGATCGATCTGACAAACTGTCTTCCGTTTGGAATGTCGGCAAGTCAAAGGTCTCTCACAGTGATTAAATTAAAAAGTTAAATATGTTTAACTGATTCACGCTGAGACATTTAAATTTAATGATTACTTAAATAGTGCCTTGAATTCTAAGTTTTTCTAAGTTTAAGTAATATGTTTTCTTCACGTTTTATAATATTCATAATTGATTTCTGTCGTATAATATTTTATTATCGTGTAGTATCATTTATTATAATGGTTATTATTGAATTTGTACATTATTTTATGTTTCATACTAAATAATTACTATGTAAACTCGTTACTAAGGATTCAGTTAAACACTCATCAAATGTCTTTGCGTGCGAATATAAGAATTCGTCATCATTGTCTTACTCTCTTGCCTTAGAAAAAAAATCCTGTCTAGCCCTATACAACTGACGTTGCCATCTTCACTGACAAAGATTAAGATTCACCCCATGTATGTAAATCTCCCATCCCTTGACACATAACACCTCCTATACTTTTTAAGCCATTTTTATCCGATGCCATCAATTCCGGCACTAGAGTAACAAAGATGTCATTCACCTCGGAGATGCCATTTATCCAGGAAAGTACCCACTAAACTAGGTACATAAATTATTTTGTCTGCTTCGCCAAGTGTAAGGAACTCCTAGGGAATTTATCACGCGTGGCACGGTACCAGTTATAAGCGGCAGCGGAATAGGGAACTTACAATTTTGATAGTCAAAATGTTAGTCATCTTAAGCAGAAGTTACTGATTTAAAAGGTGCGAAATTTTATTTAAAAATCGAACGATTTAACGGGGTAATTGCTTCTATAAAACACATTATATTACAAACGCAATAATGAAATTTGGTAGTATTTACCAAACATGTTGAATACAGTAAAGAAATGGTCCGATACTAAAATATCTTATAATAATCAAGCTTTTATTTTGAATTAACTGAAACACACTGAAGCCATGAATATTTTGCTAGTACTAGCAAAATGTATCGAAACAATATCTATTCCAAGCCTATTATTTTTTATTTCTTCTAAATATTTAGTCTACTTTGCAGAAATTTTTACAACAGCAGTATTAATCTTAAGTAGATCACATTCTGAATGAAATTCTTTTTATATTATTTATTTATAAACTACCTTGCTTTCCTCTTATGACTTAAACCATCTCTTGTAGGAAAAATAGTAGCGAGTGCCGACAGCCATTTTGTATAAAGCAAGGGGGTGGTTTAAAATATTATGCATCGTAAGGAAATGTATTTTTTGTAGGTAGAGGTAGCTTCGTTTATTTAGCGGGATGATAACTCTAATTTATAACGCTGAAGTCAGCTTTATGTTCATTTGGGAAATTGCTTAGTTTTTGTTTGGACAACTTTGTTGTACGCTGTTATAAAGTTAACATATTCCGGCTGGATAAAAACCTCCCCTCAGAGATAATATAGTTGAAGTCGGCTGTGTACTATATCTAATCGTTGACAAGTTCCCATTAAATAAAATGTACAAGTGTTTAAATTGTTTACCAGATACGTGTTGTAATATTTACGGTCTGTCTTCTCCTCTCTTAGCCTTTATTATTCCCAAGTCACTTGGGGTCGGCTTTTCTAGTCTAACCGGAGCCGGAGAGCCGGAGAACCGGAGCGGCTGCCACCTGACCCCCACAACCCGAAGGCTAACGATACCCTAAGGCTAGACTATTGTCAGAATATTAGAGGGTACTGACTTTCTCAATAACGACTGCCATAGATGTTCATGGCAACCGGGACCAACGGCTTAACGTGCTTTCCGAGGCACGGAGCAGGCGATAATTGTCAATCAATACGCACATAATTTCGAAAAGTTATATAACTTCCGAAAGTCAGAGGTGCGCGACATGGGTTCGAACCCGAGACCCTCTGCATTGCAGTCTGTTGGTCTCCCCACTGAGCTATCGCTGCTATTGTAATATTTACGGTCTGTATAGTCAATAAATAGTATAGCTTGTCAGTTTTAATATGTTTTAATTAATACTAGCGGTCGCCAAGAGGTCGAAATTCGCTCATAATTTATTTAAATTTTAAATTTGATCGTTATTTAGGTTTTATTGTCTATAACTATACCCTTATAATCACATTTGCTTCACGTATTAATATATAGTCAACTACTACTACGTATTAAATGTTATATACTTATATGTTTATTAAATTGTTATAGCATTACCTGTATAACTTTAATAAAATACTCTAAAACCTTAATAAAGCCAGAGAACGCTTTTGACCACTGTAAGACTATGCTTCTATTTACTCACACATAGCAGAGTTCAACGCTCGTTGAAGTCTGCTGTGTGTGAACATGTGCAACAGGGGACCAACCACTACCTGAGGTTTGACAAACCACAGACTCTCGCTAAAGAACACTGATTCCTTCCAAGGATGCTTCGCGAGGCTATTGAAATCAAAAAACATCCTAATTTTAATAGAGAAGATGGTTAGAATGTACCACCAGCTTGGGATCCAGTAATTCAAATAGTCAAACCCAAGAAGAAGCAAACCACAGCTAGACTTCATGACACTTTGAGCTCAATCTGTGTGAATAGAAACACCAATGATTAAATTATGTTCGGGTACTTTGAAACAACTACACTGGAACATTGAGATAACTACCATCTTAGTCTCCCCGTGACCATGGCTGCTGAAAAGCAACCGAAACGTCGGGGAAAGTGTAAACTTAAATATAAATAGATTTAATAATTTAATTAGCTTATAAATTAGTAGAGTTTAATAGTAGAAGTATCTAAATTATGTAAAAAAGTGTCAAATAAACAACGCGATAAAAACCGTATATAGCAGTTTAATTTCAATTAATAACATTCGCTTAAACAGAAGACAATTTTATTTAAATTATTTCTTCTGAAACGTAAAAGCATTTTATATTACTAACTTGACTTAAAGAGAATAACTAATATTCATAGATATACTAGTGAGTAGCTTATAGCAGCAAGTAGAGATTCTCGGAGAATCATAGTCTAACTACACTAAATACTATTATAGATGAAGCTGGGCTAATCTCGTTGCCAGGGGTAAGTATAATCCTATACTACAACGTGTGAGTACTTATCGTTCACATGCAAGCACTTACAACTTAATGCAATGCTCTGCAGTTATACTTCTTGCGCTTTATTTCGTAATAATAGTTATTATTCTTTGGTCAAACGCTCCAAGAAACAGGCATGAGTTTAGTTAGTTAATCCGCAGGTATGTCATTTAATGTTTGTATTGATGTCTGGTTTATGTAACCAAGCAAGTAGGAACATAAAGTCAAGGTTTAAGTTATCATGCACGTTATGTAATTATATCTGCTGGTTGCCTTGTCTTAAGTCAATTGACTGAAGTGCTGTTCTGTTAGATCTTATTATCAATCTCATAACTAAAGCCACAGTTAAAGTTGCATCATAACCATAGTTTCAGTCGAAATTATATTTGTATTCGATGTGCAAACTTTTACGGAATATCAACGCTGCTCTTTCAACAAACGTGTGACAGAAACTCAGAAATTAAAATCATACTTCAAAGTTACATTCATCTTTTAAGCCACCTGAAAGCGGGTCATATGCCGTACATCCTGAAGCTCTTTTAATAAAACGCGCACCTATGACAGCACAGCGTGTACGGCTTGGCCATAAATCCGGCAGAAGGCATAAATATCGCGGAACGCCGCGCCGAATCACTTGCCGGAGACAAGGTGAAGCCAACGCTTTCAGTTATGTGACTCGTAAATTGATGGTGTGATTGATGGTAAAGTAATAGCCGTATTAAAAAATTGAGTAGGAGCAAGAGAAAAGTCAGGCTGTAGATAAATGTATGAAAACTAGAGGGAATTAATAAGGAAATAAATAGGTCTCAGTTTAATTTTATCAATATTTCTGCATTTAATCGCTTGTAATGTTGTGTATAATATATTAATTTTACACTGGCTCCGTTATTTTGAATACTTGTAGTAGCTACGGCTACAGGAAGACTAAGGTAAACTATTTCTCAATGTCTTAATATGAGACACCACAAAATTTGTTATCATTATATTTCAAGTTTAAAAATAAAATGTATTTTGATTGTCAAATGGAGTATTTTAGTTTCAACAATCACATAATTGTTCAACCGAATAATTCGAAAATATTTTTATACACACAAAAAGCAAAAATATATGTATTTCCAAAATCACTTCTCAATTTTTTTTGCATCCTGCACTGTCATTACAAATTCAACATTCTGAAATAAAATCGTAAATTTTCAGTAACAAGTCGTCGTTTCGCGTACCGCGCAGCACATATCTCAGGGTTATTTCCCTCGGATGAAATATGTGGCAATTTCTTTGAATAATACATGGGCCATATTTCAGCTGCTACGGTGCTCGTAGCAACGAGCGTAGGCCGTAGTGGCTCGTAGCGCTACATAAGGTATGCTGCACACTCAGGTGGGCAGAATATTTGAAACGTTTTGTCAATTTATAATAATAACAATAAATGAAGTAACAAAATGAACAGTTGATATTTTCATATGAGGAATGAAGTTTCTTTGGTAAAATATGATTCTATAAAATAGGACACGTTGTCGTGAAAACAATGCCATTGTAGTTGGTAGTAAAGTACGTTTAAGAAAATAAATAAATTGGTTACTTTTGTCGGCAAAGATTCTGTAGCAGCTTGAAATCTGAGCAAAGGCATATTTTTCACCTTCCCTTGGCTTTGGAATGCCTCAGAGGAGCTACCGATAAAATATTCTCAACACCATGATAGTTCCAATTACTATTTACCCCGGCAATTCATTCAAGTAGCAATTACGCACGTATCCAAAATAAGAGAAATACGTCTAGGTATACAAAACAAAAAATGAAAGCTATATTTTACTTTTATAATATTACATTCGCCCTCTCACTTCCTATTATGTCGTCAGGAAACTTAACAAGGTAAGTGTGTAACGCACCTTACTCGATAATATATTGTTCTAGGAAGTGTCAGTGATGTTTCGACTTTGTTTTATTTGCTTGTTTTGCGTTGATTGGTTCTATAGGGGCCTAGGGAAAAAATGTCTGTTTCGTGTTTTATAAGAGAGGGAGAACGTATGATTGTAAGACACCTATACGATAAATGTTAGATAAATCACACAATATGTGTATTGTAATTCACTGTTTCAAATAAAAATAATATTAAAGCATAACCTTCAGCTTCTTTAAACTACATTAAAACGAATTTATGGTTTTGTAATTTCCCTTTTTTCAACCTCATAAACAATTCAAGATAATTGTCAAAAAACGCGATACTAATAAAATTTTCACACTACGATATCATGCGTATCAAAGTGCCATCAACTTTGTATAAATTAAAGTGCCACCACCTGCCAGTTTTTGCCATACGCCATCCTGCCATCCAACTACAAAGATGCTAATGCCAATTTATCACTTTACACGTCACCTTTAGGACACATAATATATTGGAACATTAGAACGTAATGAATGGCTCATTCGATCGTTAGTCAATTTTTTTAGAAATACTGTCTTAATGTTTTCGTTGTCACCTTTATTTTAAATGCGCTAAGGTCTACTATCGCGATATTATCTGTGAAAGTATATTGACATTCTTATTTTTCTGTAAATACATATAATATGCGATCGAGTGAAATCTTATTTCATAGACGTTAAAGTATTTTTTCCTTTAACCTGTTTCTATCAGCATCTTGGTTGGTTTTTTACACCGTTTCAATTCAAAAACGCGTGTTCTATAAATTTTTGAGGAGTCAAGAATCGCCGATTTAGTGTGAAAGGGCATAGAATAGGGAGAATTGTCATGGCTATTATGTTCGCTAATAAATGGTTGGTATGTTTTTTGGCTTAGTGGGTGATCTGCAGAAGATTAAGATTTTGGCAGCTGACATTTAGCAAAGTATAAAAATCTTTTTAAATACTATGAGCTTAGGGGTCATGGTGTGAAATTAAAACAAGGTGACTTGCGATGAGGATCATTATATGGACTCACTATTATAACCGACGTGAGTGGTATACCTAAGACAGACATTTAATAAGCTTAGCTAAAGAGGACATGATTAATTATTTGTAAGCCAATGGCTAGTTATCATCTTCAATTGAACAAGTATATCAATTTCTATTGCCAATGTATTTACTTATTTATATTTATTTATATGCAGATGTCTATTGACAATATTTCATAAAAAATATTCTGATTCCTTAAGCTTCTTTTAAGATTACCGCCTCAACAAAATTTATTGATTGTTGCTCATTAAGGTTTGAAGGAGAGGTCTTCAGCAAGATACGGGGGGTATTTTTCATGTCAACAATAGCTTCCCACCCAAGCACTTATCCCATGCTGAGTTACTTTGCGACAATATCCTACTAACCAGTACTCTATCTAACCCAGAACACCTACTAAATATTTATTTTTATTATCAGTTTAGCCTAAAATTGTACCTAAAATGATATTATGCGTGTAGATAAAAAAGTGCCAAATAGTTTTCACTAAGTACCACCGTACTATGTCTAGTTCTTTTGATTAGGCTACCACCACTTTATGGTATGTCTCCGAGCGAGCCAGTTCATTTGTCTGTCTCATCAAATAATAGGTAATGGCGACATGTTCTAGTAATAAAACAACCTGGGTGTAAAATAATATATTTAGGTCAAATTATTAGGTTAGTATATGCGACATAGTTGTGTGGAAAATATTTCATGTAACATATATTGCATGCTTAGTAGAAAGTATCTGAAGACTAGGAACTCCACAATCACTTGCAATAGACTATTCGATGATATTGCCAGCTTATCCTCAGATATTAATAGTGATAAGAGTAGCAAACACCAAATTTCTGAAATGCTTATTAGAGACATTTCAAAATAAACATTATATCAAGTAGGTAATTTTATTGGCTGTTGCTATTTCATTCAGTCAATCCTGTGAACATGCATTTGATGGTCAGTTGGATTTTAGTATTGACCTGTCAGAAACCGGACTTTATTATGTATTCTCACCTACTCAACCGAAATTTAGAATTTTCGGCATTCAGAGTTACAACAGCCAAAAATGCACGCTCACAAAATCATCACCGTCCATGTCATCCCCTCGTATCGTCATTTCGTACTCCCGCGAGTACCACTCTTAAAACTCGTAAAAGGCGCGCCATAAGTTTGAATTATCGCTGCTCTGAGCCTCAGTAATGAATATGGCTGCCTGTATATTTCAATTTGGGCGGCAACCGTGAGCAATGTGCTACGTTTTTACGACCAGTTTTTTGGAACAGCCTTTTTAGAACATTATAAGGGGTAGGTATTTGAATAATTAGCGTGTTAATTAGCGTATGATTGTTTAATTTTCGTATTAATTTATTTAGTATGGTACATATTTGTATTCATTTATTTTACTAACACTATAAGGCTCTTTAATACTAAGAAAAATCTAAAACACACATTGTTGTGATTCTGATACATGTATACAACGTTGATTAAACAGTGAGGCTTTATTTCTATCTACATCATATTTAGTGTACAATTATTTGTTGTTCCTAATAAAAAAGATAAAAAAATTCATATATTATAGTATGTACCACATACAAGCTCTACACCAAATTTCAGTTCAATAGGAGCAGTAGATTAGCCACAGGATAGATTTTTAGTTTGCAACGGGTTGTATCTGTCTAACATCTGACCGAGAGTCTAAGCATAGGCATCTAAGGTCATGCACCTTAAAGCGGCAAAAATGTAGGAAACGTTGCCGCTCTGATACTTAGTATACATTATTAAAGTAGCCAACAATCATGCGATAGTGAGTCTTAGCACAAAAAGAACGAAAACACAAGCATGCTTGTGTTTTCACCACTAGTTTATACCATTAGTTTGTAACACAAACAAGGAAGCAATAAATAAACCCATGACAACAATGAAACAATGAAAGTCAACAGATGTTTATAAAATATGGTGTTTGTGTATTAAATTGATTTAATTTGTTTGAAAAAGTGATTTTCTATTTTTATCTTTATCGAGTTTTTAATCGTTTCGAATTAAGACTGAGCCCATATGGAATACTATGTCCATTTTAATGTCCATGGAACATAGCAACCTTGTATAATAACATGTTGTAATATACCGGTGGTTCCTATTGTGAAACAGGCCTTGGCTTTTCTATTAAAGTACAAGAAACAATACAAATAAATACAAATATAAATAACAAAAACGAAGTGTAAAGAAGAAACTAAAATGTCGTCCTCATGATGTTAATTGTGACTAACCAGAACACAAATCATTAGAAGCGATAGAAAATTAAATTGAATGAGAAGCCTTTGTGTAGCTGAATAATTTTGATACAAAGTTAAGTACAAACCATGCAATCGTTTAAGTTTAAAATGTTATGATTGCTGTTAAAAGTTACTATAGCACAGAAGCATCCTTACTTAAGCCCGGCATTTATCTCAAATTTAAACGAAAACACTCAACCTCCACTCAGTAGAAAATCGCTTTTCTTCTCAACGTAGTTATGTGCTTTGTGATGTGTGATTGTAATTTTTAGGTTTCTTAAAGAAGCCCTGTTCGGGTACCTATATATTTGTCCTTAGCCCTGGCAGCAGCCCGATTCCTTTTATTTAATGGTAAATAACACGCAATCTTTAAGCCTGGAGTTCCTGGCGATACACGTATCCATAGCCTACGATAACATAGTACCACCAAACAGGCCTTTGCTTGGTTATCAAGTTTTGCCGTATAAAATATAAGAATGATATATTAAGCGTAACAACAGGACCCTAATGAAAGCCAACATCAAAGCACCTATTGAATCACCAAAACTCCCCACTGTAAAAAAGTCTCTATTATCCACCTCTATAGACATTATATCATGCTAAGCCATACATTGCGAGAAAGGCTAATTTAGCGAGACCATTTAGCCTCCGAGCGAGGTTGGAATTGTGATATACAGGGTGTTTCATTACGCTCGTACGCGCCGTAACCGAGCCATATTTCAAAATTATAGCCCGCTTTACGACTCCGGCCGACGTCGCGGTACGACATTAGTTTTAAATCGTGTTGCAGTGCGGATGTTTAAGTGAAATGTCATGAGGTAATGAAAAATTGAAGCCGCGGCTATAATAAGATGTCAGAAAAACGTCGCGTCTTTGATAAATGTATGTTAACTACTTGGGAGATGTTAGAACCTCCAAATTATTTGAGCTACTATTTATATATTGTAAAATCTTGATTTTATCTTTTAAATGTTTATTAATAACTTTTATTAAGTTAGCCTATGACTACAGAACCTACTCAAAGTACTAAACCTATTTGTCAATAGCTAAAATTCTTAATACCAAGAAAGGGATATTGTATTAAAATAGTGTGTTTCATCTGAAGGGTGTAAATTAGTAACAATAAAAAATCGTAAATATGACAAATATCACCATTTGTAATTACAAAAAGCTACAAATAACATAATTTTATTTATCACGTGTCACGTAATTTATAACCAAAACCGAAATAAACAGCGCAATAAATCAAGGTGACTGTGCTAATCGTCGAACCTCGAATCTCGGATAATGCGAAATCATTTATAATATTTTTATTCCGACAATTCTATTGTTAATAACAATTTCGGGTAATAAATTCTACCTCCGGCGTATCGGATCCCCCGGAATCACACAACAAAGGAAAGCACTAGATCATTGCCGCACAAAAAAGCGTACACGCCACGACACAGCTTATTTATTTATGAGTTCAATTCAAACTTAAAGCCCTCTCCTACGAGCATAATATTGAGCGATCGATATCAGCTCATTTCGGGCACCACACTGCGTTCACTCAAAGGGACGCGTCAAAAAAAAACCGGTCCAAGTGTCATCTTTCTTGTGACAGACGACAGCTGCGGGGAACACGACAATACGAGCGATATCGATTCATCACATCGACGACAATGACGCTCATTGGGGCGTCTACCCTACGCCGCGCGCCACAGTTTAATATTCCTTCGAGTACAATATTGACAAACTGATATTTTTAATATGTGTTCTTGGGATATTTTTACTCTGCACAGGGTGGAGATGACAGTAATCGGTGGTAGTGTGAAACCGATAGACAGCCGTGGTAAATTGACAATGGTAGTGATTTAAAAGGGAAATAAATAGGGTAAAAGCCGTGAAGATAGCAATAACAAACACACATTTCACGGTCGGGGATTCGCTTAGTTTCGTTGTAGCAAATTTGATATGGGTATCGAATCTGTTGAATGGGATTATTTAAACACTGAATTGCATAGAGAGTATTGTGTGGAGTGGAATAAATGAAGTATTGATATTGCCGTTCAATAAATGTTTGATTAGGGATAATCCCTCGTTTGTGATAAGGTAAGGCAAGATGCCTTTTGTGAAAAAGGATAAGTAATGGTAAATTGTAGGTTTATTTTATTAACATAAACGAAAAAGTGTTTGTTATTCTTTAGTGCGTGTAAACAGCTGTTATTTTCAAAGAGAGATTAATATAGATTTAGTTTTTGTTTGTGTAATTTGTTTGAAATTTACACAAAAATAGTAATTTCTATCTATGTAAAATAATCTCCTTTGAATAAAATGAATTTAGATGATGATAGTACGATGGACAGAGGGACACTTAAAAAGATTGATGGATTGTGTGGAAGATGACATGACTTGGAATGGGAATAATGAGAATCAATACATGGATAGAAATACATTTACTGCGTCCAAACACGAGGCCATGAATATGAGAATAAGTGGTGTTGGATTTCTAAATGATATACAATTTTCATCGCTACCATTTTTTTACCCGCTTTTCATCAACATAACCATAGACGGCGAGGCCGCGCGAATCGTTTTCACATGCAATCGCGACTCCACTGTAGTTTCGACCCGCTGCCGTGAGAAACGGCAGGCCACAACACAAAACTAAATCTGGCCCACGCAGCCCGCCACCCCCAGATCAAACCTCAGGCTGGCTGAAGGTCATCTCATCATCATCGTATCATCTCAACATAAACCGAGGAATACAGAACCAAGAGTATATTTAAAGGATATAATATCTGTCAAAGCCAGGTCACGGGGAGACTGACCATGTCGTGAGTCTCCCCGTGACCATGGCTGCTGAAAAGCAACCGAAACGTCGGGGAAAGTGTAAAATTAAATTAAATCTAAATAGTTTTGATAATAATTTAATTAGCATAAAAATTAGTAATGTTTAAAAGTAAAAGTAGTGTAACAGTTTTCAAAATTATGTAATAAAGTGTCAAATGAACAACGCGATAAAATCCGTATATAGTAGTTTTATTTCAAAGATATTGTTAATTATTTTTTAAATGTCTTTTTGAGAAATAAAGACTGCACGAATAAAATTCTTTTATTCTAACAAAATGATGTTAAACAATCATTCCATTCATTTTGCTTCTTTAGACTCAACTTTGTAATTAAAAAAGGTTTTGCTAAACATAAACGCAATAATCGAAGTAGTCAATGCACTTATTATAAGTATAAGAAAAAAAATCTTGTGAAATAATTCTATTGAAAAGTGCACTAAAATGATTTACTAGGCATAATTGCATTCTGTAGTATAGTTGATGCGTTTATGATTAGTTTGAATTGGATAAAACGATAATATTTTCTAACAGTAAGTACTTTTTTGTATTTGTACATATAAATATAACATTTGAATAATTTTAATAAATAGGAGAATGTACCTTATACTCTGCTGCTTCTCTCAGTGCAATTTTCACATCAGTAACTAATTTAGTTCCGGAGATACAAGTAAAATAAGAAAAATAAATTTACCGCGTTTTTCTCAAAAGTTGTCAAAAGATGGTTAATGCGTTTTTCATAAGCGCGGCAGTATGGATAGATAAAGGTTGACAGTCATGATTATAATTCACATTAACTCTCAAATAATTTAAATGAAGTTCTTCATACTGAAGAAAACACAATAATAAATATATTTCAATTCGTGCAATGATCTTTAATCTGCATGTATACGCAGATATCCCGTATGTCGAGATGGTTCTTTAAAACATTAAGAACAAACTATCTTTGCAGAAAGTGGTAGAATCTGCTAAATGCTTATTTCTTTTTATCAGATACTTATGTAGTTAGTTATTTAAAATATGGTACTTGATATAATACATAATATATATACTCATATAATAGGTTATATGACAGCAAACGTGGTGGTAATTTAGTACTGATAAGTTGCATTTTCTTTTCTTTCCTTTTCTTATACAACTAATATAGCACGCAAGGAAACGGTCCGCTTGATGGCAGACTGTAACGGTAACCTATGTCTATGACAGGACTAAAGGCGTCACTCTAGTGTTACAGATTAAAGAGCCTTCCTCAGATGAACTACCCCAGTTAGAGCAAATCAATCATGCTGTGCCATAACTCTCGGATTCTGATGTGTAACGAAGTAACCTGAAATAATAAGTTATTTAAATTGGAAAATATAACAATCTTTTATTAAAATGTATATAGTAAGAAATTAATTTTTTTTACTAACAGTCGCTATTTCTGCCCATTCCCTCCGTTTCTGTGATGGATGAACCTAGGCATTAAGAACGGACACAAAGAAGACACGAAACGATTATTTGTGGATCACATAAATGTATGTCCTATGTGAGGATCGAACCCACAAAACTACGTAGATTTGATATACATATCAGTAGCTTATATCTCTTTCAAATTTCAGATCTATTACCCACGTCACTTCGAATATTCTCTATGTTTAGATGTCGGTTAATCATCATAGATCTATTGAAGCATGATTGAGCAATAATGAGAAACCCAAAACCCATGGGAACAGCCTGTCTGGTTCGATTATGTCTGTTGGGAAATTATTTCTTGTTTAAAAACTGTATGGTATTTTTATTACGGATTCGATGAATTTCTGTTATAGAATATGAGTTGCTACTTACACGATTATCTATTAAACCATGTATTTAATGTGTGTTACGCGTCAACGTAGATTTTATATCGCTTGGGAACAGTACTTTTTCTGGATAAAATGGTACCCTAAGACGATTCCTGTACCCCTGAATGTGTATGCAAAATTTCATGATGATCGGTCGAGTAGTTAAGGCGTGAAAGCGTAAAAAACGAACAAACATACTCACATTCGCATTTATAATATCAGCTAGGACTAGTTAAAATAATGACTGTACCCCATGATTTTACTCACGTTACTTACGTAGCTCCTCTCCCGTGGCTGTTAGCGTGATGTTATATCCTATAACCCCCCTCAATAAAAGAACTATGTAATGCAAAAAGATTTCTCAAAGTAGACTTATAGTTTCAGAAGTTAGCGCATTCAAACAATCTTTTCATACATACATACATACATAGATTCACGCCTGTTTCCCAGAGGGGTAGGCAGAAACTACGGATTTCTATTTGCTGCGATCCTGACACACTTCTCTTTACTTTTCAGCTCTATTATATTAGTATAGATAGCAACGAAATACTATAATATATATTATTTGTACCTATGAACAGCTTTATATTATAGCATTTTGACTGCTTCATTAGTTAATTTAATTGCAGTCAGCCCACGTAAATAATCAGCTTCTTTTGTCAGCCTGTCTTAGGATTCGCCTAAGTCAGGCTGACAAAGGCTGTAGCTGAATTATTTTATTAAATAATTCTCTACCGCTGGTGAGGAAGGAAGTAGGTGGTGTTCCATCTCGTGCTTCCCAAGATTTCCATGACTGGTGGGATTTTGGACTGACCTACTGACAAAATAGATGGTAAATGAAATCAAAAGCATAGGTATATCTCGAGCAATTTCATTGAAAATCACAAATGCGTTGTTCATCATTATGAACAATGCATTTGTGATACATTAATTTTTATTTCTTTTCAAAGCATCTACTGCTCTATAAATATTTTTAACGCACGGCTAGTAAACATTAAACAACAGAAATAAAGAAATGGTACATAGTCTTAAAATAACTACTTCTAGATTAAATTATATTTTCATCCCATGTAGGGTGAATCTACAATAATCTGTCCATTGACCGTGACCAGACTATCATTTCAACAACTCGTGCAATCATCGTTGTAAAATACTTTCCATTTTTCAAAGAAAACCGGTCAAACTACACATGTTATATCCAAATAGAGCATACAACAGAAATACATATATTAAAACCAAAACACTTTGGTACAATTGATACAAAAAGTCAAGCACAACCAACTTATCTATCTACCCTCCTAATAAATTATAAGAACGACATTGTACAAAGTAAATCGCGTCAACCGTCAACCTCACACCGCGTTTATTTCTCGTTACAATAGGTACGTGTCCCCGTCACCATGCCATTGTAGTCCACAATCGTGACGGACAAACAGAATGTACCGTCCGAGCTTCCTGCGCTTTCAAAACGGCGGAATTGTGTAAACATCACTATATTGTAAGTGCATTTTTGTGTGACGGTAATGAGGTAACTGCTACGCTTATGCTTTAGAAAAAGGAATCTTATGCTCAATACTGAAAGTATGTTTTTGAAGTCGGTGTTGTCTGAATAAGGTTGTTTGTAAATGTGCAGTGGAAATGTGTGCGGGTAATGGATTGGCCGATTGTCGGCCGTCCGTCGAGTGGCAGTGGGTGGTCATTTCACGTCGGCAGCTTTACATCATCGTTTGAAAAGAACACAAAGGGCGAATATTAAATGAACGCTCGTAATGTTCGTCGTATTTTATAGTGACGTGTGATATTCGGTTTGAATCGTAAGTAACTTTGATAGTGGACATGTCGTTCTTAGATTTTTTTTGTCTTCATAAAACTTCTTCATTGATCCGCCATAAGTTTATGTGCGATCTAAAAGTCCTGGGTTCAATTCTGTTTGAACAATGTGGTTTTAGGTTTGTGATAGGAAATTCTCAATAACAGCACAGTGATACATTTGACCTAAAATACAAGTGGCGAAATGTGGTCGTAATGCATCTTTTGTATGGTCTTAACCTATTGAGTCTCATTGGCACTCCGGTAGCCAGATACAACCAGATACAAGAGCTTTTCAATTAAGGCTGGCATTCCAATAATTGTCAGGTTAATGGATATATAGGCGTGAGTCAATGATGAAGATAAATACAGTAAAAAATATCAATAAGTTTGTTAAGGAAATATTGCTGTATTATCCTTTCATTATATTTGCTCATCATTATTTAAGTATTTTTAACCATAAGCTATATATTTTGAAATAATTAAACTCCCATGTTCTCTGTCAGTAATATAAAAATAAGAAACATTATAACAATGACTATTTAAGTTCTATTTCGAAAGTGTTATAATTTTATCCGTGCTGAAAAACATACACCGGTTCAAAGAAACACTAACGCACCGATATCTGTATCGTATCAATATTAAAAGTCTACCCAATAAAAAGTATATTAAAGTAAAGATCCAAGAAGCAACATAAAATTTATATGTAATACACTTTAAATAAACATAAATATGTCAACATTACTCCGTATTCATCGCATTTACGTATAATATGACCAATTAAGGGACTGAGTTATAACCACGACCGCTATTATGTGTCACCAAGTGTCACGGTAGTAAAAAATAAAATATTCTTATCATTACCAGCCATGGCACCTCGAGTCAGTGTTTGAACATTAATGCGTGACAAATAAAAACGTTGGCACCGAAAGGTTGCTTTTATGAGTGTACTTGTTACAATTTTTATTAAGTAAGTGCTGACCAAAAAAGTAGCTTGTGCAAAGAAAAACATATCGTTGGCTGTGGTTAATTTGAAACTGGATAGTGATGGCAATGATGTATATATGATTCAACATGCATAAACTCACACGTCTATCACAGAAAGGGCAGGCAGAAGTACATTGCTGCCTTTCAATTTGAGAATTAATAAGTCTTAGCTAACAAAATATAGGTGTAATGTATTACGCTCTTATTTCTCCAGTTACATTTTTAGACACCATGTTATACTATGTAAGAAAGAAAGAAAGAAAATACATTTATTTTGACAGGAAAACACACAACACATACTGCAGACAGCATAAACGTAGTATACAGTTAGACAGGGAAAAAAAGAAGACAATGGGACAGTAGAACAAAAGTAAATGACAATTTAAAATACAATAATATTAAAATAAAAAATAAAAACAAATATGCAAATAAACAAATAAAAAATAAAAATATTAAACCCTTGTCCGATCCATTTAGTAAATATATAACCTAGCGTATGCAGTGTGCGTCGCAGTGTCTGCCAAAAAAAGATGTTGCTCAGCCCGAAGCTGTATCCGCATAAGCGAAACAGCGCTGATTTTCAGCAACACCTTGGATGTGACAATCCTATGATCATCTACCATACATATTTACGTATTCGGTACTCTACTGAGAATTTCCTAGTACAACAAAACTTCGCCCGACTTGGATATCAACACTGGGACGCAAACTTTCGCTACCAATGAGACTAGCAGCAATCTATACTAATTTTATAAAGCTGAAAAGTTTGTTTGTTATTTGTTTGGTTGAACGCGCTAATCTCAGGAACTACTGGTTCAAATTGAAAAAATCTTGTAGGTGTTGGATAGCCCATGTATCGAGGAAGACTATATGCTACATAACATAACGCTACGACCAATAGGAGTGGACCATCAATGAAAATTTTGTAAATATGGCAAATTCTCTTATGTGAAGCAGACGAAGTTGCGCGGGGCAGCTAATAATATATATTTATAATTACTTAAATATTTGAATTCAGTAGAAGTCAATGTAAAAAGGACATTCATACCTGTGTCCATACCGTGTTACTAGCGGATGCATAAGGAAAGATACACAGGCATGAAGTACAAGCTTTGAAAATACTAGTTCCTGTTAGTGTTTACGCCTGCGTGTTCCTTAAGAGAACGCATTACCAAAGAGTATTCAATGTTAAGGTAGAGAGCATAGCTTAACTTATAAGTATGCCAAGTTCAATGCAAAACTGTTTAACTGATTACAAGTAACAAACATTCAAACATCTTTATAAGCCTCCACATTTAAAATAACTATTAGAAGTATTTAAGAAAACGTTTTGGCTGAATCTTGCATTATGTACGATTCAAACCTTAATTCAGTCAGAAATTTATAATTTCTGTTTTTACCAAGCAAGTTTTATCTTTATGCGATATTATTTTCGTAGTATGAACACTTCTACTTCAAACTAAATTTTATACAATATTAGATAACATTTCTTAACGGCGTTGGTAAATATTAAAAGGTAATAAATCCCGTAGTGATTTAAGACCCATTTTCTATCTATTATACGCACAAATCGCGAAACTATTAAAACGTTAAGTATAGCAAACTCTGGGTGACGTTCTCTTCTTAAGCAAACCAGTGTAGTAAACAGGGTATAGATTACTGGCAAATTCCGATTTCAAGGGTAAGAGAACATGCCTTCTTAATCTAACCCTTTAGTTACTATTCATTAAATAGTTCAGTTATATCCCAATAAATGTAAATACAACTAGTATAACTGGTAACATTTATTTACGATAAGAATATTAGTTTTAAGGAATTTCAAAATGGTAGCAAATATTTTGTTATAAAACCTAATATTAGAAAAACAAACCTTACTAAAAGTCTAGCTGAGTCATATAAAACAAGTCAACTTTATATCTGCACTGTAAATAAAATGTATATTTTACAAAACACATAAATATAATGAACACGCTCGTAAACTTGCCAATATAAATAACAAAACAAAAAGTCAACTAAAAACAAAAGTTATTTATGCCTCGAAAACCATTTATCAAGACAAAAAGGTGTACATTACACTAATATCCCAATATGTTGATACAAACGCGGCCGTGACAATTTTTATGTGTAGAGATTAACAAAAAATTATGGCGCTCGCTACCCAGCTGTCACTGTCCTATCTACAACCGTAACTCAGAGTTTATTTTTTATTCAACTTTTTTAAATGTATTCTGACAAGAAGCGCGACTTTATATCTTTTATGAGGTAAATTGAGGTGTTAAACATCATCTACGGGTTGAAATGGGCTGCTTTTAGTCACTCTTGGTATTACAAAGCTTGATGCTACAATATGATAACAATATGGACTTCTGTACTTAATAGTTTTTAAGTTGACATTTACTTTGACTTTACGACTTTTAAGTATGATTTATATTTTTACATATAAAATTAATATTATGATGATTCTTGTCTTCTGTCATATTAAAATTAATAAGTATACCGGCGGCTTATATATAACTTGTCGTATGATTATTTTTGGGATTATCTTTTTTACATACTATTATGCTTTTTGATTACTAACGTGATATCAATTTTATCTTTTAAAATTTATAGTAATAATGAAATGTCAAGCTAATTATAATATTCGACGGAGCCATAAAATAAAAATATATTTAACCTGACAACGTCCCAACTAATCTACCATTTATCTAATCCCCACAAGCGCGGCGTCAATAAATTATTCCTAAGTGAAACATAAACGATAATGTCAATTGTGTAAACATTCGTCCCCTTTACATTTGTACAAACACTGACCTACTGGTTGTATTAGGGCCAACCCTGCCTCACAAATCACACACTATTACCACCTCAGCTGAGATTAATAATCAATTCTAAATTGCTGCCATTAAAGTTGCTTTTTGCTTGTGACTGAATGTGACTAATGGCATTTTGCTCGGTTGCGGTTAAAGAAACAACTCCATCCATCATCGGTAAGTGATCGATGAGGGCTGCCCAAATATTTGAATTATTTGATATGGAAGTACAGGAGCGACTCAGTCACTTGCCACTGTGTGTGGAATTAAATTTTATTTATTGTGGTATTTCCTGAACATTTTTCAATATGTATATTTGAGTATAATATTTTTATGATGGAAGAGTCTTGTAAGTTAGGTCATCTTATGTAAATATAAATTTACATAAGATTTTAGATAATGATTCTAACTGATTAAGTTAGATATCGCATTCGACGTTTTAGTATATCAACTCAAATGGCGTCGTGATTAACTAGTGTAGGTAAAATACATCTCTTATATTATGAGCTTCATGAGTAGAAACTTGTATTTCACTTAGTATTTTGATATCTAACAATGCAAAATAAGTATTTTTCTCATAAGAATTTTCATTGCCAATGGTAATAAATAGAAATTCTGCCAAACATTACCGCGAATTGCACCATAAATCTGAAATGCTATCATCTTTCCTCATCCGAATAACTGAGAGTATTCGATTAATATTCCGTCGTATTTATCATCAAAATCATAATTCAGTGTCGTTGGAGCAAACATTTGCCTAATCGCTCCCACCTGTCAATGTTTGAGCAAATATTGGAGCGGCAGCAAACATGCCTAGCCTGTTTGCACTATATATTTAGTTATCAATTTATCGCCTTATTATTAATCGGAAATTTGAATGGTTTGTGTATTTAAGATGTGTATGATTGATGACGGCAATAAGTAGAAATATGATTAACCGATTTGACCTAGATAAAACTGGTTTTCTTCTATATATATAGTTCTAGAACCTATATAATTTTGTCATAATTTATGTGAAATTTGATTTGATTAGTGCAATATTGATTACTACATATTATAAAACGGAGTCCCTGCCGCGTCTGTCTGTTTGTGATAAACCCAAAAACTACTGAACGGATTTTCACGCCGTTATTACCAATAGACAGAGTGATTTATGAAGAAGGTTTAGGTGTATTAAGTAATTTGTTAAGGTTTTGTACTACTCGTGTGAAGCCGGAGCGGGTCGCTAGTAATCTTATAAATGCAAGTATATATAGGACAAAACTTTATAAAACCATAAATATTTAAAAATAATGACTCTGTTTTTTATGTTAATGTTATATTTATAGTCTCGGAAAGGCAGAAAACGCAGTGATGCCAGGATAAGAGACAGGTAATTGGAGAAGTTAGTTCTTGTCAATGGTGTGACGGTGGAAAAAGCTATTTAAATCTAGTTTCTAGATAGAGACTTTCATTTACGACATGGATCAATGGCTACTGACGTTACTTGTGGCTGCCGTCGCGTATTGATGAGTTCTGATAATCTGTAATAGGTTTTAGATGCTGGATTAAACAGGAACTTAGTTTGTTATTAATTGCAATTAATAATGCTTACATTCATATATGTTTACGATTTCAAAGGTCTGCTATTTCTAAATGAATCATAGTCTGTCTTTGACCAAATACGGGAGCGTGATATGTGCGTACAAGACGCTGTCAAATTACAGCGTCATTTCAAGCAAATATTTGTTCATAAGTGTATAGTATTGGTAATATACTACTAATACTATACACTTATAGCTATTTTTATACCATACAGCGATAGGTCAGTGGGGAGACCAACATACTGCACTGCACAATTCGAACCCACGTCGCGCACCTCTGACTTTTCGAAATTATGTGCGTATTGATTAACAATTATCGCCTTCTCAGTGCCTCGGAGAGCACGTTAAGCCGTCGGTACCGGTTGCTATGAACATCTATGGCAGTCGTTATTGGGAAAGTCAGTACCTTCTAATATCCTGACACTGGTCTAGCCTTAGGATATCATTAGCCTTCGGGTTGCGGAGGTCAGGTGGCAGCCGCTCCGTGTAAAAACGTATATTCAGTCAAATCCGGTTAGACTAGAAAAGCCGATCCCAAATGACCTGGGAATAATAAAGGCTAAGGGAGAAGAAGAAGAAGTGTATAGTATTGGTAGCTTAGCAGTAGTAAAACCCAATAATATTTCAAATTCAGTGCGAATCTGAGAGATTGCCTGCTTTCTTTGCCCTTTACGTGGTACCTTAAACCAAAGCTAAAAAAATGTGGATGTAATACTATTTTGTCTGCACCTTTGGCAAGTACGTGAAGGTGTCGCAATTCGCAAGTCGCAGCTGATCACATATTTAATCGTCACAATGGCTATATGGCTATAGCCTAACCATACATATCGTTATTGCTTGCAACGGTGAAATAGACTCAGTCGTGAAACACTTAGATATAGCTAAATATGATAAGACTGCTAAGCCAACGCAATACTCTTATGAATAAGAAGATTACAATGGTGATAATATACGATTGTTTTCTGGGACAAAGAACCTCATACAAATTAATTTCTAATGACGATCAATCAAAGCTAAATAATTTCAACAAAAATCTAGTTAAATATCTGACAGACAGTAATATTTCATTTGCACCACATTTTCTTATATCTAAAAACAATTTGTTCTATTAACACAGAAATTAAAGTGATCAATTCTGAACGATACACAATTCACTTTTAGAAGTCCCCCTCTTTTCAGTACACAGTGTAAACATGAACGGTATTGCAATCGTTATAAATAACCAGCAGTTTCTTTTTTAAATAATTACGTCAAAGATTATTTTTTAATATCTGTTTAAGTGATATTTTGAATAAAGATGTTCGAAGAATTATATAGGTATCACATTGAATTAATATGAGTAACAATGACATTACGCTTGATAGCTGTATTTTAAACACGACTCAATTATTTATTTGTGTCATCCACTGATTATAAATCAGCGATAGCTCAGTGGGGAGACCAACAGACTGCAATGCAGAGGGTCTCGGGTTCAAACCCACGTCGCGCACCTCTGACTTTCGGAAGTTATATGACTTTTCGAAATTATGTGCGTATTGATTAACAATTATCGCCTGCTCCGTGCCTCGGAGAGCACGTTAAGCCGTCGGTCCCAGCTGCCATGAACATCTATGGCAGTCGTTATTGGGAAAGTCAGTACCCTCTAATATCCTGACACTGGTCCAGCCTTAGGGTATCGTTAGCCTTCGGGTTGCGGAGGTCAGGTGGCAGCCGCTCCGTGTAAAAACTGATATCCAGTCAAATCCGGTTAGACCAGAAAAGCCGACCCCAAGTGACTTGGGAATAATAAAGGCTAAGAGAGAAGACTGATTATAAATCTGAGTCTGGATGTACTTTGTGTCCATTGGATGTCTATGTTTGAACAAAAAGATGGAACGAACATGAGAGCTGAAGGTTAATTAAAAAACGCCCTGGTTTGGTTGATTGAAAATAGCGCTTTCTTATAATAATTATTACTATACCTAAATTCTTGTATCTTATTATTTTTTGATTTACCGAATATAAATGTTTGCTACTTTTCTCTTCACTGGTTTAATACCTTACCGAAAAGTCATTTACAAATTTCCTTACTGTTTCTTTTACTCTATGGCGCACCCGTCCTGACGATGAATGATGAGCGTGGCGCAGTGATTAACGACGCACCATCCATCATACGCCCCCGTAGCTCGCCCTGACGCCCGTCGCCGCTCGTCACGATACGTCGCCGATATTAATGTGATTGACGCGGTTAATATGTTGTTCATATTTGAATTTGGAAGATTGGTGTGGTATTTAATTGGTAGTTGTCATTTGGTGATTTGATTTTAACATAGGGACCAACGTCATCATCTAAAGGAAAAGGTTTCTCGTGTTTCTTTCTGTATTGTGGTTAAGCAGTGTATGTGCTTATAAGAAGTACTACCTAATAGCTTTGCAAAGAATCCCTGCTAGACTTATGAGATGACATGTAAAAACCTTTGTATTGAATACTGCTAGAACTGGCAACAGTAATGAACCCAACCTTTAATCTATGGCCCAACGCTGTAACTTGACTTTTATTCAGCTAAAATTCAGCTTTGAGTAATGATTATATGTGATTCTGATTAGCTACTAGTTAATACCTAGCTACCTATTTATAAGTAGAGCTGGTAAATAAGTAATGGCGAGGAATTCTAACTAATATTACAAATACGAATGTGAGTTTGTTTGTTAGGCCTCATTTACGGAGACGTGGGGCGTCGCGCGTCGCGCGCGGCGACGCGATCCGCACTGAATTCAAACATATGGCGTTGTATGAGTGCGTTAACGGAGAAGCGATTTTACACGCATTTGCTTGAAATAGAGCGTTTATCGCAGCGGCGCACGCAGCGACGCACGCGGTGGTAATTCTCAATGAAGAGATGCCCGCGGCGGCAACTTCTGCCAATGTTATTTGGAAACACAACGCAGACGTAAATCATTGCGGCAGTGGAGTACGATATAATCGACTTTTTTTAGAAGTAAATTCTATGTTAAAAAGTGTACTATATAATATAATAAATGCGCCGCAGAGATGCCCGCCGCATACGCCGCAGCGATTAAATGCGCCGCAGAGATGCCCGCCGCATACGCCGCAGCGATAGCCGCCACGTGCTTCGCTACACGCTTGGCGATTCGCCGCGGGTGCAGCGGCGGGCACCGCCACGCTGCTCGCTCCGCATCTCTATAAATAACATCGTATATTGTCGTATAAATAATATCGTATATTGTCCTATGTTTGTGTTTACGCGTGCGATGATGCATGCCGCTGCACACGCTGCTCCGTAAAGATAAAAAAAGTGCAACGCGCTGCGAGACGCCACGCCACACGTGACGCGCAACGCCCCGTGTCTCCGTAAATGAGGCCTAACGCTTTCACGCCTTAACAACTCGACCGACCATCATGAAACTTTGCATACAAGTTGTCAAGGTTACAGAAAAGGACATAGGCGCCATTTATTCATGGAAAAGTGCTATTCATGCTAGCAAAGCTCTGGCCAAAAGCTAGTTAAGAATAATTGAAAATCACAAGTATGCAATCCAATTCCAACAACGAACAATCGGCATCAAAATGAAAAATGCTTTCCGTCTCACTTGTACCTGAAGCCAATTAAACGGTGAGCAATGGACATCTGGCGCCAGATTAAGTTGTCGAGAGCTCGTTAATCATCTCCTAAACGGGTAAGGGGTAAATAGAGAGAGTGAAAATAATGTACTTATTTATTGAACCTGTGATGAATTCCTGTTTTGAAATAGAGACTTTTAGGTAGCGTTTTATAACCGTTTATTGTTTAAGCCAAATATTTGTTTAACTATAAGAAACCACTACAATCTACATGGCAGTCCTTCGAACTCCCATTAGGCTATCATATAATCATTATTGATCATTATTACAGATTAGTTCGACATTTGTTTAACTCTTTTTGATATAATCATACAAACATAGACTCACGTATAAATGATTCCTGATACGATAAACAGAGATTATGATGAATTTCGTAACAAAAAGCCCTTTAATACTTTTGGTCGATGCAAATGTTAAACGATCCGACCTATTTGACAAAATAAAGTAATTTTTCAAAATAATTAAATGTATACTACCTATATATTTAGATATAAATACCCTATACTTAACTATCGATATCTATCGATTGATCTTATCGATATCGATAAGATAGTTAAGTATAGGGTAGCGCATTTGCGTGGCATATACAGGGTGTCCGGTAATTAATGGATATCTTTGAAATATCTTATAGCAGAACTGATAGCCGTTCAGGAAAAAAAATTCTATCCTAACTACTCTACCTGAGATATGATTTCTTTTTAATTACCATATTTAAATTTCTTGTACACTATGACCATAAATTAATGAATTCCATCGGTTTTTTGTTGTTTTATTATTAATAACTAATTATGCTAATACATAGATAGACAAAAGTATGACTAGCTATTGCGCTTATAATTTTTTTCATACTTTTTCCTGTACGGCCATAAGTTCCACTATAAGACATTTCAAGTTTATCCATTAATTACCGGACATCCTGTATATGGATTTAATTATCGGAATTCAAAACTACTTCATAATAATATCTAATTGACTGCACGGATGCCAGTGTGAAATTTTGTCTAAGCATGCATTTTTATGGGCCATTAACACGAAACCTTAATAGAATCAGACAATGTAATTATAACTAACATTATAATTAATGCGAATATAAGTTTGTTTATTTGTTACGCATTCACGTCTATACTATTCATCCGATCATCATGAAATCTAGCATACACGTTGTCAGGAGTACAAAGAAAAATTTAGGGTACGTTGGTCGTCAGAATCAGAAATTGTCACTAGCTGACCAGCATGAGGGTTGGCGCCCTCATGCCCCTCTCACATTAAGTCCTCTGGTCGAGGCCCAGACGGACATCCCCCAGTAGAATGGGTCAGTTCCTGCTGAGGAAATTCAGTGCCATGGGTCTTTGCCGGCTCCAGGACACCTCACCCCTGCTTCTCCAGATGGTAGGTATAGGAATTTGGTTTTGGCATTTGCCTGACGAGGGTGGACCCCTTTCCAAATCCACATAACATCCTTCACCGAAGATGTAAGTAGGTAGTTACTTCCCACACACATAATTAGCGATCGTGAAAACTTAAGTAAGTTTTCACTAATCATCGTGTATAAAGTCTGCCTGCGATAATAGAAGTTGAAAACAGTAATGTTTCGAGTGCGATATTTTTTTGAGTAAGTAGTTTAGTGACAACCCTAACCTAAAACTTCAGAACTATATATTTCTGTATTCCTATGCTTGTTGCGCCTGATTTTTATGGTAGTAGTTGTGACCGTATTTAACATGTCCCACACGGGACAAATCTTTGTGTGATCCACAAATGGTTGTTCCGAGTCTGGATGTTCCTTGTATCCGTTGTTTAAATGTTTGTCAAGTCACCCGCAACACAGGATTTTTACTAGAGCAAGCGTTTCCTTTAAAAAAAAAACATAAATAAACCATAGATAGTAGTTTTGCATTGAAGTGAACATTATATCTGTAAATTCAATATTTGTAAAGCCGCTAGCCAGTTATTGTCCTTAATTACAAAAAGGTCCTATGAAACATCTTAAGTAACTTGGCTTATCAAATAAATAACACATTAGCGTACTATAGAAGACATGGTACAGACTACAGCTTGTAATAATGATAAATTACTAAACAGTTTTTTAATAATAGACAGACATCGATTACATAAATATAACAAAGCAACTTTCGTTCCATTCGTGACGTTGGCGATTTGAAACTGTCATACTAAATCAACCGCCTACAAAACAAACTCATTAAAACTAATTACCCATTGTCCGACATGCAATTATTATTTATTTATCAATCCATCAATCATGTCGATTGCGATCTATCAACGTGGCTTAGAAAAATGGTACCACACTATTTGTACTAAAACCGAGTCAATGTTTTATTAGATAAGTATCTAAATTAATTGATTCGATACATCGATAAAAACTAACATGGATAATTACAAATTATCGATTTAATTTGTAATTATCCATGTTAGTTGCCATGATAGATTGCTATGGAAGATAGGTGGCACTTTTATTAATAATCTTATGATTTATTACCCGGTTATATAAATGATGTAATAGGTAACGGGCTACTAAAATTTGATTTTACATCGTAGGTATATAGATGGTGGCCCAGCGGTAGTGAATGCGACTACGGTGCATTAGGGGGTCCGATGTCTGAATCGACTATTCCGGGTTCGATGTCTGAATCGGGCTAAATATCAATGGGATTTTCTGGGCAATTCTTAGATGCAGCACGGAGTGTGGATCTGTGCCACGTATACAGTGATGGGCTTGCCCCTATTACGTGAAACCTAAAATTATAGCTAGTAAAATGTATGTATAATAAAACTTCGGCTAAGCGTGTGCGTATGTAAAGATTAGATTGAACACCTGTCAAATACAAATACAAATATACATATTTGACACTTTGTTGCCTTTTACTCTTAGTAGTAGGTTGAAGTAGCTGATAATAATGATGATGAAACCTTATGTACAAAAACAATAAACAATCAGCAGCATTTGCATTGCCATTTGCGAGATTCAGTCAAAAGTGATGGAGGGATACTATAAGATGCATTTCAATTATTATATAAACCTACATCTATTATATTATGATAATGAAGCAATATATTATTGCTACAACAACATTTATCGGACCATAATAAGAATAAATAAATTACATATATGTACATAAGTAAACTAACGTACATACTTATAATATAATTAATGACGGTGATGTGCTGGACTTCAATGTATGAGAGACACAGAAGTTTAATTGTGTATACAGTTCAGGAATCTGATGTGCTATTGAGAATGCTGTCAGAAGCTTTTAAGTAGCAACAAGCAAGATATTTGTGTATTTAAATACAGTTTGCAAAATCTGAATATAAATATTAAATTCACTTTGCTCTACTCTTCTGGAATTTTATAACCGTCAGACTTTGTATATATAATTGACTAACGTATGTGCCTATGTTTACTATAAGTTGGGGGCACTGCAATATTTCGGAAAGTCTAGATCTCTGCCTACCGTTTGGCATTAGCAATAACGGATTAACAAACTGCATGCGCAATGGTTTCAGCACGTCTCTCGCTAGTGCACCTGGTTTTGTGAATTCGATCCCACATTCGGGACAACGGCACGACGTAATACATTTTGTTGTTTTAGTTTCTCTCTTTAGTTTATATTTCTTTATTCTTATAAATAATTTGTGTATGCTGATGAGTACATCCAACGTACAACTAGCTCATATTTATATATTATCTTATATTTCTTTAAGCATACTATGAGGAGAAACAACGGCAAGAAAGTGGATATAGTGACAAGAATAGAAAAGAGTATGTTAAGCTGGTTTGGGCATTTAGAGAGAATGGACGAGAAAAGACTGACTGAAAAAGTTTATAAGTCACATACACACAACACCATCTAGCCTAAACTAAGCAGAGCTTGTACTATGGGTACTAGACAATGGATAAACATACATATATACTTTTTATTTTTGTAAATACTTTCATATTATACATAGAAATACCCAGACCAAGACAGACATCCATGTTCATGCACACAAATGTTTGACTTGTCTGACTAAGAAAGTTTATAAGGCTGATGTGAATGGAACAGTCGCAAGAGGCAGACCTAGGCGAACGTTTCTTGATCAGATCGGAGACGTTCTGGACAAAGGCCAGGTTAAGAGCACCTTAAACCGACGAGCGTGTATGAGGAATGTGATGAAAGTGAATGAAGCCAGGGAAGTGTGTCAGGATCATAGCAAATGGGAAATCCGTAGTCTGTACCTTCTCCTCTGGGAAACAGGCGTGAATCCATGTATGTATGTATACTATGAGGAAAAGCGGATACCGTAGCCCAAATATGCGTGCATTAAGGATATGACTTCACAAACATAATTTAAAAAAATGGAATTCCTGTACCGTCAACGAAGGAAAATTTACCGCCTGTTAACAACACCATGTCTGGAAATCATGCTCAGATTAAGAACACAGCAGAAGGATATCTGACTCCTATCTTCTGTTGAACGGATATACTTTTTTAGACAGTTCTAATACCAGATATAAGCTGGAATTTCAGTATGGCCTTCGTCTGCTATGCAGCACGAATCAGATCAAATATTATCCACCGGTAACCTTAAACTGATTGCCTAAGTAATCATTGTATTAAAATTCTGCCTATACTTTATCGCTTAAGCAACGCGATTAGTTATGTGTGTCAATTACTAGATCGTAAAGTCCGTAAATAAATATCTTAATACATACTGACTAATCCTTTCATGATTTATGTAGTTCTTACTTGACTTTAAACTAGATCACAGAATTCTTAATTCGAAATTCAAATACTTCACTAGTAAGAAGATTGAAATTGCGTTGAAAATTGTTGACTTGGTTACTTTGAAAGAATGAGTGAAGATTGAAATGTGAAGAAAGCGTATTTAGGTCAACTGACTGGCTGACGTCCGGTCTGTTCATCCAATATATCAATGCATATAGTTGAAGCAGATATTTGTCAGGTTGATGCGCACACAATTATTAGTATGAAGCTGACAAAAATCTGCTAAACCATTTTTTGCAATCAAAGACATGAGGTTGCAGAAGATAGTTATATCTTTTATCGGAGGCTAACACATATTTGCATTGCTGAGCCAAGAGAGAAAGTAGGTAGACACTCAGTTGCAACATACGTCGTACTTTTTACTGCAGTTATACCTGTCGTATTGCCATTGTTTATAGTTCCGTTTAGTTGCAAAGCCTAATTAATACGTGCATATATCTACTTAAACATCAGTAATACGTACTGAAGTTGTTGGCAAACAACAACGTCCGCAAATCAAGCCACGTCGGATTAATCCAACAATAAATCATCATTAACTCAACGTATAAACCGCCTTAATCACTTCATAAATCTTTTGTTTTTTCTACTCTGATAACGGTTTCCTAAATTGCAAATTCGCATTTGGATTTATGTATATTTATTGCATTTTAGACAATAAGAATGAATAAATCGTGTTTTAGGTATGTAGTGTGTAATTATATTTATCATTATCATACATGGAATAAATTAAATGGGACGTAGCGGACAAGCTGCATGCCAGAAATACAGCATAAAATTACCATAAATGATATATCGTGGTAGTTGAAAGTGTAGATGACAACAACAATGACATGACAGAAATATTATATTATGACATGTATTACACTAATGAACGTCAAAGTATAATATTTCTGTCTTTTATGTACTTAAATGCATAAATCATTTTTGATTTGATTGATTTGTTTTAAAATTTTGCTGCAAAGAGGACCAGCATAAGAACAAAGGCAGCGTACTGGTCTAAGACTGAAAGACAAATATATATATATATAATTATAATTAATATTATAATAAATATTAATATTAATATAATTAATAAATGATTGAGGCGGGCAATATTGCTAGTTTTTACAATGCCAAATGTGAAACTGTAACCAAAATTGTAGATAATTACCAAGTAGGAATACTACAATTAATTATTACCCTCATTTTTTTATTACAGTAATTGTTTACGTCAGTCCGGCGTAATCATTGGACGGGTTTACAAAAAAAAATATGGTACAGTAGATCTGTCAAAAATACGTAACCGTTTTCTTTTTTTTTTTTATCCTGGGGCAATGCATGACGCTTACCCCTTCCGCGGGGGCGGGCGGAGGGGTTATGTCGGAAAAAAATCCTTAACTAGGCAACAAGGGTTTTATTGAGTAATATTTGTGAAATTTATTAATTTGTTTAAATATAAGGCAAGAAACAAAACAATATTTTTTTATAATATACCCTTTGGTACTTATGAGCACCTTGCCCAGTGAGGTAATGTCTATCCCGATAGAATTTGAGAAAAAGGTAAACAACTTTTAGTGATATTTGAAATAAAATATTTTTCTGTAAAATAAATTTATGGATATTTATCAAAAGAAGGACTTTCATACGACTTATTGTATTCATTAACTACTTTTCAAAGAAAGTTGAATTTTCTAAATGACTATATTTAATTAGGCATGAAACGATTGTTCACATAAAATATTAATTCTATTGGGACAGAGTATAAAAATATTGTGGTCTCTATTAGTACTTTGCCTTGAACCAATAGCAAAATAACAATTCTTTTGATAATTATAATTACAAATTATGAGGCACATGGGGCAAATGAAACCTTTCAATACATGATGTCATGCACAATGGAACTTGGAATGGAACTGCACTCTATTTTAGACCGCTTGGGATTAGTTCGAGTGCTGCAGAAACGGCACCGCCGTTTAACTGTCCCAGTTGCCTTTCCCAGTTCCCTAAATTCTTAGGTTGTACTAGTTGATTTTCTTTATCTGTTTCAATTACAGGCTTAGCAGAAGAAACAGATTGTGCCACAGGACCTTCTAGTATATCTAGGAGCTTTTCAGTACTGATTTTCTGTATCTGGTCTAGTCTTTTGTTCAAGTTGTCAGAAAAATCTTCATTTAATTCATCGTCGTCAGTATCTTTCCCTTCTGATGACAGCAGACTTTGAAGGTAAGCTTCAATATCTTTGTTTTTCAGCGGCCAGGGCTAACGGGCGTAACGGGCAATGATCATATTATATGGACCACATAATTCAAGCAACCATTACTACAATAAAAATAATGTTTATAACAAACAAAAATGTGTTCATTACGTAAAATATCTCAAATATACTCGTACGTTTTTATACACAAAACAATACTTACTGGATTTTTTTAGACATTTTCTGCGATTTACTGCAAACAACACGAAAATACAACAAAACGATCATTAGTTAGCAAAAAGTGAGAAACGTCAAAGTCGTCAAACACTTTTTTTTCGCGCGTTCCATTTTACTCCATTGCCTTTTAATTAATCATTAAAAATATTTATTGTCTATGACTGTTTGACACATTGTGGTCCATAAGTACGCCTTATCCTGTAAAATCATCCAAAACTAAAGTGGTCCTATTTAGTACTTTGCCTGGTTAAGGGTTAATCTATTTATTTAGGGTAGGGCACAATCTAAAAAGTTTCGATCTAACATAAAATCGTGTTGTAGGTTATCACTCATAAGGCCATTTTGAAATTTAAAAAAACAATGTATTGTTGTATAAAATGTTTAAACTGATACCAATTTAAAGCATTTTGACATATACATATTTTTTATTCATTATATCAGTAATCAGGTTATTTAAAACTGTGCGTCCATTACTACGCTTAGATAACCAACAGCAACTTCCACTTTTACTTTTTAGAGAAAATACAGATTACAAGCTATTTTTTTTAACATCTTTCCACATAAGCTACAGGTATATTATTAATATTTTTATCAGTTTCTCAATAGCATATAGTATATTCAGCGCTTTAGACCTTGCCAATCATCAGTTAAGTCTTGAATATTTATGCGAACATTGTTCTGTAAATGTGTTATGATGGGAGTTGTCATAACATTTTAGAATCCCTCAAATGAGCTGTGAAGTCATCGCTTTAGCTTTGTTATCCTTAGTTTTAAAATAGATTGAAATATGACTAAGCAATTTCAGTTTTGCGTCAAGGTCAACGTTGACGAAAAATTCTTGTACGTACAAGAAATTTGACTTTGCTGTCATTGAAGTATCATCTGAGTAATTGTCTCTACTTATTATAGCCTGCCTCGGAGGCGCAGCGATATCAAATGCGACTGGTAATGAGTACATGAAATCTCAGGTGTAATTCCCGGATCTAGTAAATTATTACTGGGTTTTTAAGACAAAGAATTCTAATTAGCAACACGAAATCTAAAACCTATTACGTGTATCCTAAAACCATACTAGGCGAATTAATGTGCATATTATATACCTCTGTAGACTATGTATATATGTGTGTTATAAGACTCTTATCATAAAAGTGATACTGCAATTCACAATACTTCGACCGCAAATCTAATGCCTAGGTCACAGGAATTCCGCCATTTTTTATAAATTCCACCAGCAATTAATTAAGCAACTGTATTACATTGTCTTACTAATTACTTTGTTGCTTAATTGCATGCTTTGTGGGTATTTACGTGTTAAATAACCATTTTGTATATGTTATTATCAATCATGTGTTCAACTGTAGTCACGAAACAAAAAATACGTAGCAGTAGTTAAAATTTAATTATATCGTAAACTATTAATTAATGTTGATAATTTAAGATAATTGTATAATTACGTTTATATTATTTGAACTTTTGCAGCGATAGCTTAGTGGTAAGTGGCCTGTCCATGGCAGTACAATGGGCACCCCATTGGACTGCCACGGAGAGGTCTCGACTTCGATCTCAAGGCATGTAGCGCTAACTTTTCGAAGTTGTGCACATATTATATATTTGCTTATCACTCACTTTTACGAAAAAGGAAAACATTGTGAGGTAAGTTTGACTCACGATGGTGGACATTGTGATCTGAGATTTTGTTGATTTGATTCGCGAAGATTTGTGAAGTATGCCAGTATGCACTAGGCTAGCATGGACTATAGCAGCCAGCATACACACTGAGAAGAGGTCCGTGCCCAGCAGACGGAATATATAGGGCTAATATTATAATAATGTTTGACATCTGTATTGCAAATTAATTAATTAAGACACTGGCGGTCAGACACAACTATTTTTTAATTATATATGGCATGTAATTGCCAGATTAATAGTGCTAACAATAATTCGCACTTGACGAATTTTCGTCAAAGTCAATCACAAATCAACGAGCAAACCAACTGTGAACCCACGACCTGCCTTCACATTGTTATACGCCTCTACACAAACAACTGTCAATCAACGCTGCCAACATTTACATAAATGCGATGTGACACTGAAATTGTTGTCGAGGCAATGAATAAATAAAAGAAAGATTTTAAAAGTTTTTGTTGAAGTTATTTTAAGTGACAGTAACCCAATAATGCCAATCGACCGCGATCGGTTAAATCACCAATGACAAGAACCCAAATAACTAGACAACTGGAAAATATCCTACAATCTTTATTGTGTTGTTTGTTGCAGACTATTGGTAGGTTAACGACCAGATGTCCAGACCAGACGTTGTAAGTCGAATCGACCGCTTGACATACACTCTTATGGGAAATAAAATTAGAACCAGAAAAGTCTCTTTCACGAATAAGTACAACTAAGACTATACCAAAAGACTAACGAAAGCGTATCTTTAAACCAATGAAACTATAAAGTTTATATCAGTAATCTATCATGGATGACATAACGTTCAGAAAGATGGCCATATTTAAATATGTTGTCATCTGATACACAACGCCAACATGACATCTGAATTATAAGATTATAATAGAATAGTTTTATTTGCATAAAATGTAGGTACTAGGGCTCCATATACATTTTGTCAAATTGTGACATGCAAATCTTAATTAAAATCAAAAATACATTAATATCACAAATAATTCTGAAATTGTACCTAAATGATTGCTTAGACTAATTATTATATACACATACACATATATTAGATACGCTTTTAGTAAAATTCACATTCATTTTTGGCAAACTTGGAAGTAATCTTCTAATGAGTAAAAGGATTTATCAATTAGCCAGTCTTTGAATTTCTTGCAAAATCTGTAAGTAGCCATTTATTTGAAACTAGTAAGTATAGTGTTATGTTGCTCACTCATATTGAAAATAAACACTATCGTTCTCTATCGCGTAAATGGAATGTGTTTAAGCTGACACATTCTTCCTCCTCCTTCTTAGCTTGTGCATGTTGTCATAAAATCGTGTTAGTCCTATACCTGTATATAAGAATATCTATATATTATATAGAATAGATATAATCCTATAGCTATTCTATATAATATATATCTACATATATCTAACAAATTATCTGTAGTTTACTCGAAGACTTGATGTGCTATTTTTGTGTAGTCGGTTTGCATTGCGTCTTTCGTAGATACCTATATTTTTTATTGACAGCTAATAATAGCTTTAGCTACAATTGTATGCACTCCTTGCAGACATATTTAATATACTTTTTTTATTAATCGCTTATTAGAATTTAAGAAAACTGGTGTTGACAAATTATTAGCCAAATAGATTAGTTTATTTTCATGGTATCTTGATTCCTCGATAAAATTTCGCAGGCAACGTGTTATTTTTGCATCTTCCGTTTATTTATATGTTCTATTTATTTGGAATTACCAATTCTAGTTAGATGATCATTGTTAAAAGTACTAAGCGTAATAATGACTATGTCTAAGTGAGAGTCCAATCTATAATATAATTTTATGTATTGTACGCCTAGTCGTGGCAGCCGCGTCTACAACTGTTGACAGCCTGCGCCATTACTTCCGTGGCGTCTTCCGTCTGTCACCCACCGACGAAACTAGAGATGTACCTCTGAAAATTATATCGATGATAATATAATATAAGTAACACCTTTAAAAAAAGAGATTACTCCCGCTTTAGGAATAATTCCTGTGTCGCGGGGGAAAACATTCAAACAACGGACACAAGAAACGCCCAGACTCGGAACAACTATTTGTGGATCACACAACCGATCCTGAGGCGACTACTCAAACCACTACGCCATCCCTGGAGTCAGTTCAGTCAGTCAGTTTTTTAAATTGAAAATAATCTACAATTACAAAATTATGATGTGTCAAAATAACCACGATATAACCCGTATAAACTAGTTTAATTACAATAAATTAAATTTGCGTAAACGTAAGACAATATTAAACATTTTATAAGTTTAGGAGTTTTGATAAAATTTTGTTACCTTCGCACACGAATCGAATATACGAATGTACGAACGTAACAACATTTGTGATTGCGATTAATGAATCCATACGGATGCCAGAGTCTAGACACAATGCTTTTATAATCATTTCTCGGTATGGTAAAGCTGACAGGTTAAAATTGTAATCTCTACCCAATGATTGATGGCGTTAATATAAGTCACTGGCCGTTGGCCCAAGTTTTGTTTGGGGAT
Source organism: Catocala fraxini (assembly GCA_930367265.1). NCBI lineage: Eukaryota > Metazoa > Arthropoda > Insecta > Lepidoptera > Erebidae > Catocala > Catocala fraxini. The sequence continues at coordinate 23,507,872 of OV884030.1, read as the reverse complement.
GCCATAATTTTTGCATTGCTCATTAATTATGAAATAATTAAGAAAAAAACAAATATATTTAGTAAAGGTCTGAAATGAGTAACGATTTTATAAGTAAGCACTTATAAAGCATTCAGAGGTCAACTTAGATTGTTATTGTACAATTAAAGTACCTGACCTATTTGATTCCTTTGTTCAAATTTTGCTTGTTCAGAGATTTCTAGTAAGATAAATCATATCAATGATATAATTGACTCTTCTTACAATTGATTACATAACTGCGCCAACGCAACCTCACCAGACATATAATTTCAATTTATTCTAACGATATTGTCACTAGCGCATCCCTATTTCCGCCCGGCGAGACGTGTCAATTAGAATTGCGGTCCGCTGTATCTTGTCAGGCCGCTGGCATCGTTTAAACCTACCCTATATTTACTACAGCTTCCTTAGGCTACAGGTGTTAACGATGTTATGTCTTGGATTGGAGTAAAGAGAGTTTCCAGTCTAACTAGTTGGGAGTTGTGAAACGTGATAGGCAAATTTCAAACTCAGGCATGTAAATTAGGATAATCTATTTATGTGGAGCACCGTATCACTTCGTAGTATTGCCAAGTGAGTGTAAGATATAACCGATATGAAACGTGTAAGCGAATGACGTGAGCAGTAAACTCATTAACCTATTTATTTTGACGTTCATAATCAAAGTCAAAGTCAACAATCATTTATTCATTTATGTCACAAATTAAGTATTAATTTGTGACTTAAATAAATAAATGATTTTTTAGGTCACAAATTAACACATAATTTGACACCTTTGAAATAATCAAATAGTAATGTTAAATAGACTATGCCCTGAATTTTATATTACATTAAAACCTACATATTATATTAAAACCCATATTCTTCGTCATAGTTAAAGTAAAGATACATAGATGCACTACTTTATTTATTGACCCTTTTTTTTCATCATCAAGCATCACTTATAACCAAACAAAAGAGTAAGTGCTGTCTACTGGTTGAATTTTTCAGACGTCGTGATGCTATTAGGAACGCAAAATATAAACTATAAAGTGTTACAGGATAAGCCACTGCTCATCTTGTAACACTTTACAGTTACTGTTTTAATGAGCAGTGGCTCATCCTGAGCATAACAGTTCGTTCCTCATGGTTGTCCTCAACCTTATGCCACTAGACCAGAGAGGCCGTATACTAAGCGAATTGTGTAGTTGAGTCGGTCGTAGACTGCCTTTTCTTGTTGAACAAATTTGCATTTCCAATACAAGATACATGTTAGCAAACACAGATGATTAATGATGTTCAGTTATTAAAGGCAAATTAATTCGCTCCAATGTTTTCATTTAATTGCTAACATAAATAGACTCGTATATCATCTTGTCTAATGCTATTTATTTCAAATTATATATAAGTAAGACCTTCGACTTGACATACAAATGAAAGCGTGAGAGATTATCGCTGACGCGGTAATATTAAACAGCTTACATTTTTTAAAGATTTTGCACCCTCGACATACTTAAATTAATTTTAGAATAAAGCGTGCATGCCTTAGCAGTTAGCAATGCACTAATCCTAACTAATATTATAAATATGAATGTGAGATTGTTTTTTACGCCTTCACGCCATAACTACTCGATCTCATCATGAAGTATACACTTTGTCAGAGGTTCAGAACAGGACATAGGGTACCCTTTATTAAGAAAAAAGTACTGATCCCAAGCGAGGTTACGGGCAAAAGCTAGTACACAATAATATATTGCGCCTGTATATACTCGCAAGTGGCAGTCGGAATGTTGGAGCTATTTTTCTATAGCTGTTAGTGCCAAAAGAACCAGCTGCCTACCTCATAGTAAGTTGCAATCGCCGTTTATGGACATAGTTATTAGCTTCATTTTTCAAAAGCAATGCCATGAAAACGCTAATATGCCACTACCTATTGCCTACCAAAACTATATTGAGGCTGATTGGAACTTCAATGGTCTCTAATCTCTCTTTTTTGTGATAATACCTTCTTTTGTTGGTTTGGATTATATCAATAGTAGTGTATTTCTTTTAGTATACGAAAAAGTCAAAATTGCGTCATGCAAGCCACTGCGAGTCGGTAGATTGCACATTATGTCCGAACTCCCCGGTTCTCCATAAAAAAGCGACCTGTAATTTACCATTTAGTATGCACATAGTTACAGAGAAAAGTCAGTGATGCGTTTGGTTTGAATAGAGACTGCTTTGACCTACACCACATTATTTTTGCTAACCATGCTATCCACTAGTTCATTAATTAAGCAATTACTAGACATCAATAAGCAAAACTGAGCATACTGTAACACCTAAATTGACCTGTGGATGCTCAAATTTCGTTTAAACCTTATATTTTACCTCTAATTTCCAAATGCTCGTCATTTCAACGACAGAGTAGCCAAAATTACAGAGGCTACAAAACGAAACAATAAATCTCGCTGTGCTGTCAACCGTGTCACGCCGCCCGCGTCGAGTGTCACGGCGGTGATCTGTCACGCTCGCGACACCTGACACGCTGCCGGCCTGACATTTTACGTATAATTTCTGAATATGTGCGCTGTTTTGAAATTTATGACTGGTTATTGGTTAAATAATTATGGCGTAAACAATTCCTGCACTAGGACTACCTAGTGCAAGAATTGTAGCAGCATTTTTCACGCCACAATTATTTAACCATTACATGATGTGCTTTTGATTACTAAATCAAAACCACACCAAGTAATAAAATCAAGGACACAAAGACTACACACAGTCTGGTCGCTATAGTTATGGAGGACTTAAGGTCAAGCCTGCAACATGGCTGGTGAGGCTATAGGTGATTAAGTCTATTAGGGTATGAACGCTAATAGACTTAAACATCTGTATTTAGAAAAATTATCGACTGTTCTCTGAAACATTCGCTTAATGGACATAACTCTCAATGCAGGCATTGATGACTAGGTAAACCTCATTACTAAGACTGGTAACAAACCCTAATGTTAAGAATTTTCTTTTGATAATGTATTTATAATCCTGAAAGAATTGCATGATATTTTTTTGCAGTTTGTATCCTGTTATCATTATGTCTGTCGTAGTTTTATTACCAACACATATTTCAAATCGTAATAGCTAGACTTATCTATGCGATTTGGCAAAGATGAGACTGGCTACTAGAGATAAGACATATTCACAATATATTTGTCAATTCTCTAGTAGGAGTTATGGCATAAATATTTTCCCAGCTATGCGTAAGTATCGAGAAATGGAGATATTTCCTTCCCTATAAAAAACTCTAACTACACGCTATTATCCGCAAAATCATATAACCGTTTCATAACCATTATAAAAACTGCAGCCTTTTGATATCCCTATAATAACAACTATTAACGTCATCGTGACAATGAGCAATTAACTGACATTCATTGACAGTTGACTGCGATCGCTGTCGGCGGTCAATCTGATTGACTAATTGCATTCCTAGATGTGACGGTAAAATTGTTTTGTGTTTTAACTGCTTTGGATAAACATAATGTACATAATATGTTATTGCAGTAATATGTACGAGGCATATAATATGTACATACGTTAATTATGTACAAAATAAAATAGAATTATTAGACGAGAAAATGTGTTTATTTAGAGCTTTTGTGATTAAAAAACTATATTAGTAAGTATGCACTACAAATTAAGTTGGTGATATTAAGTATAGTAACGAAAGCCTTACAGGGAGAACCTTGCACTGCATCATAGGAAGATCGATCACTCACGCATCTCCAAATTGCGTCTGTCTTTTACATCTGGTGAATGATTGTACCCTATAACGGCGAAGGTAAATGTCGTATATAATAATAATAATAATAATAATAATAATAATAATAATAATAATAATAATAATCGTTTATTGACATAAATGAGTACAATTCATTTTTGGAATTCTCTAGCACCTGCACTAGTCATGAGTGCATATTTGATAATATTCATAATGCCGATGAAGATGTTTGAACTCTGTCCAATCCACATTGCTACCTACTGAGGCCTATTGACTATCACGCTGCACATTATCTTTTGAGGGTTTCTATATTTCTTTGAGATGCAATCTATCCTAAACTTATAACGAATTATTGTTTTTAGTTTAGTAACAGCGCATCAGTATGTTATTCTTTAATGGATGTACACAAAAAATATAAAAAGGTTTTACGGTAAAAGACCTGTCATGTAAATTGATTGACTAAGTAATGTACCCTTGATCGTGACCTCTAATAAGTGACCATATGGTATATTCTTTTCCTCCGAAAAAGAGAAACGACTGCTCTGGAATTTCAAAATATTTTAAGCCATGAGTATATTCATTATAGTAATTCGCAGAACCTATCTGCGATTGTATGAATAGAAGAGTGCTTTCTTGGCTACTACCAATACGCTGAGTATTGTAAATTCCATAACAAAAAATGCCTATAGAGATAGGCAATTAAATAAAAATCAGTATCTTTGGTGTGGTTTCAAAGTTCGCAGTGACGTGAGGTTGCTTGGTGAAAAGCTCTTAAAGCACTTCATCCAATAGGCAGACTGGTTTATGCACCACGTTACGTGCCAGTCTATTTAATGTTCAATTAGCAAAGTTTCAAAAGTCTTCCACCAAAGCTTCGAATACCTACAAAAACTACAAACAATACCATTAATCTATCAGATCATACAGCTCCCATCAATATGGATGTCAGAGGATTTACGAACAACTCATAATCGTGCCGTTATTGTCTAACACATCACAACAACTGATCGACGAAGTTGCGCAAAATGAACCAAAATAAACTTTATTGCACCGCAATAAGCGTCAATCAAAAATGATTCACGCGCGATGTTTTAATGAGGGGAAATTTACGATGAACATGTCTACTGCTAAAACATACAAAATTCAATCATAAATGTATGACAATAAAGATGTTGGTGCGTGAAGTGAAAGTCATGTGGCAATTAGCTAATTACCGCCGCGGCCGCGAGCGTGACAGCGCGTCATGCCGTCATGTCCGAGTCGAGACGACATGACGTGACACACGACACGTAAGTGACATAACTTTTCGACGCTGTCCGTTGGCAGCGTGTGATTTGTGGAAAGTAGTGGACATTTTATTGGCTCCATTTTACCGTACGTTGGTAAAAATAAAACTGATTTATGTTTTATGTTCGTACCGGAAAATTATTGAGGGATGTGTTTGGCTCGCTGGTTAACCGATAATTCCATCGCACCGCAAATTGCTCTATTGCTTTTTACACAATACTTTCTTTATGCTATCATCAAATTCTCGCAAATATAATTAATGCAACTTACACACTTTTCAAGAAGACACATACACTTGTCAAGATATGAGTTAATTAGTATTTTTATTAAGACGTAATGCTGTAGAAATGAGAGCGCTGAGAAATATATGTGGTGTGACTCTGAAAGATAGAATAAGGAATAGTGTGATTAGAGAGAGATGCGGCATGAAAGTGGATATAGTGACAAGAATAGAAAAGGGTATGTTAAGCTGGTTTGGGCATGTAGAAAGAATGGACGAGGAAAGACTGACTAAGAAAGTTTATAAGGCTAGTGTGAATGGAACAGTCGCAAGAGGAAGACCTAGGCGAACGTTTCTTGATCAGATCGGAGGCGTTCTGGACAAAGGCCAGGTTAAGAGCACCTTGAACCGACGGGCGTGTATGAGGAATGTGATGAAAATGAATGAAGCCAGAGAAGTGTGTCAGGATCGTAGCAAATGGAAATCCGTAGTCTCTGCCTACCCCTCTGGGAAACAGGCGTGAATCTATGTATGTATGTATGTATTAAGACAAGTGAATTTACTTTTCAAATATTTTTACGTTTTATCATGTCATTTCACATTGCCTTGTCACATTCATTTGTTGTGACGAATAAGATGTTTAATGCAAACTTACAGTTTCTTGTTATCATTGCACATGATTATGAATAAGAAGCTATGAGTTAATAGGCATATTATCGAAAGCATACAGATGATATCATTACAATGACTTGTAAAAAAGCTTGCATTTGATAGAAATCAAATATTTATTTGTTTTCATCAATATTTCTATATACATACGAGTATTGATGGCGATAGCTCAGTGGGGAGACCAACAAACTGCAATGCAGAGGATCTGGGGTTCGAACCCACGTCACGCACCTCTGACTTTCGGAAGTTATATGACTTTTCGAAATTATGTGCGTATTGATTAACAATTATCGCCTGCTACGTGCCTCGGAGAGCACGTTAAGCCGTTGGTCCCGGCTGCCATGAAAATCTATGGCAGTCGTTATTGGGAAAGTCAGTACCCTCTAATATCCTGAATCTGGTCTAGCCTTAGGGTATCGTTAGCCTTCGGGTTGCGGAGGTCAGGTGGCAGCCGCTCCGTGTGAAAACTGATATCCAGTCAAATCCGGTTAGACCAGAAAAGCCGACCCCAAGTGACTTGGGAATAATAAAGGCTAAGAGAGAAGAAGACATATGACTATTGGTGGGTTTAGTCCTTTTGGTTTAATGAATCACGTATAAATTGTGATTTGATAGTAAAGGTGGTTTACTATCCAAAACTAATGATGTTAATAATAAATTTTCTAATAAAAAAAAGTCGTAGCAAATAGTGGTACAACTTAGTCAGCAAAATAGCAGTATTGCTATCAACACGATATCGCTAATGTCAAAACGTTATGTTGTATTAAACGACTTGTCGTGTCGTCGCAAGCGCAAGTCGACTAGTTTATTTATAATCTCGCATTTCTCGACACGCGAAGCGACTGCCCGCAACTGATTTATATCCAATATGTAGACTGGGAGCTTGGATTTCAAAAACGTTTATCAATCAACGAATAAATCACTTTAATGAGGGTAAGACAGCCGTAAATATCAATCGTTCTTATTTTAATTCGAAGTATTTGTGGGCTATCACTTTCATTCTAGGTTTGAGAGATGTGTTGATGTGAAAGTGAAATATGTATGCGTTTTTTGTTTCAGCGATAATGATCGTATAGACATGAATGTAACAAGCCGTCATCGAACACACCATATTAACATTGCCAAAGGTAGCTGATTCAGTTGTCAATTAAATTTGATGAGACATAAATATACGCATACTACTTTATAAATGTGAAAGTACGTCTGTGTCTGTCTGTTTGTTACGTTTTTACAGCTATACCCCGAAACTGATTTTAATGAAATTTGGTACAGACATAGATTCCGGCAAGGTCATGGACTTTTAATACATCTCATTCTCAGGTATCGGCTAGCGTAAAATAATTATGACTTCCAATACAGCGCACATTAAGAGTACAAAAGTAACAATTATAGTTGTCTCTCTGCATTGTTCAACTTGTCTAATATACGCAGTAGTTTTTTTTTATTATGACGGTAACTTGTCAGTGGCAATCGATACATTATTGGTTTCTGTTTATTATTGTGTTGTTAGTCCATTGGTAGGTATATGCTTGTATAACTACAAATTTTGAGTTATAATATCGTTTTCCAAGTCGGTAAATGATATTAGATTTTTAGTTAAGCCACTCTAACAGCATGGAGACTAAAATTGTACCCAATTGATTGTAAAAGGCTGAGAAGATTTTATTACGTGAAACTTAAAACTAGCTGACGGAATGTGGGCATGATAAACGTCTGCCAAATCGTGATGCTATTTTAAGCACAATGTGCCTACTATATCTTTAAATATAACATAAAAGAAAAACGCATTAAAAACGAAAGATAAAACAGCATTATTCAATCACACATCAATAAAGAGATAAAATACAAACGAACTGTTTACTAAACGTTGTAATCACAACTGCGTTCCGCATTCATTCCGATGTAAAGATAAAATTAAATAGAATGGAACAAAAATCACAGTCATAATGCTTTTGCAGAATTAATTTCACGGTCCGACTCCTGCACTAATCTGTGTTCGGCGTTTGCGCACACGCTATAGTAACGTTGACACTTACATGACATTAGAGGCGATGTCTCATTTATTTGGTGGCGATGATGATGGCCGGTGACGGTAGTTATTATTTTGCGTTTATAATCTTTTTAGTCGCTTAAATATGAATACAACTAAGTATTCAAATTTTAAATGTGTTTAATAAGTATGATGTTTATAAAAATAAACCGAAATCTTCTTTTCTCTTAGCCTTTATTATTCCCAAGTCACTCGGGGTCGGCTTTTCTGGTCTAACCGGATTTGACTGGATATCAGTTTTTACACGGAGCGGCTGCCACCTGACCTACGCAACCCGAAGGCTAACGACACCCTAAGGCTAGACCAGTGTCAGGATATTAAAGGTTACTGACTTTCCCAATAACGACTGCCATAGATGTTCATGGCAGCCGGGACCAACGGCTTAACGTGCTCTCCGAGGCATGGAGCAGGCAATAATTGTCAATCAATACGCACATAATTTCGTAAAGTCATATAACTTTTGTAAGTCAGAGGTGCGTGACGTGGGTTCGAACCCGAGACCCTCTGCATTGCAGTCTGTTGGTCTCCCCACTGAGCTATTAAAAATAAACCGAAATATCGTTAGTTTTTATATTAGTTAATGTATAAAACTGCAACGAGTATACATGGAAGTATATTTTAAATTAATTGTCACCAAATTGATAGAGAGGTAGGGCGACTCAAAGCAGTGATTTTTGTTCCTTTTGTTTATTCCTGCTGTGTGTGTTCTATTGAACGGATTTAGTGTTTTGATAGTTAGCTTATATTGTACTCAAAATTTAAAAAAAAGGTACAGTACCCCCGTGACCATGGCTGCTGAAAACCAACCGAAACGTCGGATAAAGTGTAAACTTAAATATAAATAGTTTTAATTTTATTTTAATTAGCTTAAAATTTTTTAAAGTTTAGTAGTAGTGTAACAGTTTTTAAATTATGTAATAAAGTGTAAAATAAACAACGCGATAAAATCCGTATATAGTAGTTTAATTTCAAAGAAACAGATAGAGTGTATAATATACTACGTTTATAAAATCGCGGCAGAACAATAGAAATAATGCGGGCAAAGTCGTGAGTAAAGTATATCAAATTTATTAGTCGATTGAACTGTCACGAATTGCTTAGTCGAGCAACATAGAGTCTGCTTAAGTGTATCTGGTAGACGTCTATAGGTTTAATTCTTACGTGTGAGCATGTTACTTAAAACATAGAAGGTTAAATTTGGGTTTAATACACCATAGACTAACCCTCAGCGTGTGGGTGTATACATAATGGTTATGTATGTAACTATATTTAAAGGAGCAGTGATAATCCATTACGTAAATGATTGGGCTACCATTTGCCATGGGTCAGGATCCACGAAAATATTGTACGTACTAACTATAATATTATAAATACGAATGTGAGTTTGTTTGTTTGTTTCTTATGCTTTCAAACCTTAAATACTTGACCGTCCATCATGATTAATTTCGCATACACGTTTTCAGGGGTATAGAAAAGGACATATAGTACTTTCATCTAGAAAAAAGTACTGTTACTAATCTTACCTAACCTACATTTACGCGAGCGAAACCGCGAGCAAAATCTAGTATTAAAAAGTATATTGTGATAATACTTATACAGTTCATATAATTATTACAAAATACACTAAATAATCCGATACGACATCCTCAGGAAACCTTGCAACAAAGCAGCTAATAAATCCTTCGTGCATGTTCAATGTATAAACTAATTTAATCCTCATACAAATTCAACACACATTCGGTATACATTACATTCGCGACACCAAGCATTGTATTAGCATTAATTAAGTCACAGCAATGAACAGCAAACATTCCCTGTCATTATAGTTTCGTTGTGATGACAGACATCAACTGCTGCGGTTTTTCGATGTAGCGAATGCATAGATTATTGTTGAATTAATCAAACAGATACGACAGTAGCTTGATAAAAATATTTATTGGCACAAAACTGTCTAATATATTTTATGCCTATAGTATCTTAAATGATGTTGTAACTCTGCTGCTGCTGTCCACTGCTAAACGGCATCTTACTAAATTGTTCACACACTACATACAATTATTATTAAGCTAAGTCAGCTCTGTTTAAAGCGATGCAGTGAACTGGAAATGTACCTATGTACATCCTGTTCACCACAAAATATTCCTTTTTTTGTGTAGTCTAAAAGAGAGTGTTTCAGCTATGCATCTATGATCCTTTAGATGATGACATACAAATATCCTTATTTTGCATTCACGTAGTGCGCAGGATGTCAAGGGTACCAGATACTGTACTACAGGGGTAGTAGTGTCCCTTGCCTTGGCAGAGTACTCATATACAAGTAATACTCCTAATATTACACCGTTTGCAATCATTAAACTTGCTTACCATATCTATATATTATCAGCATATCTACTCAATATGCTGATTGTATGTTAATAATGTCGCATCTGCCATAAAAATATTATTCTTTGTCCCATTATGATTGACGCCTCGTTCAGTTCCAGTCGTCACGCGATGGTTTCTTAGATTTATTACCTATCAGATTTGAAATAATTACTTACACTCATGCTGCCTTGTAATTAGATTCATAGAAATCTAGATTATATACCATACAACTAAATTAGAGCCTCGTTGAGTGTGCACTGTGCCAGAAGTGCCAATCAAGTTTGCATTCAACTGCTTTTGGGTTTTTAAGTTAGCAGCAGAATAAAGCATAACGTTCAGTAGCAACATGAAGCATGGTGCTGAATCCGGTAGTTGGCAATATTCGTGGTAGCTACCTAATGAAATATTGGTGGAATATACCTTTGCTTAGATGCACTTTCCAGTAGACATACGAGAACCAGCGTTAGTTTGCCCGTTTGCTCGTAAGTTTGGTCTCGTTGGTCCTCGATATAGCCAGATTCCATGCCCATATAGCAGCAGTAAGCGCTAATGACTGGAGATATAATTACATTATTGATGTCTCAGGCTCTCCTATTATTGCTGTCTCTACCTTTCTTTTTATTAATAGTAGGGTCCAGAATTGAAAGGATATTTTTTTCGGAGTGCAAACATAAGTGGGCTGGTACCATTTTGTTTTGCATTTCGGCAGTAAGACAGTATAGCTGCTCATTTTCACCTTGTCTCAGAGCAGCAATTTTTAATTATAATCGACCAGGGCACTGTCTCTTTTGCCACTTATGTCAATGATAAGTGTATAAAGGTTGACATCGCTATCGGCATGTGGTGGTCCTCTGCTGGAAGTAAGCCTTTTAACAATAGGTTATGTTGAAACTTAATTATGATTACCAGAAATTGCTGTTATGATAGAAACGGAAATGACTACTTCTGATTATATAGTATCAAAATTTAACATGAGGAGTTATCTCTATAATTGTTTTCTTGTTATAGGATACGATCTTTGTACGACATGCCATGGGTACCATAAGTAGCTATATTAGATAGATTACATCAGATAGATAGATGAGCTGCATGTAGTTCATAATAACATAAGTGGTGTTGTTATTGGTAATCTTCACATTTATGGCGTTTAAGACCTATGTTCTGTGAATTGCATTTTATGCCTGTTGAACTATCTGAAATCTAACTCATATAATAAATTCTTAACAAAAATGATTATTTGTCTTTAGGCTCCTTAACATGGTTGGTCGAGTACAATTTTTTATTTTGAAACTAATGTTGCCTTAACCTACTTGCAATATATTTAGCGTATTGCCTTGAAAAACAAAGATGATGTCGTGTCATCGTAAGAGGCACTGGTTGACCAGACCTCAAGAGAACTCAAGAGATAAATATTGCCTATTATCTCCTCAAAATTACTGAAACGTATTTAACTACAACTTATTTCATCGTATTCAACGTAGTATAAGTAAATATTTATAAGCATTTTAAGCTACTATTTTTCTTTAAAACTAAAACTATACAAACACTCATAAACTGTTTTTTTCTGAGAAACTAATGTTTACTATTCTAATGGAATCTTCAATATGTTATCAGCTTTCAGTCAACGTTTGGCAGAGATTTCTTCGAAACATCAAAAAGAATAAAGTATTCTAACATTTTTGTTTGATCGCTAGACAAGTTGATTTAAGTATTAGGAACGTTATTGTCTACTAGACATCCGCTAAGACGCCACATAAATAAGCTTTCATACTCCGGTTTGAATCATATGCCAACGTTTATTGGTTTACAATAACCAATGTTTGTGCCAATATTTTTACGAAATATATCGTGCACAAACTTTGGATTGATTCTTAAATATTCGGTTTATACGCATTTGGATAATATTGGCTTGTAAAACAACACACTTACAACCTACACACTCAAAGGATTCATATACGCAGTGTAACACAATACTTACGTTTAAAAGACTTTAAACAAGTACGTTATTGAGATTTTTCCAAATATGACATCGGACAATCTCGTCAAGAACAACATAAGCTTGACCTTTATTTTGATCATTATAAAGACCACCCAGACAATACAAGTCATACAACCAATAAAATATGTGTGGTCATAAAGTGAATGAGCCAATTGACACGGGCCTGACGCTATAAGGACTTGAGCTCGACTAAACTGATAATAAATTAATAAAAATAACATTCAAAATTTAAAACAAGCGATAGCTGTCAACTAAGCATAGCGTCATAAACTACTTGGTAGGCTGTAATCAACATGAGATACAGCTGGTCCTGACAATAAAATTTTAACCGTCGTACCTTTGTATTTTGACCAAACATTTGATATAAAGTCATAACTTTTCTTGTATGTAGGTTTAAAAGATTTCGTAGTATACCTTGTAAGAATGTTAAGCTTATCAAGTCGTCTCCTTATCGTAAGGACCTAATAAGATAGAAAACTTGCGAGAAATAGTTTTGTAACTTCATGTCGTGCCAGCAACACTATCGCCCAATAACTGTCGCCAACACCCAACCTCTTACAAACGTTGGGCATATATACCATTAGAGCGACGCCGACAACGCGAATCGTCAATCATCTGCACGCATTAATCTTGTGCAGACAAGTTGATAGATCATCGCGTTGTGAGGCCCGAAGAGCAATGAAGAGTTTAAGCGTGTGTGTTTTGTGGATACGGCATTTGTCTTGGGTAATCATTTAGACATACAATACCTATATTTATTTAAGATATAAAAATTAAAAGAACATTTTGTTGTGTTGATGTTGCTTTGACATTTGAAATAATACCAACCCCCTAATGATGAAAGACGTTATGTAAGAAATTTGTTATATTTAGTATTTTTCAGTGTACATTTTTATATTTGCTAAACAATTTAGTAATGATGACCGCGTATCAGTTAGTAAAAACATCTTGACGACCACAAAAATGTTCTGCCTGTAGGTTTAATATACTACTATGCAACAGGCTGATTGATTGATGCTACTATCAAAATATAGTCAATATTGGATAGTAAAGGATAAAAATGTTGGTGATTGCTTCACCCACAACTTCTCTTTGTGAAGAAAAGAAAAATGACGACACATTTGGATTATAAAATATCGTTTACTATACAACAGTATAATAATGTTCTCGGGTACAATTAAACCAATATCAATTAATATCTCACTATTTTTCCTGGTAAACACTAGTAATTCTACTTTCACTAGAACGGACAGTTCTCAGTTAATAATTTCAATAAATTGGTCGTATATTACTAAACGACACCGAGTTATGTTCACGCCTAAGAAAACATGGAGCCATTAGCATTTGAAAGCTATACTAATAAATACTCGTCAAGCCTATAATTTTAAAGAACGTTGAGTAACAAATTAAATAAAACTGCTTTTTCTTAATTCATTATGACTGAATCATGATTAAAACTAATTTTAATGGCTTAAGCCACTCTGGTTGTGAAGTTTATGTTGCGAAAGCGAAACAAAATTAACTAATCCTATAATTAAGCAGCTACTATCGCGTGACTTGTTAATCAAAAGTTCTTGCTGTATGTGTTTTTGCTCAACACGTCAATTTTCATAGAAATTTACAAAAGAAATATGACAATTGGTTTCTGCGTATTGCCGTATCATTAATACTTATTTCGCGAACCATCTGTATCATTTGACCTTTAATTTTTTCATAATTTAATGAAGCATTACGTTTTAGTTGATTCTCCCACTTGATATTCATTTCAATTGCACATTGGAGACCACCCAGTTTTATATTGATTATACCAGTATTATCATAGGGAATAGATAAAAATATAACGCCATTATTATAATCCAAGCCATCGACATAAAGTATGATTTATTCAGCGGCAATATAATGCAGAATTACATTTAAAAGGTTTCTAAATTTGAGTAAATATCTTTTGAAGCAACATTTTTAGGTCAAGCTCGATTGACAAATCTCTTACTTTATTTTAATGATAGTATTGCATCTGTTGATATTTCAGTGTCTACTTAATGTTTTGATCTATTAGATAAATGAGTAGTGGACAACAATGTATGATGCAATCTGAATTATGTCTCAGTATATTTCACATCACCGACTTGTTTGTCAACAGATGTGATAGATTTATTAGCACGAGCATCTGCTTGTGTGGAATTTACATCGTCACAATAATGTAATTCACCTTACTTAGTTTATATGTGATATTATTTGAATAATTTTTACTACGTATGTAGTTTATTGAACATTCGATTTTAAGAGAGCACTTACCAAATTTCAACTTCATCCCAACTTCTTAATATTATAAATTAATGTGAGCTTATTTGGTTGTTTGTTACGATTTCATGTCTGAACTACTCGATGGATTATCATACATTTTTGCATACACGTTGTCACGAGTATATAAAAGGACATAAGGTACTTTTCACTCAGAAAAAAATACTGTTCCAGTGATAGAATTTTTTTGATTAAAGTGAACGAAGATGCTGTTAAAATCGTGTATTCTATATTAGCAGCTGTTGCAAGATCATTACTACATATACTTGATCCTGATTCTAAATTATCATAAATGCTTTACATCAAGCTTGTACAAAACTTCTCGAAATATTGGTATTATCTTACAAATGATAGTATATCACCTCCATTGTCTTACGAAAAATTCTAGATTCAGAGTGACGGACGTCCAGGCCCTCTCGTGGCTCGCAGGTAATAAATCGTGTTAAACAAGTAGGTTGGGGCGTTTTATCAAAGTCAATCGGTATCACGCCGCTAGCCGTGAGTAATTACATGATACTCTTTGCGTTCGCATTGTATTCAACACCTTATTCTATAAGTGTGAAGGCTGCTTTTAGCAAAGCAATATTAATGATAGTGTTGTCCATCTCTGTCTTCATCTTTTTACAGGTTTTTGATGTCTTGAATATGTAATAGTGTGTTTTAGTAGACGGATTAAGTGCAGGGCATTACATTATGATATAAATATTTAAACTGATGATATTGAATTTAAATTCTAGTTTTTAGTTGACTGAGTGCGTTTGATAGCCAAATACTTTATAAACAGTAAGCAGCATAAGTGTGATGTTATAAACGATACAAACTTTAATCATTAAAATATTATAGGTGCAAATTGTAGCAGAAATGAAAGTAATTTTGGATAAACAAGTTTTTTTAAAGTAGATGGTATTGATTGATGGATCCATTAAATTTATCCAAGATAAAGTCCAAAAATAATAATTAACAAATTTTTACATATTTTTCTTGTATTATATTAATTTATACATTTTGATTGATATCGAGATTCAAATATTATGGTTATTATTGAGATTCAAGATATAAATAATATCATTTTTACCCCATTTCATTACTAAAAGTTTTGAAGTAGTATTAAAACAATTACTATTAGTTATTATACGCTTCGAAAAATCTCCTTCATATTACATCACTAACATATTATTATGTTTAGCTATACTCGTAAATCTATCTAACTAATTTATGTATACATTTACCGGCGAAATCATCATTAAACTGCTGCTATTAAGCATTCTGAATGGTGATTACAGAATACCATTCGGTAAGTTATGACGAACATGAGTTGTCAAAGAATGGTAAGAATGAAACAATGCATGTTTTAATGTCATTTGCTACTGAATGATAGATGAATAATATTCGTTCTACAGCATGTTTCTATATATCCATACTTCCTAACTAATATTATATACTTGATACTGATACAAATTATTATAAATGCGAATATGAGTTTGTTTGTTTGTTACGGTTTCAAGCCTTAACTACTCAACCGATCATGATGCAATTTCACAAACACGTTGTCAAGGGTAAAGAAAAGGACATAGGGTTCCTTTCATCCACCAAAAATACTGTTACTAATTTAACCTGACCTACATTTACGCGAGCGAAGTCGCGAGCAAAATCTAGTAATATTATAAATGCGAATGTGAGTTTGTTTGTTTCGCTTTCACACCTTAACTACGCGGCCGATCGTCATGAAATTTCGCATATACACGTTGTCCGGTACCTTTCACCCAGAAAAAGTACTGTTTTGGAGGGATAGAAAATTGACAAAATTTTTATGCGAGCAATTATGCGAGCAAATCTAGTAATATTATAAATGCGAAATTAACTTTGTACGTTTGTTATGTTAGAGGTTCAAAGCACAGAGAAATATTTTTAAATGTTACGCTCACCAGGGATATAGTTCATATGTTGAGGATGGATTTAGAGTATTACAATTATTTGTAGAATAACTAGCTTTTGCCCGTGGCTTCGCTATGTACCGCTATGTTCGCTTCGTAAATGTTTTTTGTTCTGGATAAAATATATTTTATAAAAACAGCAAAGGACATACAACCTGTGTATCATGATTATCGGTCAAGTAATTAAGGCGTAATATGAAACAAACTAAAAAAATCACAATCCCATTTATAATATTAGTTAGGATGTCCCGCATATATTATATAAATATAGTTATTTGAAATATAGTGTATTAGGGCACCGTCGGAATACAATCATTTAACCATATCAAGACATAATGATAAAAATAAACATGTTTTGGACGCCGGCGCCGGCGTCCGTCAAAATGTCTGATTGACAAATTAAAAGAATAAATAAGCAAAAGTAATATCATTAATTAAGATAGTTTGTTAAGATTTTTGCATTCTCTATGTAATACGACCATTTATTTATACGCATGTTGTGACACTTAGAATAAATACGACCACACTTGTCCGTCACATGCTGTAGATAGATAATAATCTTTATAATGCGGGCAATTATTATGTGCTCTTAAAGTTATATTAATCTTTATTAACTTTTATTACATATAATACTTGTAATTATGTAGAAATAGATACAGGTTAATATTTTTATTTTAGTTATAAAGATTCGTAGATAACATTCATGCAATGTAGGTTATGCAAAATGTATGTACCTATTCATTGTAATAGTTGAAAAGAATTGTTGCTTTGTACAGCAATTGTATAGATAACAGAATTAAAAAACAGTCTTTTTATATTACTATGTCATAAAGGAGCTATCACACGTATTTTAGCGTGGTGTCATGATGGCAAGTGCCACCTGAAAAAATAATTGTTGATACAATTATTATCCAAATAGCAAAGGAGTGAAAGTTCTTATCAGAGACCTTTATATGAGTGCTGAGTAAGCATGATCCACCGTCGACCTTACCATCCTTCCCATCATTTAATGTCTTGTATGGTGGGTGGTGGTCAATAGCAAATCTAAATTATTTAGAGTAACATAAATTATGTAATTAATAAGAGTGTGGCAATAAGCTATGGAAACATATGCAACGGTACTATAATCCAGTATTAATTTAGTCTTAAAAGAATTACCAAAATAATCGAATAGAAAAATAAATCTAAATCTCTATTAACCAACAAACACTACATCATAAATAAAATGACATATAACAAATATTAGGGGTATATTAATAAAACTTAATCTAGATAAAGCATTCAGGTCACCCGTTATCAACTGAGTATTATAATGAATCATTATGATGAATTGACCAAAATTGATACAACGATGACACTAAGTATGCATTGAATTGATGATTGGTTAATGCTTGCCTTTTGTATTTATCAATGACAAGTTGAATTAATGAAGCTGCATAAATAATGATGGTATACGAGAACTATGAATAGTTTAAAGTGTTAAGAGATTCCACGTCCCGCATATCACGAATATTTGTACCAGATAAAGATAAAATACTGTTTAATATGTGACTTCTAGTCTCGATGTATCTGTATATGGTCATGTGTTAATATTTAAAAAAATATCTACGGCAGCTTTATGCCTTCTTGAGGTAATATACGCTTTAATTAGTTGGAATTCTGTGGTATTAACTTAATTTTATATATTTGAAAAATGTCAGTCGTTTGTTGGACCAAGCTTAATACTTAAAATACTTAACAAACATTCTATATAAGTCAAATAAGAAGTAAAAAAAGGTATTGTAGTCTTGAGAGACATACTTGCAAAGTGTGATATCTTGCTCTCATGATACTCAAGACAAATAACATGCTTGTGACAAAATAATATTATTACAAAACCCAACCTAGGTGGTGCAATATTTTGAATCAATGAATCAAAACGATTCTGCGTACATGATTGTTATTCTATCGATGTCTTACTTCGAATTATATTACTGCCAACGTGTATCATCGGTACATCGACAGTGTTCAGAGAAGTGATGAAATATTCAAGTTTCTTGGCACCGAAGGTGCTATTAATATTTTAACAATATTTTCTGTTGAAGTTATTGTCACATTTCATTATTAATAGGTGATGACAGCTGCATGACATGGGGCATGCCACATGAGAACATGTAATAAGACAAAAATGTAGCACATGGCATAATATACTTACTTACTTAATTTTTTTTACATATATGATAACATTCTTATAACATTATGGCAGCTTATGGCCCGATTATTTAAATTTGTACATGGACAGTTTAGTGACAAAATTCGACATGTTACTTCTGTTAATCGGCGAACTATACAGTGATACGTGTCCCAATATTTGATGTTCTTTTATTGTATCTAAAAAAAGATAATTTGCTTTATATAAATAAAATACATAATTTTTGAAGATGATTAATGTAATTTATTGTTAAAAATACGTAGATTTGCTTTAAGACGCAATGATATATTAAGACTTGGCAGTAGAGAAAGCTATTAATATGAAAGCATTAATATGTTTCAAAGAGTTTTATTGCGATGTCCAGAAGTCACTTTCCATTAACATTTGTCATTAATAAGTATTAGAGTTGTCAGAGAGTACATTAACTGTGTAGTTTATGAATGTTAAAATTCATGATACTCATGATACTAGTACAGGATTATAATATAGAAATTTCTTTTTTAGGATTCATTAGTGGTTGATTCAATATTATGGTTCTCGGTTTGAATGAGATGTCGTTGCTAAACTACTTAATTTTTGCATGGTTAATAACAAAATAAATAATACAGTTTACTGATATACAAAAAAGTCATTATTCACTATAATAAAAAATATATACACGATATCAAAAATTTTATGATACATATTATATCTTATAATACTCTGATACACAAATAAAATATATTGCACAAAAAGTGACAAGGTCAAGGTGTTAGCCTAATAAGCAAACAATCCAATAAATGAATATTGACGTTAACATAAACATAAGTACACCAATCCATAAGACTTCACCAAATTACTTTAGCAATTAAAATGCAATTCCATCCTTGAATCATCCATCAAACTATTAATCAACAAAAACAACTTCAAAAAACCCACACAAAAAGCTCACAAATAAACATTCTTCAAACACATTACGCAATATACCGACCATCATTCTAACCGACTTGCTTGATTGATGACCGTTGCAATCATGAATACCAACCGACCAGACAGCAAGACCTTTCCAAGCAACCATTTGATGGACTCCACAGAAGACTCCAAGAAACAAAAAGGGTCCAGTTAAACTGGACTGGCAAAACGGTGATAAATGAATGTAGGGATAAACATGGCTACTTTATTACAGAGAACGGTTATGATTTATTCATGGTCTTGTCAGATTTGAGAGGTGGTTGCACTTGGTGCCGGAGGAATTGTACCTTTGCTAGTTTCTTGAAGTTATGTTGTGCTGATAGTAATCTTGGTCAGACAAGGATTAAGAGTGACAACTAGTTTTTACATGAACTAAATGTCAGCCGCAAAATTATTTGTGTCAAAATCTGATTTATAATCACCGAGGATTAGTTTAGTTATTATAATTTATATCAATGGGTAATTACTCAGCTGCATAATAAATATCAAAAGCAGAAGTATTATGCTAACTTTAAATTTAACTTCTGCATATAATATCCCTGCACATAATCAGAAATTCATATCAGACTATAGATTATTCGAAATAATTATTCGATACGATTGTCGTAGATCAATTTGGAATAATTATTTCACAGGTATGTTCTCTCATTGACATTGAACTGTATTATTTAATCCTTTTATATATGGTTGTTTAATCTGCGCTAGATATTTATAACGTATGTTTTGTTATAATTTATTGCTCTGGTTTAATTTTAGTGACCTTCGTAAGTACTGATAAGCTGAACGGAATTTGAGTCATTTAGATCCGTTTTAATAATACTTTGTTTACCAAGAGTAATGTTTTTAGTTTTACAACATTTTATTATATTATATTTAGTGACTAACTCTAAATGAAATACACATCTAGGTCATATTGTTTATGGACCATGAATTGCACAAAATTAAGGAAAGAGACAAATTATCTCATCACTTAGTCTGAAATAGAAGAACATTGAAATAAAACCTAATGTTTGTGATCTCACAAAAGCTGTCAAAGTCAAGAGTACGAAGTGTGTTAACTGTGCAAGCTTTAAATCGCACACGTTATTGCTATGTGGCTTTTAGCCAACTGGTAAAATCTTGTGTTCGCATTATTCGAAACAAATTGCTAAAAGTATATTTATAGTTATAAAAGAGATTGTCATAAATAACTTGGTCCATGCATTATGTTTGAGTACAAGACTATATTTTATGTCTTATTTGATTTTTTGTTCAACACACTAAGAAAAATTGATTAACCATTTATTAGTGTTGTTATCATATTAATATTTTTCCAAATTAGTAGAATGGGATGCTTCAGCTATTAATAATAATAATAATAATAATAATATTCTACCACATACACACAACACCATCTAGCCCAAACTAAGCAGAGCTTGTACTATGGGTTCTAGACAATGGATAAACATACAAGACATGGATAAGCTATTACATTTTGACTAAGACTTTAATCATTTATATTTTTAATGCTTGATTATACATATAAGTCGTACATAATTTAGTGACTGCAGCAATTTTACGCTGAGAGATACCGTTGTGCATTTAACTAACTTTATTACCAGTGAATAGCAGAAAATAACTTTAGCATTAAGTACGTCTAATGACGATAATTTTAATTTAGGAAAATTTCTTAAGTTTATTCGATAACATGAATTAACATGTATTTTTGTAAGGCAGAGTACGTATCTTAGAATACAGAAAATAATAACACATGTTCTACAAAACATGCATCTGCGTGTACATAATATTTGTGGATTACTGCAGATTATATATTACATGCACCTTCACATGATATACATACAATCATGTAATAAAATACACATTTGACAACGTTATAAAAATAAATAATAGTCTATAAGTATCTATAGCACTTGTCAAAGTACTATAAAAATGATGTCTATAAAACAGACTACAGACAACAACAAACACATTAATGACATCATAAAACAGTAAAATAGAACGAAGATATTGAAATTAAATGACCATACCAGCAACTAATAGTGAACATAAGTCTTATGCTGCATGTACACAATGCAAGTTAACCTGGCATGACATACATGCGCAAGTTTCTTGCGCAAGTAAATCATGCAGTTTACTTGCGCGGGTGCCTCGCGTCAGTTATTTGCATGCATCGGGCATAAATGCCATTAAAGTGTTGATAATAATAATATTTAATACTGTACGCTATTTAAGAAGGAAGAATAAACTACTTCTCATTATATAAAATACTATAATTTTAAGTGTATTATGATAGTACTTGACTCTGCAATGCTTGTGTTTAGCCATCTACCAACTTAACATTGTTTTTAATATAAAACTGTAAAATAATGTTTACAGAGAATTATCATCGGTTTTGCTCGATTTGTCAACACCAACAATTACATGAACAGAAACAGTGTATTTCGTTATTTGAAATACCAGATTACACTGTTACACATTTAAAGCTCTCTCTTTACTACTTGGGTAAGAATCCAATTTGAAATTAGTTGCATCAACATTATATTATAAATTTATCGACAGGAGCTTAGACCCTATTCAATACAATACAGCTTCACAGGTATAGAATTAAATACATTTCCATCAAATAACATGTATTACAACTTTTAACATTCTTATAATATTATAAAGAAATAAATAAGTATGCATACCGCGGTACTGAGCGGAAAAAACAGTTTGGAAGCATCTTTCAATCATTATCTAGTCACGGCGAGGCCGATGCGTGCTTGTATTGATGAACGCTCTAATGGTACCCTATGATCACTCGATTCTTGTACCGGGGAGATGAGCGAAGCGAGAGATGAACAATGTCAGCTATGCCTTGTAATGATTGGCTCCTGTTTAAATTTTTGTTCGGTACTTATACAACTAGAATAAGAAATATGCTGACAAAAGACATAATGATTAAATTTAATTAGTCATAATATTTTTATAACAATTCAAAGTTGCTTGGAGAGTGACACTAAAAATCATACCAAGCTGCGTAGAACTAATTTTACATACGGGTCACCTTATTTTCGTCTACGCGATAATTTTTATCCGTGTTGTGATAGAAAATTGCCTAAGAAAACATCCTAGGCATTTACGCTTTTGCATAATTTACTAATTTAGTTAGGCAATTTTTTTATTGCAATAAGAATTATATCTAATATATTCTTAACATCTTATCATACCTCACGCAAAGTTACAAAAGACTCATCAATGTGAGCCTGTAATAAAACCTTCATGCCCGTCCAGTTTCATTGATCTATGACGTATTGATTTTGAATTCTTTTAGATTGATTTATGCATGTTTTATGAATGTTAATAATATAATTTCAATATTAATGTCTTGACATTATAAGATATTAATTACAGTGTTCGCGAAAGGTCAGTCTGGGATCAATTAATTCATAAGTGTCATTATGAAGTTTATACAAGCCAAAACTATTAAAGTTGCACATTATAACGTGATAGCAGTAACTATAAAAAAAGAGTTCAGTGGGCGTGAATGCGGCTGGTTTTGATTTTTCTTTATCTTTTTGTGGCCTAGCTTGTTTCATGAGCAAGGTTTTCTTTTCGTTTTTCACTTACTTACTTATACTTTCTTATAATAGAATTTGACTTAAGCAACTTCATCTGATATTTGTGGATCCACCTAATAATCACATTGGATGAGATGTAAATCTTCAACTACTTGGTAGCAGACATGCTGATTGTACTGCTATTATTTCTAAGCTATCACTGTATCAATATTAACTTTAACTATTTCTGTATGGCATTTACTTCAAATTCTACAAACTGGTATCTGAAAATTGCCTAATTTGTTACTTTGTAGATCAATGTTCGCAAGTAGCTTTAAGCTAAACAATAGTATTACATTCATGCGTGATAGGTCATTGCTATGTTCGGCAACTGATTGCTGCAAAGAGCAATAAACTGATCAACGTTACCACCCACGAAAACTTATTGGGTGGTTTACTGAATCCAAAATACGTTAACTGTCCAACAAACTATTTGAATGAAATATATTGTATAGAGTTTGATTTATTTTACCTAACACCAAACTGTAAGTAGTCACACCAGTAACATTAACAAGCCGCCCGCGGCGCCCTCTGGCAGCAATTTGTCAACGTCAAAACTCATTTTTATTGTAACCAACTTGTCATCTTGCCCCCTTATATCTTTATAATGACATGTTTCGAAGTAAGTTTAATGTCAGATCTGACAATCATTCGTGACATTAAGGTAATGTCGGTAGTTTTAGCGCGAATGTAATTATAGTAAATTACTTAATTTTAACTTTTTAATATGGAAAGTGTCGTAATTATTTCAAATTACGGTCGAAATTATGATTAAATATTTATGTTTAAATATCACACGTAGTGTTTTACATAAGAGTGACATTAATAAAGGTTAAATAAATAGTTAAACTTTTACGTTGTGAGCAATTTAAATGCTGACAGATATTATGTTACCCAGAGAAGAAACAATTAATAATAATAATAATAACCCCTCTGGGACAATCGTTTTCTCCTCATGAGACTAACGCAATATCGGAGGGCACAGTACACTAGCTTTTAAATTACACCTTCACCTTGTGATATAAACAAAAAATGTATTACCCAGTTAAATAAAAGTGCACAAACCGCAGGGCAGCTTGTGGCGAGCTGAATGTGAGTGGCGACACTGCGATCCTGAATGACTCAGAGAGTTGGTTAGGGCCTCGTCCCCGGCCTGCCATTACTGGTTGGCTGGGGTAGAACGTCAAGAGCGCCCGTAGGACTCTCAACTCTGGCTTGCCTTGGTCGGCCGGTCAGAGAGGGGGCATCAAACACC
Organism: Catocala fraxini; assembly: GCA_930367265.1. NCBI lineage: Eukaryota > Metazoa > Arthropoda > Insecta > Lepidoptera > Erebidae > Catocala > Catocala fraxini. The sequence goes on along the minus strand of OV884030.1, from coordinate 23,483,289 downwards.
CATCTCCATAGCTCAGAAGTATTAGAGTACATACATATGTAGCAATAGTTCTACGCCTGCTACGGCTAGTACCATTTTAGATGTTCCATCCCACTTTAGATTAAAACTCTCGAAGGGCCTCTTCACGATGGACCCATGTCTCCGTGTAAGCCTCCCAAAGGGCAAGGTATTTTCCTAATATAATATGTTAGAAAATACCTGTGCTATGAGAAACATAATAATAATATTCTATCACATACACACAACACCATCCATCATCTAGCCCAAACTAAGCAGAGCTTGTACTATGGATACTAGACAATGGATAAACATAAATATATACTTTTTTTTTGTAAATACGCACATATTACGCATAGAAACACCCAGATCAAGACAAACATCTATGTTCATGCACACAAATGTTTGAATTAGCGGGGTGTATAATAATATACCAATCTGCTCCATTGATAGACAATCGAGATCAGTATATTATTATAGTAGCGGTCTATTCTTTTAGTTATACATATAATTATTGATAACCATAGAATGAGACCATGCCATCAAAGATCAGTTCAAAATTGCAGGGAGTCGTTGGTTACAAACTGAATAACGCCTTTCATTGTGGAAACCTATAAGGTAGAACGTCTGCAAATAATTTAGTTATAGGTGCGTATATTTCTTGTATGTTGTATTAGCATCACATGTGGTAAATGTGCAACGTACTAAAATTGATCTGTATCTACATACTGAAATACCAAAAACGTTATTTTAAAGACAATAATATGTTAGACCAAGTTGATAAATATTTATAATCTTTACCTGAATATAAGGTAACATCACGAAATATGGAAATAAATCTAAATCAGTTTTCCTCGTTACTAAGAAAAATATTTATCAGTTTCCTTGGAGCGTGCAAACAACTAAATGATTTCTATCAAGCCAACTCGTAATCTATAGCACTATTACAATAGTACAATCGACTCGTTAAGAAGTAATTGCGACTTTTTTAATAGATTTGCAATTAATGATGAAGACAGATAGGCAGTGACAAATATGCTTGATTGTTATCAGGCAATTAGGTCCAATTATCCTTCAGCTATTGATAACTTGATAATAACATGCCTAGACACACTCTCGCTTCTTGGACCACTTTCTGTAATGCAGTTCCTGTAGTACCAATCTTATTTCTTTAAGTTTATTTGAACAGATAGAATATAACTGCACAATAAGACGAAATAACATAAAAAATGACGCAATCTGACATTTAATAATCAACATTAATAAGAATGCATTAACAATATCTAATCTAGCCTCATCTATTTACCAGCAATCAATATCTGTCACAGAAATCATTCTAATCTCATTATCTGGTATTAATATGTGATTTATATTGACTGTTCGTTAGATATACTATAATTTATTGCCAAGTTTACCTCGATGCTGACGATAAAGCTTAGTAAAGCTTAAAATCGTGATCGATCGTTTTGATTCGTGAGCAATACCTGGATTTTTGCGCGGCTTTATCTGATAGTAGATTATATATTCTACAATACTCTACTTTTCCCTGAGGGATAAAGTTGTAATTTAACATTGCAGCTTAAAGCAGAAAGCACTGAAAAACGAAATTCAACGGCAAGCCTTGTCACCAATAATTTTATTCTGACGTTATTTAACATAGGTACTCTAAATCTTCGGCTTCCTACATCCAGTCTGTGCGCTGATACAAATTGGAAAATCTGCGTTTAACAATCGATTGCAAAAGTTAGATAGAACGATTGATGTGATATTAAAAGCATATATAAAAATAATGTTGAAGCATTCATACGAACTATAAACATACGAGACATTTCTTCAATTAATACATTTTCTACGTTGGTCTAGAAATTATTAATTTCTACTTATCTCGAAGGCAGTCGTTGATATTCACGCTATGTTTACATTTTCTATTAACACAATCAAAGAATGGTAAAATAGGGCTATAATACGTACCTACGGATTCGGAGATATAGGCGTAAAAACGATGTATCTTCAATATACAATGTTTGTTTTCAATCTATATCTCTTGTCCAGTCTTATTACCATTGGATGTTAATTGAATGTACATAATAAAAATGTCGCCTATACTAATAATTTTATAAAGAGGAAAGATTTGATTTTTGTGTGATTATTTGTAAGGAATTAACTCAAAACACCGATTTTAAAAATTCTTTCATTATTAGAAAGCTATATTATCACCGAGTAACATAAGTAATATTTTTATTTTTTAATAAATTACTCTTTCTGTCATAACCTAACATGTTTTTGCGCGAGCGAAGCCGCGGGTAGAAGCTAGTCCGAAATATACTGACAATAAGGACAGACAGGATCACTTGTTCTAAACGTAGCTTGCTCAAACTATAGTGATTACTAAATATGGGAAATAGAATTAATAATGTTGATGCATTAGAAAATAAACACTTTTTAAAGGGTAGAGTAATTAAAGCAGCCACAAAATGAAGATACTAATGGTTTCCAAGTCACACGGGAACAGAAACCCTGACAGGATGATGGATACGCCACTCCTCCTAATGGATCCTTATGTTAACATAGAAACAGTAAGTCATCTACAAGATTAGATATTGAATGATTACTTGTGTTTGTATCGGCATTAATGAATCTTTATGTCCTGTTTGCATCAAGAATGACTACTGAGTTTTATAATCGGATTACTTCAATTTGTAATTCTATTAATTCAGCGGAAAATAATTTGGCTTTGTAATCTGATGGAATGTAATACTTTCGCTTCACATGATTTATGTGTTACAGTCAGTCTGCTTGTGACTACGGCTTGTATTTAAACCGAGTTTCGAAAAGTAACTACCTACAATGATAACGTTAATCCCAGTATAATAATATCAGCTCTGTATTAAATTGTCCCACTGCTACACCTCTTCTCAGTGTGAGAAGGGTTGGGTTATAGTCCACCAGGCTGGCCCAGTGCAGGTTGGCAGACTTATCTTCGAGAATATTATGGAGAACTATTAGACATGCAAGTTTCCTTACGATGTTTTCCTTCACCGTTAAAACAAGCAATAATTAACTGTTTAATATGCACATAACTTCGAAAGTCAGAGATGCGCGCCTTGGAATCGAACTCGATGCCTCTATGTGGCAGTACAACAATTTCCCACAAGGTCATCGCTAATAATCCCACATTATAAATAATCCCGGTACTTCACATAAAATACTTATATAATCTACTTCTTCTCTTCTTGTGGTTAGTGGCCAACCTGCTGTCAAGAGTTGTTCAAGACGCCCATAGGCCTCTGACATGGCTTAACGACTGCTGTCAATTTGTCAACAACCGGGACCGACTTTTAACGTGCCCTCCGAAGCACGGAGACGCTCAAATGAAATACCACTAAGCGGTCACCCATCTATAGACTGACCGCACCCAACGTTGCTTAACCTCACTAATCGTTTACCGATCAGTGAGTGCAACTGGCTATGAGCGCCTACTCTATACGTATATAATCTACTACGGCTGATGAACCATCCTACAAGTTTTCGTAAAACGTTTTATTCATACTAGGTACCTATATAAACTTAAATTACCGCTCACTTAGAAAAATAGAAGTCAAACAAGGGGGAGTCGTAGGAAAAAAGTAAACATAGTATCGTATAGAGAATCGTTCAGAAGGCCCGAGCAAAATGCCTGACCTTCGGAAGGTCAGCTCTTGGTGGTGGTACCCCATCGTATCTTGGAAACGGTGATATCTACGGGAGCCGTTCTCGAACAAAATCTCCCTAAAAACCCTGAGAAGTTTTAGAAAGTCTGGCCTTACCCCCTCGCTGTACACCCCCCCTTCGCAACCACGCGAAATACTAGTCTATTTATAAATTGCAGTAAAGTGGGGCTCCAAGTATAGACCTGTTTGAACGTGAGCATAACCAAGAATATCTAGAATAGTCCTTCACGCTTAGTAGGTTCCTATAAGAAGCCAAACGCACAATGCTTTAAAGCAAAAAGTTGTATAGCTCAGAGAATGATTAACGGGTCCTTAATCTTCGGGTCCCGTTCTAAATATTAGAAATTAACTGGAAGGGCATTGTTATCTTATGTTATTATTATCTTTAAATACTTAGCTCCAATAATATAGCAAATTCAAAAAATTACATTTTTATAAAATATTTATATTTTTAAGGCCTTATTATATGTTTAGTTCATATGCAAGTATCTGGCTACTGGCGCAAGCTTTTGGTGTGAGCTACATGCAGCAGTTTGTCATGCTATGCATGCATAGTAACTTAGCTTGCGTCATGCAACACCCCATGCAACCCGCGCAAGTGTTTTAACTTTTGTATGTTAACTATTATTTTATCCATCCGTGGCATTAACACGCTTCAAATGACACCTACATAAACACTAAGAATTTAGTTTTATGCGTATTTTTCTTCATGTCTCCACTGAGCCGTCTTAACTTTTTATGACAGCAAAGACTGTCTTAACACCGAGTTGTTTACAAAAGAACAATTTCTGTCTTGAGCTCGTTACTGTCATCTGTCGGCCTGGCATTTACTACCGGTGCAATGCGAGCGTCAGGTGCCAAGTATTTGGCGTCGATTGACAATCTATTAAATATCTCGCCCCATGCCAACTAGGTGTGAAAAGTTTGCATAGTTTAGTTGCAATTAAGCTCGTAAAAGGATGCTCTGAAGAGTTATTCCACCTTATCCCGCCCTCCGCTTTCTTATCCAGAACAACGCGTGCTGGGCTCAGATGCCATCCTTACACGGCAGAGTCGACTACATTGCGTACCAACAAGTTTGGGTCATCATATCTCTGCCGAACGATTAAGGCATAGAAATCTCTGCCAAGGCACGTGTTTCTTTTTCCCTTCAATCCTAGGTCCTTTAAACGGGGCGTGAAAAAACTTCACCTTCTCAGGCCGTCAAAGTAGAGACCTCAACATCGCCTCGGCTGCTATGAGGACGGTGTGAAGGCCACTGCTCTTAGACCATACGACTGCTTACCATCAAAAGGAGTGTGATCATTTTGACAAGCAAAATAAAAAAAAAACTATGCCGTCTGTTACTTCGAAACTAAGCTAATAATGATGAATATTTCTGCCCTGTAGTATCTGGATTCATACTTTACTGAGGATTTATGTCAAGCTAGTCTTATTGCTAAACTAAATTAAACGTGCTTTTTTTCGGCTATATTATTGATGTAATAGAGAGAAAAAAAATAGAAGAGAAGAAGAAGAAAAATAGGTATTAAAATATTATAATATATAATACTATAAATATTTATTGAGTTTTAGGAGTTGCTTGTTTTCTTGGCGTGTAGTTAGAGTGTACTTGCTATCCATCCTTGCCATCCATCTTGTTAATTTACTCGTACCTATAGTAATATCACAATCGTTCTTTTATTGTATCATCAACTGTGCTCGAAGACTGCTTCATGCTTGCTTGTCTGCTGAGAGTAGTTTAAGATATTCTCTAGAATGGATCTGATAACTTTCGCTTAGGTATTTTCTTTCGACTAGGTACTTCTTTCAGGTATGTCCTTTATAGCGTTTGATATAAAGGTTTGGTCGTATTATTGTGTATCGGTGATAAATAACATACTAAACAAAAGCCAATGATATTTTGGATGGTCATCCATAACTTTATATGTGGCTTTGTTTTCCATAGAGATATTACATTTATAATATAATTTATTATGTTGAAGACCACCTATTATTGATAAATTGCGTATAGTTTATAAGTCAATCATTTAACAATGTCATAGAGTTAATGTAATACACCTTCTTATGCACCAAGTGCATTCTATATTTAAATGTTTATGCCAGTCTTTAATTAAACATTAATAGAGAAACTATCGGGAGCAGACTCTATATGTATAGAGGACAGCTATAGCGATATGGTTCTATTAATACAGGATACTTTAATACCTAATTGTTTAATACTAAACAATAATACGTATTTCCAATCAGAGTATTTAGTCGGTCTGCCAATGATCCGGTTACGTAGTACTACAGCAACAGGTTTGTACTAACCAGACAACAAATTAATTTTGTACTGTATTAAATAGCACCTGGTTTCAAATGTAACTGATTCAAGTTGTAGTTTACGGCCTATGGACTTCAACATTATATGTTTCTAGTTGTATCAATACAGTTTCGTGTCTCTATTTCATTTGGAGAAGGATATTTTCTATTAAAGAAAATATGGTAGCATTGACGTCATCACATATTGCACTAGTCATATAAAGCTTTGACTTCGGGGATGGCGTAAAGGTTAACATGGTTGCCTTGTTACTACTAGGATTGTTTGAATCCTACACGGCATAAACATTTGTATGATGATGAATGTTCAGGTGTTGCGTCTGTTTCGACGCATGTATGGTCTTTCATGACACAGGAAATAAACCTAAAGCGTAAAACAGTCTTGTAAAAATGATACCATGTCTGTTTATAGGACATAGCGAACAATAAAAACCCAGTTTAAATCGCGACTTGCAATTAATACGTTATAAACAGTTATATCATAGAGTAAAACAAACATTACAACCATTGTTTAGCCAATAAACATAAACAATTTATTAATAAAGCTTACATTGAAACGCTGAAACGGTTACTTTAAAACGTGAATGGAACAGTCGCAAGAGGAAGACCTAGGCGAACGTTTCTTGATCAGATGGGAGGCGTTCTGGACAAAGGCCAGGTTAAGATCACCTTGAACCGACGGGCGTGTATGATGAATGTGATAAAAGTGAATGATGCCAGAGAAGTGTGTCAGGATCGTAGCGAATGGAAATCCGTAGTCTCTGCCTACCCCTCTGGGTAACAGGCGTGAATCTATGTATGTATGAAACGCTATGCATACCTACTTCATGATAACTTTTTTTAAATATATCACGTTATACTGCCAGATTTTATAATTCCTTCAAAGTTATTTGAGTTTCGAATTTCATCGATTTTAAAATCTGGAATAGTTCTCCAGCCAGCAATAGTCGGCGCCTCTATAATGGTAACACGAGCTTGTGGCTGTCCATAGTAATTTATTGGGAGCATTAAAGTTACCAACATGTTTTACGCGCTGCGCACACCGCGGGGCGTCTTATTATGTTCACTACTGAACAGTTCCTTATTGATATTCGTGTTGATTGATTGTTGTTGAGTGTCAAAAATGTAGAAACAAAACATTGGTAAATGTATTATTTATTTTATTATAACAAAGCTTTAATAATTGTGTAGCTTTTTATTGATATTATTTTGATTTATTGTTTTCTTTTATACGTGTATAGTCTTCCATACTTATTAATAAGTACATACGTAAATCTTGGATTAAGTAGTTAATCTTGGAATTACTGGAATATCAGACATAATTAAATAACAATTGTGCCCGGCTGCAGCTGAAGACGTTAATAATATTTCAATATTCTGCTTATCCATACGTTTATTTTTTTTTTATCATACTATAATATCGACAGCCTGAAATGCAAAACGTGAAACTCAGTTCCAACCGTGAAATTTCCTATCATATGGACATGATACTTATACACTTCTACTTTAGTTACAAAACTCTCAAAAAGTCTACGCATTCGTAAAGCAAATATTAAGAACTTAGACCACTCAGACTAACGACCGCTGATTACAAGGAAACGTGTCAGTGGGCTGACTGTAATGATACAAAATTACACGGCGATCTAATGACAGCCGACGACATAGAACAAATGACAAATTACGGACATAAAGACGTTGGGCCAGTGTTTGACGAAGACGTTGACTTGTGTAGTAGGGGACAACGAGTTGACAGAGAAGGGGTCGAAAGGAAGCCAGTCAAACAAGACTAATGGGTACACAAATTAAATGATTTATTTACTATCGTCACAAGTGCGTGTAATAAATCAATCATGTATATTAAAACTGTAATGTTGATAAATATAATTTATTGATCAGGTATCTCCAAAATCTATTTATTAATTTACCCCTAATCAGCAAATAAATGATTTTATTTGATTTATTAATTTTTCATCTTTTTAATTATTGACACTTCCAAATATATTAAAAGTGAGCTATTTTTAAACATTACATTGCTGATCACGTCAGTCTGAGGAGTACAAATATGGAGGTTAAATAGCAATAAAGATAAAGAAGTGAACAAATGTTTCTATTCTACATTTATTACAATCAACTTTGTAGTATTTACATAACGAAGATTTGTATTGCAGAAATGAAAGTAAAAAGTTGCATGGCCATTGTGCTAGATATTGTAGAAAAGTTAATATTTCACGGTCTTACCGTGAAATATAGTTTAGTGCCGTTTTTTATACCTTTTATTCCTTTACCAGTAATCATTATCTGTCGACTATTTACTAGATATATTGGTAGGTTGACTCAAGTATAGACATTATTACTTTTATTGGTCGTTATTGCATCTTATCGGGTCTCGAATTCGGTCGGTTGGTTCGCGCAAAAGAAACTCTAAATAAAAGATTGCCAATATTCGAATGCAAACGATTAACTGGAAAATATAACAAATCGATTTTTTAATAACAGTATCAAATATTTAGTTCTGTTTTAGTGTAAATCAAAATATATAGCTTTTGAAAGGGTATGAAGAAGAAACTTAATAATTATAAAAGTTTGTCTGCTATCATAATTACTATTATTACCACTTAAACAACTCTATTAAATAATAAAGAGGAAATCTTCGTTGCCTATAAAATATAGCCCATATTGATACGAGAGAGCTGCCAAGAAAAATAATACTTGTCCATGGCTGAACGTTAACATCGTACCAGCCAGAGGCAACAGTACGTAAGTCATGTAATTTCTGTGTTACCTTTCCATTCTTTGTTCCAACATTTCCAGTAAATTATACTGATGTCAATTCCGTGCTATCTGTACTTGTGCACAGTACTTAATAACTTTGTGCCAAGAGATTATGAAAAGTCGGTCAAGTTGTGCTTTACATTTTCAAATGAAAGTGCTATTAAATTTTTTGCCAGGAAATTGAAATTAGTTATAATACGGTGTCTGTTACAGTATTGGTACCTAGCAGGCTGTATGGTGGGGTAGTGTGCCTGCGTTTACGTCAGAAAGAACATAGCATGCAGTAATAGCTCGTGAGTATCATACACTATTTATCACTTTGGAGATGTAGATGGATGATGCTATGTATGTGTATGTATATTTATTTACACTATTAGATCTATGTGATAAATGTAGTGCATGAATATAAAAGTTACCATCTAAATTAGTGCGGTAGTTAATGCGATTGCTCTGCTTAAGGTATCGGGTTCTAGTCCCGGTCCGGGAAAATAGTTCTTTGTTAAGAAATTCTCAGTAGCAATACAAGACGACAAGGTTCGTTACCTATAACGTGCGACCGAGATACGCTCAAATTTTAATAAATCTAAAATTTGAGAGTATCTCTGCTTACCTCGCTGGAGATATACGCGTGAACCCATGCAGGTAGTAGTAAGTATATAAATATCAGACAAAAAGCTCGTGAATTTGGATATCTATTAACAGCAGAAAATGCATGCAGTGAAATTTTCCCATTATTTATTATCTCAGGCTATCATTGAAGGACGCATAACGTAACTAAATCCTGAGGTGTGTATCAAAGTCTATTAAGTCTACAGCCGAATGGAGCAGCCAATCTTAGAGTACAGCTATCGGAAATTGTATAGCTTGTAGTCGGCAGTTTTATTGTGTAATTTAAGCTTGTAAACTTAGACAATAAATGCTCGTGCCTTACCTTACAGGCTTTACAAGTGGTTAACTTTTCTAACAATAATACGGTGGTATAGGTTACAGTATTACACAATAGGACTAAGCAAAGATCAAAGGTTAATAAAAGCAATATTGCCATAATGTACATGTATGTACATAACTACATACATATGTATGTACCGGCGACACTTCAACCCAGTGGGATCTTTTGTGTCGACGCTCTCCCAGTAACAACTGCCATAGATGTTCATGGCAGCCGGGACCGACGACTTAACGTGCTCTCCGAGGCACGAAGCAGGCGATAATTGTCAATCAATACGCACATAATTTCGAAAAGTCATATATCTTCCGAAAGTCAGAGGTGCGCGACGTGGGTTCGAACCCGAGACCCTCTGCAATGTACATGTAACTAAAATGTGATGTCTTATGTGGAGTCTATTAAGAGTGAATAATTATGATGAAAGCAGAATACAAAGTGTTATTGGATTTCCTAAGTACTGGAACTGTAAACTGAAGTCTGGTAAACTATACCTGGTAAACTCCAATTGATTCGTCCCCTGCTACGTGGGGCCCCAAAATCGTATTTGGTATACAGTGGGCATGAGACACCTCTGCTTACTCCTACGAGGATAGAGAATATAATTATGTATGGAGAGACAAACAAGTAATTTTAAAATAAAAAGTAAAAAAAAAATAGTCATGATGGATAACTGATTTGTGTTTTGAGGATATTTGGCATGAACCTTAAATATCATTTGTGTCAGTAGCGTAGTAATAGCATTAAATATTTAACAATTATTAAATAGCTGTCCAATGTTTACTCCTACAACATACATAAAATAAGTTTCCTTAAAATTATTATAAAAGTTACTCATTCAAATATTTGAGAATCAATTTCAACGACAAACTAATAATTCAAATCAGCAACCATCTCTACATTTCTTTTATTCGACTCGAACAAAATAATTACCCGTTGAAACCCGATAAGCTTGGCAATAAACAAATACATTTAGTTATAAATCGTGTCCATAATAGCTACCCTATGAGCGTATCCAGCCTATCGCTTTCGCTTCGCATAATTTATGTGTGTTGTCGAAGCGAGCGCTGTCGATTATTCATATTTATGCCGCAGTGTGGGCACTGTGAAATATTGAGCGCAGGAAATTACTTCGCACGCCTTAGGTGCTTGCAAAAGGTGGGGTTTTAGTAACAACTTATAGTAGATTACAAACAGATGTGTTTTTTATTTTATATTGGCATAATTACATTATTTATCGATAACAGCAGACATATGTGCTTAACATAATGCATGTAAGTAATATGTTAATTTATTTATCTGATCCTTCAGCCTCTCTTCTAGGAGAATGATATGTTGGGTTTTTGAGATGTTGATGACGAGTAATCTTTTTTCATTATATTATGCAATGTTCGTAGTTCACTCACATTACGGCCAGTAAAATTTGATAAGCTAATAGAATTTGACAAATGGGGAAAAGTTCTAACACATGACAAGTCTGTTTAATTATTATGACAATTGTAGTAAAATGCTGATATAACTTAGAGATAGGTAGTCGTAGATAGCGATTAAAAGGATTACTGAAATTTGAAGCCTCATTTCTTTAATTACAATCATAATAACAACTGCATACTCTTGATGAACCTAGAATAGATAAAACGGTAACTTCGATACAATAAAACATATAGAAACCATTATACTGGCAGAAATATAATAAGGTTTTTTTAAAGGCAACTACCGACGTAGTAATAACTCCTGTGTCGCAGTCGTCGCGGAGTCTTTACCAACATTAAAACAACGGTCACAAAGAACACCCAGTTGTCCCGTATGAGGATCGAACCCACAACCCACTTAAACCACTACGCCATCAGTGCAGTTTATCATACACAATTAAGCTAATATCATATATGACATTTCAAACTTAAATTACAAAATGCATTCGTATATAACACATAAACAACCGCTTGACATTGTTAAGGCCAAAGCATACATAATTGATTTGGACGGATAATAAAAGCCGCAAGATGTTACGAAAAAACATTTATAAAGTAACTCTTTGTGAAAGGATAGACATACATTTACTGATACTCATAATAATATTACGTGGAGTCACATCAACTCATAAAAGAAAATTAGCTTACATCAACAGCATAATTTCTTATGCAAAACGAATTTATTATTTGCAACAAAGTTAATAATAGATTACTGTCATTGAATAGCCTGCAGGCGCATCTGAATTGATCGTTGCAAGAACATTCAATATTATTATATCTGCCAGTAATAGCAGAATAAGTAGTGAGCATCTTAATAGATTTATTATTTTTAATAAAGATGTTTACAACAAACAACGTACATGTTGCCTTCTGCTGATCCTAAATATTATTTATCTAGACTAGTATAACTTATAATACAGCTGTGCATAAACTAAGCAATAAATATTTTAATACCTTGATAATTCAATAAAATATTATCCGCGATAATATTGATTGATGACGATAAAAGTAAGTAATTTTAAAATATATGGCATACATTAAATTCATATCATGTTTGTATAATAATTGTCCATCGGGTGATTTCAGTAAGCTGTTTGTCTGTAAGTGCGAAGGTTAGCAGTACAAGTTTACAATTAAGATCATTAAAAGACAATTTCTTTATTACTTTTGCCCAGTAACAAATGGAGTTCTGTACCTATAAAGACTACCTCTAAGTAGCACCTATCACATAAACAGATATTATTAATTCGTTTTTATATAAACAGCTTCATTCCTGTACATTTCGTTCACTGTACGCTTCAATAGCTTCATTAATTCTTTAATTTGGCATTATTATATTTCGCCACAATGCTTTCTAATCACGCACCTAACCTGGTAGAATAATGACCTCCAGACCGAATTTCGGTCACGGCGGCCACTCTTAACAGATACAGACCATCTACGCAAGAAATATTATAGTGCACAAGCGTGTGCGCAAACACAAGTGTACTTTCTATTCCCTCACTCTCATGATCCGTCCTAGTAAAATAATATCATTGATACTACGGTCTACATGTCTTTTTATCTTTTTCCAGCTATACTCTCTATTTCCATCTTATCTATTGGTTCTCCAGCGGATTCATTTTAGTTGTCTACCCTTGATTATAATTGTATTTTCATTCAAAGCGATTTCTGTTCAAAACGAGATAGCAATAACGCTTTCTTTTATTTATTAGTTTTAGAATTACAATTTTTATTTTTTGTATTATAACAAAATTTTATTTGTCACTCGCTATTACTCGCACCGCTCCAAACCCGTCGGACCGATGAATTGTTTCATAATGTTAGTGCTTTAACTGAAAACTTTATGTGTAATCGCCACCATAGTTAACGTTACGTGCCTGTACCGACTAAGTGCTGTTTTACGAGCTATGACTGATGCATGGCCATTAGAAATGGCGGGTCGGATCAACAAGATGGCGGCTAAAAATACTGGACGTGTTTTGGTTGGGAAATGATATTACTGCAAAATTATTAAAGTAGGTAGATATTAGTAAAATAAATTTTGTTGGTAAGGAAAATATATCAGTACGTATAAGTGGCTAGATAAGTCATAGTCAGTCAATATAGATTAGGTAAAATATAGTTCTGTCAAAGAAGACCTAAGTGTCGGTTGAGCAATTTTTACAGGCATTACCTCTTTTTGCAGTAAAGAACTGTTCAGAAACTTTTTCAATAATAATAATATATCAAATGACATGCATGGTTTATTTTACGAACTAACTTTGGCCGAGTCATAGTAAGCACGTAAAATTAGCCACGCTTATTAAATTCAAATTTGCTACAGTTTACGTGAACGTTTAACTCAGTGTTTTGGTTCCACGTAAATGTGGTTTTATGAGCCATGCCTAAAGTGCGGCTATTTGACATAGGAGTTGTTACCTGGCCAAAATATATGTTTAGAATCATATGGGTAACTTTGAAGACATTGTTAAGCTTGACGAGACCATTATACTATGACATTGTAGCTTTCTCGAAATTTCAAGGACTCGTATTCTTCTCATACGAATAAAACTTGATAGCGTCTTTTTACTTCTAAGTTTGAAAGGTGAAGTTTAAATCAATAGAGTTTTAAAGGTAACCAAATGTCCAATCAAACGATAAATTACTAAATATCAAATCAAATGGTTAATTAAATTGCTTCCAAAACGAAACAACCTTCTCTTCGTATACGAACTGTATGACACTGAAAACGACACGAATATTAATGGTACATTAAAATGATCTCCTGATATCAAAGAGATTCAAAGCACAATCAAAGCTCATTCAGCCTTCATTACCTCACCAAATCTACAACTAACTCATCAATCACAGCACATTTCACCATATACGTATCAATCACGATAACCTTGCTAAATGTGGGCGGCACCCCATTGTTCTCGGCCGCACACATCGATCGTATATTTAAATGGGAACATTAATCTTCGGTGGCTCATCAATTACTGGATATTTGATAGATAGTTTGTAGTGGGTATACTTTTAGTACAATGTTTGATTCTGTATACATAGCGTAAACAGTGTATTATTTTTAATGTATTTAATTCAATACATAAATCTTTCATGTGAACTGATTGAAATCGTACATGTATCCTTCTTCTTAAATTTTGAGTACTAAGAGCAGGGCATAAAAAATTATCTGTTAATAGCAGTGGTTATGAGTACAGGCTCGATGATTAGAACCTGAGTATCATCAGGGGCATTATAGTGAAGGTACTATGTAGAATTCTTGACTTTCGGATATGGTTTATCTCCGTTGTCTTCTTCTAACAGTAGAGTTTTAGTACTTGCATTATATATCAAGAAGATGCTGGATAGACATGGTGGTGGATGAGCATAATTATTAAATTGTGCCAAGTAGTGCCTAACCGGTCTATGTCTTTCTATCTTTGACTTCTCTTTGAAAGGTATATAATGTGCTAAATTGCCTGCATAACTTTTAGCATGAATTAATGACACGTATTGTTTTCTTATCTTAAGGCTACCACGTATCCTTATGTAGTTCTACTGACCTAAATTGCAACGAATTTGACCTTGGCTTCAAGCATATATCGATATAATACATTCTTCATGCAAACATGAACTACAACAGTGTGACGTACACCAATGCCACTCATTAGTATATTTGGTATAATCCTATTTCCTGCTTCTCATTTTCAGTTGTACTGCCCTTCCCAGTGATGTGACTGGAACAAAGACCCATTCTCGCAATTGAATGCCATATACATATTATACAAAGAATAAAATTAAACAAAACGAACAAACATTACTGGCAGGTTTATTAACAGTATGTTCGAAACAATCTATTATAATCAGATTTAAAATTCAACTGACGTCTTAACGAATGCATTCAAATGAACGGAACAAGTGAACGATTGCTTTCATATCGCGCTTATTAGAACTCAGTGAGTGAATACGAATTTCTTTATTTAAAACGTACATTACCGTGTTTGAATTCAAATTAGGAATTTTAAATTAGAAATGATAGATTGGTTTGACGCCTTGCCTAAAGCAGATAGGATGATAAGCGATCATGTGACTCCACACGGTCATGTCTTTTATGGTTCTTATATACTATACAAGGGCAACATGCGCAAGGTGGACATTTGTGCGGTGCAAGCCTTATGTAAACCATAGACACTTGCCACCCACGCAATTAGCCCTACGACTAACTCATGCAAATAACTCACGCACGTAGCATGGACATATAGCTCGCACGAGTAGCTTGGACAAGTAACCCATGAGAGTAGTATAGGCATCAAGCTACTTGTATTGCGTTATACCTTTAAAAGTGACATGTATTAGTATAATATTTTATCCGTATGAATATCTAATTTAATTATTTTTATCAAGCTCAATTTTGTCACGTAATTGATCGAATCATAATTAATTTCATGGATGAGTTAATATCATTAGTATCAAGATCTGTGATTAAATATTGATGGTATCAAGACATGAAATGAGGTAAAAAGATGATGAGCATATTGTTCAATCATATTAAATACATTTTATTTGCTATTATTTTGGCGTGTATCTTTGTATAAAATTAATATAAAATAAAATATTCGATTGTGGTTCGACTTGCAGTGTCATAATTCAACACAGAGAGATTCCACAACAGCCCCTCTTACCATATTCATCAGAATATATATAATTTTATTATTAGGATTTAGCTTTAACACTTTGGTTAATCAAGTGATCACAGAACTCCCATCAGAAGTTTGATACTCATGCAAAAGTTTTCTGCTAAAGAATTCTAAACATATTTCTGATATCTGGTCAGACATTTGCTTGAAAAAACTAACTGTTGCTATCAAATAAACATCGAAATAACGTTATTTAGGCCGCGATCGAACTAGCTGTTATCGCGCTTACGCGTTGGCATAACGTATAACTAGCATACGCAACGTGCATGCAACGCTGACGCTATGTTTCCTAAACGCTACAATCGCGTTAGGAACATGCTCGTGATTGAAATTATCATCACATACATCGCGTTCGCGTCGCGAAAATGCCGCGCATGCTGCGTTTGCGCTGATCAAGCGTTCGAGAAACGCGCACGCTCGTTAAACGCTAGTATGATCCCGGCCTAAACAACGTTAAAGACTTTCATTCATTTGCATTCTTGTTTATTACTTACTAACAGAAACGTTCGCTTCGCACTGTAGTGTGTCTAATAAAAGTATTCACCGACACCAAGCCTCGCATATTGCATCACGACTAATACATTTAATTTTCATCCTGCGTAGCATAATAATAAGCAATTAAGTTTTATGACACTAACATAAGACATAATGATGTCTTATTAGCATTTTAATATGGTCATAATATGGTTAGTATGCGTTTTGCATCTTAATGGGTTAGACGGTGATCTGTAGGAGATGGCGAAGTCAGATAAAATAAGGATAATAGTAGACTAGAACATGGTGGAAATGTGATTATGCTTCGAAAGAAAAGATTAAGTTTTAGAATAGTATTATATTGAATTGATTGCAGATAATACAAATAAGGTACAATCATACTCATGGACTAAAGCAGTAAATTTCTTGGTGACGGAATTTGGCACTAATGAAATAAAATTAAATACATTTTTAGTAAGAAAAGTAATATATATATATATATATATATTTTTTTAGCTAGTTTAATTTTCTTTGCGTCATGCTCGATCTGTCAAAAATGTTGAATCTAAAAACACACTTACAGAATTTCCTGTTTAAATATAATCAATTTTGCTTAGATCTGACAATTAATTAATATTACTAGCGGTCGCCTAGTGGTCAAAATTCGACCAAAATTCCTAAGCTTGCTACTTTGTTTTCTGTTTTTCTCTATTACATATTATAAGTAACCATAGTTACAAAGTATTGTACGACGTCAGACGAACAATGTCGAAATACTACAAACACGATTTGACTGCGTGTGTCAAATGCATGGTTGTGTGCGTGTAGTGTTTTTCCATTAATTTAATGTATTTCTAAAGCATATTTTATAAAAATATTAGGATTCGCCCCTCCTTCTCCATATAAACCTTAACTGTGCTAAATTTCATACTCCTCCGTCTACGCAATTTTCGTAAAATGGGGTTCAAAGATTTTGATTCACATATTAATATATAGATATTAGGCGTTATAATTGAAAATAAATTAGGAATTATTGAATTCATATTCAAGATGTTGTAACCTTATATAATTTGATCATTTTCATTTAATACATACGTGGATAGACATCAGTCTATTAAGGTAAGGTTTTGGGGATACTTAATAGGCATCAGCCTATTAAGTATCCCCAAAACCACACAATAGAACCCGCCTGTTACTACTGTCAACTGGGCCTATTTTTAGATTCAGTGCTGCTAAACTAGATTAAGTAGAAACGTCAATAAGACTACCCGAACCGTAGTTTAAACCTAAAACCTCACAATAAGATGCAAGCCTAGACCAACAAGGCATTCATTTATTTAATAATTCATTGAATATATTTTCATTAAATAACTTAATTATGTGTGTGATTTATATTACAAAAAGTTTGAAAGGCAACAATTCTCATAAAATACTAAAAATAAAATATATAATATAATTAATTCTAGTAATTAAATTATAAGTCAGGGTTAGAGTATAAACATAAAATTAATTATTTAAATTAATCTATTTATATTTGAAAACTCAGTATGCTACACAAAGGCGGTTGTGACTTTGTGGATAATGTGTTATTTTATATCAAATACTCTACGCTAAGCATACGCTTAGTAAGTCTATTAGCTATATTGCCTTTTTATGTAACGTAGTTGTATAACTGATAGTAATAGGTCTGCAATAGGAATTTTCATATAGCAGCCTTATTTTTTTAATAGCATATAGGCCATGTGCCATTGCGCAATAGAGTGTTGTTTTTTAAGATTATTAATTAAGTTAATAATTGAAAAGAAAAATATAAATTTTGTATCCATACGGAAGTACTGATGAATATTAGCTGAACTTTTTGATTACACGTGCAATTAAATTTGTTACCGGTTCCAAGACGATTGAACTTCCGACGGAGCTCTATGCGTGCCATAGTTTGGTGATTTTCGATGGTCACCACATCTGAACTGAACTGGCTACACATTTTGATAAGGCAGTAATTTTTTTTTTAATTTTTTAAATTTCTTTTTTTGTTTTTTTTTTTAAAGGTGCTTCTTTTACATTTTTACATAATTTCGCCAAACTGTGTAACAGTTTGTAGGCGAACACTGCAAATATTTAACAAATTAAAATTATGTAGGTATACACACATTTAAGACACATTAGTTTGGCATTAGATACAATATGGATATTGAAACTTTATAGAAATTAAGTTGACTTTGAGATACATTAACAATAGTAAAGCTGTTTAATCTTCAATTTGTGATTAAATATTTGTAACAATATTTATTTTAACTTTTTCTTAAATATAATACATTTTGAATGAAATAATAAACGTACGTTTAAAAGAATTTAGCATTGTTCGATGAAGCAGATGATCACAGAGCACAGAACGAAATCACGTTCGGTTAAGCATCGCCTACAAACGAGTGACGCGTATGTTTTATGCTTTGTGATGATATCACAGTCTTGCTTAAGCTGTATCAAACAGTTTCTATACAACAGCGCTCAAAAAAAGTGCAGTCAGTTGCGGGGCAGGACAAGTGAGAAATATACTGGCTGCTCAAGCGGAATTTTCCGTACCTATCAACATCAATATAATATAATATCAGCCCTATTAAACTGCCCACAGCTGGGCACGGCCCTCTTCACGATGTAAGAAGGGTTAGGCCATAGTCCACCAGGCTGGTCCAGTGCTGGTTTGCAGTCGTCACATATCCTCAAAAACATTATGGAGAACTCTCAGACATGCAAGTTTCCTAAAGATGTTTTCTTTAACCCCTAAAGCGAACGATAATTAACTATTTAATACGCACATAACTTCGAAAAGTCAGAGATGCGCGCCTTGGGATCGAACTTGAGACTTGCACTTGAGCGTGGCAGTCCAACGGTCTCAAACTTGGCTATCGCTGATGTTAATAGACAGTATGAATCAGAATTACTTAGACTGTGGCAGTATAAGACAGCATTAATTATAATACGCCAGAACTGCTTGTTACGTTCTACTAATTTCATTCTTGTCCATCCAAAGTTAGCTTGAAACAGCTTGAGCTTGTCTGTGAGAATTGCCTTATGTGACATGGCTGCCCTTTTATACAGCACTATATGCTGTACTCAGATATATAGCGTTAAATCTATGTGTTAAAGTGATGTGAAAATCTAAGTACTCTTGGGTTGATGTCAACTAAATAGAATTGGTCTGCAATAAAGCTTACCTATTCTATTCTTAATTTAAAAACATATACTCAGAAAGTCACTTGAAGCTTTGCTATTTCTTAATTTGAATTCTTGGCCAAATAGAAATTAGAAATCAATATTTCCTAAATACATCAAAGAAAATGTGTGGTCCAATAAATAAATTACCTATCAAATTCTAACTTCGAATGTAAATTCTCAGTTCTACATCTCCTACATAACAATCATTCCTGCTAATCTCTATAAAAACATGTTTCTTCCTACAACATTATCATCGGTCAAAAGTCTTTATCATACCTACAATTATGTTACAGAAATAAATACCACCCATATTACAACACTGTCTCCTCTGACACGGCGACTATCGCACTAAATCAGGCTGTCAACAATGCTATATGGCTCTTGTAAGGTGCTCTACACACTGACTTAGACGCACGACTTTATTTTATACTGTATTCAGTTCATCTGGCATAGTCCTTAAATTCTGGATTAAATGTTCTTGAAAATGGGTTTTAGTTGAAGAATTGTCTAAGTAACAATATAAGTCCTGTATATAAACTGTCTTACTGCTGGACATGGACCTGTTCTTAGTATGGGATGTATTAGGCCATAAACCACTACACTGACCCAATGCGATTGGTCAAAGCTAGTCCCGGCGACTTAGGTAAACTGCTTGACACGGGCCTCTTCTCAATTTAAGAAGTATTAGGCTGTGGCCCCACGCCAACTCAGTGCAGTTTGGCAGACATTGTCCCTGTAAGTGTAATCCTAACAAGGGATACGTTCTCTTCTCCCTAGCCTTTATTATTCCCAAGTCACTTTAGGGATCGGCTTTTCTGGTCTAACCGGATTTGACTGGATATCAGTTTTTACACGGAGCGGCTGCCACCTGACCACCGCAACCCGAAGGCTAACGATACCCTAAGGCTAGACCAGTGTCAGGATAATATAGGGTACTGATTTCCCAATAACGACTGCCATAGATGTTCACGTGCCATACATGTGCTCTCCGAGGCACGGAGGAGCGATAATTGTCAATCAATACGCACATAATTTCGAAAAGTCAGAGGTGCGCGACATGGGTTCGAACTCGAGACCCTCTGCAGTGCAGTCTATTGGTCTCCCCACTGAGCTATCGCTGCTCAGTAAGAGATACGTATAGACAATAATAGACATCTAGTCTTAATCCCATATAATCCTGTAAAAGGTTTAGATAAATTACACCAGCGTTTTGGCAGCTGCTTTTTAGGACCCATGTGCTGAGGTCCATTTCCAAATTCTGCACTGCTCAAATAGATATTAAAGATAATTACTGAAAAGAAAATTGGCAACATAAAAGAAAAACAGTTTGGCAAACTAGGGAATCAAAAATGGGCTGATGATGAGCTCAAGCTGTAATTTATACCGTGGCACCAATAGATAAAAACCAGGTGTTCTTCTACCCTCCTTTTCCCCTCCTCTTTATATGACACAGATATTTTTTATGATGATGAAACTTAGTAAGAGGTTTATATTACATAACTATAGTTTCTTTTGCGATGTTGTTCTTGATAAACAAAGAGAGCAATCATTTTAATTATAGAAAATGTTTATGTAGACTATCATTATGTTTAATATACGTCATATAATAGAAAAACTACAATGTAGGCATAATCTTGCTAACCTGCAACAAATTAACATTTAAAGAGCATAGTTGTTTGCTGCAATATATGGCTATAAAGATCACAGATAAGTGTAAATAATGACCGACGTAGTTAGATCAACACCTACAAGCTTAGTAATTATTTACAGTGTTCCTAATAACTCGAGTTATATTGTCTGTGAGATGTAGGCAGCGCACGAGTTAAAATGACGGCAGTAAAATTTTCTAAATATATTCTGGTGCTCACAAATGAATCATTATCTCAGCTGAAGAGGTCCACTGATAGATATAGGTCACCTCCAAAGATTTTTACACAGACCGGTTTTGTGCCGCCCGCATCCAACCGCATCCCGCGACTCTTTCCAGGTCATTGGTGCAACTTATCCTTAAACGTATAGTTAATATTTATTTATTCATCCATTACAAAATAATACTTATAAACGTAAAAATATTGTTGGTTAATAAGCTTACAGAAGTTTCAAAAGTTACATTTATCTTAGTTGCTAGGTTGTAGCAAAGGGTTGTGAGCGTATAAGAAGGTACAAGAAATTTAGGGCCGTTCTTTTCATCATCTCAGCCGAAAGACGTCCACTGCTGGACATAGGTTCCCCTAAGGTTTTCCACACAGACCGGTCATGGGTCACCTGCACCAAACCGGGTCTTTTCAATCACTTAAAATAATTATTTTATTCAGTAAGTATATACAACTCGGGTCTGTACAATATTGCAGTTATTATAGCATAAATTGCAGACTATATAAATCTAAAAAAGCAATAAATACGTAATGATTTGAATGGTATGGAACAATTATTCAAGTGCCGTAGTTATTTATAATATAGAGTAGCGTGGCATGACATAATTATTACATATCCAGGGCATGTATTGGTCATTAAAAGATGAGTCATACATACATATTTTTCTCTTAGCTTGCATTATATCTTTAATTATTTTCTCTTACCCTCACGTTATTATAATAACAGTACAGGCATCTACAGTACCTACCGTAGTAGTCAGTGATTTAGCTTTAATGCTATGTCTACGAGGGACGAATACCGCTAGCCATCAAGTAAGTTTCTAGCTCGTTGCCGCTGTTTAGCGAAAAGATACTTAGACTGATTGCAGAAACATTCAATATTCACGACGATACTAGCTGTTGTCTAGTATCCCATAAGAGTCTATTTTAATGCAATGTAAGTATCCAATATGTTATGTAAAGTTTTAGCCGTTTAAATACTATCTACTATTAAAGTTACTAATGTTTGTTTGTGAATAGACCACGCTGTATGTTAAATGTGGTGACTCCTTGAGGCAACTATTGTAGTAAATCAAGCTGTCAGCAGTACTACACCGCTATTATAAAAGGCTCTAAAGACAAACTTAGTCGTGCGACTAACATAGCGATATGTATCATGCTATGCCGACTACAAACTTCGTTGTCTGCATCATGCATTATGCATTTACTCTAACCAGTTCCTAATGAGTCTTCTTCTCCCTTAGCCTTTATTATTCTCAAGTCATTTGGGGTCGGCTTTTCTAGTCTAACCGGATTTGACTGGATATCAGTTTTTACACGGAGCGGCTGCCACCTGATCTCCCTAACCCGAAGGCTAACGATACCCTAAGGCTAGACCAGTGTCAGGATATTAGAGGGTACTGGCTTCCCAATAACGACTGCCGTAGATGTTCATGGCAGCCGGGACAGACGGCTTAACGTGCTCTCCGAGGCACGGAGCAGGCAATAATTGTCAATCAATACGCACATATTTTCGAAAAGTCATATAACCTCCGAAAGTCAGAGGTGCGCGACGTGGGTTCGAATCCGAGACCTTCTGCATTGCAGTCTGTTGGTCTCCCCACTGAGCTATCTATTCCTAATGAGTATAAGTAAGATAAATATATTATCGACTAATGCTAACGTGTGTTACCTAAACCTGGACATTGTCTGCCTGCGCTGTTGATGCATGCATGCATGATGTCGTCGTTTTGTTAAGCAAATCAGTGATTCATTCAATTGTGAAAATGGAATATCTAATTAACTTTTTAATATAACGGTACTTTGCGGTTTCTATCAAAGTAATATTTCCAAATAATTCTGGTAACCAAATTGACCTTTAAATTAATTAAGATACACGCATTATGTAACGTCTATTGTATTTATTACCAAAAGTTATAAATACAAGTCTTGTGTAGCTTATGTTAAATAGGTACGATATAACAATACTTTTATTCTTTATTACCGGTGAGTAAGTAAAAGCCGTCAACTATAGACATTCTGGACAATTAATATAGAGAGTTAGTACCTTCGAATATTCTGACATCTGAACTAAACCAATACTATCAGGATCTCTTTAAGTTGTAGAGCTCAGCTGCACATAGAACGCACCTGTGGTTGCTCGTAGGCGCGTATGAGAACCCTGAAACTTAACCAAATATAATAAAGCTCGATAGCTGATTCTAAAATATTAGGGCATAATAAAGGTACAGTAATGATTAATACATGGAAGAACCCTCTACTCATTTTTAATAGGCAATGTGAGAAAACTATGACAAATAAAAATGGCGAATTTATTCAAGATTAAATAATGTCAAATAACAACCGCAATTATTTTACAGGTTCAAAAATGTTTGCTTCGTGAGCCACTGGAGAGTCATATTGAGTTAGAAGTAAGGTCCAAATGTATACAGTATTTATTTTATTAGTGCGTCTATCTACTATTCTCGCATCTCTCGTCATGACGCACCTTTACACGCTCCCACACGGCAGACGCGGCATCGCGACATAAATCTGGACTGTAATCGTGCGCAATCTGACAGCCAGCCTGTTGAAATGAATATTCGTTATAAATCAATGTTAGCCACCGTGCGACATCAGAGTGGATGTTGGTATTTATTTTATGGATAATATTCTTTTTATTACAACAATGTGTTATAACAAATTCTACTACTGGCCAGTAACGTTATACTGTTACCAGATAATTGTGAGAACTGATATTATCTAGTTCCATCTAGACTTGATAATATTAGTCTCATATCAGGCGTGAGTATTCACTTTTATAGCCTGACTGAGTGAGTCTAATATTTTACAATGTTAGATAATAGATTCACAAGATTAAAGATTACTAAGACAAAAAAGCTGAACATATAAGATTCCCTTGATTCAAGCAGCTAGCATAAAGAAGCCAAGAGAAACGATGTTATAACTTGATGAAATAATAGACTTGCGCAAAATCCTGTCCTAAAATAATAAGAAAAAAGAAAACTAGGATTAAAAGAAAGTGACGAGCAGAGAATAATTTTGTCTGGGTTGTTTTCTACAAAAGTAAATACAAAATAATATGATCTTACGTGGACATAAATATTCCACATTGCAACTAACTATTTATTACGGTTTTTATAGTTAAAGTGGTAATATAAATAGTGTAATAATTTAAGTAAACCACAATATAATCTGTAATAATAGGTTTAATTTCAAAGAATATACATTAACCAATACCAATGCAAATCTTATGTAAAGGATCTTAAATGCAAATCAAAGGCAATTATAATAAATTTCAAATTAGCTTCTAACGCAATTAGTATTGAAATACTATAAAAAATATGATGTATGCCAACATTCAAGATTTATAATCGACATGATGTAAGTAATTGAGTTATTATATCAGTCAGCGTGCAAGAACAGTCTTATTAGCTTGTTCTTTAAGTTACTTTTTACAGTATTGTGTGACCTTGTATGCCTTAGCGTGTGATATTGATTTAAGCTTAATATCAATATCATCTTTCTGAGAAAATGCTATTGACGAACGCTCCAATGGACAGCGCAAAAAATATTCGGGTTAAATTTACAATAAATAGTTTTTTTGCGATTATAAGTAATTTGGCTCTAAAATCTAAAGTATTCCTACTAATTGCTCAAGCAAGTTAAATGCCTCTATCAGAAACGATTTGACGTTGGCGCGTGGGGTTGAACACACAACCTAGGCCTGAGCCACTCTGCCACGGTCGTTTAAATAATCACGTAAGTTCATATTTAACTCTCTTTTTAATTCGCAGAAATCGTTTTTATTCTAAATATAGCTAGACTTTACCCTACTACTACGCTCGCGTAAATTTAGGTTAGTTTAAATGAGAGACTCTACTTTTTACTAAATGAAAAATACCCTATGTTCTTATCTGTTCCCCTGATAACATGTATGCAAAATTTGTTGATTATCGGTCGAATAGTTAAGATGCAAAAGCGTAACAAACAACAAACTCACATTCACATTTATAATATTAATTAGGATTTCTTATACAATTTATAATTTACAAATTCTATCATCTGCATAACTCTACGCGTTTCTGTGTTCAACCCACAACAACGATCTCCGTCTGTTATTATGTCACATTCATTAACATTTTATTATGCTAATACGGACTGTAGTATTGGCACCTCTTGTGTTTACATTGTAGTAAATTATCAACGTCGTTTATAATTATGTTAGTGTTTTTATAATTGCTGTGAGTATCAATTTACTATAAATGCGGCTCTCAAATTAATACTTAGAGATACTTATAATATATGGTTGGTTCAAGAATAATTGATTTTAATATACATCCTTGTCAGCAAACTTTGTGATAGACAAAGTGTCGTGTAGATATTTTTACAATTCAATTGCTATAATTTGGTGCGATAGTCTAGTGCAACAAGTATATGGGCGTCAAAGCTTATTGGGTTTTCATACTACGTACTATTAAGTTTGTGAAGATGACACTCAACCACGCAGAAACAGTTAATTGGATTTATATATTTTAAATAGTAAACTGGTTAAATAGACTTTTAAATCAGGTTTTGGAAAGAAATTCAACCGTCAATCTGATGGCATTTGGTAGCCCTTTTTAAAATTCGGCCATGTCTAATGATACACAGCAGAGCTGCTGCCGTATGCTGCCTATACTTACTTTGAGCCTCGTTCAAACTACGACATGTCTAAGAAATTGGAAAACACCACAACAGATAGTTCATTCCAGGGCCTGAATGCAAGTAGGTAAAAACATTGCTGAAAGTCTGTCGTGCTGATGATGACCTAAAGGATTGGAGACTCTTTTGTGTAGTTTTGAGTGGATATTCCCACTGATAGCATCTTCAAAGAACGATTAATAAAACTTTGACCTGGAATTCTGCAACTACACGATGCCATCAATATCATGTTACATATAATTATAGTGCTTCGTAGACCATATAAAGCTATAAGAGCCGGCTATGTATAAGTGCTTATCAGTTTTATTGTGAATTAATCGCCTGTAAAAATATTGTTATTTTTCAATATAACATTTTTACCTACTTATATTAATTTTTTAAAGACCATTTCTGCCACTATAAACGAAATTCACTGTTATTTCTTAAAAAAAAAATTATTAGCTTTGGAAACCACAATATTAATGACTATTCATTGACTGAAATTCTGCGTTAAAGTAACTTTAGACCGCTCCTTTAACGATGC
The DNA here is from genome assembly GCA_930367265.1 of Catocala fraxini. Lineage (NCBI taxonomy): Eukaryota > Metazoa > Arthropoda > Insecta > Lepidoptera > Erebidae > Catocala > Catocala fraxini. The sequence continues at coordinate 23,456,600 of OV884030.1, read as the reverse complement.
GGTAGTGAATGCGACTGCTTTGCATAAGGTCTCATATTAGTTCCCGGATCGGGCAGGAATTATTGTGTTTTTTTTTGTATATAACTTCTCTGTAGTAAGATTCTGGAACCGTATCCGATTTGACTACGGCAATTGACTACGGAAACCTATAAGATAGGACCTAAAGTCGTAGTTTTTAAAATTAACCCTGTATTACTCCCGTAACTGCCCTACTGCCCTTTCGGGGATAGAGTCGTGAGATGTATGTATGTAGTAACTTTAGAAATATACAATTTAAGAAAAAATAAAGTAAAATACGTATATGCTATATATATATATATATATATATATATATATATATATATATATATATATATATATATATATATAGTACAAAGAAAATCGTTTATAATAAGAATAGGCAAGTAAATACAAAAACAAACATATACATGAAATCTGTGACAAATGGCTACGCACTCAGTATATTTATGCTGTATTGTGGTCGATAGGTAGTGGATAGATCGATTTCATTTCCAACAAACTTCGTCATAGTACAAATGGCGACTGGTTATGCTCCAATGTTAAAGCAACATATTTTTTTCTAGAATGATCTATCAAAACAATATACGGAAGCTATAAGGACTTATTATATAAATTATACATTGACGTATTATGCTATTAAGCGTATAAGCGTGCTATATCGATATAACTGACAAAAGCACTATAAATCACCGGCTTACTGCCCACATCCGTGTTGTAAATTAATTATTTAATACATACATTATAATATTTATGACTGCTATTTAATTATTCATATGCTGACATACATTTGTAACTTTATCATTGTTAAATAATTGTGGGTACTGTGTATAACGGATGTACCATATCGAATAACAGATTTTAAATTCATCCATTTTTCTTTTATAATAATAATTATTATTCCTTATGGCGATTGAATTGGTTAAAGTAACTGCATACTGCTTATGTTTGGCTCTAAAAAGCAATATTATTGACAATATGTGCAGAACCGTTATTAATTATGAATGTTAATCTGAGTTTGTTTGTTGGTTACGTTTTCACGCCTTAACTACTTGACCAATCCTCATGATTTTTTTTAATGAGTTTGTCAGGGGTACAGAAAAGGACATAGAGTTACTTTCATCGAGAAAAAGTACTGTTACTATCATAATCAGAAATTGAGCAGCGATAGCTCAGTGGGGAGACCAACAGACTGCAATGCAGAGGGTCTCGGGTTTGAACCCACGTCGCGCACCTCTGACTTTCGGAAGTTATATGACTTTTCGAAATTATGTGCGTATTGATTGACAATTATCGCCTGCTCCATGCCTCGGAGAGCACGTTAAGCCGTCGGTCCCGGCTGCCATGAACATCTATGGCAGTCGTTATTGGGAGAGTGTCGACACAAAAGATCCCACTGGGTCGAAATGTCGCCGGTCTGCACTGACTGGCCCCCAGATAAGATAAGATCATAATCTACATACTATAACATGAACAAAGCCATGGGCAAAATCTAGTAATAAATATGTTTAAGATTTGGTTCTGTTAACAATTGTTTAACTACTATACTATAAATGATAAGACGTAATCTGTTAAAGAACTATAATATTAACTGATATAATCTTCGTAGTAAGCAAATTAATGTATGCTAGAATAATGGAGCATGCTTACGCCCAAGTGTTCCTACTAAAAGAGATAAGATCTGGTCAAGGAAAAGACTCTATGTTGACTCTATCTACAGAACATTATGATATTGTACAGTACCTGCTTTATTTAGCAAGATCATGTAAATAGGTTTAAAGAATTTATTCTCAAAAAAGACTCATAAGCCACTTACATGAGAACTTATTTTAGCTTAAAGATAATAGAATTTCATACAATGGTCGTCTGAAACGTTTATGTAAATATTTATGTAAATTACATTATTCATTGAAATTAAACTGCTATACACGGATTTTATCGCGTTGTTTATTTGACACTTTATTACAAAATTTTGAAAATTGTTACGGGTCATAGTCTCCCCGTGACCATGGCTGCTGAAAAGCAACCGAAACGTCGGGGAAAGTGTAAAAATAAATTAAATCTAAATAGTTTAATAATAATTTAATTAGCTTAAAAAAAAGTTAGTAAAGTTTAATAGTAGTAGTAGTGAAACAATTTTCAAAATTTTGTAATAAAGTGTCAAATAAACAACGCGATAAAATCCGTATATAGCAGTTTAATTTCAATGAATAATATTCGCGTAAATAGAAGACAATATTATGTAAATTACATTATTCAGATATTAGGTCTTGAAAATTTTTTTTTTTATTTATTTTGGTTTATTAATCGTAACATAGTAGTGAAAGCAACAATCATAATTTACAACTTAACTAATATTAACAAAACTAACCACTTATAAATAGAACAAAATGAAGAGTAACAATATCTTGAAAATTCAATCACATTTAATTAGGTTTCCGAGCAAGGGTATTAGGTTTCCATCAAACATCCATCCCCATAGCCCAGACTTATTAGAGTACATATTAATATATGTAGAAATATTCCTACGCCTGCTACGGCTAGTGCCACCGTAGGTGTTCCATCCTACCTTAGATTATATAGAGACAGCTATGTGCGATTGGAAAGATAGCAGAACATAAATTTTATTTTATTTATTTTTACTCTAACTATTGTTGTCCTTCGACTATCTTTACACACCAATGTGTAGTGCCTTTATGTACATATATATCCAACACTATCAAGATGAGCTATAAACGTAAACTCAACTTTGATATAAGACTACTGCTACAGAAATAAGTGATGATATCATTATAAACGTATCGATATCATAATAATCCAATTTTACCTACAGCTTATAAATATACGCAGTTGCTAATCCTTTATCGACGATAAAGACCTCATACGATGCGCTCACGATATAACTGAATGATTTGTACCCACTAGACATTCGCTTTGATAAATTAATAATCAGCTCATCGGTTTTGGCACAACTAGCGAAATACCATATATCATAAAGGCTTGTCTTCATCACAAATTTCTTTATACCAAGATTATTTTATTTTCTGTGGGGAATACCTATGTCTGCATTCAAAACATTCATGGCCGAGAATTAAGAGGTTTGTTAATAAATTTTGAATTTTAATTTCTTATGGATAACGTCCAGATTTCTATAGCAACGGATAGTCATAGCAACAGTAATATAATTCACGTTATTTATTGCGGTTATAAGTGTAATCCCCTGTGTAAATTTGTCAGAACTAGCATTAGGTACTATATTGTACGTTAATATATTATTTTATATGACGAAAAAACCCAATATATTATTATTTACTCACAATGGTAGAGCCCATGGATTATGGTATTAGGATAGGGAGTAATGTTTATTTTGATACCCAAAATAATGTTGTATAGATTATAAATGTGGGTGATAGATGAGTACGTCCTTCTCTCATAAGGTTTTTGAAAGCAGCTGAGTTTTCTTTTAATAGACGTTTACTTGGTAGGTCATAAAAATACACTAAAAGATAGTTCGAGGACTTGGAAGGAAACATCACGGTGAACATTCTCTGGCGTGATCTGAGTTGATTTTCAATAAACATTTTAAGCATATTGTGTCAGGATCGTGTAAAGTCTTACGGCTGGCTGGTTTTCTGAAGCCTATTTAAAAAAAGTTGAGATTCATTTGGAAGGGTCTATTCCACCTGAATAATTAAAGTCTGTTTAGTATTTCATACTGTTGCCTATATAGGTCTTCTTCTCTCTTAGCCTTTATTATTCCCAAGTCACTTGGGGTCGGCTTTTCTGGTCTAACCGGATTTGACTGGATATCAGTTTTTAGACGGAGCGGCTGCCACCTGACCTCCGCAACCCGAAGGCTAACGATACCCTAAGGCTAGACCAGTGTCAGAATATTAGAGGGTACTGACTTTCCCAATAACGACTGTCATAGATGTTCATGGCAGCCGGGACCGACGGCTTAACGTGCTCTCCGAGGCACGGAGCAGGCGATAATTGTCAATCAATGCGCACATAATTTCGAAAAGTCATATAACTTCCGAAAGTCAGAGGTGCGCGACGTGGGTTCGAACCCGAGACCCTCTGCATTGCAGTCTGTTGGTCTCCCCACTGAGCTATCGCTTATATTTTACCGGTATCACCTATATAGGTGATACCGGTAAAATATAAGAAGACAACATAATGATTATTTTCCACCTTATTTTATTATGCAGGGTTAGACTGAAGAACTCGAATATGATTTTTATGATATACGTAATAACTTTATTTTTGTGTTTAGCAAATATTTGCTGTATATATTTGATTCCTCTAATAGGTATCGTAGAAGACACTTTAGTGACGAATCATTCTGTCAGTCGATTACTAAATATATTCACAGAAGAGGATCGGAAACTGCATCATCACGACGCATATAGGGTGGTGATATATGATTAATGTCTTTAATTAAGTATTTATTTCCACATTTACTTGCACTTGGCGTTTAGTTACTAATGAAATGCGATATAATGCATATATGCCACACATTCACATAATAAAAGTTATACAGGTTTCTCAAAGAAACCAGAACATCGTAGACACCAGACATCTACTTAATTCTATACACTCTGTACTAATTGCAATCGATTGCAAGGTACAAGGGTTTAATTACTTGCTACTACACGTTACAAGATAATTGTTCCTGCAACATTACATCATTACTGTCATAAGTTATTGATAAGTATTAAGTTTCTAGCTATTAACCTTTCAGTGTATAGCGTACAATGTTGTAAACGAACCGTAGTAGTAGATCTGTAGGGTAAAGCGACCGATTTTTGACATTCGGATGCCAGTACAACGGACAACTGTTGATAAAAAGAAAGTTTTAAAGGTTCTTATAGCCTTATAAAAGCGTCTACCAAATCTTAAATATCCAATACTAGAATTTTTATTTACCGACCTTTGCAATAAGAGGTTCTTGAACCATGGTTAGTGCTTGGATAACGTCTACTACTCACTCAGCTACGGCACAGCCCTTCCTAGGGTACTCTCGAATCCTTACTCGTAACAGGAATATAATATTTTACTGCAACTGTCTACAAAGTAAAGGTTGTTTCCTAATTGGGCTGCTGCTGATACCGTTGTATCCGTCTTTGCATCTAGAAGGTATCGGTAATGCTGTAATCGCAAAGTAGTATAATAAAAATCTAGTCAGATACTAAAGGGATTCCTGTTTTTTTATATAGTACAAGTATAATGTTGAATTGTTGCCTCGCTATATTCCATTATCCGCCATATCCCACAAGGTACAAAAAAATGTGTGATTTGTACACCTATTTTGACGGCCTCGATGGCGTAGTGGTTAGTGTAACCGAATGCCACGTCTGAGATCGCGGGTTCAATTCACGCACTAGTCAAACATTTGTGTGCATGAACATGGATCTTTGTCTTGGTCTGGGTGTTTCTATGTATAATATGTATGTATTTACAAAAAAAAGTATATATGTATATGTTTATCCATTGTCTAGTACCCATAGTACAAGCTCTGCTTAGTTTGGGCTAGATGGTGTTGTGTGTATGTGATAGAATATTATTATTATTATTATTATTACTACCTATAGAGCTCTGCTAGTTATCCTAATATCCAACAGCTCTAAATATAAAACAATTATTTAGAGCTTTCCGTATTTTCCGTCATCTAAGGTGGCAATGGGTAAGTGAAGTCGTTGTTGTTGTAGTTACACATTAGCTGCGGTAACTACTTATTAATAGACAGGACATGTGCTGGTTTACCACCTACGTGCATTGGGATAAACAGCTTATACAGGGTGTCCGGTAATTAATAGATAACCTTGAAATGTCTTATAGTAGAACTGATGGCGGTCCAGAAAAAAAAGTGAAAGAAATCTATCCTAACTATTACCTAAGATATTTTTTTTTAAAGTCTAATATTTTTTACCATTTTTAACTTAAAACAATAAAAAACCGATAGAATTCATTCATTTATAGTCGTAGTGTACAAGAAAGTTAAACATGAAAAAAATTAGACTTTAAAAAAAATTTCATACCTCAGGTAGTAGTTAGGATAGATTTTTTTTTTCTTTTTTTTTTCTGAACGCCCATCAAGTTCTACTATAAGACATTTCAAGGTTATCCTTTAAATACCGGACACCTCTATATTGTAAAATAATGAACATGTCAAAATATCAAGACGCAAAAATAGGGACAACAAATAAATATATATAAAATATATTTTAATTACGTAAATATTATCAGTTTTAAAACTAAAAGTACAATAAGTGGTACAATTACCCTAGTTTGTTCGTGTATTATTATCTAATATTCACAACTGAATAGAAACTGTTATTAGAACCACTTAAGGTAAATGTGTGTAATTATTTATGTATGTAAAGTTGGTGTATGTGACGTGTAATGTCGGGTATTTTTCGATGTAATTTTGCAGTCAACTTTGCATAAATAAATATGTAGTACGTACCTAACTATTATGTTACAAGTTTGCTGAGGGTTATTTACCCTTTGCTTCTAACTTAAGTTTTAGTGACTTCTATGTATTTATTTATAATATAAAGTAGTACTATAAGTATTTGAAATTACATCTACCAACGCAGAACTTTGCATTTAAAATGCTACCTACAGGTTAACAAATATAGTTTTAACCATTTACAAATCTAAAGGCTAAATTTAAATGCAGCAATAACAGTTATACATTTGACTGAATGGATGAAAGAATTGTACTTTTTTTAAAGTCGCGTGTTTAATATGCTTCTTAGCATTTGTAAGCTATGAAACTTACAATCAGGCAAGCCATATGCTTACTAAGCCTTGGTAGCATAAAAAGCTTCGACATCACTTATGATCGGAGTTAATCAACAAAGATCTTCTGATTTTTCATCAATCCTTTTACCAAACCTTTTTTCTATCCTACCTATATAATCCTTTTACAGAAGAAGCAGCAAAGGTAATCTATGCTACTCTTTGTGTAAAGAATGAGCTTGCCTTGTACTTTCTTATGACTCAACTTAGCTACGAACCTACATAGTCATAGCCGTCCATATTAACGTAAAAATCAAATCGAACAATGATGCATTTATACCCGTATTTTTTGCCTATTTTGCTGACCGTCCAACCATCAATAAGTCAAATGAAGCGGCAATCTCGCGGTTAACTGCTCATTGTGTTAGCGTATGATTTATTTTACGACCGTACTTTCACTGCGGCTGACTGTTGCTGACCATATTTTAGGGATGGGACATATGGTATAGGTATTTGTTACAGATTGTGGCTTAAGTAAATATAATTTATTTTATTCATAATTAGCTGTGTTAAGTCGTGAATGATAATCAGTTGGTAGACAGGATACCAATAGACTTACTTATAAGTGTTGTTTTAATCTTAAGTGAGAATATCAAAACCAATAAACGCAGTAGGCGTTTGAAGCTATCTATGTCTAATAAGCCTGTCATTGTTTTTATTAAAAAATAACAAACGATTGAGAAACTTTAAAATTGCTACACTGACAAGTGTTTAAGGGTGTTACCAGACCAATCGATCGATCGTCGATCGAAGTTGATCGACTGGTCTGGTAGCTTTAATTGATCGACGGATACCGTTCGATTAACGAATCGATCGATCGTCGATAGACGGCATCGATCGACGTCGATTGAAGTTTGATCGACTGGTCTGGTAGCTTTAATTGATCGACGAATACCGTTCGACTAATCAATCGATCGATCCCCGATCGAAGGCATCGGTCGATATTGATCGATTAACCCCGGCTATAATCCATCAATATCTTTCGAAATGTATTCACAAGAGGACGCGTTGTTGTTGGCCAGTACAATGTTGCTTGTACTGTTATTACGGAGACGTAAATGTAATACATCCTGATATCAGAATGGCCCGTCACCTTTAAAAGTAGTATACTTTTAAAACAACGGGGGTAGCAGTTATATGGCGACTAATTGCAACTAGAAGCAACTTTCTATAATTATTTCGATATAAAATATGGGTAGTGACCGGCGCGTCTAATCAAGCAGCTCGATCGACGTCGACTAGTCCATTCTACCATCGATCGATGCCATCGATCGACGGTCGATCGATTGGTCTGGTAGAAACTATCGATGGACGTCGACTAATCCATTCTGCCATCGATCGATGTCGTCGATCGACGATTGATCGATTGGTCTGGTAACACCCTAACATTTAAATGTTTTATTCGATGGAAATACAATGTTTTAATGCATCACAAAATTTCAGATAATTTACCCGTTTAATTAACGAATTAATTTTCCATCGGAGGAAATTGTAATGTCTATGCATTATCTGCCATCTATGTTCATTGAGTAAGCAAACCTACTATCTAACTGTATGTATTAAAAAGGCCACCATACCAAATAAAGTCTTATTATCATCAAGCACAAATTTCTTCCCAGAACTTGAGCCTAAATCATCTATGAAGCATATTACATAAATATGGACTAATTGTCCAATAAATCAAACGATAAGTTTAAAAAATTAAAGCAAGTCAAACAGATGTCAGAAAGACAAACAGTCACTATTGCTGATAGATACTGGCAAAATAAATTATATATTTTTCATTCGTAAAGACTGATTCACTATAGCCATCACTCAAGACAAAGGCCTGTCTTTAAGTACACACGGCTACACATCAAGTTAGACACCCTATATACGCATAATTACGCTTATATACATTTTATTTTTTATTTTTATTGTATTTATATGAATTATTGACATTACATTCAAATCTTACTTTGACATGACTTTAAAATGTATGCTTAATATTAGGACCTACGTATCACCGAAAAATTATTGATTTTAAACTTTTGTTGCTACTTATAATTATTATAAATTCTTTGCATGTCGGGTTAACCGGCGAAATATGTGAACATTTTTTATCATGTACAATTTGAACAACTTACTGCCATGTTTCATGCAAATAAATAATCATTTCAATTCATTTCATTATATACAAAATAAATAATAGTTTAAAAACTAAAAGACACGCTTTAAAAAGATAATGATAATTTAAAAATGTTAATGTAAAAGTAAAGTAGTAAGTGTGCAAAGTTTCAAATCAATCCGTAGGTTTGAAAGGGGTGAAAACCACGTTACATAGATTCATAGATACATAGATACATACCAAGCTAATAAAAGCATGTTAATAGAGAATTGTTGGAAAGGGACAGTACATAGTGGTGTCGATGTAATGGTAAGGATAGAGCATCGCGTCCCGTTCACCGTGAGTGAGACAAAATAACAAAAATATAACACACTCTCTCGCATGATTCGCAGGGTTCAACTTCTGATAGTTCAAAGTCCAAACAGTGTAGGTTGATGTGTCGCTGTGTGTACCTGAATAGATAGCTCCTTATAATCAGACACTTTGGGTCAGTTTCCCAGACCGAACATTTAGATATTCCAAAGAATATCACATCACTATCAAGCTCACCGTATTTAGTATTCGTTGTTTACGATTTGGAAATTGCTAGCTTCAGGAATTTACTGTCGGTACTTGATACGATACCTTATATGGCGTAGCAGTTATATGATTCGAGTTATAGCACCTACAGCGTTTTCTCACGTAATATTTTGTGAGGTAATACACGGTTCTATACTTATGATTTGTGTGAATATCATGGGGTAGCCTTGTGTAATGTTTAGTTTATGATAGATACAGAAAATTATAGGGTTACGTTTTGTTTGTGTGTGATAGAACATGTTTTTTAATACAATTGAATACATATAAAGAAAGAGTATCATTATCATTGTGTATTTATAAAAAAGAAGTATGTATATCCATTGTATAGTAACCATAGTACAAGCTCTGGTTAGTTTGGGCTAGATGGTGTTGTGTGTATGTGATAGAATATTAGGTATTAGTAATATTTTGTCCATGGGTGGATCATCCTCGTAGGTATGGTTGCTAGCAAACCTTGTATTAAGGATTTTTAAGCTACATACACAGGAGTTTCTTTGAGTCTATGACCTTGAGTGAAAATTTGTAATAAGGCCTGGTTGAGAGTTCTACATTTTGATTAATCGACATTATATTTTAAGCATATTGGTGGACAGGGCTAACATCTTCCAATACATAACTTTAAAAAAAAAAACAAGTTTGACATATAAAATACTTGTAAGTATAGTTCCTAACCGAATATTTGTAATTTATAGTAGTAAAGACAAGTAGCAGCGATAGCTCAGTGGGGAGACCAATAGGCTGCAATGCAGAGGCTCTCGAGTTCGAACCCACGTCGCACACCTCTGACTTTCGGAAGTTATATGACTTTTTGAAATTATGTGCGTATTGATTGACAATTATCGCCTGCTCCGTGCCTCGGAGAGCACGTTAAGCCGTTGGTCCCGGCTGCCATGAACATCTATGGCAGTCGTTATTGGGAAAGTCAGTACCCTCTAATATCCTGACACTAGTCTAGCCTTAGGGTATTGTTAGCCTTCGGGTTGCAGAGGTCAGCTGGCAACCGCTCCGTCTAAAAACTGATATCCAGTCAAATCCGGTAAGACCAGAAAAGCCGACCCCAAGTGACTTGAGAATAATAAAGGCTAAGAGAGAAGAGTAGTAAAGACAAGTTCAACAAACTTGTTAGCAATATTTATTATGTGCTTATTAATTCGTTTAGAAACCTACGCGTGAATGAATTTATATCTTAATAAAACATAACCACCAAAATCAACATAAAATACAACAGCTCAATAAAAACATTCAATATAACATGACTGGCTATCATAATTTAATAATTCATTGCCTTTGGGCGTCAACGATGGCAACAGCCACCAATTATCGGCAATACATCGCAGCGATCGTTGCTCGGCCGATACAATATTGTTGAACGATTATTATTAACGAACTAGCCGCTTTCGGTCGCCATGGAGAAATTTATGTGGGCTGGAAAAGTATCTACAGCTAGAAACGGAGAATTTTATTGACCGATATAGTATACTAAAAATATTCGCCTGATCTAGCCAAATATATGCAATGCTTTAACCTATTCCGTCACAACAGCACGCCGGCGGCTAGACACAAAAGGTTTTAATTATGTCTGGCATTCCAACAACTGTCAGGTTAATCAGCGCACGCTAAAAATATTGTCTAGTTCTTTCTTTATTTAAAACAGACAACTGCCGCACTGGAATAACTCCTGTGTCGTAAAAGATTTTACAAACATTCATGTATTGGATACAAACGAGATAGGTGTAAAAACCCAGGATTCAACCTCTTCGTCTTAAATGTAAAAAGCATTTAAAATACATGGGACCTTGTGACCCCTATATCTCGGGGGTATTTTGACCCACATGGCCCATATTAAACTTGACTGAGGTATGAACCCAAGGTATCTGCACACCAAGTTACAAGTCAATCGGTCCAGTAGTTTTGGAGTTATGCCTGTCACTAACACCAATCTGTCATTAACACACAGACACACATAGTGTTTTCATTAACCTCTGAAGAAGACTCAGAGGTTGATACACCTAAACGCGAAACAACTATTTGTGTATCACTCAAATTTTTACGCTATATGGGAATCGAATTCACAACACTCGACACAGTGGCAGTGGCGAGACGACAGCTTAAACCGCTACGTCATCCGAGCAGATAGTATTATGTTTACTATGTCTCTTGCGATACAATCACCATCTCTTAAAAACTATATATTATGCTCCTAGCGTATAATTATACAAGGTTGCTATGATCCATGGACATAAAAATGGACAGAGTATTCCATATGGGCTCAGTGTTAATTCGAAACGGTTAAAAACTCGATAAAGATAAATATAGAAAATCACTTTTTCAAACAAATTAAATCAATTGAATACGCAAACACCATATATTATAAACATCTGTTGTTTTTCTTTCTTTGTTTCATTATGGTCACGGGTTTATTTATTGTTTCCTTGTTTGTGTTACAAACTAAGGCTGTAAACTAGTAGTGAAAACACAAGCATAAAATATGCTTGTGTTTTTGTTCTTATTGCGCTAGGATTAAAACTCACTTTGGCGTGATTGTTGGCTACTATAATAATGTATACTAAGTAGGTATCAGAGCGGCAACATCTCCTACATTTTTGTCGCTTTAAGGAGCATGACTTTAGATACCTATGCTTAGACTCTCGGTCAGCTGTTAGGGCAGACAAAACCCGTTGTAGTTTAGCAAAAACTAAAATCTATCCTGTGGCTAAACTACTGCTCCTATTGAACTGTGTAAAGTTTGTATGTAGTAAGTACATACTATATGATAATATATAGATAGAAATAAAGCCTCACTTTTTAATCAACCTTTTATAATTACGCCGTATCCTCATAACCTACGTACAATATGTTACCGTTACGACTTTTATAAATACGTCAGTAAAGTCAAAATTATCATACCATTATAATTATTAAGAATAATTATAATGGTATGATAATTTTGACTTTCATGTCCACTCCTCGAATTTCATGCGCGCTAAGACTAGCCTTACCCAAATTAAGGCTAGTTTTAATCTACCCTTCCTTAAAACCATCTCAATCACTATAATGTTCAATATATTTTAGTTAAGCCAATATGTTTACCAAGCTTCGAGTACGCTATACAAATTAAATAAAACCATTTCGTCTATTCCTTTGAGCGTTTCATAAAGTATTCTAAAGATTTTAAGTATGAAGTATGTTCATTCAAATCAATTGCCCATGCGCCTGTCAAACGGCAGACATGCTTTCTCTCATTGATAAATGCCGATGTCTAGCAGCGAACATTGTCTTATTTAACAAGATCAACACGAATACTTCTGTTACTGGCTTAAACGAATTGCAGAGTGACGTTGCTTTAATTAACTACTTTGTATTTAATAGCATTAAAGAGGCATGCGTTGGCTTTCTTAGAATCGGGTGCTAGCTATAATTATTTCATAAAGTTATACACCAGGCAAGTTTCTTAAAGAGAGCGTGATTCCATCCTAAATTTTCTAAAGAAATAATACAATAATAGCCCTATACTTGCATCAAAAACTTGTCTTATGTAAATGGGCCTTTAGTCTCATTCTGAAATCACGACAAACACAAATTTAATACTAATTACATCAATTTAAATGTACTTATTTACCGTTTATATTACTTATTATATTATTATTACCAAATTAAAATTATAGAAAGCCGATAATTTTATACGCCCTTCTAAAAACTCTGTGAAATCATAAAAAAACGAGGATGTAAAGCCTGCAGTTAAAAAACTGTCGACTTTACGATCCAATATCATAACGTACAATTTATAACAACGGGAATATAACTGAAAATCAATAAAAACAGCAGAAATGAGACTCAAAGGGATATCTCGATACCACTTCGGAACGATAAAAAGTAATGTTTGGCTCAAATCGAGAAACAATAGTGAATCGGTAAACTGCATATGAGAACCCACGACTGAATTCAACCCGTATTGTGTAGGATTAGAGTTGAAATTGCAATGTCTAGAAGAATTCAATAAAGTTTTCTGTGGGCAGTCGTGGCCCACGCAGAGATTGGATTTATCGACGCTTTATAAGAGCTATATCGATGACTAAACTCACATAATACCATGTGCGTTTACTATCCGTTTCGATTGCAGTTTTAAGCTCTGTCAATATTTGAAGCATTGATACGTTTTCTAGTCAGCGATGTGTGCTGCTGTGACATATTGCTCGTGAATTTTGTCAGGCTCTGTTGTTGGCAATCTTTGTTATTGAATCTAGAAATATTGGTAGTATTTTTATTTAGACTGCTTAGTTCTTTTTTTGCATAAGTTACATATACTGATGCAACCATTTAGACATTTGGACACAAACTAGACATTTATAGCAGAACATTATAAACAAGTATTACAGTTTAAAATCAGTAATTTCAAATAAATTTCTGTAGTGTAATAAAACTTAAAGGCTGGTATTAATGAAGACTATTTAAATTTTCATAGCTATATTTAAACTTCACTTAATAGCAACTAGAGCTATATCGTCAAAATCTACTACTAAGATATTCATTATCAAAAAATTCAATATCATATCTCGACTTGGATATCAAACCCAAAACCAGCAATTTGATTGCTGGTTGACCTTCTAGAAATCGAACCCAGGAAATCTTATATTACTAGTTCACAAGGCACGAACGGAACGAAACGGAGCAGTCAATATAATATTAATTACTAAAATGTTACTTAGATTATTTTTCTATGGTTCTTCATACAGTTATTAAATTTGCATAATACTTACTTTAATGACAAAGGAAAACTTAACAATAAAACCAGCCTACTGAGTAATCTCCATACTGTTTTCGTAGGTGTTTAAAACCTGCCAATTTAGCCAGTGTAATTGATAATATCCCATTTAAAACTGCGTTCTGGTTACATTCCAAGCCTTTAAACTGTTAAAAACGCAGTATATTTGAATTATCTATTACAGACACAAACCGAAACAAGAATTGCATCATTCTAGCCGATCTTAATAGACGCCGGCGAGTTAAAATCATTTATGCATAAAGACAGGTGGATAATGAAGACGAGAGAAGTATATCATAAATCAATTCAGTTCTTGTGAGTCACAAAACACTCGTTACATAAATGCCCTGTTATGCTGAATATGCAAAGGGAATGCCTTGATCGATTGGCGTGCAACGATTATTACCGATTAAATAGCCGTGCAGGTGCACGATTGATTTATTAATATTTATCGATCCTCGATCACATTTGATTCTGTTGAATGCTTTACAATTATTATGGCTTTAGTATGTATTGTGAATCTGGATCATGGTAATGATTGTAAATATTATCAGTAATTTTAGACTATGATAACATATCATCAGGACAATAAACAGGTATATCTGGTTTAGATTCTTCAATGCTTTGTACGTTAATAGCTTCCAATATGAATATTTGATGCATGGATGTTTGTTGGTGATGCATAACTAAATCTAATTCGTACCCGAGGAAGATATCCTATATCTATCCTCGGTATTCATCGTCTACCTATAATATGTGTAGTGTCCTAATAATTGTTTGTACTTTTAATTGATACATCAATATCAGTATTAAGTAAAGCACCATGTAGTCTAGCTTTAGAATGTGTTAGAATATTAGTAGTATTTCAACAAAAGGTACTTTTAAAAGAGACATTAATTTTTTATAGCATTATTTGAATTTTACTATGTTATTTAATGTACTATTTATAATATTATATGTTATTGATATTGTAATTTACGTTGCTTTTTGGCATATTGTAAGTCTTGGGGTTGACCCTAAGTTCGGATAAAGTGTTTTGGAATTTGCAGTCTTGACATTCTCAGGAGCAGTATAAACTGTGTACAATGTGCTTGGAAGATAAGTTAATTTACATATACTTGACAAACACGTGTCCTATCACACTACTACATACATACAGAAACATAATTTTTGCAATTGATTAGATAATTCTATTTAAGACCACAGAACGTGACTAGAAACCTACGCATGAGCTTAATCAATATCTCATTGTCAGTGACTTAAACAGATATTTTACGATGTAAATCATTGGCTACGCTTATCGCTCCATCTAGATCTGTATCAGGTTTACAAGAAGTGTTAACGTCTGCCTCTGTATAAATAATACGTGAGTTGTTTTAAAACTTATCTATATTGTGACACGTATAATAGTTTAAGTCAGAAATTAAAAGTTGCTTTATGTCTATACTTGAGCAGTTTTGGTTACTAACAATAAATACGTTTATCATTGTGTTTTGTATTTTGATGATAACAATATTTTTATAAAATGTCGTTCATATTCACACGACCACTCAATTAATGATTACTTTTTGCATCGCTCATTATACCAAGTAAGTTGAATAATTGCTAGTATGATTTATAAATATAAAAGCAAGTCCGACAGTTTGTTCATCGTATTACAGGCTCAGCCAATAAATGTTTTTTAGTAAAATTTGGTACAGAAACGCTTATCATAACATAATATCAAATATTTTAGTGTAGCCGCAAAATATTGATGACTTATTAAGTAATTTACTTTTGGATCCATTTTGGTGTATAAGATGTTGAAAATTTACTTACATTTCTTCACAATTTACATTTTAAAGTAAAGTGTATTTGGGAAGTATCTGACAACCAGCTTATTTTCTTAAAATACTATTCTTATAGATTACGAGTTATCTTTCATGGTGTAAGCTTGATAATATAATTATCTGTCGTAGAATAAAAAGCGTACAATACTTGGCACACTTTTACTGAGGAGTTGACTACTTAAACCACTGCACCATCTGTGCAACCAATTTTCCTTTAAAACATGGGTTCAGTACTTATCTGCGTATAATCGAAACAATTTATTACAAAACCCATTAAATTCACAGGCACGCCTTCATTAAATTAATACGTAAACATGGATATGGTCGCGCTTGCACGATTCAATGAATAAAATATGAATTTTAAAATAATATCGATCGAGTAATTACAGCCTACGTTAAAGCCTGTTATAGCGCTATAAATTGTGTCTAGGCTGGCTATTAAAGCCTTTTTGCAAGTTAGATTTATTGGTTGCAAATGTTAGAAACTTTGAATAGATAGCGATCAATATTTAAGTAGCAAATGAAATTTTAAACATTGTAAGCATTATAAGAATGGGCTGAAGTAAAATGTCATGACTTCACGTTGTTTGAAATAAAACTAGTATTGCAAAAAGATCTTATCTGACTTTCCGAAGTAAGTCTTAGATGAAGTAATATCTGTGATACCTGCAATGAAAATGCAATAAAAAACAACAAAAATCACGTAATTTACGTCTGTATATTCTTTAGAAACAACGTTTGTCTTATTTTTATCAAAAACTGTTTAAAAGCTTAAATAAATATATATTTTTTTAACCATGTTATACTTTTGTAAAAGAAAAATATTTATCGAAGACTCTTTTCTCTTCTGCAAAATTATGCACGCGAAATCTTAAAACATAGTTGAAACACAATTAATTCTTACTAAATAGCTAGTATACATTTATAAAAGGACCTATCCATACAAAAAACATAAAAGGTAATTTCTCATCAATTGGCGGTCATCAAAATCAATAGCAATTTTCCATTAATGATCAAGATGGCTATTTAAAATTAAATATTGAGATGTCTGGCATTCAATAAATTATGACATATACGTTAGCACATCTCAATCATATCTGAAACGTAATTAAATTTAAAGCTGGAGGCTAAATATACATACGTTATGGTTCAATGCAATGTTGCCAGAGGCGAAAAACATGTTGGAGGTATTGCTGCAAAAATGCAACGCTTTTAATAAAAACTGTTCAATACAAATATGATAAAAACATAGTTATAATAATATCCTGTTATGAAAAATGCAATAAACGAAGTATGTAAGGCAATTAATTGAGCATGCATTAATGCAATCTGGACATGTTTTAAACGAGAATGGAAAATCTTATGGAATATTTTATGTTTCTGAGTACTGATTTATTTATAATTCAATACCTCTGCGCAATGCCACCCGAATGTAATTAGGTACATTATTATTGACTACATTAACTAAATATTTAAGTGTTAAACAAACTGGCATTTATAATTGAGTAGGCAAACGATCAGATCTTGTGGCGCACCTTGGGAGAGCACTACGTCCATCATTGGAGAGAAACTAGCAGATTCAATCGTTGTATAGGCTTTGATATGTAGCACTTACAATATAATCCATACATACATATAACAAATAAATATAAAAAAAATATTTTACAACATATTTAACAAATATTTTACTTATTACTGCCAAAAACTAAGACAGACAAAACCTTAAAACTCAACTAAAATTGATCAGTTATGTACTGATGAATTATAACGATTTCAATTTCAAGAGCACTTTAGTTATTAACTTACCTTATAATAATTTTAACAAGAGGAAGTCATATATATCTTTAATGCATATTTTTCACTTGAGTGTTGCAACCCCGCTATCAGTCCACCCATATTGAGATCTAAAGGCGTAACTGAATGTAAATTCACATCCCGGCGCGGCATAAATAATGTGTGGGGCCATTAAATATGATAATCTTGTTGCCGCATCGGCGGATGAATGGTCTTTGTTCGGGCCAGGGTGAACAGATCCCGATAGCATTGTGCCTGGATTTGCTCGTAAATACTGTATTCGATGGTCTGGTTGTGTGGTTGTGTTTGTCTTGACTGGATTAGTGTTTAGCATCCCTAAGTGTTATTTATTGATCTACGTAAAATTTCTTGTATAAACTTTCTTTGGTTAAGCTTCCGCCTATTCATTTATTATAGGTTTATTTTATTAGAAGCTAATGGTAAAGTTACTGGGTTAAAATAAATGCAAACAATTTACTGTTGAATGAATTAAAGATGAGAATAAACTGTACTGATTAGTTAGTTATGTATCATCAATAAAGAGTAAGGAAGTTTGGAATTATGCTAATTGAAACCATTTTTCATAAAATTTATCATACAAATAATTTTCATACAAAGCCTCATCGATCGTAATTTTTATTACTTAAACAGAATAACAAATATATATTAATTTGCGGCGTATTAAAATACATTAATTTAAAGTAAAAACCGCTGAGGTGAAAATTCTATTTGAAAGCAATTTAGTTTGGTCACCACAGTCTAACGTAATAGTAATCATTCAACCTTCTGAGACAAACTGTAAGTTACAAGCACCACACTCAAAGCTAACAAACCACCAATTCGACATGAGATCGCGCCCCATAGTACCGGCTATCAAGCTATAATTTATCGCCCGAGGAAGACGTAAATCATAGGTCCGGAGCGCGACCTCGTAAATCCAATAATATTATCCTGGGCCGTTCGGGGGCCGACGATAATGTTGCCGGTCGTGATAGATATGTAGCAACGGCGATTTTTGATAGTGTCAGATAAACAATGGTGATTGTAATAAAGGGTTAAGTTTAAGTTATATCTGACTGTCGTATCTTTTAGGTTGAATCATCTTATGTAGGTACTGCTAAAGTGTAAATTGTTGTATCTACGGATGCAGAACAAAATGTATGAGTAAGTGGAGCAATATTATAAAAAAGATCTCAAAGTGGATTTTAATATAATTATTAAGTCGTTAATAGGACTTAAATTTTGACTCAGAATGTATTATATAATTTAGTTGATTTTAAGATTGGTACATGTTCAATAAATTCCAGAAATATCTTTTCGATTGCATATATGTAGAAACCATCTTGCCTGTCATTTGAGAGAACTCCAGCCGGCCATAATATACCCACAAACAAACCAATTTAAATTTACACCTTCGTGTAGGCATATCTACTCGACAATCCAACTATCAATGATACGAAAAACATACCCATCGCCCGAAGCTCATTGTTACCTTTAACCAAAGTATTACGTAGGAGTTACTCCAAAACTCAAACCACGAGGCACCGTGTCGCGCTGTGTTCAATATACATAGACTACACTAGTACGCTTCACTAATAGTGAGCTCAAATGGAAAACGGGTTAAGGAGACAGCCTGACGTTATCAAACGGAGCCATTGAGCCCTCAATAGGTATGGAAATAGGCCATCAGTGGTGCACATGCAGTATCTGTTATACGCTATTCCCTATCTGTAATAGCGCACTTAAGTGGAGCCGTGAAGATATCGTATCTATATGACTCTATTGCTGAAATGGCCTCCGTGGAAAGCATTGTGTGTAGTTTATAGATGAGGAGTTTTTCAATAGAGTCGAATTGAGTTTTATTAGAGTATTTGATGGGTCTTGTCAGCGTTGGGTTTAAACTGTTCAACAAAAACGGTTATTTATGGGGTTTTTGTGCTATATAATTGTTTTTGCTCTTTTGTATTGGATAGTTAAGTCTATTATATAGATGAAGCTGTGATTTTATATATGAAATAAATATTAAAAATAATTGTATATAATGTAATAATTTGATAATAATTTAACTTAAGCACTTTAATTATATTCTTTACAATATACACAGTACATATAAAAATAATAAATAGCAGTGACGAAATTTAAAAATGTACTCTTAATTAAAATAAAATTATGCATAAACCTAAAATATTCGCTAATAAATATTTTTATGCACTACAACATCAACTACTAACATTACAGAAGGGACATTAAATAACAAAAGATGTCGAGAAAATGCTAAACAATAAAAAGATACGCTGTACAAAAAGCGTCGCAACTTGGGACATAAAGGGGAAAATTATGGCGCTTTCAACGGCACATTTAAAGGCGACATATTTCAAAAGTTTCGGCGTATTAAGCAACATTTATTTTGGCAGTGACTCGGCCATTATGCCGCTGTACGACCCGCGCGCCATGTTATGAAAAACATCGCTTCTTACTACGTGTTCGAGAATACGATTCGGAGACGTATTTTACGTTTATTGAAATTACATTACGAACTATACGCTTAAGACCGCGCTGAGCTTAAGACAGATAATGACAGAGCTCGTGCGGCGCATATTCAAATCGGTACGCGGCCGCCATAGTAAAATTGTATGGAGGATTTGAAGTGCTTTTTTGATAAATATGTATCTTTATTGTCAACCAATAACTTAAATATTTGGGACGGCCAAATTGTAATATAACTATTTATGTTTCGTTTAAGCTGTAAAATAGGATAGATTTCTACTGCCATAATCTAAAAATCACGTAACACGAGCTTACGTTTTTTGCAAATTTAAGTAATTTTGTAGGCGAAAATATTAACCATTTTAAGTTTTTTACACGTAGTAATTGTAAACACATTCATTGTTATGGTAAATGTTTATTTTATATTTGTATTAACCAAAAACTGTTGATTTGATTCACTTAACCGTGAACGCCTGTTTTGGCACATTTCGCTCGGCACAGTCTTAAGATTGTGTGATGAAACTATTTCTGCAGTTAGCTTATTAACGGGATTGGCAATAGAAAAACTGGCGAACATCAATTTAATGTTACGTAGTAATTCGATGGTTAAATATATTAATGAGATATATTAGCTCACATGAACTCTTTTCGATTTAGTGTAGCTTTTAAAGTGATCTTCTACCCGTCTCAAACCACCAAATACAGCAACGAAATTCAAAACCACCACCAACCATATTTACCAACTCGAATGCCAAGGACAAAATTCCTAGTATGGGCCAAAGCTTCTAACAGCAGCACTGTCTTACATTCTGGACTCATTTCAGGCTCAACGCCAGCCTTTTATTATTTAGACTGGCCTCTTTACTAGTGTAACCATTTTCTTCCAAATTATATCCGTACTTCATCTTTAGGCGACAGACGAGTTATAGCTTCTCCTTTAGTTCAAAAATATGGGAGTCTTATTCAAGTATGAATTAATGTGGTTTAAGCGAGGTCGCATCCTTAGAAGTGGTAATAGTTGTGATTTATTCCATAGCTACAGTCGTATTGTATGATATTCTGAGAACAAAGGATTAATACATTATTCGTCACGGTATCTACTTAATAGTAAACGAGAATAAGTGAGTATTTTATTGCTTGCTCGTTTTAGTATTATAATGACGAATAAAGATTTTAATACGATGTCGTAGTTAGATACAATTTTGGTATGACTATTAAATATAACCAACCGAAAATACTTTATGTAAATTTTAATTATAATGGTTATTGAATTACAATCAAGAACTAAAATAGGACGTTATTTCAATATATTTTAATAAAGGATGTAACAACATTCATCAACAGTAGTGGGCGTCAAAACATTCAACGACCATCAACACAGCACACATCATAAAAAAAGAGTTTTGTGCTAACTGCCATTCAAGTTGCACCGCCAACTGATTCAAACAATAACGCTAGAATAAAAGGTGGTGGTAAAAATAATATCGATAAACAAACAGTCATTAAAGTGAGAGGTGCAAACAATAATGTTGTTATCGAACAAATAGACGTTGAAGTAAAAGGTGGTACTGAAAGGCAGGCAGTGTATAATTTGTACTCCGTTCAGAGGGCGGTACGACACGCCTCCGTGGCACTCCAGGCGGCCTGTTAAGGGATATGTTTGTACTGATTGCAGCAGTCTTGATAAAGATTTTGGTACCTATCACGACAAGAGAATAAATGATTACAATGCATAATCTCGGTGAATTATAGGTACGAAACAAAATACATACAATTTTAATGCTCGGGTTGAATTTTGAATGAATTGATGTACGATTTTAAACATTATTTAGAAGAACCATAGTTATTTTTTTTATTTTTTATTAAATTGATTTTATTTTTATTCTTGTTTGGGTGTATGGCCCATGAATTTTACATTCTATAATCAAGTATTATTATATATTATATCAGCCTTGTTTATAAACTATGCCACAAATGGGCACAGGTTTCTTCTTGATATGAGAAAGTTTACGCTATAGTTCACAACGCTGGCCCAGTGTGGGTTAGTAGACTTCATACATCTTCGAGAACATTATGTAGAGCTCTCAAACCTGCAGGTTTCCACCTGATGTTTTCAATTTATCAAGGATACAACAAACCATTCCATGTCAGTGATTTTTACTGTATTTATAAAAAGACCAAAATAACATTTATAATGTAGACTTAAAATAAACCTTTCAAAATCATTCAGTCAACCTATTAAGTCTAGGGCATAATAATACAGTATTTATATGAGGCAGCCCATCAAATATTTCCCTTTAAATAACCCCGGCTAGTGCCCGCCCATTGCTAACGAGGTCCTCGATAACACTTCAACAATATAACGTTCCTTTAATAGCGAGTGACAAAAGCCCTCCTGGCATGTAAATCTTTGTATGTACTTTTCGTTTTGATGGAATAATTTGTACACCTCACTTTTACTATATGTTTCTTTTTCAAATTCCCTACAAACCTTGTTATAGTAAATTAAGAATAAAATAGAGGGACCAAGTCCTTTGGGACGATGATTGTTACAAGGGCTATGTGATGTAACTAAAATGACATAAAACTAAATAAACATCATAAACCTTTTCGAAATCTAAGGTTGTGTTTCAGTTGTGACTAAGGTTAGTATTACTTAATTTCATGCAATAATGCCATACATAAATATACTATTTAGGTATAATGAAAATATAACTGAACCTGCATATAACCAGATATAATAAAATATGTTAGGGTTTGTAAAGAGTTTTGATATTCAAATATTTGTATGTTTGTTCCTAAACGTATTGCGTTGAACGAATTTTGATGATATTAGGTGAACAGACACCATATTCCCTATACATAAGGTACCTTAAATTTTGATGTTATTCACCTGGGATAAATGCGGGTAAAGACGCAAGTAGTAGCTAGCAAATAAATAAACGACAGTATAATCGTTAATAAATCATTAATAATAGTACAATCCACACAACGACATCGTGACCGAAGCCACGCCCTCTGCTAACGATGTTAAACACTTAATATTAATTCAAGTAACCTCTTAACAAAATCACCACGAATTTATAATAGAAGTTTACGTTATGTATAAACTTAAAATGAATCCTAACTAATAAGGAATAAGAGCGAATGTGGTAAAAACAAATCTTTAAGATTGTTGCGCCTGATCCTAAGAGTAATTGTAATAATGTGACTAAAGAAAGATTCTACATACATAGTCTTAGGAGTCAGATTTATTGTACTTCCATATTTTCAGCAGTATTAAGAAACAAACGTTTATTTAGTAACCATAGAAAATAACCAATCTTCTTTTAAATCCTACGCGAATTTAACTGACAGGGATGAGGCAAGCCTTTTGCTTGCTGTTTTTAGAATATATTTCTGCTTACTTGCCTATAATATGTGCACAATGCTGCAAAAAAGCCACATCTACGGAATTTCTACTATACACGAAGTCGTTTTCTCGTGGGCGGAGATTCGAAGGATCCTCAAGGCTCGGCAATTTGAACTCCTATTTGTCAAATTAATGCTGCAAGAGCGCTACATCTTAATCACGTACTTGAAAACATTTTAATAAATGGTAGGGCACGTAAATTTTGCAGGTACTCACTTCAATTTGATGGAGATTATTGGAAGATTCTTAAAGAAAGTGTCTCTTAAGAGAAATGAAATTCAGGGCAAAAGGTTCAAAAGGGCATTTAAAAAGGTTCGAAATTTTCTTTGTTTACAATTAATTTGATGTTGGAATATTTTGTGTTATTATTAAGACAAGTATGATTATTTCTACAAATATAACGTAACTTTTTGAATTGTAGTTATCTGATGGCGGCCAAACATAATTGCTTTTCAATTGAAAAGCAATTGTATTGTTGCAAATTCTGGCTATCAGACATTATGTCTGATAAATTAATTTATTATTTTCCATGAACTAGTACTCATTTACTCTGATCGTTTATATAATATATTATTTGGTATACAGCAATAAAAGCAACTGTTCTTTATTTGATAATTCAACCTGTTTAACATCCATACCTCTCACAACGTCAAGATATCTACACATAATACTCTCGCGACGCTAATGGTTAGTGTGTGAGGCAGCGCTTGCGCTGATAAATAATCTGCGGCACGGTAAATCACCGCGTGACCTGTGCTATCGCGCATCGGTGTACAGGGCCGGTACGACATGTTGATTTGTATAAGTTATGATATTAATAAGAGCGATACTAAATGGAAATTTAGAAGCGATACCTTAGTGGGAGACACTTCGACTTCTATGCAGAGGTCTCGAGTTCGAACCCAGGACAGACTTTTACTTTTTTCACAGACTTTTCGAAGTTATGTGCGTATTAAAATTTTTAATTATTGCCCGCTTTAACGGTGAAGGAAATCACCATTAGGAAACTGCCACGTCTGAGATTTCTCCATAATGTTCTTGAAGATTTGAAGTCTGGCAACACGCACTGAGCCAATGTGGTGGACTATGGCCTAACCCTTCTCGCACTGGGAAGAGGCCCGTGCCCAGCAGTGAGATAGTTTAATATAGGGCTGATATTATATATTTATATTATAAGTGGTAATTTGCTAATGAAATTGCCTATTTATAGGTTTTCATTTTGTCGAATAGTATCAATTTTATTCGGCTACGAGCCCGTACGCCGCTTGACTTTCGCCCCTTTCATAGAAAAACGAAGCTCCGCTTCACGGGGCTCCTATTTTTGGGTAGATTTTAATAAGAAACCTAACAAATACCTACTACTGGGCGAACGGGCTCGTAACTCTTTACTCCTGTGGTTGGCTATTATCATTAAGGTGACTGTTTCCAGAGATGTTCTCTCTTTTCCCATAATATTTTGTTTTTCTTTTAAAGTCTTATGTTGCTGGACTCTTTGTTAAGCAATATTTTAAGCTACCTATGTAAGGATATTATTAAAAAACGACAAAATTTTATAAATTAAATATGAATAAAATATATCGTAAGACTATGAACCACTAGATATTGCGCGCAGCTTCGCTCGCGTAAATGTAGGTTATGTAAATTTTCTATCTGTCAAGAACACAAGATTTTCAAAATTAAAGGTACCCTATGTCTTTTTCTGTTTCTCAGACAACGTGTATGCGAAATTTCATGTTGATCGGTCGAGTAAGCATAACAAACAATCGAACAAACTCACATACGTATTGATTCAAATTCAAATTCAAATTCATTTATTCACAAGAAATGTGGTTACATAAAGATGGTAGGGTAATAACAATATCCTCACAATCTACCATAAAAATGGTGTGCGAATAATACAATATTTATAAAAACATGGTTAAATTACATACATCAATGTCAATTCTATAATTAATTAATGGTAATAATCGATAGCAAGTAAAGTCAAAAAGAAAAATAAAGAAAATTGGAATAAAATGTCATTTGAATTAGAATAATTGAAATTGTAAATAATGTTATGTAAATAAATTATTTTCTTTATATGTCATAAATTCTTTTAAATTGTAGAAACATTTTTCTGTAAGCCACTTATTTAGAACACACTATTTAGAATTCTTTTGATACAATAACACATATAAGATTTCAAATTTCAAACACAGCCAGCCCTACCCACCTCCGGGTCGTGAGCGTTATTGAATTTAGCATATTTCGTTATATCGAGACATCGCGCGCATTGTCCCAACACTACCGTATTCTATATGAATGTGTGCTGTGATTTAGTGCGGTAACAAACGATTGTGTCGTGCTAATAGTTGGATTAGAAATTTAATGGGGTTGTTTGTTATGCTGTCTTGTAAGAGAGGTTAACGATAGCAGTTATTAACAAAACTTTGATGATCATTTACAAGAATTATCTTACAAAAGAGCATATTAATATCGCAGTCTTCAGTTGTAATGTACTTTTCGTAAAATTTGCAGTAATCGATGTCATTCTTTTTTCGTTTATAAACAGACAAGCCCCGCTCTAGTAATCATTCCTGTGTCGCGGGGAACTTTACAAACGTTCAAATAACGGACACAAAGAACACCGAGACTCGGTACAACCATTTATGTATCACACAAAGTTTTGTCCCGTGTGGGATTCAAACCCACTCGACGTAATGGCAGCGGCAAAGCGACTTAAACCACTACGCCATCTATGCAGTCATAAATAATAACAATATCGTGGTCTTAAGTTGTAATATTCGTAGAATTCGCAGTAATCTTCGCAATTACTACAACTGTTGGTGATTTAGACTGGCACGTCGTATGCACAAATACATTCGCAGCCATAACTTACAAGTAATGATGACAGGAATGATGATAGATGATTATTAAAGATGATGATTCAATTTGCCTGTACGGCAAGGCGAATAAAATAATTCTTGTAGTTTAGAAAATCTTCGTACAATAGTATTACGTAATGTATTGCTGGAGAAGAGCAGCGATAGCTCAGTGGGGAGACCAACAGACTGCAATGCAGAGGGTCTCGGGTTCGAACCCACGTCGCGCACCTCTGACTTTCGGAAGTTATATGACTTTTCGAAATTATGTGCGTATTGATTGACAATTATCGCCTGCTCCGTGCCTCGGAGAGCACGTTAAGCCGTTGGTCCCGGCTGCCATGAACATCTATGGCAGTCGTTATTGGGAAAGTCAGTACCCTCTAATATCCTGACACTGGTCTAGCCTTAGGGTATCGTTAGCCTTCGGGTTGCAGATGTCAGGTGGCAGCCGCTCCGTGTAAAAACTGATATCCAGTCAAATCCGGTAAGACCAGAAAAGCCGACCCCAAGTGACTTGGGAATAATAAAGGCTAAGAGAGAAGATTGCTGGAGAAGCTAAATAATAAAACTATATATTTTGACGAGATTCATCGCACATATTTTCTTTAAAAATATAATTCTGCTCTATAAATGATTCTTGTGTCGTAAGTGATTTTACAGCCATTGAAACAATGAAACCCACAAATTTTTGTCCAGTGTGGTTCGGACCCACATCATCAGCGCAGTGACAGTGGTTGTATGTGGAGTGACCAATAAAACTATTACGTATACCTTTAATAGGTTTATCGTACACCAAATCACTCCATTTGCGTTTTAAATAAACCAGACCTTTTCCTAAACAGCATATTGCAACTGAGAATTGCTCATTACTCATAAAACTCATAATTTCATCCGAATCGGTATCTGGTTGGACTATTAAATCCAGTTAGAATATTAAAAGGTGATGTTTGGTAAGAGTTTGAAATGACTGAAATAGTCTGCTGTTGACTTGAGTATTATTTCTTATCGGTACAAATGAGACAGTTCACGATGTGAAGTATAAGCTTCTTACAGAAAATCTGCGTAAGACTAGGAACTTTGAAACAGCGCTTCGTCTGATTTCAGAGACCAAATTCCTGCCTCTCAGAATCTGTGCCTCATGCCATCATATCTTTAATAACTTTTCCTAACATCAGCAACGCTAAAATGATATCCCGCTTGGATATATCTAAGATAAAGGTCGTATAATGCTAATAATGAATTTGTCGGCTTCGATAGCGTAGTGGTTAGTGTAACCGACTGCCACGCCTGAGGTCACGGGTTCGATACCCGCACAAGTCAAACATTTGTGTGCATGAACATGGATTTTTGTCTTGGTCTGGGTGTATCTATGTATAATAAGTATGTATTTATAAAAAAAAAGTATATATGTATGTTTATCCATTGTCTAGCACCCATAGTACAAGCTTTGCTTAGTTTGGGCTAGATGGTGTTGTGTGTATGCGGTAGAAAATTATTATTAAAGGAAAAATAAATATGATATTAATATCATAAGCGATCACAGCTTAGCTATAGAAGCTGCTTAGCACGATAAGCCATAATATACTTGTCTGCTATCTAGTTATGTGGTATAAGACAAAGGCTGCAAAGTTATAAGTAATATTCTCTTACGTTTATGCGGTTAGCGTATATGGAAGTTATAACGGTTTATTTAAAAAAAACTTTACTTTTGAACATTAAATATATTAAAAATTTCACCGACACTTTCACCGAAATTATGGTTGTTCTTTAGCAGCCATAATCTCAGGGATTAAAATGGTGGTGGCCTCAATGCCTGATATGATTAAACCGGGAAAAAATCCTTTTAAGTACACATGTAGTCCAATTTAAAAAACAATTTTCAATGTTGGATAGAAATCGTACAGAATCGACTGTAAAACCTTAATTATTTACCAACATAAATATATACTGTCATAATACGTAATAACAAGCATACCTAACGAAAATGTCGTATCTACAAAACGTGCACCATTACAGCAAAACTATAAGTAAAATCGAAATGAATTATTTCTATGTTACCTCGGTTGCAGTAGGCCCGAGCTCTCACGACCTCAATATTTACGGCCCCGATACAGAACAATATTTATGTCTCTGTTTCCTATTTTTGTAGCCATATTTATTGTCTACATATATCAAATACGGAATCTTATACAGTAGCCTTTTTGTGGCAAAAGCCTCGTTATAATGTGGCGTTTTGGGTTCCTTTTTCCATTTTTTTGAGATAACGATTTATCTTTAGGTGTTACAGTCATATTTAAATAGTAGTTTCTTTTTGTATCGGTGATAACTTGTTATTTATAGCGTTTAAATTTGAATAGTTTATATCTTTATGGTACGTTTGTACATTTATGTTTTCCCACTAATAAAAGGTTTATTAATATGCCTATCTGTGTCAAGTAAAAACAAAAGATAACTAAATTGTTTGTAACAAAAAATTTTTTTTAGGTTCGTATAAAAACTGTCGCGAATTATTTAAAGGATATAGCTATTTATTTCCCGACATTTCGACCGACTTGCATCAATCGTGATCACGGGTTGACTATATGTTTATTACCTTTAAAGTTTAAGACCCGTCGTCTAATCCTTACTAATATTATAAATTCGAAAGTAACTCTGTCTATCTATCTGTCTGTCTGTTACCTTTTCACGGCTAAACCACTCAACCGATTTAGATGAAATATGGTACAGATATAGTTTAAAACCTGGGGAAGTACACAGGCTACTTTTTATTTATGTAGCAAAAGCTAGAATTGTATAAGTACGACTAAAACTGTATCTAAATTTCAATGTATTGAGCAATAATACGTCGGCCTCGATGGCGTAGTGGTTGGTGTAACCGACAGCCACGCATGAGGTCGCGGGTTCGTTTCCCGTACAAGTCAAACATTTGTGTGCATGAACT